>CM053787.1:482978693-483656193 GCA_028749045.1 Cupressus sempervirens | reverse complement strand
TGGCAATTTAGGGAAGTCAATACCCGGTACCTGCAACTTGCAAAAAAAACCATGCATGTACATACAATATATATATAATGCTAAGCTAAACAGACAATGGCAGGAAGTGGTGCATCGTGTAGATCTCGACTAAGCAGGTAACTACGACTCTCTTCCTTAACCACATCAGAAACGTCATACAATAAGAAAACACGCACACCATACACATGCAAGTATGGGGTAAGTATCCATAATAAAACACATAAGATAATAAACCATCCATCTAATCGTCAATAATAACTGAAATAGTATAATGATCATCATGTATGCATGAAATGTAAAATCTAAATGATCTCATCAACTAACCACTGAATCCATAACATAATGTCTGATAGTGTCAAAACAATACCACTAATCCATCAACATAAAACTAGTCTATCATAGTTTGATAATAACAACAATGTCCAAAAAAGATGTGAACGAGGGTAGGCACTACATAACCACTACAAGTAACTCAACTAATAGTCTTAGATGCTTTCTCTTAATTCAAGCATTAACAAGTTAATTTTCCTCTTACGTAGGATTAAAATTTAAAATATTTTCCACTTCCTTTCAATACATTACCTAGTAGATCAATACCAATAGGGGAGATTGTTTGGAGATTTCTAAATATTCCTATTAAGAATTGTTATTAATTATGTTTGGTAAGAATGTATTGTCATTTATGTCAACAAATATGTCTATCAGACAATATTGTTGTTGATAATTAGTGCAGAGAGAGTTTCAATAAAGACACACTTTGCTAAAACTAAGCTATTTAACATATGTAATGATTTTGGTGAGTATAAATGCTATTTTTTTCATTTCATGTATTTTTTAGTTGATTTAGAGAAGTTTCAAGAGATTATCTAAAGATTGGTTGTTAATGGTTTTTATTAAGAACTATTTCTGAGAAAGGTATGGTATATTCTTTGGTGTGTTTTGGTAGAGAATTTTTTTGGTTTATTATTCAATATACTTATGAAGATGCACATTAACATATGCTTGTAGATTTTCTTGAGGATTGATGATGCAGTATTCAATTTTCTCAATGGAAAGTGAAAGAGAATTTATTTCCTACCCAACTCAATTAGGAAATAATTTATTTGGCTTATTTTGATTAACTACTGGATGGTAGCATGTTATTTGATATTGTGATATATTCTATTTGTGGTCTAGCTGACAATTACAAAATTAAATTGGTTGATGTAATTTATTTTATTATTATGTCTCATATTGAGTCGACCTAATAAATGTTAGGGACTTGTATAAAGGAGTGAATTTTTTGAATTTGAATGTGTGTGAGAGTGTGTGTTGATGGAGAGAATAATTTGATGCAAAGCTGATTAGAGTTGATTGAGAAGAAGAATGAGTAGAACCTAATATTGTACTTCAAAAGAATTATATTGAAATAATTGATGCTTCAAGTAGTCAATTCATTTTAGTGGATTATTTTCCATGGTGTATTCTTGTTCACTTATTGGATTATTTCCCTTATTATAGTTGGATTGTTGACTAATTAGGGTTGTTTCCCTTGTTGTAATAGAGCAGTAAATTCTAGGCAAGCGCCTAAATGCATGTGCATTCCTTGTCAACCTTTAATAAGGTTTTATATATTTTAGCACATTATCTAGTGGGTTTGATCTCCACTGTTTTTTTTCCCTTACCAAGGTTTCCACACAAAAATATGGTGGCATGTGTTATAGTATTATTTTCTTTTCATCGTATTTCTAGAGATCTGATATATGATGGGTGATTTGATATTTTGATTTGGCCACAAATGATTCCTCCCTGCCCCTCCCCATCCCTATGTTGTGTATTGTGTGTTGTGTGTATTATTATTCCTAACATGTTTATTTAGGAATTAAACTTAAAATGAATATATTAAAGTGTGTAAAATAAAAATAAAAATTAATATTCACCTTTCATGTTAAACCTTCATGGATGGATTCAAATCTTCTACCCACAAAAATGTCCACTTACTTGCATATACATTGAGATATAAAAGAAGAATGTGGGATGTCTCCACTTATGCTATAAATCAAATCTTGTCATGAATCATGTATCATAGAACAAGAAAGAAGAAATAAGCAATGCAGATGTCCTCCCTTGAGGGCCAACTCTTTTTTTTCTATAGAGAAAGGAACTAGGTATATGGAAGGAAATAATTCAATGCTTGATGGATGAAAGATTATTATTTTCTTTAACTCCTTGAATGCATAATACATTGATTTCTTAAGAGTTTATGGTTGCCTAATAAAATGTCAATGCAGTTTCATAATAATGGATGTGAAAAGGAGGAGAGAAGACTCCCTTTTATAGTGATTTTGGATTTGAATTTTGGGGAGCCAACTCCACAAAGTGGAAAGAAATAAAGAAATGATGTGTCTAGCCTACAACCCTTGAAAGGGTCCCTTTAGAATACATGTTTTTTCTAGGTGACACATTCTAGGTAGGAACCAAATTTAAGTTACCAGTGTGTGTATAAATAAAGTCTAAAGGGGTTTGGAGAAATTCATAAAGATGCATGATAAATAATAATAAATACTTCATAATCTTGAATTAACCAAATAGGGCCTCTAGGGAAAGGTGAAATTTGTGATTAGAGGAAAATGTATGGAGATTAGATCCAACCTCAATCTTTTTCACAAATTGGAGAGGAAGAAGTAAAAAGGATGTATTAATATTAAATCCTAAATTGATTTTTGCAACAGTGCAAGAGTGATAAATTGAATAAGGTAAATGAATTAATAAATGAGATATTGTGCATAGGAATTAAAAGAAAAATATAAATCTTTGAGAAAGATTAAAGAAAAATAAAAGATCTTGATTAAACAACATATGTAATTAAATACAATGCAAGATCAAAAAGGGCTACACTAAGGAAGGATACAAGGTCTTGAAAATGACACAAAGTAAGTTTTATTGACTAATGAAGTTATAAATATGATAAACAAGATACTGAGGGGGGGTGTAAATCAAAATCTTTAACACTTTAAACTTTTCACCAATTCATTCACATCTATCAGTAAACTTGTGCATGTAAAACTTGCAATGTAAATGTATTGTAACATATAAATATGATCAATCACATGCACGAAATTAAAATACATAACACAATATTTGTTACCTAAAAACCCTCCAAGGTGAATGTAAAACTGGGGTAGGATGACACCCACAAATCTTCACTACTACAGTAATAAAGTTAACTAGTTAAGGTTACAATGTTTGATCATAAGATATGATCTACCCTATGAGGGGTCTACCATGTTAAAGGCTTAAGAGACTACTAGGTCTCACCTTGTTAGAGAACTTAACACTTACAACAAGTAAGGACTATGTTAGGTGATTTATAAAGATCTATTAAGACCACTCTGTTAAGAGATTTACCTTGATTCAAGTTGATTAGAACTGATTCATTACCTAACTCTCATTTTTCCCTACAAGCTAATTTTGAGTCTTCTCCTTGCTAACTGGTCCTCTCCTCTAATTTGATATTACTTGTCTTTCCCTTTCACTTCACTGTTATGAATAGGTCACTTTATCTATTAAGTGATAACAAAACCCTTCACTAACTTCTGATCTGATCGCAATCCTTCACTTGCATATTACTCCTTGTCCACATGCATACACCTCTCTACTCTTGCTCTTACTTTGCATGCCCTCTACATATGATCTAGGTTAAGATCATCTCTATTTAAATATTTTTGTAAAGATTTTTTGAGATGATTCCATGTTTTGTCTCTTCATATTGATCATTGAACACACAACATAGTGATTTGTGATCCATGTCATGTAAATGTTCTATAACAACCTCTATATGTATTAATGTTTTGTAACAATCTCAACAAAATTTAAATGCTCCTTCCAAGTCGGTCTAATAATCACTTGACCTCAAACTTTGTTCTATTTCTAACTTTTATGTAAACTCTACATTTCTTAGTCTTTACTATTTTTTGATGCTTGACATTGATATCACTCGGTCTATATTTTCTCTTCTAATCCTTGACATGTATTGTGCTCCACACACACTATGTAACTCAAAACTTGTATCCTTAAAACTAGCTCAATCATTGTTGAGCTCATCTTGTATAGAAAATACTCGATCACTATAACTTGCTTGGCTTTTATAGAGCTCGGTACATACTTTTTTATGTACATGACTTGACCTATATAGAGTAGCTCAATCATAGTAATGACCGTCTGACTCTGCCTTGTAAATGACTAAGTGGTTGACACTAATAGACAACAATGGTTATAGATACCAAAAATCTCCCCCTTTGACATTAGTAGAAATTTTTTTTGTCATATTTACATCTTTACAATACAATCTGATAAATGAGCTCCCCCCTAAGTCATATGACTTATGCTAATGAATAATGAATAAATAATGCACAGATGAATAACAAATCCATTTCACCTTTATTCAAATATATTTCTCCCTTTACATTTATTTGACATCTCATTCTCCCTTGACATCTAATTCTCCCTTGTTTTTGAATATTGATGTCACTTTTGTTGGGGTTAAATGGGTGGAAGTAATCCATGTTTTTTAATGAATTCCTTATGAACTCTAGTAATCATGGACAATGCATGATCCCATGTGGTTCTTGTTGCCTCCAAAATTTGATTCTACAATTGAAGTCTTGCAACTAAATCAATTAAACTATCAACTACTAAAAGATTATGATCTTCAATGATAAGATCCTAGGTTGTTTTCAATTCTCTCTACATGACCTCCAAATGAGGTATCATCATTTCCTGAATAGAGATCAATTTGGATCTCATATTGTTGTTAGCTACCTAAAGCTCGGCCAATGTGCCTTGAGCATTCAAAAGATTATTAAAATGATCAATGCTTGATCCTACTAACTCAAAAATAATACTATTGGATCTCTTTATCTCAGCCTAAAATGTGATTTATTTGTACCTAAATATGATTAGTGAATCTTGGCACATCTAAAAAAATTGTGTACAAAGGTTGTACCTTTTAATTTAGTTCTAACATAACCTATACTTTCCCCTGTAATAGTACTTTCTATCAAAAATGGTTATGGAGACTTTGCCCACAACCTTTGTTTCAAATCTTCTATCAGACTAATCCATTAGTTTGTCATTTGACTCCATACTTCCAGCATTCACTTAAGCAACTATATTTACAAGTTGGTTGATGATTGGTGCATCTTCTTCAAAATTTTGAATGTCAAAAGCATAAACAAAAATATACTTTGCATCGTGTAGTATTTGCTTTTGATTGTTCTCTCTTTTTAGCTCTTCTTCTCTCTTCTTCTTCACCAAAAATTCTTGTAGCAAAATTGTTTGCTCAAAGGTGAGATTTGCTAGATCTAATTGTGGCATCTCAATAATTTCATCTAGACTAACCTCAATATCTAGTGAAACATCTTTTCTTCCTCTTTTCTTTCTTGGTGAAGGAGTGTTGTTACTTGACACTATGACACTATTTTAAGAGTTGGTGAAGAGGTTTCACCACTTAGTCATGCTTGTACATCTATGCCCAAGGCAATAATTGTTGCACTCAGTTCAACTTTATTTGATTATTTTCTTTCCTCAATATGATGTGTTGAAACAATTTTATTGGCTACACTTTTTTCTTTCTCTTCACCATCTTTCTTTGTATTTGTGAGCTTTGACTGCTCAGCCTTTGGAGTGTCAGGGGTCTCGACATGTACTAGGGACATGTTGCCTTGTGGACTTGGCACACCTAAGCTTTATCCACTATAGTAATCATCTTCGATATTTATAGTTTTTATCTCTACTGTCTTTGTTGATAATCCAAAAATGCTCTTCCATAGAAACTCAATTTTTTGTGCCACAACTTCCTCTTTAATTTGTAGTATCAAAACCATTTTGTATTTAGGAACAAATCTTCTCCTGTACTATTCCAAAAATGTATCTTTTCATTCATGTTGAGTTGTCATTTCGCACGATGTTGAACGATAGGGATCCTTTCAAACCCCTCTCTTGAAAAGATGATTAAGGGCCAACTCTAAAGTTTTGGGTGGTCTTTCAATATACTGGTTTTTCTCAATTAAAGATAAATGTGTATGTTCACAAGGAGGCCTTTGCTAGTTCAAACCAATGTCAGATAAATCTATTGTTGTTTGAAAATCGTAACCACAAAAGAGATATATTTTGTATTTTATGTTTTATGATGAATGTAGTCTACTGATGCAACTATATAAATTCTTATTTTAACCAAATGCTAGAAAAGAAAATAACAATGATAGGTAATGAGAGATTAACAAAAATAACTTGAAGGGGAAATTCCTAACGGATATAAATCGAGGTAACAACACATCTGGAAATTAAATTATCAAAAGGATCAGGTAGGAAACCAATGAATTTAGGAGCAGTGTTTCCTCAACTCCACTTATGCAATCATCGATGGGAACTCAATACAAATCAAAAAATGTTTCACATTTCATCAAATCACAAGGCCACGAAAAGTGTGCTCATGCAAGACAAGATGCTATGCAAGAACAAAGATGATCCTTTCTCCAATTTGTTATGTCGACAAAATTTGTTAACATAGGGAAAACACTGGAACTAAAATTTTGCACAATCATAAGAACACAATAAAACCATTGACTCCATTATTATTCATGAACATACATTCATAAAAATAACACACTCTGGCAAGAATAACTACACTCACAATGAGAGCACCAATAACATATATTATTGCATCAAAATAATGGCCTAAAGTAAATATTACATCCATGTATTTGTAAGAAATAATCTCCTCCCTTTGTGTTAGGAGTGAGAGATCTTAAAATGCAAACTCATGCTAAAAACTATATAAAACAAATCTAGTTATATACAAGCTAATTCTCTAAATGGTGCTAAGTAGATCTCCACCCTTGTTCATATCAATTAATGGGTGCATAAGCCCTTACATGAATTAAAACAATGAAAGAATAAGAAGATAAGAAGGAAGCTATGAGGCTATTTAGAAGTCTTTGGAAGCTCTAAAAGTGAAAGATCGACCTTCTCTAGGTGATTCTGAAAGTTGAACTATTGTCAAAATGTGTTTCCGGTGCATTGAATGCTCTAAATTAGCAATTGGAAATTAATAGTCAAAGCACTATTTCTTCTTCAAAATATTCAATGCAGCTTTGTGAAAAGCAAGCTTGCACACCTTGGTGATGGGTTCCAAAAATTAAAAAATCTTCTAAGTGTCAAAACTAAATTTCTAGCATCTGGGTTTTTTCCCCTTTAGACCAAAATAATGTCTAGATGTTTATTCTTGAACTTCTCTATCATTCCAGCCACTTGGCTAACATCCTGTAGATCTAAAGCCTCATACTTATTCTTCACTACTTGTTAGTAATTACTAATTTCTATCCTTGTATTTGCAAAATCTTCAAGGTTGGTGTCTAGTTCCAATAGTGCTTCTTTAGTTCTGAATGTTTTTTAATATCATCTTCTGATGAAGCTTCTTCAAATGTCCCTCTAAATTGTTGGACTACTGACTACATCTCAAAAATATTGGCTTTGGACTCATCCTAAAAAATCTCAAGGCACAACACATTGTATTACTTCTCTACTTCCAAACATTGCTCTTGAGCCTTGTCTTTAATCCATTGGGTTTCCTCGTGCAACCCCTTCATTACTTTATTACCTACTAATATTTTCTCAATCTGGTCATTAAGCTTATCTAGTTCATCCACAACATATACCTCCATAAGCATCTGATATCTCTATCTTTTTATTTATTTTAACACCTTTAAGTACTTAGCCTAGGTATGTACTTCATCCATTAGCCCAAAATCTTGGTTCACTATCGAAACCAATTTCTCATCATTTGATTGGATGTGGTGCAACAAGCTCAAATTTTCCTATATTATTTGCACTCCTTTCTCTTCAAAATTGTCATGTCATTGCTGACATGCTTCCAAAAATGGGTCTAACTATGTTCCTGCTCCTTTTCTTCATAGTGTCACTCCAGATCAATCTCTAGATTCTCTAGGTCAATAGGGCCCACTACTTCATTCAAGTAGCCTCTAAGTAGCTTGTTCTACTATTGTAGCATTATTAGCTTTGACTCATCTTGATCCATGTGTTGCAACATATCCTTCATGCTTGTAGTGATCATCACTTTGGTTGTATTACTGTGGGCCTTCTCAACATGACCTCCTTGATTTGGTAATATTTTGGAGTCATTTCTTCAGTGTTGGCATAAGGAGGAGGAATGAAAATATTTGCAAGAAGGTCTTGATCTTAGTTCTTCATTATTAAGGCAAGTGTTCTCACATCACCCATAGGTGGCTCAAGTTTCTTCACCGATTTAATCAGTTATTTCATCCTTCCTCCACTATCAAGTTACATATACTTAGCTGAAAAGGTTGGTTGTGTAATAGGTTCCTTTCCCTTATCATTTTTCTCTAGAATCTGCTTGTGTTGAGGAATATCTTCAAAAGGAGTCTTTGTACTCTATTGGTTTAAGGACCTAGCCTCTGTATCTTGAAGAGTTTGTTGATTTTCTTCTAGTATTTGTCCCTCCTCAGACACTTCATTGGCTCGAAGCTGTTGGTATTCACCCTCTTGTGTTTCTTGTTCTTCTATTTCTATTTGAATGAGTGGAGGAAATGGAGTCACTGACCCTTTGTCTAGAAAAGTCACACCCTACGATGGTGGTGGAATGCCCAAAGGTCCTCAAGGTAGAGGAGGTAATTGATTCCAATCCTCTCCTAAAGGTTCACTTGTAGGAGTGTCTTAGATCTTTTCTCCAACCATCTCAATACCCACTCATAAGTAATCAAAGTCTGAGAAGTTGAAGATATCAATTCCTTCACTCTCCATCTCTATTATCCACTTTCTCTATTCATGTTATGAAGTTGATAGTTGGATAGGTTCTCTTGGAGAAGATAAAGGTATCCATGTAGAGCTTCTTCTCCTCTCTTCCTTTGCAACTTTGGTTGAGTGGGTTCTTTGGCTCAAGGGGAAAAAATCTATTTATTCATGTTGGTGTAAATAAGTATTTACTTATTACACTTACTTAATTTTACTTAGGTTTGTGCATTATTTAATTATTTTGCATTATTTTATTAGTCACCTAGGAGTATGTGCACTCTTGTGAGTTGTCTTGATGACATCACAGGGGTCCACACCTCTTTTAAGCACATGTTGTCTACAACACAGGAATCTTCTACACACATATGACACTTTGTCATTCTTATCCATTCATCTAGAATGTTGGATAACGTGCTTAGTTGTCTTATCTCCTAGTTTTTTCTAGAGACATTCTAGGTGCTTCCTGAGAGGCTTTTATATACAGGCACTCCTAGTGTGTTTGAATATCACATTTTGAACAGAGCAATGTATTTGGACATACTCTGATTAATTGATCATATCCATTTTTGGTCTACTATGTGCTTGTGTTTGAGTTCTTAGTTCTTGGGTGAATTTTGCCCTTAGGAAAATTCTTACATGGTATCAGAGAAACTTGGAGATTTTCTCATCACATAGCCATTTGAGACCACACTTGCTTCAACACCTCAGCCTGAATTTGGAGTACTGCAGAAATTGGGAGTGTCCAGTGCCAGATCTGACCTCACCATTGCATCCGAAATGTTGATTCGGTGAAAATTGGCTACAAAGCTGCCTACCCTAAGCCAAAGTCGATTGTGAGGCAAATTTTTTTTTGCAAACCGGCACCTGAAGGACTGATTTGCAAAATTGGTATGATCATTTTAGATCTATACATTTAATTCTTAGATCTACATTTTTTTCATTTGCATATCTGCTATTTTTTCGGATCTGCATTATTTTCTGGAAATTTTTTGGCCATGAGGCCATAGGCAAGATTTTTTGCAAGTGAAGATTAAAGCTTGTTGGTGCAAATCTGATATTTGCATCACATTCAGAAGGTCCAAAAACCCCTAGATTAGATTTTGTTTCATCCAAATCGGACATCTGAGGCAAAATCTAGAGCCACTTGTTTTTTGGAGGCGTGGCGATGATTCAGAAAAAATAACAGCAGCAGCGATTTTCAAACAGCGATATCTTCCTCATACGAACTCCTTTTTGTGAGAATTGTTTTTTTTTTTGGGGTAGGATTTTGTGATCTACACATTGGTGCAGGTGCTTTGAGATCTTTGTTTTTGAATTTTTCTACAACTCCAAAATCTTGAATTTTGCCACTTAAAATGCTTGGTATGGGCTCGTCTGGACTCCAAATCAGGTTCCATTTTTTTTGAAAGTGCATATTTTTTTGTCTACTTTCCAGATCTACAATCACATTATAGGTTTTATAGATAGAAATACTACTTTCAGAAATAGGCCCTAAATTGGCAAGTGGTTTTCAAGTGCCAACAACATCTTTTTCAGGGGGGGTTCTTTGATTTTTTTTGGAGGTTTATTTGATTGGTCCATCATGGAAGATTCAAATTTAATCTACTTGAACCCAGATAACTATCAGGAATGGAGTCAACTTATGGTCAGATATCTCTCTCAGCATAATGCACTGCCATATGTGCCAGATCTTAAGTATCATCCTGACAAGAGTCTCATCATTTGGCGTAGTCTCTTTCTCTTTATGGTTGATAACATTCTGGATACAATGTTTGACATTAAGTCATCTGATCCATATGTTTTTTGGATGTATCTTTGGGAGCATTATGGAGATCCAGCTATTCCTCCATTCCAAAAAGATCTTCTTCCTCCAGTTGTATCCGACTCCTCTTCCGATGAGATCACACCTCCAACTCATGTTGCTCCTACTGATCCTATTTCAGTCACAGATGCTTCAAAATTAGTGCAGCAGGATACTTTATGTCTTCCTACTCTACCTTCATGTGAAAACTTCCTTTCAAACATTGCACAGTTGTTCGTGGAGTCTCACATTGAAGATGTGGGAGATATTCTTGATGACATTCATCTTCTTTTTGAGTTGGATACTTCATCCTTTTCCGTAGTGACAGATTCATGTACTTCAACACTGCAAGGTACTCATGGTCTTCCAAGTGATAATTTCTTGCCAGACATTTAAGTTCTATTCTTGGAGTCACACACAGTAGATATGGGAGACTTTTATGATGATTTCTTGCTTCTCTTTGCTGAGGAGTCTTCTACGGTTGTTGCGAGGGCCCACTCTGACCCTCAACTCCATGCTTTACATGATCAATCCTTCCAAATTGGCATGATTTTGGATTCTTCTTTACAGCATATGTAGGAGGTCTCTTCATTAGTTGAGAAGATTTTTGGTTTCCTGAGACAGGTTCTACCTCTGTCCTTGTTCGATCTACTCCTCTTCAGCAGTTTTGGAGGAAGTCATCATCAGTGTCGACACAGGGATTTTTGAACAGGTTTTAGACATACTAGTCATCATAGAGATTCCTTCTCTGTCCAAGGGACAAATCTCACAGGTACCCTTGCTCTTATTTCTTCCAAATGGGAGGAACATCATACAGAGGTCATGGATTAGCTTCTACATAGGAGCATTCTTCACTGATCGACACACTACTTTTAAGGGGGGGGAGACTATCTCGTCTCCTTCTTCTCATTTTTGGGGGGGACTTTTCCTCATAGGAGGTTTTGTCCTTCTCCATTCTTTCTTGTATATACTGGATGTATGTTGTAATGGGGGGGTCTTGATTACTCCATCCATCGATGCATCGTTATTTATCTCTCTTTGGGGGAGGGTTTTTCCCATGAGGTTTTTCGTCTTTCCTCACTTTATGAGAGATTTTCATTTTCATTATGTACATGGGTACCTAACATGGCCTAGTAGCCAGGACCCATTATGCATCCTATTCCATAAGCTTAAGGGCATTCCCCTAAGTTGCACTTAAGGGGGGTGTTGGTGTAAATAAGTATTTACTTATTACACTTACTTAAGTTTACTTAGGTTTGTGCATTATTTTATTAGTCACCTAGGAGTATGTGCACTCTTGTGAGTTGTCTTGATGACATCACAGGGGTCCACACCTCTTTTAAGCACATGTTGTCTACAACACAGGAATCTTCTACACACATATGACACTTTTTCATTCTTATCCATTCATCTAGAATGTTGGATAAGGTGCTTAGTTGTCTTATCTCCTGGTTGTTTCTAGAGACATTCTAGGTGCTTCCTAAGAGGCCTTTATATATAGGCACTCCTAGTGTGTTTGAACATCACATTCTAAATAGAGCAATGTATTCGGACATACTCTGGTTAATTGATCATATCCATTTTTGATCTACTGTGTGCTTGTGTTTGAGTTCTTAGTTCTTGGGTGAATTTTTCCTTTAGGCAAATTCTTACAATTCCCCTTCTTCTTCATCCTCATCTTTTAGGATGGTCTTAGGAACCTGTAGGGATGAAGTACTTTTCTTCTTCTTCAATCTTCTCCTTTGTGTACCCACCATAGTTATTTCAATCCTTGGTTTCTTTGGAGCTATGAGGAATCCTTCTTCCTCTATGTTTTTTATTAGTGGAACCCTCTACTCCTCTTCTTGTTCCTCTTGAGGTTGTTTTGGTTCTACTTGCTCTAGAGGTTCTTGTTTTGGCTTTGCCTAAGACTCAACTTGTACCTATTCAAGTTGTACATATTATGGAGGTGCTTAATCTTGAGCTACTTATTTCTTCACCCTAGGAGGTACCCTCTTCCTTTTCATACCCTTTTTAGCCTCAAATTATTCAACCTCCCACTCATGTTGATGCACCATTTTTGACCTTATTGGGGATTGAGCAAGGTAGGTTGGTACGGTGACCTTCACACCTTTTCCTTTGATCAACCTAGTTGTAGCTTGTAGGGGTATGGCCTAAGGAACTAGATCCATCCAAAAGACTTCCAAATCCATTCCCTTGTCAATTTAACCACATGTTTGGCCTGATGATCTATGTCATCATTTTCATCTCTTCCTATCTTGGCATTCATGATAGGCCTATCATAGATTTTGTCTTTATTGTACAAAGGATCCATGACTTCTTTAGCATCTTTCTCTACAACCTTTTGAGGAATCTTCATCTTAAGCATATTTTCTACTAAGCATAGACTCATCCTACAATAGTCCCTTATACGAATATCATAGTCATCTATAGCATTCATCTATTGATCCTCTAATGCTTCCACATGAACAAACTCTTTCCCTACAAGATGTTGCACCATCCCATTGTTATTAAAGAAAGGAAAAGGAGAGTTGTATTCTTCCAATAGATATTGATCCCATTTAGATTCAAAAGTGGCAATTTCCTACTTCTACTTCACCTTGAATGCGCCAATTGTAATGGGCCAGACCCATATCTTCTTATGTTGTTCCCTCACTCTATCATATGCAGAAGTGAGTTGGTAGGCAATCTCTAGGAGTATCAACTTGTCTGAGGGGTATCTTGGGAGCTTCTTGGGGTAGAGAAGAATACCTTCTACCCAAAGATATGTAAAGGTCTTAAATTGAATATAGTAGGCACCTATTTTTGTAATTCTAGTGGTTGCCTCTACTGACATTCTCTTTGCATAATGACCTTCAATAAACCTGATAATTGTAAAGATGAAACCATCATTGACCACTCTATATTCCATACTCTACAATGTGAGTTTCATTTTTACCAGTTGTGGGTATACCACATAGGGCCAAGCATTTTCATCTTGCATGCTTCCCTTCCTGTATAGGCTTGGATAGTCTATGGTTCTAGTTGCCAACAAGTACACCATGTATGATGTCATGTAGAAGCAAGGGCCTAATTTGATAATGAACAGTTTCTCATCCAATTTATCACTTAGGATGGTGACCCAATCAATGTAAATCTTTGCATTATTGATGGTTTCAATGAAATGAAGCATCCATGTCTGAAGGTGACCCACTATTGGAAGACCCATGACTCTACATAGGAGGACAATCACATATCTGATGTCATCTTTCATGTAGACTCTAGTCATATCTATCTTGCCTACTATGCAGCCCACAAGTGTCTTGACAATGAGAAGTTCCTTTGCTTCTTTCTCATTCTCTTGATACAATATTTATAATTTGTCATATGAGATTTGTAGGTATTTGTCTACCCTTTGGAGGTGAAACAATTTCTCTATATTTTAGGGTCAGAGGTCTAGGAAAATTTCTCCAATTGCGCTCTTCATGACCTTTTCCTTGGTCATATAGTGCTCTGCTAGTGTCATTATCAATTCTCAATATTGAACTGACGTAGGATGTAATGTTGCATTCACTAGCCCTGACCAGATTAGTGTAGATACCATTATTGACCTTTTTTTAGGCTTGTTGTAGATTGTGAGGAAGGCATTCCATTCAATGTGTCCCAACTCCATGTCTCTGATTCCTGCATGACCATCCTAAAATTGTGACTTCTTAAAGGCTCCTTGATATTTGAACATAACTAATTTTGGTGCCATTTTCTCTGTCAATGAAGAGGACGAGGATGTCATTTTATCTACATGATAGAGGGAATAATTATTCTTATGTTATCATAATGAAAAATTAAGACTCTTTGAGGCTCATAAAGTTATCAAAATTAGTGAAAAACAGATCAAAATCCAAATCCCCCACCAAAATAGCCTGATATGCAAGTTAGTGCACCCTCAAAGGTGCGCTAGTGCACTTTAAAGGCCAAGAAATTGCTTATTTTGTGTAATTGGACACCTGTGTACCCTCAAAGGTGCACTAGTGCACTTTCAAGGCCCTAAAATGGCTTATTTTGTGTAATTACACATGTATGCACCTAGGTCATGTGTGCACATGCATTTTGTACTGCATAACTATGGGGGGTCTAAGCTCTTAGTATTTTTCAACTGATGGTGGAGGTGAGCACATGTGCACCACATAGAGGTGCGCATATGTGCAACTTTATAGAAAGACCTTTAGGTCCATGTTATTTTAGTTTTATGTCTTTTAAATGTGTGAAGGTGTGCACATGCTTTCCTTATGGAGGTGAGCATGCGTATGCCTCATTGAAGCCTTAGGGGTTCTTTAGTTTTTTCAATGTTTTTCCTTAAGGTTTTGGAGCTTTGATGCAGAGGTGCACACACCTATTAGGGGTGTGCATATGTGCACCCTTAAAGACTAACCCTATGCTTTGTGTATGTAGGGGACCAAGAGTGCAGAACTACACAGTGTGAGGAAGTGCGGAGATGTGGTCTAAGGAAGGAGGCAGGAGCAAGTGAGAGACTAAGAGAATCAAGGTCTTATATAGACCCTAGGTGCCCAATGTGCACCCTCTGAGGGTGCACACATACGTATGTGTGCATGTTGGCATCCCTAGAGTGGGGTGCAATGCACATGTGTGCACTTGAAGCATATTAGAGTCTAAAAACTCACTTTTTCAGTTTTTGACTGTCTAGACCTCCCCAGTCAAAGATTGGGGTTTGACCTAGACTCATGGGAGGCTAAAAGATTATTAGGGCTTTAGACTAGGAGCCTGGTATAGGAATTTTAAGACTAGGGGGTCATGCATTGTGAAACCACAACAGTTCCTTGGACAGATTAGGCATGACTCTAACTATTGTGTAAGTTCTTATATGTTTCTCTACTACTTCAACTTACTATCATCTTCTCTCCAATCTATCATAAAGATCTTTGGGTATCTTCTTCTCAATTTCACTAGAAGGCAGTTTATGATTGGCAATCATATCCACCATAGCCTCCTCAACTTTATTTCTATCATCATTATCTAGTGTATCATACTTTACAAATCTAAAACTAGATAATCCTATAGATCTTATCAAATTTTCACATACCTCTTTAATAGTCCTTGTTTGTCTATTAGGTGGTCCTCTAACCAATCTTCTTCTACTTATTTTGTGGGCACTAGGCTCTACAGTCTCTGCTACATTTTTCTTTGTAGACTGCTCGGTGCTGGCAACTTCTTTGTTCCTTGGCTTGTTTGGTAGTGGAGGAGAGATGGGTGTTACTACCAGCTTCTTCTTTTTTCCTTGAGCTATCTTTCTTAGTGGCATGAAAATAACTAGGGCTTTACCCTTGTCATCTTCTTCTTCTTCATCTTCCTCATCACCACTATCTTTTTCCTCATCTTCACCAAGACCTTGTATTAATTGCAATAGTTATTTTTCTTTCCTAGGGTGCTTAGTTTAGCTTCTAGGTCTTCAATTATTTTCTCCCTTTTCTTCTCCTTGAAAGCTATCTTGATGGTCACTGTTATTCTTACTTTAGCTTCTTCATATCTACCAAAAGGTTCAGCCTAACATCTATCTCTGCCTTTAGTAGTGCCTTAATGTTTGCACACACTACATTACTATCTATTTCAAAATAAAAAAAATTGCAACTAAGCCTTCCTTGGCTTTACTACCTATACAAAAGTGTTTTTTGTATCCACAAGAAAATATATGTCACTTTAATAACTTGTGACCAGTTCTTCAAGTATCCTCATCCTTCTTTTCATCCTTTGCTTAAACTCATCAAAATAAGTATCCATTACTCTCTCAAACTTGCCTCCCAATTGAGTAATATATTCATTATTATGTTTTGTCACTGGTTTTTCTTGCTCCCATACAATATTACCACTACTGAGAAAATACTTCTAGATATAAAAGAAAATACAAACAATGAGTGATCCAAAATTACACATTGAATTCTTCACTTTTCTTATGGATGATATATTCTCTACAAGTTGTAGTCTTTGTAGCTTGGAAAGATCATACTCGTGATCTTTCATTTCAATCTTCCACGCCTGATCTACAACCATACAAGGTGCATTGTTCAATCTACTTGATTGATAGAATTTGTGAGCTATGATTCTCACTGAAAATTCAATTAAAGGATCATAAATGTTTGTGATGTGGATAGACCACATCCATTCCACTCGGCTCCTATATTTGCCTCAATTTCTTCTCAGCTCAAACATCACATGGTTTTCTTCTTATCTAGGGATGGATAACCTATAACCCTATGTATCATTTTCTTTGCAATCTCCAAGGGTCCATTCTATAGCCAATACTTCATGTCATGAATTCTACTCAAGACAACTTTAATCCACTCGATTTTGAAATTCCCCAAGAATTCTAAGGCACAAGTTAACCCTTTCCTTTCAACAACATTGTATTCATCCTTCAAGGTTGTTTCATTACACATATTCTCATAAGCTTCTTTGATTTCATAATCTCCTACTCTAATTTTACACATGTAACAATTTCTAACATCATGGATCATAATGACTTTAGGTGGTATCAAAGGTAGCACATCCATCGCTCTTCACTAGTTGGATTTTACTAACCTCTTGACTTATTCCAATGGTAGATGAAGCTTCTAGGATCGAAGTTAGGGTTTGAAGTTCTTTCTTTCTCTAGTTTACTCGGCATGATTAAAATCTCCACACTTTCAAGCTTCTAGTCCAAATCACTCTTGAAATATCTTACTCGTCACTCAAATCACCAAATTGCTTTATACTCTTGAAAATCATAATATAAGGTATGATATAATGTCTTGAAAATTTGATATATTTTTTGTACTCATGTAAGTGGAAGCTAAATGCCTCAATCAATATCAACACCTTTCAACTAGGTCTTTCTTTACAACTTGGTCTCTTCCATACCACTCGGTCTCTACCATCCTCTTCTGAGCTGCTTGGTATGTATTG
The DNA here is from genome assembly GCA_028749045.1 of Cupressus sempervirens. Lineage (NCBI taxonomy): Eukaryota > Viridiplantae > Streptophyta > Pinopsida > Cupressales > Cupressaceae > Cupressus > Cupressus sempervirens. The sequence goes on along the minus strand of CM053787.1, from coordinate 483,638,627 downwards.
TAATGCTCAATCAACATAGACAATTTTATTAACACTCGACAACCTTTCATAAATTTGTTCTTATGCATCTTTTTTATGAAAATATGAATTTTTGCACATTTTAGGTAAGGAATTGATGTACGATATATCAATTAGGTATATAGTTCCATACATACCTTTCTTTCTTAGTTTGAGATGACATGATCACCTTCTCCATTAGATTGGGTGACCTGAATTCTATTTACTCCACTATTTCCATCTTTTGCTTTCTTTTTCCATTTTTGGTTCATTTCATTCCTCACTTGTTTAATGACCACTTTGCCTTTGCCTTTGCCTTTTGTTGAATGTACCAGTCTTGCAATTCTTGCTTAGATGCCCAAACTTGTGACATTTGGAACATGAATTGTTAGGTGCATAATTCTTTCTTTGATTTATCTAGTAGGAGTTTGTCTATGATTTGTATTCATATTCTCTATGCCTATATTTATGATAATTGTAGCAATATCCTTCAAATTTAGGTGTAGAAAATGCATTCCCCATTCTTGACCTACTCTCATGTATTTGATGTCCTTATTTCTTGCTAAAAAAATAGTAACCAATAAATTTAGATTTAGAATTTTCCATACCATGTTTGCTTCGACAAATATTTGTAGTATGAACAAGTTTCCCACAGTGATAACATGTTGGTTTGTCTTTTGACTTTGCATTCCTTAGTTCTCTATTCTTGGATGATTTTCCTTGTTTAGTGCATGAATGTCTTAACCCATTAGAACAAATAGATAACTTCATAAGTTCTTCAAAATACTTCATTTCTTCTTTAGGTTTTTTTGAATCTCTCCATGGATTCTTTTTCAGTATCCAATTCATTCTTTAGTATGTCCTTCTATGATTTGAGATTTTCAATTTCCACATCCTTGTGATTCAATTCTTAATTTGCAAGCATTAGTTTATTTATCATGTCTAGTTGTGTGTTTGTGAGCTTTTGCACATTTGATATCCTTTCTTCAAGTCTAGTAGCCATTACCATTTTGTATTCTTCAGCCATAGTCCTATCTTCTTCATCTTTTTTCTTTTGTTTAGTCACTTCACATAATCTTACTAATTGTATTTCAAGTTCTCTTTTTAGTCCTTTTATTTCTTCATTCAAGAGCTTGTTCTTCTCAAGTAGATCTGCAAATACTTTGTCATTTGGATTGATTGATTCAAACAATCCTTCAATCTCAACTTCTTCATAGGAAAATTGTTTTATCTAGATGACAATTTTCTTTATCCTTTTTAGGGAATCCTTTAGATCTTGTCTTGCCTTCTCAATTTTCTGCAGTATGAGTTGGATGTGAATCACCTAATTGTCAATAACCTTGTCAAGTTTGAAAGCCTCCATCTCCAAGATCTAATATCCAAGCGATTAAGCTTTTCTCAAAGAACCAGTGCTTTGATACCAATTGTTGATTGATGGAGTTATAAATAGGATAAACAAGACACTAAGAGGTAGGGGGGGGCAAATCAGAATCTTTAACACTTTAAACTTTTCATCAATTCATTTACATCTATTTGTAAACTTGTGCATGTAAAACTTGTAATGTAAATATGTTGTAACATATAAATCTAATCAATCACATACATGAAAATAAAACATATAACACAATATTTGTTACCCAGAAACCCTCCAAGGTGAATGTAAAACTAGGGTTGGGATGACACCCACAAATCTTAAATACTGTAGTAATAAAGTTAACCAATTAAGGTTACAATATTTGATCATAAGATATGATCTACCCTGTGAGGAGTCTGTCGTGTTTAAGGCTTAAGAGATTGCTAGGTCTCACCTTGTTAGAGGATTTAACACTTACAACAAATTAAGGATTCTGTTAGGAGATTCACAAAGATTTGTTAAGATCACTCTGTTAAGAGATTTACCCTGATTCAAGTTAATTAGAACTAATTCAATACTTGACTCTCAGTTTTCTCTACAAGCTAACTTCTAGTCTTCTCCTTGCTAATTGATCCTCTCCTTTGATCTAATACTACTTCTCTTTCCCTTTTACTTCACTTCTATGAATAGGTCACTTGCTCTATTAAGTGATAACAAAACCCTCCACTGACTTCTAATCTAATATCAATCCTCACTTGCATATTACTTCTTTTTTACATGCATACACCTCTCTACTCTTGCTCTTGTTTTGCATGCCCTATCCATATGTTTTTCCTCTTCATCTTGATCATTGAACACACAACATAGGGATCTGTGATCCACATTGTGTAAATATTTTGTTACAACCTCTACATAGATTAAAAATTTTGTAACAACCTTGATGAATTTAAATACTCCTTCCAAGTCAGCCTAATAATCCTTTTGCCTCACATTTCTGACTTTCATGTAAACTCTACATTGCTTGGTATTTACTATTTTTTGATGCTCAACATTGTTGTTTCTCAGTCTATATTTTATCTTCTAATGCGTAACATGAATTGTTCTTGACACAGACTATGTAACTCAACACGTGTATCCTTGAAACTTTCCTAATCTCTATTGAGCTCAACTCATATAGAACATACTTGGTGATCATAACTTAATTGGCTCCTATAGATCTCGGTACATACTTGTTTATGTATATAGCTTGACCTATATAGAGTAGCTCAGTTGCAGTGATGATGTTCTGACTCTGCCATGTAAATGACTAATTGGTTGACACTAATATATAAAAATGGTTAGAGATACCAACAAGTACTTTCCTTTTAAGAAGATAAACACAACTCATGACAATCCATGATAACCACAACTCATGACAATCCATGATGAATTTACATTCCAACAAGGTCAACCTACCTAGGTTTTTGTGGAGCCTAGAGTGTGGGGGATTTCAACCTTGAGTTGGATCTTATCTCATAGAAATGTTTTAACAATTAGTTGAAATGTCCAATTAGGGTGAGTGGAAGCCCTTAAAAAGTGTTATTTGTGATGTAACCCATAAGGCTAAAGATTTTTATCAAAACCAAAAATGATGATGGCGGCTCAATAAAAAGAAAAACTTGGTCAACAGAAGTTGAGTTTGAATCAAACAAGAACCTATTGTTCAGAATAGCCTTAATATATGGGAACAAGGAGGCTCAAGAATTTTATTGGAAGAGGAAAAGTAAATTTTGAATAAAATGAAAATGTAAGGACAAGGTATGTGAGGTGATTATGTATGGTAGATCTATCGATAATTTGGTAAGTAAAGAAGTTCTAAAAACCATACAAGATCTCATAGTTAAAGAAGATACATAGTGTTCTTGCAGATAATTATAGCCTTATTGCTTTCACAATTGGTCTATATGATGATAATTTGATATGCTATGTATCAATGGATGCATGCCATTTATTCTTGGGTAGAACATGGAAATGTAATTGGAATGTTATCCATCAGGTAGAGAGAATATTTATAAGGTTCAACATGAAGAAAGGAAACCGTAAAATGAGGAAGGAACATTTGAAATGGTAGCTTTGTCCCTTTTAACAAAAGCTAGATTTAAGCTTGAAGAGAAAAGTGAAAAAAAATCAACCAAGAAGGGAATTGAAGGAAACTTTCAGAATAAAACAGACAAATTATTTGTAAAATGAAGTTGTTGATTAAAAAAAGTTAAGGCAAAGACACAACAAAATTTAATTAACAATATGATTAGTGAATTCATGATACATAAGCTAAAATTTAAGTTGATTGTAATGTGGTTGAAGGGAACAATGATAGCGATAATATGAGCACAATTACAAAACCTCTTCCTTGGATGCAATCAAGAATTTGGTGAAAAATGACTAGATAACTTTGAATGACAATAATAATACGAAGAATGATTAAAATGAAGATACATATTTCATGTCTATTAGTGACTTTTTTTTTAGCATTCTACTACCAGGACTTTTCATAGCTTTATTGGTCTAATTGCATGGTAGAATGAACATTGGTCTCCTCTACAGAATAAGATTAAAATCATAAGTTTTCGTAATGAACCAAAATTGTGTTAGATATTTCCTAGATAAAGCCTTGATGATGTATGTTGAAAGGTTTGTACTCTTACACGAATGACTACATAGGATGGTTCAAAACTTTCTAAAAATAGAGAAGATAATTTACCTTTCAAAGCAATGTAATAATTGAGTAATTGGTTAGCACCCATTCTCCTAATGTTGTTCGATTCTTAGTTGCTCATTATATAATTGCTAATTTTATGGTTGCTTTCTCCCTTTTTAAAGGAATTTTTGGCCTTTTTGGGTTAGTAGAAAAACAAGGTATGGAGACTTGTTTCATGGGAATGTTGGTGTGTGTTATGATAATTTATACAATGACCAAACAACATTATCTTTGGAGACTTTCCTTTAGAGGAAAAAAGTATTATGTACATCAAATTAACCTACTTGAACTTGATGTTTATTGTAATCACTCTAAATTACGGGTCTTCCTTTTTTATGATCATTGATCTTTCTTTTTTTCCAGTAGTTTTATATTCCTTTGTAAAAATCATGCTTTCCAAAGGCAAGATATTTATGGAATCATTGAGTGCATTTCAAAATTATTAATTTATTGTATTTGACCAATCAGAATAAAGTATTTTTTACCACAATCATTTTATTTTATAGTTCTAAATTTTAACCTATTTTTGAACACACATTTGAGTAGAAAAATGATGAGCGAGAGTGGGAGCAAAGCAACTACAGTGAGCGAGAAGGACGGATTCAAAAATTCAAGGGTGAATGGGATAGATTTTTCTAGATCTAGAGATCAAGTAGGGACAACTGTGGACAACTCTAAAAAGGATCCCAATGATGGTGGGAAAATGGAGGATCTGAGGGGAGGGGGGGTCCCAAGCAAGCTATATTGTTATGTCAAAAAAGTTGTTCAGCTTATTTGGAATCAAACCAACTAGCAAGTCCTCCTTTCCACTAGTGAAGAATATTTCTTCGAATGAAAAAGGTATGTTAACATTGGAAATCCTAGATCAAATCATTGATAGAAATATTTCTAGGATGGACTCAACTCTAGTGGGATGGTTTTAGGTGTCAAGCCCAATATTGAGGTTGTTTGTACCTTTGTTCAAAGAAAATGAGCTCTAAAAGGTTAGGTGGACATTACTGCTATGATGAAAGGTTGCTTATCTTTTTGTTTTTCTTGTGAAGAAGATAAATGAGAGATCCTTTGCAATAGCCCTTGGGTTGTGGGTAAACATACTCTAATTTTGTAAAAATGGATACCAAACTTGTACTCTCCGGATGAATCTAGGATTCAAGCTCCAGTATGGATTAGACTGATAGGGTTACCTCTAGAGTTTTTGGTGGAGGATGTGTTTCAAGGTATTGCTAATACTTTTGGTGAACTCCTTTCTATGGACCCAATTACAATGTCAAGAAGAAGAATGACCTATGCTAGAATTTGTGTGGGAGTTCTTCAAGGTTTGGATATGCCAAAGGTTATTTCTCTCAAATCTAAATTGGGAATCTAGAAATAGAAAATAGAGTTTGATTCAATTCCCTTCACCTATTTTCATTGTAAAAAATATGGTCATTGGGCTAAAAAATGCCCATCTTTGAAAGGAGCTCCAAAAAAGATGAAAAAAAGATGGGTTTGCAAAAGGTTTGAATGATCAGGGTAAAGCTAAGAAAAGTAATTGTAAGGAGGGGAATACCCAAGTGGTAAGTGGTTTGGGGGAGAGAAAATTGGTGGTTAATGATTTTGAATAGGTGGAGGCATCTTAGATAAAGGTGAATGTTGAAAAGGAGAATCAGGTTCGGGATCCTCTGGATAGCTATAGTGTTGCTAAAATTAACTTATTGGCTCAAGAAAATGGTGAGATTATTCCCAATAAAGGAGATGAAGAAGAAGATGGGGAGATTTAAATTGAAAATATTAATGAAGATAATCCTGAACCACACAAGGAAAGTGACTGTGTCATTACAAGAATGGAAACTCAATGTCTGGTTAGACCTCTATTAGATGTTACAACCATAGAGAGTAATAAAAAATGGGGCGATGTTGAGGAAATATCTAAAGCTTTAGAGGGGGTAGATGATGACTCTAGTGAAGATTGGACCAAAGTGGGGAATAAAAGAACCACTAAATCTAATAAGAAAAATGAGGTTTTATCTTCTAAAATTAAAAGAATAAAGAGAATGTTGTGTTAAAAACTAGGAGTAATAAGAAAGGAGATATCCCTAGCACACCAGCTAGAAAAGGCATTAAGAAAGGTGATCTTAAGAGCAACAAGGTAAGGGACTGATGTCTACCTTCAACACCATCTAGTATAAGTATCAAGGTTGGAGATGTTGGTCTATCTCCTACCTCTGTAGGAAGACCTTCCAATGTGTAGAGAAGAATTGTTGAGACTAATAGAAGTATAGCAGATGGTAGTCATAGGACTATCTTAGATTCAAAATCCTTTCATAAAAAATGAAGTTTATATCATGGACTATCAAAGGATTAAATAATCTTCACAAGAAAGATATAATGAAAAATATGATTAGGGACGACAAATTGGATATTGTTCTAATTCAAGAAATAAAAATGTTAAAGGATAAAGTGGAAGGTCTTTTGGTTTCTTAGGGAGGTAAGATTATTGGGAATGACTTTGATGGGGCCTTAGGTGGTATGACAATCTACTGGAATGAAAAATGCATTAAGGGGGAACTTTTATCTTAGAATAGAAATATGATGAATATTAGATTTACCAATTTTAAGAATCACTCTGTATGGGTGCTTACTAATGTTTATGCTCCCAATTCTAAATGGGGAAGAAAGACACTATGGGAAGATATTACCAATCAGAGAAAAAAAATTGTGGATGAGAATTGGATCATTATGGGGAATGTTAATACTTCATTGAAAGAAAATAAGAAGATGGGAGGAAGTCACACTAACTTGGAGAATAGATTGGATTTAATGGATTTTATTGGCAATCACTTACATAATTTGGACTTACATGGGGTTGATTATACTTGGACCAATAGAAGAGCTGGAAAGGACCTCATCCAAGTTAGGTTGGATAAAGCTCTTATTAGTAGTGACTAGTTTTTAAAATATAAATGCTCTCTTTCTACTCAGATTTGTGTTGGCTCGGATCACTACCCTATTTTCCTTGTGGCTAATTTGTTAACCTTTAAGAAGAATTATCCTTTTAGGTTTGAAAAAATGTGGAATCTCCATCCAGGATTGGAAAACCTTGTGAAGGAATGGTGGAACATTCAAGTGGAGGGTACTGCCATGTTCAAAGTTGCAAGTAAGTTGAAAAATGTTAAAAGGAAAATAAAAAGATGGAATAAGGATACTTTTGGGAACATTTTTGACAATAAAAAGAAGCTTTTTGAGGAACTTAAAGAAATTCAGGATAGTATTCAGGTTGATGGATATGGGACTGTCTCTAGGAAAGAAGAAAGTGTGAAATTGACTAAGGTGCATGTGATATTATTTTTGAGGAGATGTTCTAGAGGTAGCGATCTAGAATTTTTTTTTTGAAGGGGATTGGAATACTAAGTACTTCCACATGACCATTTTGAAGCATAGAATGGCTAATAGAATCTCCAGACTCATTTCTAATGGGGTTCTTATGAAGGATGAGGAGATTATAAAAAGGGAAGCCATAGATTTTTTAGTAATTTACTACAAGGTGATCCCAATCTGAACAAGGAGAAGCATAATATGTTTTTGGATTGTATTCCAAACTGTATATCAGAGGATCAAAATAAATTCCTCACTATTATTCTGTCTAATGATGAAATCGCCAAGGTTGTCTTCTCCTTTGATGGAGACAAGGCACCAAAGCTAGATGGTTTCCCTTTCCTTTTCTTCCATAAGTATTGGTATATCATCCATGAAGATGTTTGTAATGGGGTTAAGGAGTTCTTTGGATCTAGAAAAATTCTCAAAAAGCTAAATGTCACCTTCCTTGCTTTGATTCCAAAGAAGCCGGATGCTAATAGTATGGACTAGTTTAGACCAATCAGTCTTTGTAATTATTTCTATAAAGTTATATCTAAAGGGCTAACTCTCAAAATTTTGTCTTTTCTCCCTAATTTGATTTCCAGATAGTAGAATGGTTTTGTTCTTGGTAGGTAGATCTTGGATTCTATCATCTCAGTGCATGAGAATATTCACTCCCTTACCTTGTCTAAGAGAGAGGGTTCCTCCTTAAACTTGATTTATCTAAAGCTTATGATAGGGTGGATTGGACTTTTTTACAAAGAGGGTTGGAAGCTTTCAGTTTGAATAAGAGATTTAGGGAGATGGTCCTTATGTTGGTTTCTTCTGCCACCTTCTCTATTCTGGTGAATGGATCTTCAACCCCTTTTTTCTAGGCTTCTCATGGTTGAGGCAAGGGGATTCACTTTCACCTATCCTCTTTATTCTTATGGCTAAATGCTTAGGAAGATTTGTGGAGAAATTGGTGTCTATTGGGGATTTTGTTGGTCTCAAACCCTCGTCTAAAGAGCTAGTTTGTTCTCATCAACAATTTGTGGATGATTCTATAGTGATCAAAGAATCTTGAGTGAGGAATGTTAGAAATATCAAGAATGCTCTAGAGGATTATGGGCAAGCTTCTGGTCAAATTATCAACTAGAACAAAAGTGTGATATGTTTCATCAATAATAATGTTAATACACAAAATAAAATTACAAAAATTATTGGTTATGAGATTGGCACCTTACTGAGTAGTTATCTGGGATTACCCCTTTGTCTGGACCCACTTGAAATTTTTTGGAGTTCACTGATTGATAAAATCCATTTGAAGTTAGTAATGTGGAAAGGGTCCCTCCTTAGCCAGGTCAGTAAGGTTATTGTTCTCAAATCTACCTTACATAATGTTTCACTATATGCATTGAGTGTTTTTAAGATCCTTAGAAAGTTTGCCTTGGCAATTGAAAAAATTCAGAAGCTTTTCTTATGGACATGCATGGAAAAAAAGAAAAGATTGGCATTGATTGCATGAGAGAAAGTTTGTATGCCTCTTAATAAAGGTGGTCTTGGCCTAAGAAGAGTTACTTCTATGAATGATTCTTTGCTTGCCAAGTTATTATGGAGATGACGTAAAGAGGAAGGAGAATGATGAGATATTTGGAATGATAAGTACAATAGGGAGAATCAAGATCTTAAACTATTCCTTAACAATGAGTCTTTACAAGGGGGTTCAATGATATGGAAACATGCACAAAAAAATAAGCAAATTATTAAGAAAGGGGTTAGATGGAAGGTGGGAAATGAGAGGACTGCTCTTTTTTGGGATGATATTTGGATCCTTGATCACCTCCTCAATGTTGATCAAAGGTGGAATAGTTTTATGGTGTAGTGCAATAATCTCTTTGGGATTTTTTTCGAAGACTATTGGAAGGAGAATAATTGGTTGAACCTCAATAGAGTGAAAACCTTAATGATCTAAACAAGATTCTAAATGTTGTCTTTTAAACCATGAGGAGGATGCTCTCATATGAAAATATAATCATAATGGATTTTTTTTGTGTCTTCGGTGTATGCTAATGCTTTTGAGGAGCATCAAGAGCCTTGCTAGGCTAAAGCTTGGTTTAAAGGTATGACTCCTAAAGTTAACATATTTTTTTGGATTATTCTATAGGATAATTTTGACAACAGATAATTTGTTAAAGAGAGTGTTCAACATTGTCAATAGATGTTATCTCTGTAAGAATGTTGATGAATCAATTGATATTTTGACTATTCATTGTTCTTTCTCTAGAAGATTATGGGAAAAGGTATGTGGCTTGTTGAATATTACCTGGGATTTCCCCACTACAATTCAAGAGTTGTTCAATGGTTGGAAGTCTCCCTCTACGAATACCTTGGTTATGAGATTTTGGGATTTCATTCTCCCATTCCTTTGCTAAGGCATGTGGAAGGAATGTAATAATAATGTGTTTAGGGATAAAGAAACTAATCTAGGTCAGATATTCTGTAAGATTAAGAATATGGTGCTTGAGAATATTAGATCCTGTGGAAAAGGACACCAACCTTAGAATGTTTGGGAAGAATCAGTGATTCAAAATTGGAATTTGATTGGTCTTAGCTTGGTGCAAAATGGTCCTAACCATAGGGAGCTAGCAAGATGGGATTGTCCTTTGAAGGATTGGTATAAGATTAATTTTGATGGGGCTTCAAAGGGCAACCTAGGAACAACTAGTTGTGGTATCATCATTAGGAATATGAATAGGGATAGAGTGGGTGGAATGGCCATCCCTATTGGGGTTCAAACTAACCATATGGCAGGAGCAAGTGTGACTCTATGGTCTTAGCCATGCAAAAAGTTTGAATTTGAATAAGATATGGCTTAAGGGGGACTCCCTTAATATTATTAACTGTTGTAATAAAGTTACTAATCCTTCTTGGACTATTAATAATATTATAGAAAAAGTCATAGATCTTATCAACTCCTTTGAACTTTGTGTTGTCACTCACAACTATAGAGAAATGAATCAAGTTGCAAGCTGGGCAGCTAATGTGGCATGCAAGAGTGATGAAAAGGTAATTTGGAATCACAATGATATCATCGCTATTGAGGGGTTTTTATTGATTGAGCATGACAAAGCTAGAAGTAAGCAAAAATGTTTCATTAATGATGAAAATGTCAGCAAGGAGTAGTTATTATTTGGGTAGGATAGGGAAGCAACTGGTTATTATGAGAAGGATAGTGTATTACCATTCAATACCACATGGATTGTGGGTCTTTTTTCCCACAAATGTCCTTGGTTGCGTATTTGACTCTGGTTTTCTTTTGCAGAGGGTTTCTTTGAGAAGAGAGAGTCTTTGTTTTAGCAAAAAAAAGATGAGAGGAAAGAGAAAAAGAATTGAACCAGCAAGCTACAAAGAGTGGAAGAAGAAGAGTGAGATTTGGGACATACTAGAGAAAGGGAATTTTACTGGTTTTATAGAAAAATTGAAAGGAAGTAACCCTACCATTACCTGATAATTTATCAAAACATGGAAAGATGGGAGTGTTTTGGTGGAGAATCAAAGGATGGAGGTTTCTGAAGATATCATTGCTAAAGCAACAAGGCTTGACAAGGAGGGCATTAACTTCTACCGGGACAGGAAACTCTCATATTGGGTGGTTAAAGAGTTTACAGACTCAACTAAGGAACACAATAGACTGGTGAAAATAGGTAATTCTTACTTCAGCCCTAGTTCAATTTTGTGCCCCTAGAGATTTATTATGTTTGTGGTGATTGAGTATCTTACCTTAGATGGGCATTTCACTAATATATATGGCCACCATTTCATGTCGGTTAACCATATTAGACATAGGGTGAGGATATATTTACCCTTTTATCTCAAACAATCTTTGGGTAATTCTATTTCGGCCATTCAAAATGATCTTGAGGGGGATCATGCCTTTCATGAGGGGTTAATGGTTTTAATAATGAACCTCTAAAATAAAAAAAGGTGGATAGGCCTAGGTAGAGCAAGAAATCTTTAGATTGTGAGACAGAGGGTAGTAATTCTAAGGAGGAATTTGATGAGGAAACAGAGGATGAGGTGGCTAAGGTTGAAATGAAGAAGAGGAAGAAAGGTGATCTTGGAAGCTCTTCCAATAAAAAAGGGAAGGAAAAGGAGAGTGAATCAGAACAAAATAGTGATTATGAGAATGAGCCAAAAAAGGGTTTTGAGAAGAAAAAATCTTTGGGCAAGGCTTCGAGAAACAAGGGAAAGAATGTTGACAGATATTCTGTCTCCTCTGATGTTGAACTCTTAATTAAGAGGGTTGAAAGAAGAAGGAATAAGGTGTCTGCTTAGGATGTAGGTGATGAGAATGATCTTAGGGAGGTGGATTTGGATAGGAACAAACAGAGGGAGTACAAAAACTACTTTGAGTATAATAGGGATGAGGATAACCAAGGGTTTCTAAAGGGAATCATTGGTAACCCGGGGATGATTATGAAGGATATTGGAACCCTAAAATAGAAAATGCAGGATATTTCAAGGGACTTTGATAAGCTCAGTAAGACGGCAAGGGGTGAGAGAACACTTGGTCAACACATTGATAGACTATCTAAAGTTATTGGCAATGCGGAAGAGGTAAAGAATTTGATGAAGTGTGTGCCAACACTTGAAACCAAGAACATGAATTTAAATCAATTAAGAAAAGATCTTCAAAAAGGATGGATGGGTTGGATACTAGAGTAAGTAACATGAAGAAAATAGTCAAGAAACTAGCAGATCAAAACTGCATTATTTTGAAGACTATGGCTGACGACTTTAACACCCTGTTGAACAAGCTGGAGCAGAGTAAAGGACAAGACTCCCATGCTATGAATGAGGACTAGGGCTCAAGTAAGCATATAAGGGATAATTCCAAGAAGAATGAAGGAATGGAAACAAAAAATATGGATGACATGAAAGCTTCTAAGGAAAATATGAACATCCTGCCAAACCAAGCAACAAACCTTTTGAAGGCTTTGTAGTTGTCTAGGGATTGTCATTTTGCTTTTCTTTTGTTGTCTTTGCATGCATAGTCATTTTCTGGCCTCTTATTTTTTGGTTTATTTTGTCTGTTCTTTTTTGGGCTTTGAGGCCTTTTGTTCTTAGTACTTTTATGATCTTGTTTCTTTGATACTTTGTTAAAGGTTTCAGGTCCTTTAAAACCTATTATGTAATCAAAACTTTTAACCTATTTTTTATTTGAAAAATTATGAACTCTTTAAAACTCTATCGATTGTCATTGAAAAAGGAAATAAAATAAAAAAATTTCCAATTTAAAAGTTATAGAAAAATTTACCCTAGTCTAATATTTTAGAGACTATGATGTTCTGTAAACCTTCTCAAACAATTCTCCAAACTTTTCATCTAGATGTTGGGAACTTTCAAAAGCTTTTCCATGGAACAAACCAAGACTAAAGAAAACTTGCACTAACGACAATGCCATGAGAAAGAGAGAGAATGATTTTCATTTGAAGGACCCCTCTTCCACCTAATGATCCTTGAGTTTTCTGTAATATTTAAAAATCTCTGAAATTGACATTGATTTTTGCTTTCACTGGGCTTTTTTTTTATTGTTCTAAAGTGGCAGTATCTACACGTAAGGACTTTTCATTATTGCGTTTAAGGTGATTTGGGGAAATTTGGGGAACTTAAAAAATAATAGAAGTGCTTTGTAATTGTATCTGAGTTTAAAATTTTAGTTTAGTGGCAAATTTATATTTTCAAAAGAGTATTTAAATTTGGAAAAATTGTGTTACAAAGGCTTATAGATTTTATTTCAATGGGATGTTGAATCGAATTGATTTTTTTATTGAGTGGATATAGGTGCACTATGTTAATTATTTAGTACAAAAAAAACAAAACTAGAACTTTTAGGGAGTTTTACTTTAAAAATTAATTTATATTGATTAGATTTTTTGGTTTAAAAAAATATATTTAATCAACATACATTATAAAAGACAGGTTTAATATTCTAATTCTTTATCTTTTTTCTCATAAAAATATGTCATTTATACATTTATTAAAATTTAATTTCAAATCTAACTATGTACGTTAGATATGATTGTGTTAAAAATCTATCTTTTTTAATGAATTACATGTTTTCATTCTTTTTAACAATTGAATATTTTATATAGAATATATAAATTATATATTATTGTGTTAAAAATCTAAACCTTTTAAGCGAATTAAATACATTTCAAACTTTTTAAGCGAATTAAATATATTTCAATATTTGTTTGTATTATATTTTAGTTTAATAAACATGATTTATTTATCAAAACAAGTTTTTAGCTATTGAATAAAAATATATTTGTTAAAAAAATATAAAATATAAAATTATTGGTATCAAGAAAAGTTGACAAGAGATATGTTAATTATGATTAAATTAGAGAATATTTAATAATATCATAAATATGGATCAGTTATAATAAAGTTTAGTAGATTTTGCAAAGAAGCATTAGAGCTCTGCATTTAAGCTTATACAGTCTTCTCAAAGACTAAAATCTCTAGTATCTAGTATGCCAAAGATTTAGGATTTGAAACTAAAGAGGAATTTTGTTAAGCTATTTTTTTAAAAAAAGTATTGAACATATTAACTATCATTATACCAAAACTTCCCCATTAATGCATAAATGCTACCACGAGCATCTACCATTCACGATCTATCATTATCTAAAAATTCCCCTTTGTACAACATAGAATTCATTTGCATTTATAATGGATGATAACACCATGTTCCCATGCTGCTGCTTATTGGTGTTTTCTAAGCAGTTACATGTTCCCATGAGAAATTAAAATTGTGAAAAAAGGGATAATAAAGAATCATGGAGCAATTATTTTTTAGTTAATAAATAAGCTATGGAAAAATGTGGGGGGCTGAAAAAAGGCAGTCACTACTTATCATTGAAATTGCTATGTGTCTCCATACAATTCTTTCCCTCCAAATTTTCCCACCTTTTTTCACCACCAAAATTTCCCTCTTTTTTAATCGTAAAATTTTATCTCCAATTTACATGCAACTAAAAAATATCAAATAAAGAAGTGAAAAATTAAAATTGGAACAACAACGCCAGAAGTTGAAATTGTGAGAAGGTAGCAAAATCGTAACAAGTGTAGCACCAAATACAAGATTTTAATTGTATTTCTCCTTTTTTAAGTTTTCAATCTAATATATTGTTGTGACAAATATACAATAGGTTGACTGTAATTTTATTTCTCCTTTTTAATGTTTTCAATATGATACAAAGTAGATCAATTGTAATTTTTTTTAACTTCATATTATAAAATGATAATTGTGTGCATTGTTTGACCTCGTATGATTGAAATGGGGTTTTTCCTTTCTAGTCAAAATTTTTGAAATTAAAAAATTGTATGGCTTCTTATTAGAAAACACCAAATGATAAAATATGTCCAAAAGAAGGGGGCAAATTTCTTCAAGCTTGCAAAGAAAAGGGACATATGGAGTAATGACTAGTACTGCACAATGACTCAATGACTTTGATTGATTATTCAAAAACTTATTAGAAAACATGCACGCTCTTTACTTCACTGAAAGGCAACTCTTCCTTTAAGAGTTGTAGCAAGGTACCACTTGCAACCATTTAGGAATTTAGACCCAAGTGTTTAAAAGAGCATATAATTTACATCTCTAGCTCAATATCTAAATTGACCAAGTTAATAGCTAGCTTTTATAAACATGTGAATTAAAACATTCTCCATCTTTGTTAAAAATCTTTGACAATGTTCACTTTCAGTCATGTTTTCAGCTCTAGTTCAAATTGAATTGCTTCTTACAATATTAATACATATATATCATGTACTACAATGATAATTATGCTATAAAAAGTGAAATTAAAAATATTGGATTGCTTTAAAATTATTTTAAAACTATAAGAAAGCCTATAGAGTATGTTTCAGATCCTATTATTACCAAGTCTGATTAAATAAACAATATTAGAAAATGTGCAGAGTGCGTTTCAAACCTTGTTATCAACAAAATTGGTAAAAAAAATATTGTTGTTGTATGTCCAATTATTTGTTGCATACTCCCCACTAGAATATATATTAATGTCAGGCATCAAGTCTTGTTCCCATTGTAGAAAGCAAAACTATTTTAGAATTAAAATAAAGAACTATAATCTTTGTAAACTTGAGTCACCCTGCACAAATTACAACTAGTGGAATAGAAGTAACGGAAAAGCAATTTCATGTACCTTCTCAAATAAAGAGTAGAGTTCAATGGAGCATTGAAAATACAATTATTCTAATTGAAGATAAACAAATTGAGAGAGAAACACTGTCAAGTGGTGGTGCAATGAGAAGAGCATTAAATTCCACTAAGAAGTGGAAAATCATTCAAGAATATTGCTCTACTCATGGTGTCCATTGTACAACCAACCAATGTAGAGATTGTTGGAGCATATTCAACTTGATTACAAGAGGATTAGAGAATATGAACATAATATTCCATTTGGACATGACAATTATTGGAATATGACAAGTCAGGAGAGAACTAAAAAGAAACTTCCTACGAATTCCATCATTGAACTTTATGATGCAATGGAGATTGCATTTGGTAGACCGAGCCATTAATCCAAGGAATATCACTATTGACTCTTCTAAAAGAAATTATGTATTTGATGAGGTCAACCTTGAAAGTCAAGATGAAGCATTGCATGAACTTGGAATAAATAATTCATAAAGTGTTGAACACTCTAAGATTGGAAGTGAAAGGGAAAAAAAACTATACAGAAAAAAAAGAACAAAGACCATCGTTAGAAGAGCAACAAAAATGGGTCACTAAGATGTTGGAATATGACTTTGAAACAATATACAAGAAAGGGAAGGAAAATATTGTGATCGATGCACTTTCTAGGAAGGATGAAAAAGATGAAGCCTTATTGTGTGCTTTTTCAATATTACAAGAAAATTGGGTGGTAGAAGCCAAAGAAGAATGACAAAATGATGTTGCAACAAGTAATCTCATCCAGCAAATAAAAAGTGACCCTAGTAGTTCAGATAAGTTTTGTTTAAAAGGGGATATTCTTTGGTATAAAGAGCAATTGTATCTCTGCAAGAATTCCACTCTTAAACACAAGATTCTCAAAGAACTACATGAGACCCCAATTGGTGGTCATTCAAGATTTTTGAAAACATATCATGGTCAAGCAAGATTTTTTTGGGGAAGGGCTAAAAGGTGATGTTCAAAAATTTGTGGTTGAATGTTTGGTTTGTCAAAGAAATAAGGAGGAAACAATTAAGACACTACGTCTCTTGCAACCTTTATCTATTCCTAGCCAACGTTGGGAAGAGGTATCCATGGACTTCATCACAGGGATTTCCAAATCTAAAGGTCATAATGTCATCATGGTAGCAGTTGATTTCCTCACTAAATATGCACATTTCATTGCATTATCACATCCTTTCACAAGAAGTATAGTGGAAAAAGTTTTCTTGGAGAATATCTAAAAGATACATTATACACCTAATTTAATGTCCCTGTTTTGGCGAAAATTTGATTTAATTAATTTAATTAATTAAGTTATCCAAAATAATATTTTTTTTTTAGGATGACTAATTAATTATTTTAATTAAATAAATAAGTGGTATTAAGTTAATTATTTATAAAGTTATCAAATAAATAAATATTAAAAAGGTGACTTTATATTTAATTAATTTAATAAAGTGACTTGAAAAATATCTTATAAAGTCACTCAATAAATAAAATGAAAATAATATTCTAAAAGTTTCTGGAGAAAGTGGAGAAAAAGAACAAATAGGCATCCTGGGCTTCATTCTCATCATCCTATTTTTATCATTTCTCTTGACATCATATTGTAATACAATCACATGGTCTATTGTGAAGCCAAGGGTTTCAGATAGTCTATTGGTCTTTGGGAACAATACCTCCCAGTAGATTGCATAACTGGGGAAGTGAAAGATCTTCTAAAAGGTTGCACTTTGGAAGTGGTATTCAGCCATTTCAAGTTGAGCTTAATTTGTATACTCAGACTACTTGAGGGTTTGAGTTTTTGAAAGTAGTTCAAAAAAGCAAGTGAAAAACTAGATCAGAAAAAGCAAAGTAGAAAGGCAGCATTGGAGAAAATTATTACAGCCATCTACAATCAGGTTCCTTTGGATATTTCATGCATTATTCTTATCATTTAGATGCATATTAGAAGGTAAGGCTGTAGGTGAAAGTTGTAACAGATTTAAGCATTATTCTTGTG
The DNA here is from genome assembly GCA_028749045.1 of Cupressus sempervirens. Lineage (NCBI taxonomy): Eukaryota > Viridiplantae > Streptophyta > Pinopsida > Cupressales > Cupressaceae > Cupressus > Cupressus sempervirens. The sequence goes on along the minus strand of CM053787.1, from coordinate 483,620,971 downwards.
GATGTAAGCCAAGAGTCTTGGCCATTTCATATTAGCATTGTAGTTGACATTTTATGTGCAATAAAGGAGACATAAGTCGCTGGTCTGATATAGTTGTAATTGAATATGTATCTATCATTCATGATCAGCTTATTAGTTTGCATGCCAATTGTTTGACAAAATGTCAATTGGCTGTAGGTTCTTTTTTTGGAATAAATAATGTTATAATTATGCATATCAAGTGTTTGTATTAATGCTACTTGGCTATAAGTGCATTAATGCCATCGTAGGTTGCATCCAAAGTGTTTGTCATAATTACTAGTTGTTGTAGCTGCATATTGCAAGTAGTTTCAGTCACATATATGCATTAAATATTGTCAAAATAAGTTGCACATTCATGTTAGGTCATTGTTTAGTCAATTCAGAGTCTTCTTGCAAGCATTCTTATTAATGCTAAGTGAAGCAAAGAGCCATAAAAGCAAATTGAAAATTTATATCAGTCATATGACCCTTGTATGCAAAGTGTTTTCTTGAACCTTAATTAGCATTTTGGGATCAGATTTGAGCAGGGTCATTACAGTGGTATCAGAGCGGTTTCTTACCAGCCTGACTAGGTTATTTCAAAATGAATTCAATTATCAGTATGGCGTTAACAAGAGACATGGATTTGGAAGAAAGAATGCACAATGCAAAGAAGAAATTAGATTGCCCATTTCAGTGAACAAAGGACCTTCTAAAAACTTTGGAGGAGTTGGAAAATTATTTAGGCAAGATTGATCAATCAAAACCCGATGCTATGCAAATAGTTTTATCTCTAGCATTTGGTTCATTGGTTAAGCCCCACTTATTGAGACATCATGATGAGGTGATAAGACTTGCAGCTCTCTTGCATTAGTGAAATCATGAGGATAATAGCTGGCCTTAATTCTTATGATGATCAAATTATGAGAGAGATACTTCACACCATGGTAAAAAGCTTTGAAAAGTTGGACAACATCCGGGACCCTTATTTCACAAAAAGGGCAAGATTACTTGAAGTATTTGCAAGGTGTAGATTTGAAAACATTATGCTAGCAATAGGTTGTATTTGTGACATTCGTAGGATGTTTAACACATTTTAGAATATTATGGATGAGTTTCATCCCAATAGCGTATTAGCATCGATGCACTCCATCATGTTCACAATCTTGTTTGAGGAGGAGGATGAAATTTCTAAACTTTTGGCAGAAGATTTATGGTGGGTTTGGACAAAAAAGAGGAATGTGTCACCTATGGCATGTACATGGTTAAAGAGCCTGATTGATAGGCCTAATGATCGAAGTACTTTTCCTATGACAGGTAGAAACTTGTATGAGGAGTTTAACAGACATGTTGATTCGATACAAGAAGACATTAGCACATCTTTAGGTAATTGTTTATCTGCATCATCTACACAGGCATAAGTGGTCACAGATGTTGTGTAGGTTGAGCCAATTGCATCAGAAGGTGATATCATAGACACACTAGACTACGTGATTGATACAGATAGTGATTCCAATATAGTTGGGTTGGATGAAGTTACAACAGTTAAGGATACTGTCATGTTTGAGGATAGTACAGTTGATTAGAAAGTGAGTATTCAAGACTTTGCAAAAAATGAGTATCAGGCACAATTGGATGCTTCTTCGCATGAGATAGAGGCTAGTAGTTCTTCATGTGTTTTGGCAAGCCAACTAAAGATGAAGAAAAAGGATATTTTCGTGGCTTTATCTCATCATGACAAGATGCACGGATTGATCGAGAATCACATTTGGATGATTCAACTGCAAGAGAGACAGAAAGGAGTCACAATAGGTTCTTTTTGTGATGACTTACAAAAGATCAAGGAAGGCATGGAAGCAACAAAGGTAAGTTACATACACCTAATTTCAGATCGCGATCATCTCCTTAATCTTGTGGGGATCTATTCAAATGCATTGAAGAAGAAGGAAGAGGAGGTCGACCGATTTTCTCATGAGCTGGAGGATACTCGAAATTCCTTGATGTATACTCAGTTGGCTCTCCAGGATTTTGAGAGACATGTGGATGAGCTTTGTCTCGAGGTGAGTTTAGTTCAGGAGTTAGCATATATGGCAGGGAATCAATTTTCTTTTACAATCAGGTCACATGTTGATGATGATATGAGTATGTCTAGCATTCACACTCCGGATTCAAAGATTGTAGTGGGTACAGTAGACAGGTGTGTGAAGTCAATTGGTATTGTTCACATTACTTAGGTGAGGAGTTTACTTGAGTTGCCAGTTGATTTTCGTTCATGGATCAGTTGTTGGGATCCTTATCTTAGTACTTGGGAATATTTTGATTAGAGATGTCTATCATTTTTTGGTAATAGTATTTGTTGCACCATCATGGACTTGATTAGTAGTTTACCAAGTGTAGTTTTAATCCATGCCAGCAGCTTGTCTGATGCTGGAATTAGTTTTTATACACCTGTGTTGGGCATTTTTCATGTATCCAGTTGACCATTCTTATTGGAATGGGTTGATGATCTCTCAGATATGACAAAATTTACAGAAGAGTCCCAGGATCTGATTATTATAGATGACACCCAGGGGGATGTTGTGGACAGTGTCGAGGACTTAGTCTCTTCAGTAGGTTCCATTGATACAGAGGTTTATGTTGATGCTTCAGTCACTCTATTTGATGATACAAGTTCAGCAATTGGACTGCAGAATTTGGATGGCAGTATTACAGACAATAGCTATTCTGTGGTTACTCCCTTGGATAGTGTACCAAGGTTAGAGTATAGGAGTTTGACCAGCCAACACAATCATGTGTCTAGTTAGTTGAGAGTTAGTGAATGAGACATTGATATCATTTGCGAGCATTTCGATGTTGCTTGTTAGTTGCTAGCAGTTTATGGATGGGGTTCTCCTACTAGTGATGAGCGGGGAGGTAGTTATCTTTCCTTGATAGAGATCCACTCTTTATGGGAGGCTATCCAGATTTTGAGACATAATTATATGCAGTTGGTACTAACAGAGATTATCTTATGGAGTGGGGTAGTACAACATATGGTGCATTATTGGTCAAGGAAGATGAGTTGAATGAGCTTACTCAGCAGCTTGAGGTGACTTCTGAGTTTCTTGAGAGTACACAATTTACTTTTGAGGAGTCATATTTTCATTTGGCTGAGGTGACCATGGAGTTAGAGCGACTTCAATCTTTACCAGATTCTATACAGTCACAGACCACGGTGTCTGGTGATCCGAGGATGTCCATGGTCAAGGTTGATAGAGGCAGTGGAGATGAGGATATATCTATCCTTGATACCAGTATTGGCATGTTTGGTTCAATTCCACTGGAGGCAGGATCAGTTGAGTTGGGCACTGCAGCTGAGCACGGAGGTATGTTTGACTTGGTGGTGGTCTCTACTACGAATGGCAAGGAGACTACTGATGTTGTATCAGAGATCATGTGTGATGTTGGTGAGTCAGCAGTTGGCATGGTTCCTGCTAGTGACACTACTCCCTTGGCAATATCTTTGGAAGTAGTAGTTAGTTTCAACTTGGTTAGTAATCAGTTGCAGTGGGTTGCATCACCTGTGTATGGTGAGCTATCGATTGAGGTTGGTTATTTTAATCAGCATTATACTACAGGATATGTTCATTAGTTTTCATTGGATCCAGGTGTTGAGGACTTGATGGCAGTCAGATTTGGTTTGGGTTCTAGTTCTTGCTATCTATCATGTGATGACTATTCGCCATCAACGATGCATGGGAGTTATGGTTATGAGATAGTGGCCGGTGATCTACAAAGTTGTGTTGATTGCAGGAGTTTTACAGTATGTGGATTCTCAATACTGGGTACAATTTCATTTGAGAATGTTCACCATTGTTGCAGAGTTGGGTTGTACATTCCACTTAGGCTAGTGGAATGTGTTGGTGGTATTGAGTTGGTACGATAGAATGACAGATGGATTGAGCAAATGTTGTAGGAGTTGTTTGGCGATGACAAGGACATTATGCAGTTCTTCTTGTGGGATCCAGGTGGTGAATTGCTTGAGGTCAAGCAATTTCAGGAGGGGCGGATTGTAATGTCCCCATTTTGGCAGTAATTTGATTTAATTAATTTAATTAATTAAGTTGTCCAAAATAATTTTTTTTTTGAGGATGACTAATTAATTATTTTAATTAAATAAATAAGTGGTATTAAGTTAATTATTTATAAAGTTATCAAATAAATAAATATTAAAAAGGTAACTTTATATTTAATTAATTTAATAAAGTGACTTGAAAAATATCTTATGAAGTCACTTAATAAATAAAATAAAAATAATGTTCTAGAAGTTTCTGGAGAAAGTGGAGAAAAAGAATAAATAGGCATCCTGGGCTTCATTCTCATCATCCTATTTTTATCATTTCTCTTGACATTAGATTGTGAATACAATCACATGGTCTATTGTGAAGCCAAGGGTTTCAGATAGTCTATTGATCTTTGGGAACGATACCTCCCAATAGATCAAATAATTGAGGAAGTGAAAGATCTTCCGAAGGGTTGCACTTTGGAAGTGGTATTTAGCCATTTCAAGTTGAGCTTAATTTGTATACTCAGATTACCTAAGGGTTTGAGTTTTTGAAAGTAGTTCGAAAAAGCAAGTGAAAAAGCAGATAAAAAAAAGCAAAGCAGAAAGGCAGCATTGGAGAAAATTATTGTAGCCATCTACAATCAGGTTCCTTTGGATATTTCATGCATTGTTCTTATCATTTAGATGCATATTAGAAGGTAAGGCTATAGGTGAAAGTTGTAATAGATTTAAGCATTATTTTTGCAGATGTAAGCCATTTCATACTAGCATTGTAGTTGACATTTTATGTGCAATAAAGGAGACATAAGTCGTTGGTCTGATATAGTTGCAATTGAACATGTATCTATCATTCATGATCAGCTTATTAGTTTGCATGCCAATTGTTTGACAAAATGTCAATTGGCTGTAGGTTCTTTTTTTGGCATAAATAATGTTATAATTATGCATATCAAGTGTTTGTATTAATGCTACTTGGCTATAAGTGCATTAATGCCATCGTAGGTTGCATCCAAAGTGTTTGTCATAATTACTAGTTGATGTAGCTGCATATTGCAAGTAGTTTCAGTCACATATATGCATTGAATATTGTCAAAACGAGTTGCACATTCATGTTAGGTCATTGTTTAGTCAATTTAGAGTCTTCTTGCAAGCATTCTTATTGATGCTAAGTGAAGGAAAGAACCATAAAAGCAAATTGAAATTTTATATCAGTCATATGACTCTTGTATGTAAAGTGTTTTCTTGAACCTTTATCAACATTTTGGGATTAGATTTGAGCAGGGTCATTAGACCTAAGGTTATTATTAGTGATTGTGATCTTATCTTTACTAGTCACTTTTGGAAAGATTTTTTCTCATGTTTGGGTACTCAATTAGCTCGTAGTTCTTCATATCATCCTCAATCAAATGGGTAAATTGAGGTGGTTAATAAATGTTTGGAAGGATATCTACATTGTTTCACTTCAAAAAACAATCTCAATGGGAAGATTGGCTACATCTTACAGAATGGTGGTATAATACTTCTTTTCATAGCTCATCAAAAATGTCTCCATTTTTGGCACTTTATGGATATCATCCTCCTTCCATCACATCATCATTAAAGGTGTCACCAAGAGTTCAGGTTGTAGAGGACCAATTGCTTCATCAACAACAGGTACTTTCAAGACTCAAGGAGAATTTAACTATGGCACAAAATTGAATGAAACAATAAGTGGACCAACATTGTAGTGAAAGAAATTTTGAAGCTGGGGACTAGGTCTTCTTGAGATTTCAGCCTTATAAACAAATCTCAATGAAGCAAAAAAAAAGAATAATAAGTTGTCTCCAAGATATTATGGACCATACCAAATCATGCAAAAGATTGGTAGTGTTGCCTATAAGCTTGAGTTGCCACCAACAACAAAAATACATCCAGTTTTTCATGTTTTTCGTTTGAAGAAGGTAATTGGGCATAATATTCCTACTCAAACAGTACTACTAGAACTTGATGAAGAAGGGAGAATAATTTTGGAACCATAATGCATTCTTCAAACATCCACGAAGAAGTTGAGGAATAGAACCCTGACTCAGTATCTCATCCAATGGAAGAATTTACTAGTTGAAGAGGCCACATGGGAGGATGAGGAGTTCATTCAAAAGAATCCACACTTGGTTAGCATTGAGGACAATGTTTCTTTCAAGAGAGGGGGCATGCTACACCCTTAATATTCAAGAGAGGGGGCATGCTACACCCTTAATATTGGTGTATATAGGATTATGAATAGTCAACATGTGGCTATCTTAATCCTTAATTAAGTCATGTTACCATTATTATATTATCATTTAGTAGGGTAGGTAGGCCTAGGTGTTATGTAGGGTTGTGTCTATTCAACCTAAGCATAATTAGGTATTTATAGGAGGTTGTGAGTCTTATTTCATCATCATATTGTGAATGGTGTTCTCATTGGAAATATTTGGAGGTTGCCCCCTCGAAGTGGCCTATTACTCTTAGTTATTATCAAGTATTTATATAATATTTCATATTATTTCTTCTATTGTGCAAGTTATTTCATTACAAAGTGTGTAATATAATACTATTGTTGAATGTTTAGTTCATTTCTAGATTTATCAATTTGCAAAGTTGTTCAAATGATGTATGAAAGACACACTTAATTGTGGCACAACTTCTGTCATTAACTATTTGCCCAATTTAGAATCATATGGTTGTCTCCAAAAGTCATGATTTGTTTTAGGACAAAAATCCTCTTTATATTCAATCTTTGTTGTCTAATTCTTATGTTGCACTATAAAAGAAAATGTTAAACAATTTAAAACAATAGGACTTTGCCTCTGATTTTTGCATGTGATTTATCTGTACTATTGAATTTTGTTACTGATTGTGAAGATTTGTAACTCTTTTCTATGTGTAGTTATTAAAATCAAGTTGAGATTCCCATTGGAAAGACCACTAAAAGTAGATTGTTGAAGAAATGGCCTAATTAGAAAATTGACTATTGTGTACTTCACAATAAATGTAAATGATTTCATTTTTTATGTTTGTAGTGTTAAATTTGTTATCTTGAACTAGAATATTGTATGAGTGATTCAATTTTTTATAATTTTATAGTTCAACATACACCTTGTTTTTATTTTTATCATTTGTAACTTTTAATTTTGTAGTATACAATATGGATCCCAATACCATGAAAAGAGTCAGAATACTACTAGAATGTGTTTATGTGATACAACAGATAACATTACATGTTTGTTGTGATATTGAAAATTCAACAAACATATTCAAGAAATACAAGAAAGAAATTGCTTAAGATTCTCATTATTCAACAGATGATGCGGATGTTGAAATAGGTTTGGAGTTCCATGTGATAAGTTGTGAACAACAAAGTACACTTGTAAATTAAGAATTTTCTACTTCTCAATGGGAAGGGATGGTTAGTGGTGAGTGGTATGTCAAACCACACTCCTTGCATTGGTGGAATCATTACATTTGTGAAGTTAAATGTGATGACCAACGATTCTGTAGCATCTTTAGGTTACCATATACATTGTTTCAATTTCTATGTGAATCATTAAATAAAGATCTTAAACAAGGTGATATATCGTCGTCATTAGCAACATCTATCAAGAGTAGGGTACTTCCAATTGAGAAACATGTGGCTATTGCTATTTTAAGACTGTCATCTGGAATGCCTATGATTAACATAAGAAAACTTTTTGGGTGTGGAAAATCAATAGTTGCAAAAGTTGTGAAAAAGTTCGTCAATGCATGCATGTCAATTTCCAAAACTACATACAATGGCCAAGAAATCATTCTACACTTGAATTTGTCAAGCATGGATTTCACCAAAAACAAGAATTTCCAAATTATTGTGGTGCTATAGATGCAACTCAAATTGATTTTGAACTCCCAAAAAATGAATGCTCATCTGATTGGTATGATCAAGATCATAACTACAGTATGTCATTACAAGCCATTGTTGATAGTAATATGTGTTTCACAGATATTTTTACAGGTTGGCCTGGATCTATAAGTGATGCTAGGCTTCTAAGAAATTCTTCCTTCTATAGGTTATGTGAAGGTGGGGAGAGGTCAAATGGAGTTTCAGTTTCTATTGGTTCATCAAATATGAGAGAGTACATTGTTGGTGATGGTGGATATCCATTATTACCATGGTTAATCACATCTATTAATGGAGCTACAATAGATAATCAAAAGTCATTAAACTTTAAGCTATCTTCAACTCATATTGTCATTGAATGTGCCTTTGGAAGACTAAAAGGGATTTGCCAACTTTTAAATTCAAAAAAATTTCATCCAAATTTGCAACTACTGCCAAAAACTATTTTTGTGCGTTCTATTTTGCACAATATTATGTTGGAAGAAGAAGAAGAAGAAGAAGAGACTAAAGTGAGTTTTGTTGATGAGTATGCAAATGACATACCAAATGATGAAGCAAACCCAAGGGAATCAACTGTTGTGTTAGTGTGGATTGCATTAATGGAATTTGTCACTAGTAATGAAGATGTTGCACATCTCAACAACTAAGGCTGAATTTTGATAAAGACTCAATACATTCTTCTTACCCATTGTCTGGTTTTTATTATATACATTCTAGTAATTTTTAGAAGAATTAGTTGACATAAGTATTAGTAACTTCTTAAATGTTGTATGCATGAGTCTATAAGGTGAATGTTTTAATTCAAAACTCCAAGAAGGAATCATGGTCTAAAGATATACAACATTATAGATTTTGCACATTGCAATTGATAATATTAGCAAGGAATTTATCTCTATAATCACTTACAACCATTGTTGAAAAAGAAATACCTTTATTCTTCACCAACTTTTGAATACTTTAGATAGTAACTAGCTTTGAATGTCATTTAGCTTGGTATGAAGTTTGGGCTAACACGTTCATGGTGCAAAGCTGGAAATGACATAATATATTTGTAAAGGAAGTGAAGAACAGAGGGATTGCTTTTTTCAATGATTCTTGTAGGTAATTATATAGAGGCCTTCCTTTTTAATGGTTAATGCAGCAATTGTTGAAAAATGAATGCCTGTGTACTTCATTAGCTTTTGAAAGCTTGTATGTCTTAGATTTGAATGCCTTGAACATGAAGTCTAGACTTCATACCAAAAGGTTAGAGTAACATATCAAAATTCCAAGAAGGAAACACGGTCTCAAGTTATCCAACACTAGATTTTGCACATTGTAGTTGATAACATAAAATTCAAATTAGATAATATAGTTGGCTGCAACAGTAATGAACAATTCAATTTAGTTGTAATTTATATTTGTTTGGTAACTTTATTCTAATTTACTACAAGAATGTGCAGTAGTGTTAAGTTGTTCTTTTTAATTTTCTTGCGCATAGTACCATGTTTATTTGTAGACTCAATTTGGTTTAAAAAAAATTAAAATTAGCAACCTAAACATCTAAACATTCATATTAGTAAGCAACTTTGTCTTCAGAGATTTTCTCTATCAATTATTAAAATATTGAGACAATTAGACAATCACACCTTTTTTTGAAAGTGCAATCTCTATCAATTATTAAAACTGTGCAAAGTATTGTGAAGTTGAAAATTATAGTGATATTTCAATTTTTAATGTTTTTGACTACCTGTTATTTTTCTGAGTATATATGAAAGACAATTTTTGAAAAATATTACTATTTTGAATGAAAATCCTTTGCTTGCTGGGTACAATTTAGTTTTAATTAAATACTAAATACTGCCTGTTGAATAAAGTATAAAAATTAGTTAATTAAGAAAATTATATTTTAAAATCAAATAAGATCATTGCTTTTGCATGGGACTAGTAACTCCACAAGCTCCACAAATTTCTCCTATTAAATTTGAGTAGTCACTGCTAGCCAAAATAAGCTATGTAATGGCATGAGAACATGTTGTAAATGTGCACAAATTGCCACTCAAAAATCTTGTTTAGCTTTGATTTAGGGCACATTCTATTGCTCGCCTTTGTAAAAGCTTAGTAGTTTCAATGTCAACTTCTTTAGCCCAAGATTGCATCATTTTGCACAAGCATTCTCAGATGACATACAACATCCCATGGCTTGGAAATACACCAAATCTCCAATATCCTAGGAAAAATAACATTCATAGTAAAAAATATCTATGTTTTCTAATAATTTGCATTGATAATAGATGCTATCCAAGGAAAGTGGTCTACTACAACTCCTCATTATAGAAAATATCCCTCTGTGTGAGCATCATTTGGAACTCTACAACTCAGTCTACATTCCCATAGTAAAATCATGGAAGCAGTCTTGCAGGTGTTGATGTGTTTGCAAATTCATCTGGTATAATTAAATAACGCAAGCCTAACAACACTCCACAGTATAAAACATATTCAAGACAATTTTGAAATGAACTATGTAACCCAATCCCAAAGATATTGCATCTACAAGGGTTCATTTGGTTAGTGAAATTTAAAAAATCGAGATTTTTACAAACCTTGGTTTAGTCAAATCAAGGTTTTGCAAATCTTCATTCCGATTTTTGGGATTTTACTTAAACTATTTGTTTCACTTGGAAGATGTGTGTGAAGACACATTTTTATGTTTAAGCTTGGAGTTGAAGACAAATTTCAAAAAGTAGTCCAATCTATTGTTTTTACACTCTTTAAAAAACATAACCAGGTTTTAATTTTCAATTCCTACTTGCTAGTGGAAAGTTGGAAAGCCTGATTTTGAGGCAAGATTGGAAATCCGCTAAGCTAATTCCATTTTGCCAATTTTACAACAAACACAAAAATTTTCAAATCCGAATTTTGGAAAAGCCACTTTTACTTGCACATATTGTAAGCTTCTAGTTTCACTTTTTTTGTTCAATTGTAATCAACTCTATCTCTTACTTTGTAATCAACTCTATCTCTTAGATATTCATTTATGTACTTGTATGTAAATTTTGTGTGTACATAGTCATTTCATTTTCTAGATATTTCATCATATATAAAATAATACAACAATTTACAATTGGAATGAATTATGACACTTGGAGTCTTATTTATTTATAATGATGCTGCTTCGAAATCTTAATTAATAACAAAAGACTTAGGAATAAATTATTAAGATTTTGAAAAGTGTAACTTGAAAAGGAAAAGAATAATAAATAAAATGTTAAACTATGAGACCTTCGTCTCTAAATAGTCGACAATAAAAACAAAATCCTAATTTTGTTTTGCGAAGAGCGAGTAGAGGGGAGGCAATAAAAGAAGTTGTGGCTTTTGAGATAAAAAGTACGTGGGAAGGACGATTCCTTTCATTAAAAAAAAGTAATATATCGAAAAGTACAAAAAGTAGCTGCTCCAGCTGAAGAAGGAAAAAGTTGATTACAAACGAAAAGGCCGCAACTTCATGGGGAAAAAGTGTAAAGCAGCGGAAAGGATAAGCGTGGGGAATCGCAAAACGGAAGGATAATACCTATCAAATGAGTTATGTGTTTTGCGGAAAACCTTTTTGTTTTCTTTGGTGTATCCCCATCGTAATGGCCGGACAACCGAGTGGGCAGTCGCTCATCTCATCATCATCATCATCTCATCCCTTGTAACATGTTCAGCCCTCCACGCGTGTCCATTCTCGATTTGTGCTGAGATCTGATTTTCTTCTTATCCATCCTCCGTATCTGATTTCTCCCCCCGCTCTGAAATATTTGTATTTGGATCCACAAACACCTTCGTACTCTGGTTGAAATGTCGGAAGAAACAGTCGTGGAGGATGTGGCTGCGCTGCTGCAGTCAGATCCCGCGTTTAAGCTCTTTGGACGAAGAATCCCTCTGCTTTCTGCCTCCTCGGATTCTTCAGACAGGAGCTCCGACTCTACAGACACCTCCGAGGTAACAAAAAATTCTCACAACTCTGATGAAACCAATTCAAGTTTATTGTTGAATAGCAGCATAATTTCTCTACATGCCGACATTGAATATAAGGAATCTTTAAGCAATGTAAAAATTTTCAATGGAGAATCGCTCTTCGAAGCGACTCTTGAAAAACCCATTATTGGGAGTGAAGTAAGTATAGATAAGGAAAAGTTGTGTGATGAGAAAGCAAACATGGGTGTTGTGGAGATGTCTGAGAAAAGTATTAAGAAAGAAGATGAAACGCCCAAGAAGCCTAATAAGCTTCTGCCCTGTCCTAGATGTGAAAGCTTGGATACTAAATTTTGTTACTATAACAATTACAATGTGAACCAACCGAGGCATTTTTGTAGGAAATGCCAGAGATACTGGACTGCTGGTGGACTTCTCAGGAATGTACCTGTGGGTGCAGGTAGAAGGAAAAACAAGCACTCTGCTATTGCCCCTCAAAAGGATTTGGGTCACCCGAACGATTGTAATTCTGAGGATTCAATGAAATATGAGCTTTCTGCTCTGGAAATGACCAGTCCTGGACAATCATTCTCCCGTGCGAGAAAGGGGACAGGGAATCACTTGAGAGCATATGACGGTCTGGAAACCTCTAGCCCCTTTTCAGATGAGAGTGAAAATCTACGGAAATCCAGTTGCCCTTCAAGTCAAATGAAAGGGGAAATTGTTTGGAATACCATGCATTCATCAGAAATGAAAGCACATGAAAAAAGAGGGGAGTCGCTTGAGATTGGTACTTTGGACGATTCTGTTTGTGCTTCATCGAACACCAAAGTACTATGTCCTCCATCAAATAAATTAACGAAATCAGATGTTGAGTCGTCTGAGTCCAATAGTCCTCCTCAGGGGGTTAGTTGTGACTTGCCGAATAGTTCAATGAGCTGGGTTAGAGGCCCTCATCCTCCAGTTTGGCCATTCTATTGTGGCAGCTTTTTTGGCACTTCACCCTTCATGAGTGCCGCGGGAGGCGCAATGTTGGGCCCTGAAAACTTTCAGACTAGTTCAATGATTCCCTGGTTTCAACCTGGGACAGGACTCTATCCCGGATTTGCTTGGCCTTTTCCTTCTGGTCCTATGTGGGGGCAAGCAAACTGGGCTCCTGCATGGGGCATGCCATTGGGACCGGTGGCTCCTCCATTGACAAACTCAGATTCAAGTCCATCAATGTTGGGCAAGCACACAAGAGACTTGCCAGCACCACACTCGGAGTCCAAGGGGGATGGATCTATTTGGGTTCCCAAAACCTTGAGGATTGATGACCCTGAAGAAGCAGCGAAGAGTTCCATTTGGACAACATTGGGGTTAGGCAGCAAATCAGAATCAATCACTACTGGTGGGATTTTCAAAGCATTCCAGCCAAAGACGGAGAGCAAGGATAACACAAAAACTGATGTTCGTGTTTTATGTGCAAATCCTGCAGCAAGTGCAAGATCAGCTTCTTTTAATGAGAGCAATTAATGTATGTTTACAATACATAGTAGTTTTACTAAAATTACTTGCGACGATCTAGTCTCTTGAGCAAAATTTTGCCTGTCACAGCCCGGTGGCTGCTTTTTCTTCAGAGGTTGATGTCTAGAGTAGTTCCAGCTACCTGCATTTGTACTAACTCCCGGGGCTGGAATTCGTGGAGACGTTTGAAGTACCTTCTTGGGAAAAAAAAAGACACTGATGTAAATATTGCCAATTCTCAAAACGTTGTGCCCTTTAATGCTTAAGCAATACCTATTTATGCATGAATATGGTAGAGTTTATTTACTTCCTTACTTCAGAACCGGGCGTGGGATATAATGAGTCTTTTTATTTGCTCGACGTGCTACTTTCTAGGAACTAATAAAACCCTTAACATGAGTAATAGACGGGAGGGCTCAATGTTCATTTACTTGAGTATTGACGTATTTTAAGGGTATCTTATATTTGGTTCTATAGAAAAAGGAAGGATGTGAAGTTTGCTCTGTGTGGCGTTCCTCGATAAAATGCTTTGGTGCACAGTGTTTTTGAATATATGAACTAGAGCATGATCTTCTGTACGGCTAATACTATTTAAAGCTATGCACTTGAATATATATATATATATATATATATTTTGTAGACAACTCTCAGAAGATCAGGCAGATGCACAAAAACATAATTCATGGTTGTTTCCTGTGTCAGGCAGTTCGCTTCCATATGCTGTAACATATATTTGATTCCAAAAATGGAGAATTAAAAACGTAATACCATCTCTCTCCTTGTAATTTATGAATTTGATCAAATTAATTAGAAATAAGTAGAAAGGATGGTCAAACTGTAGTTTTGTATTCGTTGATATATTCTGCAAAATGATCCATTGTATGGCCAAGAATCTGAACTTTGAACACGGATGCAGAAGAATTTCAGGCATGTTTTGCAACTACCCAAAAATTTGCATATTCAAAGACGCAAATTCCCTCTCAAGAAGCAAAAGGAACTGAATTTGGAATTCTGACAGATAAGTTAGAAAATTGCTGTGGTTTTCCTTGAAAACAAAAAGAAATAAATTGTAGTATAAGAAAAAGAACTGAACCTGGAATTCCGATAGATAAGTTAGAAAATTGCTGTGGTTTTCCTTGAAAAAAAATAAGAAATAAGTTTAAGAGCCTTGTTTGTTATCAACATCGCGTGCCTCCTGTTGAAGGTGAAACTCAACAGTCATTCAGATTTCCCTCCAAGTCTTTTGGCTCTTCATATTCCAGATAATGCTATGGCTGTTTATAAAAGGATGCTGATTGTTGCATTGTGTTGTAGTTGAGAGTTGTATCTCTGAAACGTTGATTAATAATATTATTGGTCTGCTTTGAAAGTGGATGGAGCCAAGTTATGGCGAACCACTATAAATCTGGTCTCATATTGTTTAATTGATGTTCGAATCTCTGCTTAGTTTTTACTTTTTGTCAATTCATATTTAACAATTGGTATCGGAGCAGGTTGTGTTCAATTGTTGACGAGAGATTCAAGGTTGAGTGGGAGCAATGGCATTTGAAGAAATAAAGGTCGACGATTCAATGAGAAGAATTATGCATTATGGAAAATGCAGATAGGGGATTCTTTATAACAAAAAGATCTATGACGACCATTACAAGGTTAAGCTAAGAAATTTGCAGCTATGTCCGATGAAGATTGGGATAATTTAGAATAAAAAGCATTAGGAGTGATTTGGTTGTGCTTGTTTCCATTTGTAGCATTTAATATATCTAAAGCAAATGCAAACTGTTGAATTGATGACTATATTGGATAAATGTATGAAAAACATTCAGCATCAAATAAACTTTTTGCTTACTAAGCAGTTGGTTAATATGAAAATGATTGAAGGTAAATCTGTAACAGAACTTTCAAATATAACTGTAACCAGTCAGTCAGCTTCCATAAAAATTACTTTTGATGAAGAATTTCAAGCTTTGTTAGTCTTACTCTCTTTGCCTGAAAGTTGGAATAGTGTGGTTATGGCAGTAATTAATTATGTTTCTGGCACAAATACCTTTAAATTTGATGATGATGTTTTTAAGTGAAGAAATATGCAGGAAAAGCGAGGGTGAGACACCAACAGGTAATGTTTATATTGCAGAGGACAGAGGCAGATTGAGAGTAAGAGGAAAGAATCCGAGTGATTGTGACAAATCACAAGCAAGGTCAAAATCTAGAAGTAGAGAGACTGGGTGTTGGTTTTGTGGCAAGCTAGGCCACATCAAAAAGAATTGTTGGACATATAAGAAGGTTGTGGAAAAACACAAAGAAGAGGAAGCCAATGTAGCATGCCAAGAGGATGTAGGTGTTCTTATCCTAACTGCTGAAGAAACTGCAGTTCATGTTTGGGTGCTTGATTTAGGAAAATCATTTCATGTGACTCTGCATAAGGAGTATCTTGAAAATCTGCAAATTGGTGACTTCGGTAAGGTTGTTTTGGGTCATAATGAATCCTGTGATGTTTCTGGTAAAGGGGACTTGTCATTAAAATTAAAAAATGGGAATAGTTAGCTGTTAAATGATGCAGAGAGGTCTAAACAACCTCGATTTGTTTCAAACTAGGAACCCCTTTAGTGATTCCTAACAACCAAGCCCTTCGCCTCAGGTTTGCAAGTAGCTTGAACTTGTCTTAGTCCACCTCCTGATGGACCCCGTTAACCAGACAAATCAATACTACAAATGAGTCTTCCAACTCACAGTCAGTATTCTCACAATCCTAGGTTCAACAAGTGTTCAGCACCCTCAAGTTTTGCAGACATGTTTGAGACTCTTTTCTCAATGTGTCATTATCATCTAGACCCCTTGGATCTACTCCTAATCTTCTAGTTCTCAATTTGCACAAATTGTCTTAGCAGGAGACCTACTAGGAATTAGGTCTCTGAATCGTGTATTTTGCACTTCACTTCAAATCTATCTACGCATGCCCCCAAACAAATGGCATTTCTATATACCCTTTATAGAGTACTTCAGGATTACAGACGTTTGGATCTGGTTTTGCCCTTCTGACCACTGAACCCCAAAACCCCCACTTACAAGCCCTAGTAGGCATAATAGATGTGATAACAAAGCAACTTGTAGTAGAACAATTACTGTAGGAAAAGTACATTCATGGAAAGTTCTGCACCCTCCTTAGAACATCAATTCCAACCTCAAATTGATCGTCACATCCACCAATCAATCTGTATATGCTTATTCACAGTCTCCAGGCTAGTCACATAAGGGATGCCTAGCCTTCAAATTAACTTGTTACCAACAGGAGCCAAGTGGGTCTGGTTCCAAAACTCCTGCAACATTAAAAACTATATGATGACTCTTCATATCACCGATAAAGGAATCTTTCTAATATTTTCTACACATTCTAACACATTCTACACATTCTACACATCCTTTCTCAAAACCCTAGTTGATCAGGGTTACAGACCTATCAACAGTACTTCTATGAGATATCCCTTCTATCTATTCCAAATCAAACGAAATCACATCCAACATAAACGTAACTCAAATCTCTGTCGTCAACAATCAATTTTAGATGTTCTTCAATCAGATTTCAAGCATACTAGTCACTGACAACAGAAATTTGCTGCTGATGAAATTGAACCAAAATCACTTGCTCATTCAGATTTTCAACAACACCTTCTTACAGCAAAATTCAACCATACAGGCCACAAACCAACTTTCTAACACCCATCCTACCTACCAAACTGGAATTCAAACCATTTGGCCGTTAGGATTTGAAATTGACAAAAAGTTGTCAACGACAACTTTGACAACATTAGCATTTTCTTGCATTTGTTACATTGTGGCGACTGAAAAACATTACAAACATTAAAAATGGACCATTTAGATCCCTAAGCATCATTTTGGAACATTTGATCACCGTTGACTCACTAGAGCCTCTTCAAGATCCTAAGATAAAAATGACCAAATGGTATTGTTACAAACACAAATGGCCTAATGAGGCCTTATTACATCATTGAATGAACAACAAATAATCTGACACAAAAATAAAATTGATCCCCTTGAGTAGGATCAAGAGTCTTCAAGGTGCTCTTCCACCATAAAATTAGTCAGATATATTCCCCAGCTCAAACACAACTTGATTTTAGCTGGGCAACTTGGTTCTCAAGGATTTGAAATCAGGTTTGAATCAGATAGATGGAAGGTTAAGAAGGGTGCTTTCGTGATTGCTTGGGGCAGTAAAATGAGTAGCTTGTATATTGTAGAAAGTCGCATTTAAGTGGGGGTTATTTTTCATATGTCATCTTTTTCTATGTCACTGTCACAACCTCCTGTTGAAGAATGAAAACATGTTAAGAGAAGAAAATGAGAAATTAAAAAGGACTATACCAGAACTGTTAAAGAGAAATGAGAAGAAAAGTGAGATAATGATTTGAATTTTCAAATTTTACAGTTTTCAAAAGTCGTATGTAAATTGTTTTCCTCCCAACATATAGAGATGGCTGAAGAATCTGTAGAGCTCTTACACGAGGAAGGCAATATGTTGAAACAAGGTCAGGATGAAAAGCAATCTCAAATGTCACTGGCTCTTTCGGTAGCTGACATGATAAACTGAACTGACAACACGGGCAAAAAATCTCTATATAACTAGTATTAAGGGAATAAAAGGGCGATTGAACATGCTTCTTGTAGCCTGCATAGGTGACATGGTCATGCCCGTTCTGCCCAATCAGGCGTACCATGTGTTTTCTGATCCCAATGATCACTATGCATATGACCAGGTTCGAGCAAAGAGGGTGGAGGCGGAAGGGTGTACAGGGCAGCTTCTATGTTTAAAGCAGTTGGACCCTGTGAAGGAGGATTGAACCATATTGAATGAAGAATTCGAAATAGTGGCGAAAGAACAGACCCCAACTTCGACAGAGCCGAAACAAGACTTAGAACAAGAAAGGGCTATAGGCAATCCCTTAGACAGTCAGTTAGCGATGAGGATGATTGTGCTGCTAGTCCCAAACAGGGAATTTCAATATAAGCATAAATTTACACATTGCATAGTACATCAATATCAATGTACTAGAAATGGCCTGAAATGATCATTGTTTACAGTGCAGAATTTAATGATTCTTGATGTAGAAGTAATTTCCCAATATCTTGTGCTGGAAGAGCACTGCATGGATGATCAGAGGGTGAATACACAGGAAGAGTTGGTGTTGACGGTGGAAGTTACCTGAACAGGCCACAAACCTACATGCATTTTGTCAAGGGCTGCAACACCGTGCATGGCAATATTGATAGGCTTTTTGAAAGGGAGAGTGTAAAAAGCATAACAGAATATTGGCCCAGATTTCTGACAGGATTTATTTGGGGGCAATAGCAGTGCCTCTGCCGTGTGTGGAAAAAAATGAGTTAATTTGGTGATGACAGTAATGCATAATCTCTATATAACTAGTATTAAGGGAATAAAAGGGCGATTGAACATGCTTCCTGCAGCCTGCATAGGTGACATGGTCATGCCCGTTCTGCTCAATCAGGTGTGCTATGTGTTTTCTGATCCCAATGCTCACTATGCGTACGACCAGGTTTGAACAAAGAGGATGGAGGCGGAAGGGTCTACAGTGCAGCCTCTATGTTCAAAGCAGTTGGACCCTGTGAAGGAGGATTGAACCATATTGCATGAAGAATTCAAAATAGTACCAAAAGAACAGACCCCAACTTCAACAGAGCGGAAACAAGACTTAGAAAAAGAAAGGGCTATAGTCAATCCCTTAGACAGTCAGTTAGCAATGAGGATGATCGTGCTGTTAGTCCCAAACAGGGAATTTCAATATAAGGATAAATTTACACCTTGTATAGTATATCAACATCAATGTACTAGAAACGGCCTGAAATGATCATTGTTTACAGTGCAGAATTTAGTGATTCTTGATGTAGAAATAATTTCCCAGTATCTTGTGCTGGAAGAGCACTGCATGGATGATCAGAGGGTGAACACACAGGAAGAGTTGGTGTTGATGGTGGTAAGTTACCTGAACAGGCCACAAACCTACATGCATTTTGTCAAGGGCTGCAACACCGTGCATGGCAATATTGATAAGCTTTTGGAAAGGGACAGTGTAAAAAGCATAACAGAATATTGGCCCAGATTTCTGACAGGATTTATTTGGGGGCAATAGCAGAGCCTTCGCCGTGTTTGGAAAACAGTAAGTTAATTTGTTGATGACAGTAATCCATATGCGGTGATTAGATGTCTAATAAAAGATAGAATGGATTGAGAATTTGTCAGATAATGCTGATGCCAAGAATGGGCTAAGTTAACATAATTCGTCCCTCCGCTGCCCTCCCCTCCGGACCAGCCGAAGTTCAAACTGGTTCAAAGTTCAGGTCCGGTTCGAACTCTGGTTCAGGAAGGGTGCTGATTTTTGAGTGTGGGTTCAATTGCATTCGAAATAAGTTCGAACCTAGGTGGACCAAGCCGGGAAAATCAAACCAAGTTCGAATTGGCCTGTTTGCTGGGCCCTGCAGATGGCAGAAATCAGATTTTTTTGCAAGATTTAATGATATTTTGGCATCCACAACTAATGTTGCTGCTGCTGCTGATCCCATTGGCCTTAGCTCAACTAATGGCGGAGAAGAAGAAGACGAATATTGAAGAACTTAGAATATTAATAGATTTATATTCTGTTAGTTGAACAATGAATGTGAAACAATGATACTTGAACTCGATGCTATGATTTATTTTTAATGTTCAGAATTTTTGATGCTGAACTATGATCACTATGATTACAAGTTTATGGTGTTTATGTTGTTTAAATGTGTTTATGCTACTGTGCTACATTTTAATTTTAACTAATGCTTCATAAATATGTATATGTACATATATAGTTTATAATTTATATAAGTTTTTGTACTAATGAACCCAAATCCCTTTCCAAAATTTTGACGAACTTTCGAATTTGGAACTTGGAACCGAACCTGAAACGGTTACAGAATAGGTTCAGGAGTTTTAGATATATTATTTTTGATATTACAATGGTCATAAGTTTTGTTAATTCTGACTTAGTCTGGAGAAGATTAATCAGAAGTGTATTCTTACAAAATGAGATTGTCTTGAGATTAAGAATGGAAGCAGATAGTTTCAAGTTGGAGATTGTTGAAGGTGAAATCCAACAGTCATTCAGATCTTCCCTCTAAGTCTTTTGGCTCTTAATATTCCAGATAATGCTATGGCTGTTTATGAAAGACTGCTGATTGTTGCAGTGTGTTGTAGTTGAGAGTTGTATCTCTGAAACATTGAATAATAATTATTGCTCTGCTTTGAAAGTATATTTAGCCAAGTTATGGTGAATCGCTGTAAATCAGGTCTCATATTATCTTATTTGATGTTTGAGTCTCTGTTTAGTTTTTACATTCTGTCAATTTGTATTTAACACCTCCTAGTAACTGACATTCTGGAAAAAATATCCAGGGGATACTAAGCTAATACCATTCAATCTACTAATATCATTTCAGGACTCTAAAATTCTACTCATTATTTGATGAAGATGCGTTTTCTTGGCATTTCTGATATGCATAACTCCATAATAAATTTAGTTAAAATACTTTTCCTTGACATTTCTGTGGTAATTTACTGAAAAGGTAAATAAAAGTGCTCCTGTATGACAAGCATGGCCTGTGTGGCTGCAAATATATCAGTCAGGCCCTGTATAGGCCAAGTGATAGTTGTGATGGACCAACCCATCTTTAAAGTTGGATCCACATGTCTCTCATTAGATTCACTTAGCTTCTAGTTTCTATTTGAATCAATTTGTTTTTGTTTTCTTTGGGTTTTAAAGAATCTTCAGAGAAATGACTTTGTACATGGGAGCACAAATTAAAGACAGAATTCCTCGCCATGGAGAACGGGTAATGAAGAGCAACCATTTGAGATCCACATTAATGCAGTTCAAAGGCATTCATTTCGATGGTTTTCTTTCAGACATTCTTGCTTCTGTATTCTGCATTTGCAGGCATTGAGAATTTTGTAATACATGCATGTGCCAAAAACATATTTTAGGGGATGTCAAAAACCTAGTTTGGAATGCACACTATTTATTTCCAAGTCCCAACTAAGAGCCAATTAATCATTCAGAACTCGAAACAAAATGAAGGTCTTGTTTGTTTGATAGATTTACTTGAGACTTTTGTCATTGCAACTGCATTTAGGTGTGACTATTAAGGGTTTCTTTGAATCTAAGAGGGGTGTAATGACTGAATTTACATGTGGCTTGTGCCTGATGATCTCACTACATTGATGACCCACTTTGAGATACTTTCTCCTGTATTGAAGCATTCTCCTTTGTTGGTGCTCTTTAAGAAGTTTTGGGGTGTAATGGCCAAATAAAACTACGGCCCTTCCATTATTTCCTCGGGTTGTTTTCGACTTCTGATTATGCTTTTCAAGTCTTATTAGTGTAATATATGACTTTTTGTGTCTTTCTGGATCCGAAAAGGATCTGATTTTGGGCTCATTAGCATGCTGTATGATACTGGACAACTTCTCTAATGTTAAAGGATGGAATGGAACATCCATGTACAACCTTGGATGTGCCAGAGGGTCTTGAACATTGAGTATTCTGCCTGTTTTGGTGAAATCAACTGTTTCAACAAGCAGTGAAAGCATAATTGCTTCCGTTGAGTTATCCACAGCAAATTTGCTGGCACTCTTAAGCTATCTAAAAATTAAATCAATATAACAAGTGGTAAATGTCATTTCCATTTGTAACATACTGTGACATCCAATTTTCTCAGTTTTTCCTTTTCCAAGTAATTTCTTAAGCAAAAAGAACATCAGATTTTACAAGAATATGATAGTGAATTCTATAATAGACTACATAAATCGTTAAAGCTACATGAGAAGCGTCAATGAAATATATAGGTGGTCTTCATAAACATCTCTAAAGGCTTCCAACGTTTTCTAGACAATTGACATGGATGAAGCATGTGTATATATTCCATCGAATTTTTGACATGGGTTATTGACACAGTATTATGCTCCAACAAGAGGAATTGTTATTTTCACTCCCTGATCCATTCAAATAATTGCCAAATTATAGCCTAACATTGACTAAATGGACGAGGGATGTCAATTATACAAAGGAGCTCATTTGACAAAGACTAAAAGTTCAAATACAAAACTGCTCTAAAATGTCGTTTATATGACATGTTTCGTATGCCCGAGTTTTTCAATGTGATATCCAAGTTTTTGGATTATTATCGTGTATGAGGAATAGGTAATGAGAAAAGGTGAAACACGTGAAGTCTGTACATAGTTAATTTCGACTGTAAGGCACCTTTCAACGGGGTACGCGGTGTAAGGGTAAAGCTGATAGTTATGCTATATATTAAACAAGGGTTCTAGCAGAGCTTGAGTCTCTGACTAGTGTTATAAGTGAATATTTATTTATTAAATAAATAATATTATAATTTGTAGGCATGTATAAGGAAAAATAATTTGATCGTCAAGTTTTAATTTTTTATAATTATAATATAATAAATAACATAATCTATGAGAAATTAAATATATCATTTCTGAACAAAATACATTCAACTAATTCTTCAATAACCTTAAATCAATAAAATAATGTTTTAACAAATGTAAAATGAAATTGAAAAATTAACTTAAGAAGAAAATAACAAATATAAAGTAAAACTAAACTAAAATTGAATTAATAATTGTTCTTCTAAAAAATTAATATTTAAGAATTAGACATTCTTTAGTCTTTATTTGGTATAATTTGAATATTTTTAGGTATTGGGGGTTATTATTGTTTTTCCAATCCAAATAGTAGTAATAAAAATGATAAAATAATGACGAATTAAAAAATTACAATTACTTTCAAATTTTAATTAAAAATTTTCATATTTTTTTTATAAAGAATTTTAATTGATTCTAAAAAATATTAGCCATTACATGGATGAATATTTTTCAGTTTTTAAATCTCACAAATAAAAGCTTCTTCGAAGATGCTGAACAATTAAAGTATCAGTCGCATGACACTATGTAAGTACCTATAACTGGCCTACTTATGGATATAGATCTCTCATATCTTGATCTTAGATCTCAGATTTGACATGAGCTCAGAGATAGAGCAGATCTGAGCATGCCTTCTATACATTCTTTCTTTGCAATTTAATTTTTTTTCACTCTCTGCAACAAAGTTCTTCATATCCAATGGGATTTTTCTTTTCTAGAATACAAAGAATCCATTCAATGGAGCATTGTGAATCAAGTGTGCGTTCAATTTTACTTCTTGCATTGCTCATCCAAGTTATCTATCAGTTGGAAATTTGCAAACCATTTAACCCTCCACTAATAGACAACGACTTTGGGGATTAGGTGAAAGAGCTCCAAATCTTAGAAGAAAAATGAAGACCGATTAGACAAAATTAACTATGTACACACTTCATGTTGAAAAAGTAGGGATTGATCCTTGGAAATTTTTTAAGAAGCTAATACATTCTATCTAAATTATGATACTGATAAGTAAACCTAAGCAAAACTTGAAATTGGTATCAACAAATGTAAGTGGTCAACCATAATTAGATAACCTCGTCTTAATGACTGGAAACAACTAATTAGATGCAAGGATGCTATATTTATATTAAAAAGTATATTATGATCTCATGAAGAATTCAAAATTATATTAAATACAATCACCTCGAGGGAAAACTAAATTAAGAACCCTAAAACAACTTTGAATCATGAGAGTGAAAATGAGTACATAACCTAGTGATCAGCGAAGTAATGTCTCTCATCATCTTTAATAGAAGTCAGATTTTGCTTGACCTAATCACTCGTGGGAGAATTTAATAGATATTGTTCCAGTAACCCTCAGAAACAAAACAAGAGCTAATTTGGAATCTGCAAGTAACATTTGGAAACCTCAAATTATAGGATTACTAATGTGAGAAGTTGTTCAACAAGAGAGAGTTGGTTAGGAATGTACAAAGAATGTGAATATCTTAGGTTGCTATAGGGAATGGAACCCTAATCAGGGAATGAATCTATCTAAAATATATGGTGCTAAGAATGAAATTAAATAGTTTTAAGTAAGTAACATATAGTATTGAATCAGTAAGATGGGAAGATGCAAACTTTTGAGTTAGGGCTATGCGAGTCTATTATGTTGGCAAGCTTATTCTATAAGCATGAGTAACACTAAATTTTTAACTATCTAGTGAATGCTCATAAACTTTAGTATGGAAATTATTGGATCAATTATAGCCCTACAATTCAGAGAAAGTAAAGTCGCAATGAGGTCATCAACCTAGTACAAACTAAAGGTTTAGGTATCAGAGTTAAGTAATAAGCAGATTATAAGCCATGAGGCATGTTAAGAACGATGATGATGACCTATATCAACAGCAAGGAGATAGTTGTAAGAGTGAATAAGTAAACATTGACATTGAATAAGTAAACATTGATGACATCCTAATAATGGTTTTATACTTAAGTAGTTGCAAACCTACAACCTAAGGATGAATTCATAAGTCACTTATGACTAGGAAAACATGAAATATGGAATTATTGATAAGAACAATAGCATTCAGTGTATTCTTAGATTATAATTAGAACTTGTGTAAACAATGAAATAAACAGAACAATGATATATATATGTATACAGGATCATACCAATTTGGTGAGATTGATAACACAACTTCAGCCGGTATATTGTGGTGAAATTTGACCTAAGAAAGATTATGGGTATGTGCCCTATTATGCAATTATAGTGAATCGAGGATAAGAAATTTGATATTGTAACTGCAACTCAAAATACAACTCTACTGATATTGAAGTTTTCCACATGTTTAGATTCTTCCAAAGGAAACCAATATAACAACAAGAGGATTGAAGGGGACTTACATTAGTATCCTCGTAGTTGCACTTTTGAGTGAGTTCTGATCAAGCCAAACCCCTTAGTACAATAAACCCTAATCGTAGGGTGATGTCGTTAAAGTGAGCTATGTAGTTAGTAGGTGGGATTAATATGAATTTGACGACATGGTCTTTAGACCACCATCCAATTTTAATTCAAAATCCTTGCAATGTATTTGGAAGACTTAAGATTCCAAATTTTCCTCAGAGACCTTGGTATAGCCGCATTATGTTAGTAATCTAAATTTTTTAAGTAATTGGATTTATTTTCTTATTTGTTTGATTTCAAATATTGGTATTTTAATGATCTTTCATTTTTGCCAAATAATGTGATGTGGGGCTATTTAGCCAACTTTGTTATTGATGATTCTATTTTGCCTCTAGGTCATGTATTCACTTCTTGATTAAAATTTTACTATTATGGCCATTCTTTATTTCTTTTATTTTCAGACTTTTGCATTGGATGTTTCATCCTTGATGTTGAATTTAAATTTTGAGGCACTTTCTTGTGAATTTTATTGGCAAAGTGAAATATGATGAGCTTACTAAAAATATTCCTGACAATCGCGTGGATGCACAACATTAGGGTACGAGGTTATTAGTGAGAGTATTCGTGCTCCACCCTCTCCCAAGACTTAGAGAATATGATTGGGAATAATTGTTGACTATTATGAGTAATGAAATTGCACCAAAGCATACAACTAGACAAGGTTATGAGTTAACCGAATGGACTTTTGGATGGAAAGGTGCATGTGTAGTGATGGACTTGTTGAGTATCCTATCAATAATCAATGCGTTGTGGAAACTCTAAAAGGAAAGTGTTTAACCTTAATAAAGAGCCAAGTTGCTTATTATGAAAACTTTGTTTGAGGGAGTCTTGTACAGATGCTACGTCGATGAGTGGGTGTGTGGAATATGGGATATCTATGATATTATTATTATTAGAGACTTTATAAGTATGTTATACTAGATTTGAAAGTTGTTTATGTGTGACCAATATGTTTTAAGGAGTATTTGACCCTGGAAAATGTAACCATGTTAGAGCTATGGATTGAACTTCACTTTTAGTAAGAATAATTAGGTAAATCGGTTATCATTCTTGTGTATGTATGTGAGTCATTATTTATTCTTTAAAATAGGAGTAAATTTTGGATTAAGTCTAGACAAGGTCTAGCATAGGATGAACATTTTAGTTGTGCGACTTCCAGGAGGAAGTCAAAGGCTAGTGGGGGAGGATGTAAGGTCCCTCCTCGCACACACTTATCAAATATGAATTTCTTTATTAAATTTGTTGTAGGAGATTTGAACGGATATGAAGTAATGTTTTATGTTGTGAATGTCCTAATGAAATTAAGAGTAGTTGGTACATCCATGTTTTAATACTCAGTGATTTGAGAACTACTACATTATCTTGACTAATTAAACATTAAAATTTCACTAACAATGATACAAGACATTTTCACCTGATGATAAGGGTGTTGATTTTGATAACTTGATGATTAAGTTTTGTGCTTCAGATAGTTCAGTATTCTTTAATTGGGGATGTTATGATATTTAGGTATATGCATGCCTAACGATGATTATACTAGTACTTAATTTGAATTAATGAATAAGTTATATGTTATATTTATTATGTGATTATTAATGATTAACTGTGAGTAGAAATGAATTAAACAGTTAGTTATATGAAAGATTCATGTTTTAATTTATGTGATTTCTCTGATAAGTTATATATATATATATGCATGAGATTTTCTTGAGCTACTGAGGTGTGCAATAAGTGTGCATGATATTTTAGTTGAAAAATCTAACAGAGAAACGATACTGAACCCTATGTACCACTTGTGGAAACTAGGGTTGAGTCTAACAAAAGACGCAAACCCTATTGTTCCTATTTTATTTGTATTGTGGATTGAATGAATGTATCATTTTGTAATCTTTAAGTGTAATGTTTTGTAATAGTGATTTTTAGTGTTGCTTGACACTCATAAATTGTATATGCATTCGAGCATGATAGTTAGGGTTAAATGAGTACCCTAAAGATCTAAGTTAGACTAGGTTAGTGACCCTTTTTCTAATCAGTTAGTAATCAAGGTTAATTACCTTAATTAGAATTAGTGAGTAATCTACATTTTTTAAGGTTGTTAGAAAGTCCTAAAATGTTTTAGCTTTTGATAGGTCCCTAATTAATCTTAAAGGCCAAAAATCATGAAATCTAAGTACATAAGGGGTATAGGTATGGGTTGGGGGCATTTTCCACCCCCTAGCCCCTTTTGTTGACTTTTATGGTCACTCAAAAACCCCATTTTTGTTTTATTGCAAAAATTGATTGTTTCCATCATGAGTTGGATAACTTTAACTCCACCTTGAGGTTAGCCTTAGGTCTAATTGAGTTAGAAGCCTCTATAACTTTAGGCAAGTGGGGGAGTTATTGCTTTTTGGAGTGGTTGAGTTTAAGATCTTATTTAGAGGCAAATTTGAGAGGGTTTGAGTGTTCACCCAACCTCTAGTTTTAGAGAGCAATTCAGGATTGAAGAAGAAGGAGAGGAAAACAGGCTCATCTCAAATTGGTTCATTTGCCATAACTCGATTTTGAAGGTAGGAATACTTCACCTCATTTTGTTCATGTCATGTTTCATGTTTCAGTTTTATTGCATATGTATGTTCATGTGTGTGTTGAGTATGTTTGGGAGGGATTGAAATAGGTTTTCTTAAAAAATTTCCTTTGTCTTTTGCTTTGAATTTCAAAGGGATTGTATGGGTAGTATTGACATTACTCATCCTCAGATAGGACATAAGTGACCATGTATGGGGGAAGGTCTTTAGTTGGACTCCAACAGTGTAGAGTCTCTTCTCAGGACGAGAAGAGGGAGAGAGGGTAGGGTGTTATGGGCCCTTACCTGTTAGCACAAACCACATTTTGAGTTTTGGTATGTAAGGAAGAATGGAAGTTCTTGAGTTTATAGCCCTGAAAGGGCACCTGTTATGGTGTTGTGTCTGACGTCTCCTATTGGAAAAATCCACATTCTCCCTAGTCTAGTTCAATGTCGAACCTATTTTGCAAATTTGGGATAGGAGTGAATGTCTGATTTTGTATTCATGTTATGATTGGTTGTCTCCCAGTCAGTTTTCATTCTCTCCATGATCACTGTGACGTATTGCAGAATTTGTAATGGATCCCTTGTTAAGGGCCAAGAAGGAAATTTAGATTGTTATTGAAATTTAGTTATATTTGGAAGATTTCTCCTCAGGATTGAAATCTTGTGTAAAAACGTTATTGTTAACTTATTTTGGAAATGACAACAATGTTGGGTTTTCCTCCTCACTCTTTCCCAGTGAAGCCTTTGAATCAGGTGGTCAATAAAAAAATGATTGAGTAATATCCTTTCTTATGAGATTTTCGTATTTTCAGTTATATGCACGTGTATTGAAAAATAGATAAAATGGTGATGTTCAATTATACAAATTTCAAGTTCAAATGTGTTAAGGAAAAATTTATGTTATGGTTGGAACTTTGATTCATTTTCGTGATTATTAGGAGACAAAATAATCTTACATTGTTGTTAAAACAAATTATTCAACCCCTTTGTTTAACTAAGTACTTAGTAAATTCAATTGGAAAAGAAAAATATAAACCTTCTTGTTATAAAAATAATTTGCTTGGGAAATCTATGCTTAGAAAAAAAAATTAACCCTAGAGCAAAAATGCTCACTGCATTTTGTATGGGGAGAAAGATTAATTGTTTTCTTGCAATAGAGCATCAAAAAAAGATTCTTCTAAATATTCTTTTTTTTGATATTTTTGTTATATTCTATAATTCAATAAAAGAAGAATAATAAATAAAATATAAAAATAAAAACAAATATCTAATTTCAAATATCCTACAATATCCTAATCTACCAGCAAACCTTTATCCATTAAATACCCTCCTTCCTCTTTTCTAGGTGAGTTGACAAGTTACCCTTGGGTTGGCTTAAAGTGCAGCATGTGCCCCAAGTGGTTTGACATGACCGGGGTCATAGCAAATGAGATTAGTGGGTTAATTTGTAAGGGAGGTAGGTTGGTATTAATCTTTCAAAACTTTTATTGCTTACCTCCTTCCCTTTTCATGCATTGGTAAAGGTCCAAAAGGGATTTGCATTAAGCAACCCACATGCCCCATAAGTCTGCCATGTTAGTAGCATTGTAGGCATGACATTAAAGGGGAGGGAAAGTCATTTCTTTTAAAATAAAACAAGTTTGACATCAATTTTTAAACCCTCATTATAGCCCCTACGAATTTGTTTGACAACCAACATTATGGTTGACTTGGGATCACGTGAATCCCTTGGCTAGTGTGAAGGCTCTTGGAAAACACATTGCATAGGGTAGAAAGGATAGGGGGTTGTTGGGTCTTGTGCCACGTATGGAGGGAAGACATGTTGGGCAGCTAGAGTAGGTGTTAGTGGGAGTTTGGGGTTAGATAATTTAGTTTAGGATTTTGTTAATAGTTTTGTTAAAATTAGTTAGTTTTTATTTATTTATTAGTAATTAATATGTTTTAAATGTTAGCATATTAAAGTATGGGTTAGTATTAAGTTAGATGTAAGGATGTTAGTTTATAAGTTAGTGAGATATGAATTGGGTTAAGTTAGTAAGAAGTTTGGTTAGTGTTATGTTTAGGTTAGAGGGTTTCTTTTAAATTGTAATTTAATAATTGTTATATTAGATTTTAGTAATAGGATTTAAAATTTTAGTTAATTAATATATTTTTTAATGTTGGCAATTATAAATTGGTTTTAATTAAATATAGTTGTAGTTTAGTCTTAGCTTCTAATTAACTGGTAATTAGTATAAGTTGATATTGGAAATTATTTTAAGTGTTAGTTAGGAAAGTAATTGACTTATAATTGTTTTTAATGATTGAATAATTTAGTGTTAGAATCGATTTAATATTGGATAGTAATTAGAAAAGTTAGATTCCATTATTGGCATATATGTCGTTTAAGTTAAGTTAGTTGATTTATTTAATTCGTTTAAAGAAATAATTTAGAATCATTATGTTAGTAATTAGTGATTGTTAAGTTGAATTTCACTATTAATTAAAGTTATTTGTAGAGATTAGTTAATTAGTTTATTTTAATGTTAGTAGTTTTATTATTCTTAAATTGAAAGATAGTTTTATTATGATTTTGATTAGTATAGGTTATAAAATTGAGATAGACTATTAGATTAAACCTTAAATGTTGAATATATAAACTAGATTTAATTAGTATGTTTTAGCACAGAAAATGTTGTCTCAAAATATGATAGATGTTAGATAATGTATTTTGGTCTAGATAGTTGTTTAGTATTATGTGTTTAGGATAATTTTGATTTATTTATTTTTCTATATATTGGTTTAAACTTAATGTAATAATGAAACAAACATCATAATTAACCTAATAATGAATGTTCAAATTTATCGGTCTACTCCTACACATTGACTTTAAACTTAAAATGGAATGTCAAGTTATCCATAGGAGAGCTTGTTTTGTCTTACTTTATTCATGTACTTTAACTTGTGAAAATGAACATATTGAACTTAGTGAACTTAATTATTATTGCTTTAAAAAAAAATTACGTGTGTTTTTTTTTTTTTGCCCTTATATTTTGGGTATGACAAATAGGTAATGAGAAAAGGTGAAACATGTGAAGTGTATACATAGTTGATTTTGACTGTAAGGCACCTTTCAACAGTGTACGCGGTGTAAGGATAAAGCTGATAGTTATGCTATATATTAAACAAGAGTTCTAGCAGAGCTTGAGTCCTTGTCTAGTTGTAGTGCCTGCCCCTAAGTCGCATTTTTGCTATCATTGCCAAACTCTTTTAGGCCAGTTTTATGTTGATGATTAGTAGCATTATCTTGAGATTATTAGTTATTGTTTTAGACTCAGTTGATATATGATGAGATTACTTGGTACTCTATACTTCATGTGTGCATGATGATTATTACAATGTTGATAGATTATTGATGATGTTTAGTTAGATGGATTATCCTATGTCTTTTCTAATGGATACTTACCCCATACTGCATGTGTATGGTGTGTGTGTTTGTTTTCTTTATGTATGATGTTTATGAGGTGGTTAAGGAAGGGAGTCGTAGTCACTTGCTAGTCGGGATCTACATGATGCATCACTTCCTGCCATTTCCTGTTTAGCTTAGTATATATTGTGTATGTACATGCATGGATTTTATGTAAGTTGCAGGTACTAGGTATTGACTTCCCTGAATTGCCAAGATAAGCATACCCTATCGCATTATCTCAATGGTAAGAGAGAGAAGATAAATTCTTAAGTCCAAATCCTAAACCTTTGAGCCATTCGTCCTAATTGACAATTAGGACAAGTATCTGATTCATGTACCTTTCGAATGCGTCGGATGACGTTAATTCATGATTTTAAACCCTTAGTTGAATTTTGTATGTGTTTTACTATGATGGGTTTTCATATTTTTACTTTATGAGTTTTGGTAAATTTTTTGTTAATTAAGTCTAATTAAAAAGATTTAATTAATAATTTAATTTAATGGAAAATTATATGTTATATTAATATTTTATTAATTAATTGAGAAATAAATTATATTAAAGAGTCAAATAAAAGAATTAAATTTGAGAATAAATCTATAAGTTTAAATTTGAACATGATAATATTTAATTAATTTAATAATAATAATATATATATATATATTTGGAGTGCATTTTTAAATAAATGCTAAATAATATTATTATTTAAATTAATGGATAGTTATCAAAATTATTGTTCAAAAATAAATTTAGAAGTGGGAAAAGAAAATTAAATTATTAAAAGTTTTATGATTGCATAATACGTGCATGAGACTAAATTAAATAAATCAATTTAAAAGAGGTCAAGTAAAGATTAAATAAATAAATTTAATGGATTATTGTATGTGCATGGAAAAGATAAAAGAAAGATAAATAAAAGTTAATAAAGAGTTAAAAATGTGTGAGCAAAGAGTTCTTTGAGGTGAATGCACAATTAGTGCCCCGATTTTAGGGAGAGAACTCCCTTTTCACAAATTGGGCGTTCATTTTTGAAGAGGCGGGGGAATTTTGAAGGAGAAGAAGGAAAAAATTCAGAGAAGGAGAAAGTTCTGAAAGGGGAATTGTTTTCTACAGATTTCTGGAGCGTAGCAAATTAGCATCAGTGTCCAGGTAGATGCTTGTGAAGATTTGCATAATTTAAATACGTTCTTTTAATTCCTGTCTTCTTCGTGTTTGCTAAATGATTGTCTGGATAATTCTGGTAAAGAACATATATCATGTTTGTGAATTCTGGATATTGGGAAATTATTCTGTACATGAAATGTTTTAATTGTTCAATATAATTTCTCCCTAGTAGATTGTAAATTGTGAAAACTTATCAGAAAAGGTAGAAATCTTATTGGAAAATCTTCTTAAAAATATTGATAAGGAAATAAAGAATGGATGCCTAGTATTTGTCTATCAGATTCAATTTCAAATTTTGGTATATATATATATATATATATATATATATATATATTCATTTAAAATTTAATTTAATTAAAAACCCAAATTTAGTATTTTCGAAATTATTGTAAGTAAGATTTTTGTTTTGATAAAACTATTGAAACATTTTTTTTTTGAAAAAC
The DNA here is from genome assembly GCA_028749045.1 of Cupressus sempervirens. NCBI lineage: Eukaryota > Viridiplantae > Streptophyta > Pinopsida > Cupressales > Cupressaceae > Cupressus > Cupressus sempervirens. The sequence goes on along the minus strand of CM053787.1, from coordinate 483,588,034 downwards.
GTTGTGTTTTTAAAAAAAAGTCTGTACTCAATTTTGAAATTTTTTTTTATAAAAAAAATAAATATATAACATGGGGAGGGGCGGATTAAACCACCCCCTACCCCTGTCACGTCCTGCATGACCCTGCACACGGCAAGTGACTACTGGTGTAGTTGTACCTGCTGACGCAAGACGACTGTGACAGCAGTCCCTGTGTCTTTAAACGTTTTGTAATTTATTTATTTTTAATTTATTTTTTAAAAATGAGTAAAGTTAATATCATTTAAAAGTTTAATTATTATTTATAATTTTTTTTTATATATTAAAATTTATTAATAGAATTTATTAATCAATTAATTTTTTTAAATAATTAATTAAATGATATTTTAGTTTAATTAAATTAAATTAGATTTGTTTATTTAATAATTTAAAAAAAAACATAAATTGTTATAAGGTTGGGAACGTATTTGTAATTTATGGCAAATATTGCAATTCGATGAGAAATATTTTAATTGATTTTCTAAAGGAGAATATAACTATTCCCTAGAATAATTTAGGTAATTGACTTAAAATAAAATGGGGTAATTCTATATTTAAAATGATTAAAAGAGGAGTTAAACTATAGAGTAATCGAAGAATCTTTTTACTTAAAACATACACTGAAATGGAGATTGGAACCCTACATTTAACTCAAACCAAAATGTGAAACTTACACCTTGTTTCTTTATGCTATCTGTGTTTGGGGTTGACTAGATTGTTGACTAGTTATAGGACGTCTACCAGAGGCTTGGGTGTTTTGTGAGTGTGGTATCATGTTGACTCGATCTTGATCATTATTGCTCAACCATTTATGTGATGGTATGTTTATGATGAGTATATTTGTTTTGTTGATTACTATGTTTTCAGTGTCTTTGTGAAATAGAAGAATGTATGCTATGAGGTACCTGAACAACCATTATGAGTCATTGATCAGTATTGTTGGATTACTTCTGGTTGCTTGTTGAGAACCGATGGATATTTTGATTTATCTTGTTGCTTTCCAGTTGCTCGTAGAGAACTGATGTGATTACTATGATTATCTTTATGATGCTTTCTAGTCACTTGTATAGGACTGTGGTGATTTTTCTATTATTATGTGATTTGTGATTTCATGAGCCTAGGGTAAGTTATCTATGTGTAGTGTTGGGAAGTGACTTGCAATGAGGGATGGGAGACCCGAAGTGGCTCTGGGGATGACTCATTGTAAGTTGTTTGTTTTAATAAGTGATAACATTACACTAAATACTGACTTAAATGAACCTAATAAGATAACTGTATGTTCTCTCTCATGCCTTGAGTGCTAGTACAAACTAGGATGGGGTAGAGAGAACGCTTGGTTATGACCTTGCATTCCATAGTATGCCTCATCAGTACGAGAGGATACTAATGACCGCAGGATTACTGGGGACTCGAGATTCCTGAGGGATTGCTCGGGTAACTTCCAATGTGATTCATGTGATGACACTTTCCCACTTGCATAGTAGGTTTCCAACATGTCTTTGTGTGCCTCTGGGTCTAGATGTCTATCTATGGTGGAACCGTTGAGTTAGTGTACTTTTAGGATTTTCCAGACTTAAAGAGTACTTGTGTTTTGTGTTTTGATATCCTGCTTGGGACTTGAGATTATCTCCTCAACACGGTGGGAGTGGACCATTTAGGTTCCACGCGGTCGGGTGGTAGTGCTTTTTACTCTTACCATTGAGATCCGTCCGTGGTCACCGTGGCTGGAGCTTTTTTGGTTGGCATTTACCTTCATTCTGTTCATGGATCGTTATGATGGATGGTTAGATTTTATGATGGATGTTTTATCATTATTGATGTATGGATGTATCATGTATGGTATATGGTTTCATTTATTTTACTGTACTTTGGATTATGGATTTGAGGATGATGTATCCTTATTTTTACTTATGTATGTTCTTTTAAGCCTTTCATACCCTGTGACATGTATAGTGGATGATTGAGCATTCCGAATTAATTTGCCAAGAGGCATTCAGAACAAATGTATATTATGGACATTGGACTTTCTTATTATTCTTTCATGTGGATGTAGTAGTTGTTAGAAATAGAATTAATTAAATTTAAATGTGACTCAACGTCTTGGGATCCTTAAGGAATGTAACCTGTTATGTATTTTTGTTGATGATTACATGTTATTGCTTCCACTACTATGTGTTTGATATGTATGTTATACTTTCTTACTTAAAAAAAAAAAAAAAAATGTTTAGCAAACTTAGTAAAACTTTAGATTAATTCTTTTGGATCCCTTGGCGAGGCGTTACACTAGTGCTATAAGTGGAAGATTTTTTATTAAGTTTTTAAATAAATAATGTCATAATTTGTAGGCATGTATAAGGAAAAATAATTTGATCATCAAGTTTTAATTTTTTGTAATTATAATATAATAAATAACATAATCTATGAGAAATTTAATATATCATTTCTGAACAAAATACATTCAACTAATTCTTCAATAACCTTAAATCAATAAAATAATGTTTTAACAAATGTAAAATGAAATTGAAAAATTAACTTAAGAAGAAAATAACAAATGTAAAGTAAAACTAAACTAAAATTGAATTAATAATTATTCTTCAAAAAAATTAATATTTAAGAATTAGACTTTATTTAGTCTTTATTTGGTATAATTTGAATATTTTTAGGTATTGGGGGTTATTATTGTTTTTCCAATCCAAATAGTAGTAATAAAAATGATAAAATAATGACGAATTAAAAAATTACAATTACTTTCAAAGTTTAATTTAAAATTTTCAAAATGAAAATTAAGTAAAAACTATTTTTTTATAAAGAATTTTAATTGATTCTTAAAAATATTAGCCATTACATGGATGCATATTTTTCAGTTTTAGATCTCACAAATAAAAGCTTCTTCGAAGATGCTGAACAATTAAAGTATCAGTTGCATGAAACTATGTAATTACCTATAATTGGCCTACTTATGGATATAGATCTCTCATTTGTTGATCTTAGATCTTAGATTTGATATGAGCTCAGAGATAGAGAGATCTGAGTATGCCTTTTATCCATTCTCTATGCAGTTCAAAATTTTTTTTTTTCACTCTCTGTGACAAAGTTCTTCATATCCAATGGGGTTTTTCTTTTCTAGAATACAAAGAATCCATTCAATGGAGCATTGTGAATCAAGTGTACATTCAATTTTACTTCTTGCATTGCCCATCCAAGTTTGCTATTAGTTGGAAATTTTCAAACCATTTAATCCTCCATTAATAGACAACGACTCCTAGGATTAGGTGAAAGAGCTCCAAATCTTAGTAGCAAAATGAAGAACGATCAAACAAAATCAAGCTTTAGAATGCAAGTGATCTCGAATAGACATGTTTCCAACCAAACTAATGGAAATCAAATAATTGCAAAACTAGAAATAGAAATCGTTCTATTTACTGGGTTTTTTTTTTTCTTTTGTTTCTATTCAAGTCTTTGCAGCCAAAAACCATTCTCACCTCTGTAGGGTTGAACTGTGAGTGTGAGGGAACAATTAAAGTTCAGTTATATCTTTCCTTTTACTCTTCTGCTTGGATTCTTGTTTTGGAGTTGTTGATTATATGGGCTCCCTGTTGAAGTCTACAATCAAGATTGTGTGTTAGATATTTTAGTGTGGTTAATGATTTCATTGAAAATGATCTATGTTACAAGCCAGATATTTTAAATCTTTTTCTTGAACAAGCAAAAATTGCAGATGAGATAATGTTCTCTGCAAACTTTTGAAATCTCTAGCACACCGACCCGTCCAGTTCCAGATTTTTTTCCTAGAAACTTCCTAAGATTTATATATGGGTATTTTTGATTCAAGAGGAAAATATGTGCGGATGTAGACACCATTTTCATCGTCGACGGCAATAAGAGCATCGCAAATTCTTTCCATTTTGTGCCAGTTTTTCACAAAATTTATGGTCAATTGAAAACCCATGTTGCAGAAGGCCTAGACACTGCTTGTGTTGGAGGGCAAGGAAGATTCTAGAGTTTAATTTTTTTAGTTTGTTTTCATTAGATCCCTCCCAAAATAAAAGTGATTTGTACTTTAGAACAGGGATCTTTTTGTTGTAAAAATTAATAGGAAGGGGTCTAATGAAAACATTAGTTCCAAAATAAAAGTGTTTTGTACTTTAGAATGATAGATCTTTTTCTTGTAAAAATTAATAGAAAGGAGTCTAATAAAGACATTAGTTCCCTGCCTATATATAGGCAGGGACTAATAATTCTTTGTGATGTATAATAATGTAGTTTGATTATATTGTGTGTAATCATTATAATATTATTAAAGTTTAATTAAGATCTATGTTAATATTATGATTTATATTATGTAGTATATATTGAAAAAAAAAGTTGTATATGTTATTTATTATAGTATTCTAATTTTAAACTTTCAAACCTAATAAGCATTTCCATTGGGCAACCCAATATATGGAAAATATGGCATTGCAATAAATTTTGACAACACTATTAAAACATGGTCTATGATATAATTCTTGATATGCTATCTAATTTTGTTTACTTTTTTTAGCTTTACAATATATTCAAATATTAATTCTACTTCAATTCTAGATTATTGTTTAATTATACTTATATTTTAAAGAAAGAGATATTAAATAATAAATAAAAATTGAATTTTTTGCTATAGATGAGTCTCAATTCTAAAGAAGAAAACTCACATTTGTGTGAGTACATATTCATTGAAGGAAAGTCAAATTGAATACAAATTGAAGTGACAATATGTACCTAATTTGTGTGAAAATGAAGATATCAATAAATAAAAAAGACTCTTTTTTAATCGATTTTTCACATAGAAAACTAAAACTTTGCATGACAACATAGCTACTTCTTTTCTTAGTGTTAATGGATCCTTATTACTAGTATCTAATGAATTATTATTTTTGGATGTGCCCTAATTTCTCTCTTTTTATATTATCTATTTTTCTTAATCTACTTTTATCTAATAGTTAACTTTTTAAATGACTAAAATAAAATGAACTTCTTCAATTGAATTAATTGACTTTTCATAAAATCTATTAATTGCAATTAGAACCAACTACAAGTCTAAACAAATCGTATACACTTGATAATATATAAGGTCCTTATAAAACAATTTTTGAAGTTAAACATATTGAATCTGTACGAGTATCTACAAATACAAACTTACTCTAATTTTGATTATCTTCATTTAATGGGAATAAGTAGGACACACTTTAGTAACAAGGTTGAAATATTGCCTTTATACGTCCTAGAACCATTGGAAGAAGCCTCTTCTGTAGATACACTTATTACAATGGATAAAAGCTTCTAATATCATCTCCTTATTAAATTTTCACATTTATTATCTTGGTAGAAATTTCTTTGAATTCATTCTAATAAATGACATGTTTTGATTTAAAGTAAGGAGGGTATATCTTTTCCCATTTCCTTTGATATAAACATAACCTGGTAGGTAGGTTTCTTTCAAAATGATAGAATCTACTTCAAATAAAACCTTAAATACATCACTAAAATTAATTTATAGAATAAATTATAAGAAATATAAATTATTCTCATGAGGGAAAAATATATGACATTTATCTTTAGTTCAAGGATAAAATTTGTTTTGATGATCTTAGCAAGATTTAGAATACCTTGAAATTTTGGAAATAAATGTTTAGGGTTTGTGTAGGGGACAAATCACATATATTCATGAAGCTACAATATTAAAAACCTAACAATGAAAAATAACTATAAAGAGATAATAAAGAGCCCTCTTAAGACCACACATAACCATTTTCTTTTTGACTCTTGTCTGACCATCTTCATTCAAGGCCTTGAATGTCGATATGTCTCATGTACATGTCATAGTTGCTTGGAAGAAGGCCATTCTCCTTGTTATCATTTTTTTCTTCCATTTTATGAATTTACCCAAAAATTTCTAATCAACAAATAAATGCTAGAAGATAATATATAATTGAATGACTAAATATGAGTAATCTCCCTTAAAGCTAGTACCATGGAATTCTATAATTGTCTCAAACAAATGAACACACTCTAATTGTAGAAGGTTGCAATTCAAAATAATGAAGGTGGTCAAATTTTACTAAACAAATGAGCATACAAAGCTAATATGCAAAATAAGATATGAGGCTAACATAATGTTATCCCTCAGCTCCTGTTTTATGTGCCTATTTTTATATGCTTTTATAAAGTTGAAATCAAACTCTAATCAATAAAAAAATGAATTAGTAATTCATTGATAGAGAGTGATATTCACTCTTAGACACAAATAAACATCTCCTTCATATGCATTAATACAAATGGCAACGATACAACAATAAGAAAAACACTATGGATTGGGACAACAAATAGAGGATTTCAACAACACCAGATGTAATGGAGATGTCAAGAGAGACTGCAAGGTTTATAACTATTGAGAATAGCATAATATTGGTTAAAAATACACAATTTCATGACATCCATGCCCTGTATGGTGAAGTTCTTCATTTTCTTCTTTGTATATGCTATTAGTTTATTCTTTACATCTAGGTTCTATGTTTCCAACATTCCACACCATCACATGTGCACTTTGGGCAGCAAAAAATGTTTTAATATAGGAAATGGTGCATCAACTTTCTTTTAACCACTGATGAGGATAGTTCTGACAAAAGTTTTAAGTCATTTCTTGGCACTGTTAGCTTGCTTTGTCTAGCGTAAGATGTAATGCTCCTCTGTCTCTATCATTGTAGACTTAGTTGTTAAAGTTCTATATGACTCTTCTATAGATGTATTAGCCCTTATTTGATATTTGAAATGTAATACTTTGATATGTGGAGTAATTTATTAAGTTAGGTTGTAACAATTTCTTACTTACAATGATGACACCTTAATTGATTTTGATTAGTTAGTAAAATTAATTTTATGATGATGTCATATGGTGTGTCTTAGAAAGATGTTTATTATATCCTCATGATGATGGGATGTTCATGTTAGAATATGAGGTTATTTATATTTAGGATTTACTATTATACTTACTCTATACTTGCGTGTGTGTGTGTGTGTGTGTGTGTGTGTGTGTGTGTGTGTGTGTGTGTGTGTGTATTTTACATTTATGTTTGACGTGTCTGATATGGTTGAGGGAGGGAGTTGTAGTCACCTGCTAGTTAGGATCTCCATGATGTACCACTCCCTGCCATTGTATGTTTAGCTTAGATATATATTCACATGTACATGCTCGTATTTTATACATATTTGTAGGTACTAGACATCAACTTCCTTGAATTGCCAAGATAAGTGTGCTCTATCAGAATAATTTAATGGTAAGAATGGAAAAATAATGTTAAGGTCCAATCCCAATCATAGCCTAATTACTTGTCCTGAGAAGGACACGTGTCTAACTTTGACCATTTTGAAACACAAGTTTATCTTTGACTGTGTTGTTTACTTTTGAGTTTTAGTCAGTTTGGTTATGTTGCTTTTATGTGGATTTGGCTATGTGAGTTATTTGGTAAATGATTTAATTATAATATTTGGGTTAATCATATAATATTGAGATTTACTATCTATATATATATATATATATATATAAATTATACTTTAATTTAAAAGACTTAATTTAAGAGCTTGGTTTGGAACATTGATTAAAGAGAAATTAAAATATAATGATAATTAATTAATTAATTAAATATGTGCTTCAATTAAAAATATTTAATTTAAAAGTCTAATATAAGAAGTTAGATAAAAAGAGGATTAAAATATTAAAAGATTAAAAATTTAATATTATTTTATTATAATTATTTAATTAATAATAATTAAATTGGAGTTGCATTTAAATATGAGCTTTAATTATTATTATTAACTTAAATAATAAACTACCCTTTAAATAGTGCTTGCACTAATTAATAAAGTGGAGGAAAAGAAAGTAAAAGAATATTGTAATTAAAGAGGTTATTTAAGTGTGCATGAAAGGATTGAAAATTAAAGTAATTATTATTTAATAAATTTAGTTGCTTTTAGTATTGGAGAATAAAAACCCTAGTAAGAGCTATGATTCTTAATTAGGGGGTTGACAGTTCATTTGAGAAACACACAAGTTTTGGGAAGCAAAATTCAGAATTGGATCAAAGAAATTGTTGAAAGTTTTAGAAGGTTTGGATTTGCATGCCTTCACATATTGTCTTAGCTTTTAGTTGTTTTGAGGTAGGGTTCGAAAACCCACTGTAGAAATTTATTGAAGATTTGTTTACTTGGTGTCTTTCTAGGTGCTTGCATAATGCTTATTAATTTATTGTATTGATTTTTGAATAAAGAATTATGTTGTAGATTTTAAAAAGGAAAAATTATTGATCAAGAAGACTTGACTGAAACTATAGAAAAAATTAGAAAATTATTATGATTGTATTATTTTAAAACCTTTTTCTAATATAAGGAAAATTCAATAATAGAAAATTGGAAGAAAACAACAAATTGAACAACTAAGGTTTCAACTTTAAATTTGCTATTAGAACCATGTGATTATCATGAATTTTCTAAATAAAGATAGATATTCTTCTTATATCTAAAATAATTTGGTTGCAAAATTTATTAGAAAAATAAGAAATTAATTGAGAAGAAAGCATGTTGTAACAAACTTAAACATGCGTGTGAAAACAAATATACTAAAGATAGAAAACTAAGTATATTATGGTTGCATGATTTGAGAGATCAAAAGCATGCAAAAATACCAATTGCATGTATATTTTTATTTTATAAAAATCTAAATTAACTTTTAGATTTTTTTCAAAACTATTTTTTAATGATTAATTAATAATTTCATAAATTAAAAAATCTATATATTTCTTAAATTTTTAAAAAATATATTATTATTTATTTTGAAAATTAAATAAATAAATTCTACTTACTTTTAGTACAAGTAAGTTTTTAATATTTATTCTTTTTAAAACTCTTAATGGGATATAACTTATTATATATTTATTAATGCAAGTGGAGTTATAAATTAATAAATATATAATTGTGATTTAGTTATATTTTAAGAGAATTTATAGTGAAGTTCACTATATAATCACATAGTTATGAATATTTAATATTATGAGATTAATTGTAGATAACTTAATTAAAATTAAAATTTCAAGTTTGAGTTATCTCTAGTTGCATTCTAAATTAAAGGAAAAGTAAATATTAATATTGGACTTAAATAAGAGTTAAATTAATATTTTAGAAATGGAATTGATATTGATATTTAATCTAATAATATACATTTATGTTATTAAAGATTATTTAAGTTAATAACATGATAATATTGCATGATATTTTATATGCACAAAGAGATTTGATATTTAAAAAATTATTGACATAAATAAGTATATTATCATAACAATTTATTAACATGTATATTTTTACTTTATTTCTAAACATGTCCTCATGACCGACTAAACAATAGAAAGTGATAGAATTAAATCATATGGCTGAAAACTATGTGCTTTCTTATATTTTATTTATAGTCTCATGATGTTTATTTTCATGATAGTTTTCTTTGTGGATTGTTTTGTTGACCAAGTTAGGATGTGCACCAGAGGCATTTTTTAGATTTCTTTTATGATTATTTGACTTGATGTAATGATGTACTTTTTGATTTAAATTGAAATTTATGTTTTATGAGCTTTATGCTATTGAGCATTTATGAGAACTTGAATTTTGAGAACCAATGTTATTTTTGGTTTGCCTATTAAGGAATTGAATTTGATCAGTAGTAGTTTTGTGGTATGAGACACAATTGTGATTTGTGAGTTTTGGGAAGGTAGTCTAGGTGCATGTCTATGGAAGTGGTTTGCAATGGGGGCTAGGGCCCAAAGTGGCTACCAGGGTAATTCATTATAAGTTGTGTAACAAGATAATATACTTATTTAAAATGTTTAGACATACATTAAAAAGATGTTAGAGATATTGCTTTGCCCATGCCTTGAGTGCTTGTACAGGCTAAGGATGGGAATGAGATGATACCTAGTGAGAGGTGTGACTAGTTTTCCTCATCTTCATGAGAGGATACTCTAGTGCCACATGTGTCATGTTGGGGGTCTAGGGTCTGGAGTCACCAGTCTAGGATAACTCAATGCTTAAGGGTTTGGGGTTTAATGAGAGGCTAGTCTAAGATAACTCAAGTAGTTTGACGATGTGATGACACTCCCTAGTATGTAGTTTGAGTCTCCTCCATGGTTTATTTATATTTGCAACCTCTTGTGGTGTACTTGTTGGATATTACTTTCGATGGTGTATTTATTGTGAGTTGTTACTTATTAATTAGATGTCAGTTATTGTTGACAATTGACTTTCATTGATGAGTGTCCTCTATTTATTGGTGGTGTACTTATTGTTGAGGATTTACTTTTATTGGTGACGATTGTTATCTGTTGATTATTGTTCTTGGACATGTGGCCTTTGACTTAAGGTGGTTACCTTTCATGGGCTTTATCTTGATTTGATACTATATTATTTTTGGTATCTAGATGTTGACTTGGTGTATGATGTTGGTATTTGAATGAGTGTCTTTCGATTTTCATTATCTCTTCTTCTTGAGTAGTTTGTGTTACTCTTGAGGTAGATTTGGCTATTAAGATTCCTTTCCCAAAATTGTTTTATAATTTGATTATCTATGTGTGGATCGTACATTATCTCTCTTGCATAGTGGGAGTGGAAGCCTAACTAGGTGACCACGCGGTCAGGAGGTAGTGACTTCTTTCCATTTGGGCCCCACTCCATTTGATAGCTGTTGGATGTTTGTTGATGCAGTATATCATTGTCATTATTGTTCTTGTGTTGGAGACTTTTATTCAGACGTTGCATCCATATATTTATGTATCTTGTATTTTGAGATCCTATGGGATTGGTGTATTGTATTTGATGTACTTATATTTATTATTACATATCTTATGACATGTGCAGTAGATGTTCTTAATCATATCATCTGTATTAATGCATTTTTTATTCATTTATGACTATGGAACATTGTGCTTAATATTAAAACATATTATTATATACTTCTTAAACGTGATCCAATGTGAATGAACCTTTGAGAAATGGAAAACTATATTTGTCATTGTTTATGTGCACTCGATGTGTATGTGTATATTGCTTATGCACTATTATCTTGTGTTGTTTAAACTTAAAAAAAAAAATAGTTCAATAAACATTGAATCATGATAGGTTATTTCTCTTGGGTTCTCAAGTGGGGCATTATATAAGAGCGTTAGATTGTTCGAACAGTCCAACAAAAGTTTCTTAAGGAGAAGAGCCTATCGACTAATTATTGTTTAATAAATTATTAAAAAAATTAAATAATAATCAATTATAACTATTTATATTTTAATTAATTAGAATTAATTAGTAGTCATTGTTGAATACAACTATCCAATTGTATATTGTTATTAATGTTACACAAATGTCAAGCTTTAACTGAGCATAGTTAGTATAACTCAAGCTTAGTTGGGTACCAAAGGAGATTCCAATGTTAACCGAGCAAGAGTCAGTGTAAATTGAGTTAGGTCAATTAATGAAGAAAGTTAGTGTTAGTCAAGCTTGTTCAGTCATAAGTTAGTGTTAACCTAGTTGGGTCAATCATTGAAGGAAGTTTAGTATTAACCAAGTGTTCAGTCCAGTGTTAGTCAAATGATAAAAAATTACTCTTGTTAATTATTTGGTTAATACAGGTTGACTAAATGGATGTTTTATTGATTTTTTGAAAGGGTTTACAACCTGACTTTTCTTGACTTATGATATATAAGAAAGGTCAAGTTTTGGTGATTAAAGGATGTATGGAGTTGAATAAAAAGATGGATATGTGAGTGAAGACAAGGTAGTGCAAAAAGTGTTAAGGTTAAGTTGCAAGGAAACATATTATCAGGAAGGATCCATAGGTTAATCCAGAATAGTGATATGAATTTGCAAAGTTAGTTTCTTCATCAATTAGGTCAAAGTATTTTTTCTTTCTAACTATTGTAGAAGTAAAGAAACCTCTTAATAGAATTGACTTAACACTAATTTTGTAAATCCTCTAACAAGGTAGCATTTCTTGATTGAGGTGTCTAAAGACCTCTAACAAGGCCACTCTTAACATGGTGATTCAAATCCTCTAACAGGGCCACACTTAATCATGTGTTTTGTAACCTTTAATAGGTTTGGCCCCTAATAGGCTTATTTCATAAGAGTAAAAATTTGTAACTAGTTGCATTGGTGGTTTTTTCCAAATTGGGTTCCTACATTAAATCTTGGTGTCTCATGTGTTCATGTTATTTTCTTTATGGTTTATACTAATGCAACTAAGTTACTAAAGGTTAATACAAATTAATATCTAAAAAATTCTTTGTTAATCATGTTATAGTGAATATTCAATTCTAACTGAGCAATGCAAGTATTTGGTTTAAGAATTTCAAGTTTGTGTTGACATCTACGAGACTTGCATTTATTTTTGTGGGAACTAATTCACCCCTTCCCTATTAGTTACTCCTCTTACATTTCCAACAATTGGTATCCAAGCAAGCTAAAGGTCAAGATTTCCTACAGAAGGGAGATTCCTAAACTTAACCAAAGCCTATGTCTGTGGAGAAAATCAAAGAAGCAAAGGTGCACAACATTATTATGATTGATATTGCATCCTCTTTGAATTATTTTGAATTTGATGAAGTCAATGATTGTCCTACTGATTTGACATGTGGAAAAAACTAAAGAAAGTCTTTAGAGGTGACAAAAATGTGCAAAGAGCTAAGCCAGAAAGCTTAAGAGAAAATTTGATCAATTAAAGATGAAAGAAGGTGAGAACATCACCAAGTATAGTGAAAGGTTCAAAGAAAGTGTTAGTGCAATTAGAGCCTCAGGTGGAACAATTGATGATGGAACAATAATTGACAAGGTACTAAGAACTCTTCTTCCTATTTATGCAATTAGAGTTTCAACTATTCAAGAGATAAGATGTAATACCATACATGATCTAACCCTAGATAATCTTGTGGAAATATGGACTACTATTGAGTTGGAAATTTTTCATAATTATGCCCCTTCCTCTAGCAATCTTGAATTTACATTCAAAGATAAACTAACCCTTGGTAGAAAAGGAGGGAACTCAAAAAGAAAACAAGTTGATAGTGAAGATGAATAAGATTCAAATGAGGACCTAGAATTTATTGAGGCTCTCTTAGAAAAAATGGCAGCAAAGGGAAAAGGAAAATTTAGAGGAAAGATTCCATTGATTTGTTTCTCATGTAAGGAAGTTGGACACATTGTAGCTAAATGTCAAAAAAAGGAAGATAAAGAAGAAAGGAGGTCCAATGAATTCAAAGGAAAGAAAGACTTCAAAAGCTACAAAGAATTCAAAGGAATAGGTAAGAAATCATGTTACATTGCAAAGGATTTTGATAGTGATGATGATGAAGATGAAGTAATTTATATTGTTGTCAAAGATGAATTTGATAATGAGGAAAATGAAAAGATGGCACTTATCTCTCATGTTAACAAAAATGATACATGGATCATAAATAGTGGTTTTCTCATCACATGATCGATGATAAAACATAATTTGAACATTTAGAATACTATGATGGTAGAAGTGTTAGATTTGGGAACAATGAACCATGTTATGTAAAAAAAAAAGGTATCATTGCATTAATTAATGAAATTAAATGTGAGAATGCACATTGGGTTGAAGGATTAAGACATAATCTACTCAGTGTAGCTCAACTAAACAATATAAGATACAAAGTTAAATTCATGAATGGGAAAGACAAACTATTGGATTGAAAGGGAAAACTGGTTGGAACTGGAAATCAAACTAAAGGTAACTTGTTTTAGCTATATCTCAATGAAAGATCTTTTTTATTAGCTTAAGTTGAATAAAGTTGGCTATAACATAAAAGAATGTGTCATGTTAACTTTGATAACCTGATCAACATAAGCAAGAATAACTAAGTAAGAGGCATACCTTATATAAAGAAACCTGAGATAGGAGTATGCAAACAATGTCAATTTGGAAAAATGAGTAAAAGAAGTTTCAAAAGAAAGGTTTATAACTCTAAAGATGTTTTGGAGCTAATTCACACAAATCTTTGTGGACCAATTGGTGTAGAAAGCTACTATGGAGATATATATTTCATTTTACTTGTTGATGATTATTCTAGAATGATGATTGTAATATTTTTAAAAGATAAGGCAGATGCTTTTCAAAAGTTTAAATGGTATTTGACCAGAGTGGAGAAAGAAATAGAGAAAAATTTGAAATGTCTAAGATCAAATAGAGGAGGAGAATTCATCGCGAATGAATTCAATGAGTTATTCAATGAAAGAGGAACAAAAGACATGTATCGACACCTAGAACTCCAAAATAGAATGGACTAACAAAGAGAAGGAATAGATCCATCATGGAATGTGCAAGAACATTATTATCATAAAATAATATTGCACCAAAGTATTGGCGAGAAGCAATCAACATAGCAGTTCACACACTGAACCAAGTTCAAGTAAAGAAGGGTACAAACAAAACACCTTATGAATTATAGTATGGATATAAGCCTAATGTTTTTTATCTTAGACTATTTGGAAGCAAATCTTATATCTTAAAAGATGTAATAAAAGGAAATCTTGATGCAAAGAGTGATGAAGGAATCTTCTTAGGGTACTCAAATAAAAGCAAGCCATACAAATGTCTAAATATTTCTACTCACAAAGTCCTAGAAAGTGCACATGTAAAAATTGATGAGTTTGTTGAAAGAAGTGAAAAATAGGGAAGCAAAGAGCGTAAGGATTATAGAAGGTTTGTATACTATGAAGAACCTAAAACCTTACCTCAGAAGGTTGAAGACAATAAGAAACCAAGTACATCTAGAAATAGATTGGTAGTTTATCCTGAGTCATAGTTTGTTGAACCTGAGTTGCAGCCCTAGACAATACAACCTAAGTCATAGGAAGTGCCACCCGAGCTACAACCATATCTTCTAGAGGAACCTGAGAAAAAGGAGGAAGATCTTGAAGAACCAAGTTCTGAGAAAAGAAGGAAAGATCCTAGGCTTGTAAGATATGTCAAGAGGCATCATACATCAGATCAAATAATTGGAGGAGGATCAAAAGGCATATTGACAAGGAACAAACTAAAAGGTACATATTTTCTTAGTGAAGTCAAACCTAGATCTATAAAAGATTATTTAGAAGATGGAAATTGGATAGAAGCAATGAATGAAGGGATTAAGATAATACAAAAGAATAAAACCTAGTCTCTTGTTCCTAGATCCAAGGATAAAAATATGATTGGTACAAAATAGATATTAGAAATAAATTGAATGAGAAAGGTGAAGTAACAAGAAATAAGGAAAGATTTGTTTGCAAAGTTTATGCTCAAGAAGAAGGTATTGATTATGGGGTAAAATTTTCCCTTATTGCAAGATCGAAGGAGTTAGAGCACTTCTAGCATATGCAACACAAAAGGGATTCAAAATATATTAGATGGATGTCAAATCACCTTTCTTGAATGGAGTCTTGGAGGAAGAAGTCTAGATTTATCAACCTAAAGGTTTCATAGCTCCAAGCCAAAGAGACATGGTAAGTAAACTTCATAAGTCCCTATATTGTTTAAAGAAAGATCCTAGAGCATGGCATGAAAGACTTGATGGATACCTAATAAAAGTTGGTTTTGAGAAGACAAATGATAATAAAAATTTGTATATCAAAGAAGGATCTGAAGACAAGATATTGCTTGCAAAAGTATTTGTAGATGATATCTTATTCAAAAGACATGATAATTTATGAAAATCAATCTCTGAAGAAATGAGGAAAGAATTTGAAATGTCTATGCTTAGTGAAATCAAATTATTTGTGTGTCTACAAGTGAATCAAATGAAGGATGGGATATTTATCTCTCAATCAAAGTACATTAGGGTAACATTGAAAGTATTTGGAATGGAAGATTCCAAACCAATTGGTACACCAATGTTTACTAGACATAAGCTCTCAAAGAATGATGATTGAAAGGAGGTAAACCAAAATTCTTATAGATCAATGATTGGGAAAATTCATTATGTGGTTCACACAAGATCTGATATTGCATTTACAGTTGTCATAGTTGCAAGATTCTCTCTTAATCCCAGAGAAAATCACATGATGGCAGTCAAAAGAATCCTAAGATATCTAAAAGGAAATGAAGATTATGGGCTATGGTCTAAGAAAGGATGAAATCTTGAATTAAGAGCCTTCACTAATGTAGATTGGTTTGGGAGAATTGATGAAAAAAATGTACTAGTGGAGGAACATTTATTCTTGGAAAAAGGCTAGTGTCTTGGAAAAGTAAGAAGCAAAATTATATTTCTTAATCCACAACAAAAGTAGAATATGTTGTTGTAGAAATTAATTATTCTAACATAATGTGGATGAAGTAGTTGATGTTAGAAATGAAGGAAGAAATTAAGGAACTAGTAGTTATCTATTGTGATAACAAAAGTGCAATCAATATATCCAAAAATCTAGTGATACACTCTAAGCCAAAACATATTGCAATCAAATATCATTTCCTAAAGGAATTGGTTCAACACAAAGAGGTAAGATTTGAATATGTGAACCCAAGGCGCAGATAGCTGACAAATTCACTAAGCCATCACCTAAGGATGTATTTTTGTATCTAAAAGGTAAGCTAGGGGTGATTCCCCTATCTGATGCTCTGATGGGGAGTTTCTTCAAATAAGAGCTTTCTAGCTATTCCCAGACTACTCCTAGTCCACTATAGGGTCTTCTCTCCTAACCATAGCTTAGAGGATCCCTCTACAATCCTCTTTCTCCAAGAAAATCTCCCACCAATTAAAACTTCAATGCCATTCTCCCAATTCACCTCAAATGCATTATTTGGCATAGATTGCCAAACATTCCCCAAAAAAACCAAATACCTCAAAAAATATATTTAACCTTCCTACTGAGGTCCTTGACTCATTCCACATCTTTCTACACCATTCTTTCAAGTTTCTCTCACCCGAATCGCCAAATTGACTAGTTAGGCCTTGTAGCCCTAAGAGCCCCTATTAGCCCTCCTAGAAAAAAGGAAATATCTATAACTCAAAGAAAACCTTAATAAGAACCCTTGGTTTATGTTATAATTTTTTTCACTATGAACAACTCTTGAAGATTTTGTAGGTCTAAGGTTCCAACAATGTTCTTACAGTACGAATTCAGAAAACCCTACTTTTAAGGGTTTTGGAAGCAATGCTAGTGTTTTCTTCTCCAAAAGCATCAAAATCCATACCCAACCTCCTCCTTTTATTTTTTATTCCTTAATACATTTCTCCTACATTACCAATTCAATATTTAGCCATGCCAACCATCTATTCATCTCAAGAACTCTTTACAAGCATCTCCTTGCACCTTGCCAAGCTTGTCTACTTACCTAGGGATCACTTGTAAAAATAGAATTTGGCCTTCCAAAACCTCCACAAACCATATTTACATTATGTAAAGAGGCTATTTCTTGGTCTCCAAGATCCATGGTGTTTAGATCAAGGAAACTCAAGCCATAGCCCATTTCATTCTTGCAACACAAAACTGAACAATAGGGTTACTAAAAACAAATCATTTTCTAAACCTTATCAAATGCATATTTAAAAATAAAAAAACTGCACATAGATTAAAGATATGAACACAATATTTTAATCCATCGAACAAAATTCCTTATTCAGTCTCAAATTTTAATCAAAACTCTAAACTATGCTTCAAATGCTCAAAAATTGTCCTGCTACAGGTGTTGTCTATACACCCAATTGTGCAAGCCCTAGAACTGAGTTGGAAAAGTCTTAAGTAGAATTCATCCTTCATCCTATAATTTATTTTGACCCATAACTTCCCAATTCATTGGTTTTGCAAAAACTTCTTAAAAAGTTGTCGAGCAATTTTGCAAAATTGCAAAGTTGTCAATGCAACTTTTTGACTTTTACAATTTTGCTCCTAGACTCTTCAAACTTGAAAAGAAAATTTTCAACCCTCCTAGGATGAACTTAGAACAAATAAGAGCCATATTTACACAGTCTTTTTCCCCTTTTGATGAAATTTTACCTCATTTTCCCTCCTAGAGCAATTTTTGCAATTTCCTCTTATCAGGACCTAATTGACAAAATTAGACTCCTAAACCAAAACCGATCATCTCAAACCCGCTAAAAACACCTTGGGACTTTATCACTAGTCCTTATTATCCCAATTATTTTAAATACCATCTACAAACCAAAATTAGACTTAGGGTTTGACCTTAACCTAGGTGCACCTACACCATTCTCTCCCTACATGAAGAAGTTTAAGGTACTGCTGGAGATAAAAACTCCTTCTTGATGCCTAGGTTTTTGAAGTCACCCTCAACAATCCAAGTTGCCTCAACCTTAGGTAAATCCATCCATTTCACCAAATTCTCCTTGCAGACCTTATTTTTTATGCTCTTCTTCACCCTAGAATCCAAGATCTTCTCAACCTGTGGTTGCTTCCTTTTAGGCACCTTAACGTTTGATACATCCTTGTTCAAATCCTCTTGATACTCTATTTCAACCATCGTAAGACCTCTACATGGAACTAGGTCTTTCACATTGAAAATTGGAGAAAGAGACATGTCCTTTGGTAGATCTATCTTGTAGGCATTGGGTCCATACTTTTCAAGGATTTTGTATGGCCTAATCCTTCTAATCTACAACTTGCTAGGGATTCCCTTTTGTAACTTGACTTTTTTGAGATACACCATCACAAAGTATCCCACTTGAAAATGCAACTCTCTTCTCCCCTCAACCTTCATCTCCTTCAACTCCTAATTGGCTTCCAACAAAGTTTTCTTCACCTGATCATGCACCTCCTTCATTGATTACACAAAGTCATAATCTTGTCTACTGATCTTGTCATGTGAAGGTAGGTCCCTCAACTCCATTATACCTATTGAGTGAGTTTCATACACCACTTGGAAAGGACTTAACCCTATTGTCCTATTCTTTCTATCATTGTATGTAAATTGAACTTGGGGAATAACTTGCTCCCAAGTCTATTCACATTCCTTGGTGAGGAACCTTAATAGGTTTCCCAATACCCTATTTATCACCTCTGTCTGACCATCAGTTTGAGGATGGTAGGCAAAGCTATGTGCTAGTTTTGTTCCAAGCCTCTTCCATAAGGTCTTCCAAAAGTTCCCCATAAACTTAACATCCCTGTCAGCTACTATACTCTTTGGAAAGCCATGTATCCTAACCACCTCCTTGAAGAATAGGTTGGCAAAATTACTTGTATCTTGTGTAGTCTTGCATGGTATGAAGTGGCTCATCTTACTAAACCTATCTACTACCACAAAGAAACTATCCATCCCTATCCTAGTCCTTGGTAAGCCCACTATAATTTCCATACTAATGCATTCCCAAGGCCTATTAGGAATGGGGAGAGGTTGGTAGATCCTTGCATTTGATGAAGTTCCCTTTTCCTTCTGACATATGATGTATTTCTCCACATAACTCCTAACATCTCTCTACATTTTAGGCCAGTAATAGAACCTTTCCACAAGGTCCAAGGTCTTGTTTAGACCAAAGTACCCACTCACGCTCCTATTGTGCTTTTCTTGTATGAGATTCTACCTCATGGATCCACTTAGGATGCACAACTATTGACATTTGAACAATAGTCCATTTTGCAGGGTATATTTAGCAAAACCACTATGGAAATGATTAGCAAAATTAGTACATACCTTATATGCCTCTAAAAATTCATCATCCTCCTCATCATCCTCCTCCTCATCATCCTTCTTATATTATATTAGATGATAATGAAACCTCCATCTAAAAATTCATTATAGGTTGGGTTGCTACCTCCTTCTTCAATCTCTCAACACTTTGATTTGCAGTCATGGTAAATTTGGCCTTCATGTCCCCTTTGATTGTATCCATCATAGGTGCACAAATTTTACTAAACCTTCTTACAAACTTCCTATAAAATTGTGCCAATCCATGAAAACTCTTGACCTTGGTAGTAGATCTAGGTGTAGGCCAACTTAAAATTGCCTCTACCTTGTCCTTGTCCATTTAAAGCTTCCCTTGGGATACTACAAACCCCAAATACAATAGTTCATCTTTCATAAACTCTATTTTCCAAGTTGACTGTCAACTTCTCCTCTTGGAGCTTCCTCAACACCAATTCTAGGTGTTTCATATGTTCTTCCTTGGTTTTACTGAAGATGAGAATATCATCTATGTATACTATAACAAATACCCCTATGTAATCCTTCAAAACCTTCTTCATGACTCTCATGAAGGTACTTGTTGTAATGGTAAGGCCAAATGGAATTACGAACCACTCATAGAGACCCTTAGTAGTCTTAAATGTAGACTTCCATTCATCCCCCTCTTTTATCCTAATCTAATAGTATCTACTTTTAACATCAATTTTGGAGAAGTACCTAGCTCCACCTAAATAATCCATCAAGTCTTTTATCCTAGGAATAGGAAATCTATACCTAATTGTGATTCTATTAATTTTCCTAGAATTAGTAAACATTCTCCACTTACCTCCTTTTTTAGGTGCTAAGACTACTGGTATGACACATGGAATGATGCTCTTCCTAATCAACCCTTGATCAAGCAACTCTTGAACTTGCCTTACAATCTCATTGTTCTACACTGGAGTGATCTTGTATGAAATTTTGTTCGGAAGTAATGCTCCTAGTATGAAGTAATTTTGATTACTTATGGACCTCTTAGGTGGTAGGGTTGGAAGTGCTCCATCACAAATGATGTCTTTAAACTGGTCCAATAGCTCTTGCACTTCCACAGGTATAGGTATAGATGAAGATTTCTTTTCTTCCTTAGGTTTTATCATAATGACATTGTTGGAAGCATGAATGCTAATAATATTCTAATGGGGGAGTATTGTAGAAACATTATTAGATCATTATCATGATGATATGTTACATTCATGACTACATTTGTCATTGATATCAACATAGCAGTTTTTTATGGTATCTGATAGAAGGATAGCAGTAAAGATTAAGTTGGTACAAACAGATCATTGAGTATTTTCACTAGCAAGGTTAATAGGAGATACTACTAAATCTCTAGTATATGTAGCTAACTTTGAGTTCAAAAAATATTAAGTTTGGAAGAAGTTATGCAAGTTTTGATGAAGATTGTTCAAAGATAGAGTTTACAAAAGCATGTTATAGTAAACTTATTATACCTCTTAGTATAGTTATTTTTGAGAAGTGAGGTTAAAGGCGTGTAGAAGACATTTTGGAGATGACATGGCTAGGCTCGCTCTTCATAATCTTACATGTATAGAAAGTTACTCAAGTCACAAGGTGACATATTGATGTTATTGCTAAGTAAAATGTGTTCTTAATGTGGTACTATAATAATTAATTGAGAAGGTGTAATAGCCAACTGAAGGGAATTTTTTTATGGACTTGGTATAAAGGAAGGAAATTTTCCTTTGCTATAGAATAAAAGAAGAAGAGAAAAAATAGGAGAAAATATATGAACACTGAGTAATCTTGTTGATATGCGAAGATAAGAAGATAAAATTGAAGTTGGAGAAAACTTCATTGCCGAGGTATTATTTTGAGATCCAAGGTTTGATATTTGGATCTGAGGTTTGTGACCTAGTCTACAAGGTCTGACAGTAATTAGTTTGGTTGACATGATAGAGGAAAGAGAATAAAGAATAGTAAAAATAATTATTCTACAAGGAATAGTTAAGAAATCAATTGGATAGTGAAGTTCAATGGTCTTGCTCTAGAAGCTGTTTAGACAGTGGATCCTTCTGCCTTCTACAACTCCTAACAGGGTTGGCACAACTCCTAACAGAGTTGGAATCTTCTAACAAGGATTCAAATTCTCCTAACAAGGAATCTTATGTAACGAATGTGTTTATAGACTCCCAACAGGGTCCATCCTCTAACAAGGAATATATATATCAATATATCTTTGTGGGCATCATTCCCGCCAGGGTTTTCCCTCTAATCAAGGGTTTCCATAGTTAATAAATCTAGTGTAATTGTGTATGTTCATCTTGTTATGTTTGTTGTTTACTTTGGTTACATGGTTAAGATTAATTAAGGTTGATAAATATTTTAGTTGGATAATTGATTCACCCCCCCACTCTCAGTTATCTTGGTGGACTATTATTCTAACAATTAGTATCAGAGCGATAGGTCCTTGAAGATAAGGCTTAACAACTTTGGGAGATAAGTGGAAAGTTATTTTAGAAAGAATAGTCCTAAGTCTAATGGAGGAAATTTTATCACCCAAAAGATGGAGCTTCTTGGTGAGAGATCCGAATTGTCTACATAATTGAGCATTGAGCTTCTCGATAGAGGCACAAGTAAAGATAGATCGAGATTCGAAGAAGACATGAAGATCAAGGAAGGTATTGATCTCCTCATGACAAGAGAGCCAGAAGGTATGGAAGTTTTTCCTTGTTGGACATGTAAGGATTTTGGTCATTTTTCATCTACATGCCCTAAGAGAGTAAGGAAAACTAGAAAGAGTTCACTTTCTGATGAAGATGAAGAATTTAAATCAAGTATGGAAAGATTCTTGAATGATTGTGATGATAAAGATAATGAGCCTGAATTGGTTAAGAAAGAGGAAGTATTATAAGAGATAGCTTTGGTAACTATTGTAGATACAAAGAATAACCATGAAAATGTTGAAGTTATCATTAAAAATGATTTGCAGAATGGGAATCAGATTGAAGAGAAATGATTCAATCCTAGAGTAGAAGAAAGAGTTGAGTTGAAGACTCCTAAACAAAATGGGATTGTTGAAAGAAGGAACAAGTTAGTAGCATAAGAAACAAGAGTGATGTTATTTGAGAATGATGTCTCAAAGAAATTTTGGAGAGAAGTAGTTAACACTGTAGCATGTACTCTGAACAAAGTACAAATTAGAAAAGGTATGAGCAAGACATCCTATGAGTTATGGTTTGGTCATTCACCATCAGTCAAGTATTTCAAAATATTTGAAAGTGTTACATGAAAAGAGATGATGATGTTGGTAAATTTGATGCTAGAATTGATAGGTATGTTTCTTGGTTATTCATTGAAAAGAAAAGCTTATAGATGTAGGGGTATTTGCCAAAACTTGGATTTAGCAAAGGTATGGAAGGAATTAATCTATACTTGAAATAAATAGGTGATGGATTGTTGATTTTGGTAATATTTGTTGATGATATAATATTTGGAGGAGATGATAGTGAAAGTGACAAGTTTTCAAAAGAAATGAAGAAGGAATTTGAAATGAGCATGATAGGGGAAATGAAATACTTCCTAGGATTGCTAATTGTGGAGGATAAAGAAGGAACCTTTATTTCCCAATCTAAGTATTTGAAAGATATATTGAAAAGGTTTGGTTTGGAAACATGTAAACTAGTTAGAACACCTATGATAACTAGACACAAGTTATCTACAAAGTATGAGACACCTACTATTGAGTAGCAAAGTACAAATCTATGATTCTAGGATTGCAATGTCTAACTCACTCAAGGCTAGATATATAAAATGCAGTTGGAATTGTTGCAAGATTTTAAGTTAACCCTGGAGAAGCACATTATGCAGTAGTTAAAAGGATATTTATGATGCAGGAGCATCCAGAGGTATAAGGGCAATCCTGTGTCACCCAAAAAAAAAAAGTACTTAGACTTAGTTTCTGTTTCATGTCTTTACATTTGTGGATACCCATTTGGCTCAAATAAAGGTTCCAACTCTCATAGTTCAACTATCAGTGCGTTTGAAAATCTCAAAAAAATAGGAGCATGTATTTGGGCCATCATTTTGGTAAACTAGAAGGTGTGAATTAGCCAGATGAATGTAATCATGATTTAGAGCATTCCAAAAAAAGAATCAGGTCAATAGGCCCCACGGTTTGAAGGTTATTGCAATTTTTCGGGTTTTGGAGACCTCCTAAGAATGGTTCAAAGTCAGGTTTGGGGCATTAAATGACCTTGAAAAGGGTCAAAAAATGGGGGATGAGAAAAGCTAGTCCATAGGGCTATAGAGCGCTTTGAGAGCTTTCCGAAAATGTAAACAGTTCATCAATCGAAGCTACGGTTCAAAAGTTATGCCTCTCGAAAGTTCGGCTACTGTTTCTGGATTCTTCTAGATTTGCACCGACTTCTAACGAAGCTTCTGGAACCTTCTATTTTATCGGTGGATGCCTACTAGCACTTTCTAGAATGTACTCCTAGTCCTTAACCCTCCGGGGTCTATTTAAGGAGATTTCTGGCATTGTAAAAGGCAGTTGGGATTGGAGCTTGAGAGGAGGTGCTAAAAGGAGAAATATTCTCCAGATTTATGCTATTGTAAGCCCATAGGGCATGTTTTGAAGTTTATTTTCTCTGCACTATTTGTACTAGCTTATTTTCTCAATTAATATAATTTCCCTTTTCTATTGTGTCCATTCTGTTGTTGAGTTGTGTCCCCATCACGTGGTATCAGAGCGAGTTTTCCTGAGTGTGTAGACAGAGCACCGACTGTGAGGCAGTTTGCACCAGGACTGTGTGCTTGTGGGTTCGAGTTAGAAGATGCCCCCATGTAGAGAGCATGGCAGAAGGGCCAGAGCTATTGATCCTGAGGAGGTAAGAGCCCTCTAGAGACAGGTACAAGCAATTCAAGAGGAGCTTCGTAGAGGAGCAAATGTTGCCGCAGATGACAATAGTGAGGATGACAATGAAGAGGAAGTAATGGAAGTTGACGGGGAAGTTCTGAATCCTGTAGAGGAAAGGCTTTTTAGGGCCATTACTAAGTTTGGGAAAAGACCTACAATTGAAGTGGGTATATTTTCAGGAAATTTGAAACCAGATGAGTTGATCGATTGGATCAATGAACTAGAAGAATACTTTGAGTATGAGGATATAAGGGACCCAGATAGGGTTAAGTTTGCAAAGGCCAAACTGAAAGGCCATGCCAAAATCTGGTGGCAAGAGATTCAACTGGAAAGACTTAGAAGAGGAAAGGAGAAGATCACAAGATGGGATCGCATGGTGGACAAATTGAAGAAGCAGTTCATTCCTATGGACTACGAGCTTGATCTGTTTAAGAAGATGCATGGGTTAAAGCAAGCAGGAAGATCAGTCCAAGAATATATAGAGGAGTTTTATCGACTCTTGACTAGAGCGCAGCATGCAGAAGAAAATAATGAGAAGGTTGCTCGTTATATCAGTGGGTTGCGACCTAGCATCCAGGAGGAATTAAGTTTGGTAAGAATGACCAACGTTGAAGATGCATACCAGTTTGCCCTGCGAGTTGAAGAGAAGCTGAATAAAAGGTTTGAAGGAAGACAAAGAGGACATGGTCAAGAAGGAAGGGGAAGCGGTAGATCATTTGGAGGCCGCAATGAAACCCAAAAGAAAAATGAAGATGTGGGTACTAGCAGAAACCAGAGGAATGAGGGTTTCAACCGCTCCCATGATCAAGACTTTGGAAATCAGAGAGGAAGAGGTAGAGGACGTGGACAAGGAAGAGGAGGCTTCCGTGGTACCTATTTCCATTGCAATGAAGAAGGTCATCATTCCTTTGAATGCACTCAATGACAAGGAAGGACAGATAGGAGAGCTAAGGGCCAAGCTAGGGTTTCTCATGTGGATGAGGATGCACAATCATCACATTCAGAGGATGCAGAAAGAGGAGAGACCTTGGTAAATGAAAGAGTCCTACTAAGCGGTGAAAATGAACCAGGACAACGGAGGAGTTTGTTCCGTACCAGATGCAAGTGTGAGGATAAATGTTGTGATGTGATCATTGATGGTGGTAGCACTGATAACTTGGTATCAGAAGAGATGGTCTCTAAGATGAAGCTCAAGAGGGAGAAACATCCCCAGCCCTATCAAATTTCTTGGGTAAAAGATAATCATAAGGTCTTGGTAAGTGAACAATGTTTAGTAAAATTCAAAATTGGGAGTTACCATGATGAAGTTCTCTGTGATGTTAGTTCGATGGATGTTTGCCATCTATTGTTGGGTAGACCATGGCAGTTTGATAGACATGCAATACATGATGGACATGCAAACACATACTCTCTGACAAAGGATGGAGTTTGCCACAAATTGAAGCCCATGAAAAAGGAAGGTGAAAAGGTATGTAGCAGTGCTAGGATTTGTCTTGTTGATGGAAGGAAGTTTTTAGATGGCATGAAACATTAGCATATGTGCTATGCTTTGATTCCTAGGAAAGATAAAGAAGGTAGTAGTGAAATACCATTTGAAGTTTCAGATTTACTAGGGGAATTTGGAGATATTATCTCTGATAATGTTCCAGATGGATTGCCACCAGTAAGGCAAATCAGTCATCAGATAGATCTGATTCCAGGAGCTAGTTTTCCTAACAAGACTACTCACAGGATGACTCCTACTGAAACAGAGGAGCTAAATAGACAGGTTCAGGAGCTATTGAGGAAGGGCTTGATTCGAGAGAGCCTGAGTCCATGTGCAGTACCTGTAGTACTTGCACCAAAGAAGGATGGAGAGTGGAGGATGTGTACAGATTCTCGAGCTATAAATAGGATAACCATCAAGTACCAGTTTCCTTTACCAAGGATGGATGATCTTATGGACTGCTTGAGTGGAGCTCAGTACTTCACAAAGATAGATCTGAAGAGTGGCTATCATCAGATACGGATTCGAGAAGGAGATGAGTGGAAAACGGCCTTCAAGACCAAGGAGGGTCTTTATGAGTGATTAGTCATGCCCTTTGGATTGACGAATGCCCCAAGCACCTTCATGCGGCTCATGAATGAGGTACTTAAGAAGTTCTTGGGAAAATTTGTTATTGTCTATTTGGATGATATTTTAATTTTCAACAAGACTTTGGAAGAACATTTACTGCATATTCGTAGTGTCCTTGAAAGGCTAAGGGAAGAGAAACTGTTAATTAATCTAAAGAAGTGTGTCTTTGCAAAAAGGGAGTTAGTCTATTTGGGATTTGTTATATCACCTGAAGGTCTCAAAATGGATCCAAAGAAGGTAAAAGCCATCTTGGAATGGCCTACTCCAAGGACTGCTACTGAGGTAAGATCATTTCATGGTCTGGTTAGTTTTTACAGGAAGTTTATTAAGAATTTCAGTGGCATATGTGCACCTCTAACTGATACAATAAGAGGGGATAGAAAAGAGTTCAAATGGACTGCAGCAGCTGTGAGAAGTTTTGAATTGCTGAAGAAGAAGGTGACTGAACAGCCTGTGTTGGCACTTCCAGTTTTTAGAAAAGTATTCCAGGTGGATTGTGATGCTAGTGGTAGCGCTATTGGGGTTGTATTAAGCCAAGAAGGTAAGCCTATTGCATATTTTAGTGAAAAATTGAATGATGCAAAGAAGAAGTATTCTGTTTATGATCAAGAGTTCTATGCAATAGTTCAAGCCTTAAAGAAATGGAGGTACTATTTATTGCTAAAGGAATTTGTTTTGTATACTGATCATCAGGCATTACAGTACCTAAATAGCAAAGATAAATTGAATCAGAGGCATATGAAGTGGGTAGAATTCTTGCAAAGTTATACATTTGTGTTGAAGCATAGAAGTGTAAAATCTAACAGGGTTGCAGATGCACTAAGTAGGAGACAGTTGTTGCTTACAACAATGCAGGTTGAAGTAGTTGGGTTTGATGAACTCAAGAATTTGTACCCTAAGGATCCTGATTTTGTTGAAGCATGGAAAGCTTGTAAAGAACCTATTGTTGTAGATAGAACCAAGTGGTTAGACTATTTGATTCAGGATGGCATGTTGTTCAAAGGTAGTCAATTGTGCATTCCAAGGAGTTCCATGAGGGAAAATCTGATTAAGGAGAAACACAGTGGAGGGATGGCAGGACATTTTGGTCGGGATAAGACCATTGCCATTCTTAGAGAACATTATTTTTGGCCTCAAATTACATAAGATGTGAAGAAGTTTGTATAGAGTTGCCAGGTTTGTCAAGTTGCCAAGGGGTTTAGTCAAAATACTGGCCTATATCAGCCATTGCCTGTTCCATCAAGGCCATGGGAGGACATAAGTATGGATTTTGTTCTTGGATTGCCAAGGACACAAAGGGGTAATGAATCAGTATTCGTGGTGGTTGATAGGTTCTCCAAAATGGCACATTTTATTCCATGCCACAAAACTCATGATGCTGTCCATATTGCAGACTTGTTTTTCAAAGAGGTGGTAAGACTACATGGTCTTCCAAGGAGTATAGTTTCTGACCGAGATACTAAATTTGTGGGGTATTTCAGGAGGACATTGTGGAAGAAGTTGAGAACAAACTTGAAATTCAGTTCCACGCATCACCCACAGACTGATGGCCAAACAGAAGTGGTAAATAGAAGTCTGGGCAATTTGCTGAGATGTTTAGTTGGAGCTAAGCCCAAGGGATGAGATTTGATTCTACCACAGGTAGAGTTTGCTTATAATAACTCTGTAAATAGGAGTACTGGAAAATCACCATTTCAAATTGTATATGGGAATAGCCCAAGGACTGCACCAGAATTGAGGAAGATAGAACAAGGGGAGAGGACAAGTGTTGAAGCTGAGGAATTTGCTGAACACATCAAGCGTCTACATGAGGAGGTTCAAGCACACATTATGAAGATGAATCAAGAGTATAAAGCTAGGGCTGATCAAAGGAGAAGAAATAAGGAATTCCAAGTAGGGGATCTAGTCATGGTGCACTTATGAAAATAAAGATTTCCAATTGGTACTTACAACAAGCTGAAAATGAAGAAATTTGGCCCCTGCAAAATTTTGAAGAAACATAACTCAGGAAATGCATATGAGGTGGAGCTGCCAGATGGTATTCACATTTCTCCCATTTTCAACATTGCAGATTTAACAGAGTATCATGATGATGGTGCAGATGAGGAGCTGGTTTTAGAGCCATGTCGTGCTTCTAAGAAGGAGGAGATAGAAGACATTCTAGATCATCATGTGGGTAGGAGTACTAGAAACAGGCAGTATGAAGAGTATTTGGTCAAATGGAAAGGACGGTTGATCGAGGACTCAACTTGGATTTCAGCAACTGAGGTTTCCCATTTGGGATTTCCTCTACCATCCATAAAGTGACAGGGTCACTTTTCAATCTACCCTGGGTGTCTGATGCAGGAGCATCGAGAGGTATAAGGGCAATCCTATGTCACCCAAAAAAAAAAATGTACTTAGACTTAGTTTCTGTTTCATGTCTTTACATTTTTGGATACCCATTTGGCTCAAATAAAGGTTCCAACTCTCATAGTTCAACTATCAGTACGTTTGAAAATCCCAAAAAAATAGGAGCATGTATTTGGGCCATCATTTCGGTAAACTAGAAGGTGTGAATTTTCCAGATGAATGTAATGATGATTTAGAGCATTCCAAAAAAAGAATCAGGTCAATAGGCCCCACGGTTTGAGGGTTATTGTAGTTTTTCGGGTTTTGGAGACCTCTTAAGAATGCTTCAAAGTCAGGTTTGGGGAATTAAATGACCTCAAAAAGGGTCAAAAAATGGGGGATGAGCAAAGCCTATCCATAGAGCTATAGAGCACTTCGAGAACTTTTTGAAAATGTAAACGGTTCGTCAATCAGAGCTACGGTTCAAAAGTTATGCCTCCCGGAAGTTCGGCTATCGTTTTTGGATTCTTCTAGATTTGCACCGACTTCTAACACAGCTTCTGGAACCTTCTATTTTGTCGATGGATGCCTACTAGCACTTTCTAGAATGTACTCCTAGTCCTTAACCCTCCGGGGTCTATTTAAGGAGATTTCTGGCATTGTAAAAGGCAGTTGGGATTGGAGCTTGAGAGGAGGTGCTAAAAGGAGAAATATTCTCCAGATTTATGCTATTGTAAGCCTGTAGGGCATATTTTGAAGTTTATTTTTTTTGCACTGTTTGTACTAGCTTATTTTCTCAGTTAATATAATTTCCCTTTTCTATTGTGTCCATTCTGTTGTTGAGTTGTGTCCCCATCAATTTAGATATCTAAAAGGAACATTAGAGTTCAGATTATGGTATGACAAATCTAATGATTTCACTTTATATGCTCATACTAAAGTAGATTGGGTAGGTAGTATCGATGACAAAAAGAGCACCAGTGGTAGAGCATTCTTTCTTGGAGGAAGAATGGTTTCTTGGTTAAGCAAGAAGTAGGACTGTATCTCATAGAGTACAATAGAGGAAGAATATGTTGTAGTAGCAAACAATTGTAATCAAGTTGTTTGGATGAAGCATAAGGATAGAATTTAGTGAACATATTGTCATCCATTGTGATGACACAAGCACAGTGAATATGTCTAAGAAACTAGTGTTGCATTCTAAGACTAAGTACATTTATATCAAATATCACATGCTGAGAGAGAAAGTTGTAGAAAATAAAATCATATTGGAGTATGTAAGCACCAAATAGAAATTGCGAGGTATTGTAGGGGCTATGCAACTACCTAAATCAAAGTAGATGATGCAAGAGTGCATCAATCCAATGGTACAAAGCACTATTGTTTGTCTAGACTGAATATTGATGCTTCTTATATGGGGGAGTATGTATGATGGACAAAGTCATCTAGGACTCTTGATAGATGTTTTGAATAGTGTCTTTGGAAATTTGAGCAAGCCAAAAATAGTTGTTGTAGAGATTGATAGGATGAAATGATAGATGGTTGCTAAAACCTTTGTCATTGATGTCAATGTGGGAGAGATTAAAAGATGAAAAACAATTTGGTACATGGGAGAAGATACAAAGCACATTGAGGTATATCAATGGAGGAGAAGCATGTGAACAATTGCTGTTAGTAATAAGGTTAAGGAAACAAAAATGCCAGTATGATTGATGAAGAGGATTTGAAAAGAAAAGATAAGAGTCTTTAACATTTTGTATTTTTGGAACTAGATGTGTTTCATCTATGTTACCATCAATGCCAAACAAGGAGATTGTTGGAAGCATGAATGCTGATGATATTCCTATGGGGGAGTATTATAGAAACATGATTAGATAATTATCATGATTGTGTTTTTCATTGATGTCAACATATAAATTTTCTATTGTATCTAACAGAAGAACAATGGTAAAATATTAAGTTGGTACAGATAGATCATTGAGTATTTTCACTATCGAGGTTAATAGGAGATACTACTAAGTGTCTAGTATATATAGCTAACCTCAGGTGCAAAAAATATTAAGTCTAGAAGAAGTTATCAAAGTTTTGGTGAAGACTCTTTGGAGATAGAGTTTACAGAAGCATGTTCTAGTAAACTTCCTATATCTCTTAGAAAAGTTACTATTTTGAGAAGTGAGGTTAAAGGCATGTAGAAGACATTCTATAGATGATATAGAGAAGCTCAATCATCATAATATTACACGTATGGAAAGTTATTCAAGTTACAAGGAAACAAATTGATGGTATCACTAAGTAAAATGTGTTCTTAATGTGGTCCTATAATAATTACTTGAGAAGGTGTAATAGCCGACTCAAGGGAATTGTTTTATGGAATCGATATAAAGGAAGGACATTTTTCCTTTGTTATAAAAGAAAAGAAGAAGAGTGAAAAGAGGAGAAAAGATATGAAAACTGAGTAAATAGGTTGATATATGAAGATAAGAAGAGAAAAGTGAAGTTGGAGAAAAAATCATTGTAAATGTTTTATTTTGAGATCCGACATTTGTGACCTAGTCTACAAGGTCTGACAGTCATTCGTCTGATTGACAGGATAGAGTAAAGAGTATAAAGCATAGTATGAACAAACACTTTGCAAGGACTAGTTGAGAGATCAGTTGGATAGTGAAGTTTAGTGGTCTTGCTCCAAAAGTTGTTTGGACAGTGGGTCCTTCTAACTTTTACAACTCCTAATAGGGTTGGCACAACTCCTAATAGGGTTGGAATCTTCTAACAAGGATTCAAAGTATCCTAATAGGGATAACTGATTCTCTCCCCTCTCAGTTATCTTGGTGGACTATTATTTCTAAAAGGCATAGCCTACTCCTTCACCCTCCTTCAAGTCCTTAATGAATTCCTTTCCACTCATGAGCAATGCTTTGATAGTAGTCTTCTCCACCTTTTCTTCTTCCACTATAGACTGAATCCTATAAGTGACTCCATCCTTCTTGAAGGAATACTTGTTCTCCTTCCCATGGTGTAGTGTCTCCTTGTTATACTGCCAAGGTCTTCTCAATAGCAAGTGACAAGCATCCATGGGAAACATATCACACAAGATCTTATCCTAATACTTGTCAATGGTGATGTCTACCCACACTTGTTCATTTACTAGGATATTTTCCCCTTTATTCAACCAAGTTTCCCTATAACGACACACATGTAGAATCTTGGTCAAACCAAGCTTTTTTACTACCTCCTCTAACAAGACATTATCAATAGACCTCGAGTCTATGATCACCTTGCATACTTTGCCCAATATTTTTTGTGTGGTTCTAAATAATGCTCTCCTTTATTTTGGCTCATCCTTGACTGGCTCCTTAACCAAAACCCTCCTCAACATGAGGTTTTCACATTTCTCCACATCAAGTTCCACTTCTCCTATCTTCTGATTGTCATCTTCTTGGACATATGTAATTTTATTTTCCCTATAAGAAGATGATGCCTTTTATGGACATCTATAAGAAGGGTGTCCTAACTTACCACAGTTAGAGAACTTCATGTTACTAAAGTGTGAACCTCTGTTGTTGTTAGAGCCTCCCCTCTTATTGGTTTCATTGATCTTGTCACTCCACTTAGAGTCTCCATAGTTTCTCTACTCATTACTCCTGCTACTAGAGCCTCCCCTCTAGCCACCTCTGAAGTCTTTAGCTCTACCCCTGTTCTTAGAACTAGAGTTCCCTTTCTTCCTCATTTTTTCTGACACCTTCCTAGCCATTTGGAAATAACTTTGAAGAGTGGTGAGGTAAAAAAGATCAACTCATCTTGTATGGATCATTTAAGGCCATTTAGGTACCTAGGCACCTTGATTCTCTTTTCTTGTTGCACCCTTGATCTTAGTGCCAACTTCTAAAACTCCTCAGTGTAGGTAGCCACATCAAGATCTTTCTACCTAAGATTCTACCTCTTCTTATGGATATGAATCTCATAATCCTTTGGTAGATATATTTATTTGATCTTTTCCACCATTGCTCTCCAATTAGCTACAGGCTTCTTCCCCTCACTTTCTCTTTCTTCCTGCACAAACTTCCATCATGTCAAAGCTTGACCTTTCAACCTGGACTTTGCAAACCTCACCTTTTGGGCCCCTATTGTCCCTTCACACTCAAAGTAGTTCTCAATGCTCTCTAGCCATTCTAAGACTACATCTGCATCTATCTTACCATGGAATAAAGAAACATTATCTAGACTCTTCCCTCCAAATGCTTTGAGAGATTTAAGGAATGGTTCTTTCTCACCAAGTGGAGGATCTAGTTTAGGGATTTCATCCTTCAAACTCAAGTTTTCTTTACCCTTTCCACAGTCGTCATCTTCCTTAGCTTGGGTTGCATCCTCTATCTCATTTAACTTGTCTTTCATATCCTCTAGGGCCTCATCTAGAACCTTGGTCTTTTCTTCTAAGAGCTTCTTTTTCTCATCTAATTCCTTTGACAACTCTATATTGTTCAACATCTTGGAAGGTCCACTTGACTGGGTGGAATACAACATGCCACCACAAGCCTAATCTTATGGCTCTGATACCACTTTGATGAGGAGCTTCTTCAACTAGAGCTTTCTAGCTTTTACTAGGCTACTCCTAGCCCACTATAGGGTCTTCAATCCTATCCCTAGCTTAGAGGACCCCTCTATAATCCTCTTTCTCTAAGAAAATCTCCCACCAATTCAAAATTCAATGCCATTCTCCCAATTCACTTCAAATACATTCTTTGGCCTAGATTGCCAAAAATTCCCCAAAGGTACAAAATACCCCCAAAAAAATATTGAACCTTCCTTCTAAGGTCCTTGACTCATCCCACATCTTTTTGTTTCATTCTTTTAATTTTCTCTCACCCAAATCACCAAATTGACTAGTTAGGCCTTGTAGCCTTAAGAGCCCTTATTAACCCTCCTAGAAACAAGAAAAGAGCCATAACTCAAAAAAACCATTAATAATTCCCATTGGTGTATATTAGAATTTTTTTCCCTATGACCAAAACTTGAAGAGTTTTTAGGTCTAAGGTTCTAACAATGTCTATATAGTACGGATTCAAAAAACCCTACTTTTAAGGGTTTTAGAAGCAATGTTAGTGTTTTCTTCTCCACAAGTGTCAAACTCCATAACCAACCTCCTCCTTTAAGTTTTTATTCCTTCATACATTTCTCCTACATTACCAATTCAATATGACCTATGCTAACCATCTGTTCACCTCAAGAACTCTTTACAAACATTTCCTTGCACCTTGCTAAGCTTGTTTGCTTGCCTAGGGATCGCTTGTAAAAATAGCATTTGGCCTTCAATAACTTCCACAAACCATATTTACATTATGTAAAGAGGCTATTTCTTGGTCTAAAAGATCCATGATGTTTATAACAAGGACATTCAAGCCATAGCCCATTTCATTCTTGCAACACAAAACTGAACAAAAGGGTTACTAAAAACAAATAATTTTCTAAACCTTATCAAATGCTTATTTAAAGATTAAAAAATTGGACAAAAATTCAAGGTATGAATGAAAGTTCTTACTCAATCAAATAAAATTCCTTATTCAATCCAAAATTTCAATCAAAACTTCAAACTACACTTCAAATGCACAAAAACTATCCTACTATAGGTGTTGTCCGTACACCCAACTGTCCAACCTATGGAACTGAGTTAGAAAAGTATTAAGTAGAATTCATCCTTCATCCTAGATTTCAGCTTGAACCATAAATTTAAAATTCATTATTTTTTTAGGAACTTTAGTATTAACCAAGTGTTCTATATTAACCTTCTGTGCAACTTTCAATACAACTTTTGCAATTTTTCTCTTAGACTCTTCAAAATTGAAAAGAAAGTTGTCAAACATCCTAGGATGACCTTGGCAAAATAAGACCCATATTTACACAATCTTTGCCACTAATTATGGAATTTTTCCTCATTTTGGCTCTTAGAGCAATTTTTTCAATTTCCTCTTATTAGAACCTGATTGGAAAAACTAGACTCCTAAACCAAAACCTATCAACTCAAACTTCCTAAAAATACGTTGAGACTTTATCACTAGTCCTTATTATCCCCATGGTTGGTTAGAATATCTTCAAACTCTAAATTAGACTTAGGGTTTCACCTTACCCTGGGTGCTCCTGCACCATTTCACTAGAGTACAAATAAATGACACATCAACCAAGTTGTACTAAAGATTCATCAATTTAATGCAAGATTTTCATAGCACATTGCATATGAATCAGTACAATAGGTACATTGAAAATTCATTGAATATAGTATTTGAAATTTTATTTTAAAGAGGGAGAGATTGATGTCATGTCAAAGACTTAGAGAAAGAAATTTGTACAAGAGAAAGAGGGAGAGTTGATTCAGATAGAGTCTGAAGATAAGATGGTAGATGGGGAATCTCAGAGAGAGTTCTCATGAATGAAGAATTATAATCAAACTAAGGATATTATAAAATCTTATGAATTATTATATTGCTCTAAATTCTCTTTTCGCAATGACATGTTGTGTTTCCATCAATGCCAAAGAGGGAGATTGTTGAATACAATTATCCAATTGTATATTATCATTGATGTTACACAAATGTCAATCTTTAACTAAGCACTATTAGTTTAAGCCAAGATTAGTTGGGTACCAAAGTAGATTCCAGTGTCTGTTGAGCAGAAGTCAGTGTAAACTAAGTTAGGTTAGTTACTAAAGAAAGTTAGTGTTAGCTGATCTTGTTCAACTAGAAGTTAGTATTAATCTAGTTGGGTTGGTCATTGAAGGAAGTTTAGTATTAATCGAGTGTTCAATCCAGTGTTAGCCGAGTAACAAAAGATTAATTTTGTTAATTATTTGGTTAATAAAAGATAACTAAATGGATGTTTTATTGATGTTTTGAAAAGGTTTACAAGTCAAATTTTCCTGAGTTGTGATATATAAGAAAGGTCAAGTTGTGGGTATTAAAGGATGTATGAAGTTGCATAAAAGGATGGATATGTGAGTGAAGAAAAGGAAGAACATAATGTGTGAAAGTTAAGTTGTAATGAAACATCTAATTAGGAAGGATCCATAGGTTAAGCTAGAACAATGATTTGAATTTGCAAAGTCAGTTGCTTCATCAATCAGTTAAAACTACTATTGCTTTCTAACCATTATGGTAATAAAGAAATTTCTTAACAGATTTGACTTAAAAGTCATTCTGTAAATCCTTTAACAAGGTAGCATTTCTTGATTGAGGTGTCTAAAGATGTCTAACAAGGCCACTCCTAATAGGGTGATTCAAATACTCTAACAAGGTCACACTTAATTGTGTGTTTTGTAACCTTTAATAGGGTTGGTTCCTAACATGGCTCACTTCATAAGAGTGAATTTTTTAAACTAGTTGCATTGGTGGTTTTTCCCAAATTGGGTTTCCATGTTAAATCTTGGTGTCTCATGTTTTTATGTTATTTTATTTATGGTTTATGCTTCTACAACTAAGTTACTAAAGGTTAATATACATTAATATCTTAAGAATGCTTTGTTAACTGAGTCACAATGAATATTTAGTTCTAACTAAGCAGTTCAAGTATTTGTTTTAAGAAGTAAAATTTTGTGTTGACATCTAAGGGACTTGGATTTTTTTGTGGTAACTGATTCACCCTTCCCCTCTCAATTAGTCTCATACATTTCCAATAGTCATATATTTTTGTATATGCAACATTGAGTCGATAGGATATTTGAATATCATCTATAAAAGCTATACATGATATGAAGCACAAATTGGACATTTTGATTTTTAGGAAATTTTATAATGTGTAATTTCATTTCATTTTTTATTTTGTTTCTATGTATATAAGTAGAAATTTTGTGTATTTCTTATAAAATCTCTCTTGACATATTAAATGACACTAGATTTTAGTTTTCCAAACTATAAGAATGAGACTTAAAAATTCAAAGCTATAGTATATGCCTAGATTTAAATTAAGTAAAATCAAATTTGTTGGAGAAAAAATTTAGAAATATGTTGAAGAGCAAGGATGAAATGTTAATTTTAATTTTTGGCCAATTATTTTTGAGCTATTCAACTTAAAATATTTTTTTATAAAGTTAAAAGTACACTTTTATAAAAAAATTCTTTCTATTCTTGTGTTTATTTTGAATTTTTTTTCTAAATATTGTAAATTTAAATCTTTTTAAAATTGGAAAAACTCATCCAGAATAAGAAAGCACAATTTTATGTTGTTCTTAAGTAGCTATTTAAATTTGGTTGTATCTTGACAGTCCATCCATTAAAGATAGAAATTCATATCCCTCTTTTAAATCCTTTTTGATACAATGTTAGGTAGTGAGAAGTCATCTTTGGGACAAGATTTATTCAAGTCCTTGAAATCTATACATATGCAAATATCATTTGAATGTTTAGTAACTAGTGCAAGATTTTAAATCTAGTCTACATACGGAATGGTCATATGAAGCTAATATCCAAGAGTTCGTTCAAGTCAAATTGAACTAGAAGGGAAATGTTTGTATGCATCCTTCTCATATTTTTTAAACTGAATTTTCATTTGGAAACAATGGAAGATGATGTAACACCATCTCTAGATCAAGTCTTGACATATCAATGTATAACCGGATGAGGTTCATCTATCTTTCTTTGAAGAAGATGATAAATTTCTCTATTTCTTTAGGTGAGAGAGACTTGGCTAAATAAATCTTCTTAGGCCTTTATCTCATCCCCTTAGTTGGCTTCAAGTGTTTCTTCTACTAGTTATGCCAATTTTTTCTCACCTAAGGGGAAGGGGTTCTAACTTTCCATCTTCTAGAGCCTTAGAAAGGTTTTTATTAGAAGACATCTTTTGATTTTTCTTTTTAATGGTTAGCAAGAAATTTTCAATTTTCAATTAGTGACCTTTTTTTCATGTTTTCTTTTTTGACCTGAAATAAGAGTCACCTTCACAAATTATGTAAAGTTTTTAGATAAAAGGAGAACATTGTCTTGGTAGTATTCCATTTTGAATCCCTTTGGATTCATCAATGGCTTCGTCATTTTTCAACAACATCTATGTTAAGATATTTTGGTCTATCATGGTCGATTAAATAAGGTTGGACTAAAGATAGGTCAACTTTAGGTTGTGAGTTAGTTTGAGAAGTGAAACTCATTGATAGATCTAAAAAAGTGGGAGTGGGATGAAGATGCACCATCTGAGTGGACATATACATGTTTTTCAATACAAAGTTCATCCTTTAGGTTCATATGGCTAAAAATTTCATTTCTATCCATGGTACTTGAGGTATGAGGGTTATACCAATCACACTTGTGAGAATTAGTCACACTAGAAAACTCATAAGGTATATCTTCTTACACATTATTTGGGATTTATTTCTTAAGATACAATTGAGAGGTTATGATTTCTATTCCTTGTGGCCACAACTAATGAAGTATGCTTTTGATTTGGCTGTGACCATGATATAGTTCACAATTTGGTTCAACAGCCTCTTGTTCATCTATAGTAATATCACAAAAAACCAAACTTGTTTTGGATTGACCATATTAGAGTCCTCTTGTATTCCTCTAGGTAGGTGGTAGAGAGAGTTCTAGGATTACTTATTATCTTACACCTAGGCTAGTGGTTTTGTTATACCCCAACTATTGTAACCTTGTGAATCCAAGTCCACACTAGGCCAAGGGTAGTTGTAGTGACAATATTTCTTTGGGATCTTGGTACAACTCAGTATTGATATTTGGATTGAAGGGGTTCTCTTCACTCAAGTATCTTGATTTGACAAATGTGGTAGATAGGAACCTAAAGATTAATGTCTTTAGTGTTTTAATTATTCCTTTTTATGTAGGTTGACCATATAACCTAGATGATAGAGGTAAGCCAATGATGTCAAAGGCTTCTTTGTTGTACTACTCATCACATCCTCTATCTTGGATTGATATTTTGATTGACATCCTTCATATAATTTTGGGAATCGAATTAGAAGTGGAAGGATTGATTGCTTGTTTTTATTTAGTGGTACTTCAATATTAGAGCTAACCCTTAAGTTCTTACAACATTAAAAGGGTTTGGATCACCTCTTATAAGAATCTCTATACCTTGGCGAGGGAACTTGATACATTTGGAAGGTCATTTATTTTACTATAAGTCCCACCTTGATGGGTAAAATGATGACACATTTTGGTAGTCTCTCCTCTTCATCATAAGCTTTGATGTTGATCCTTTAAGCAAAATTCATTCTAGAATCTAAGTAATAATTTTATTACCTTTATAGTACATATGTTTGATTTGACTCCGCCATCAATAAATGTTGCATGTTTGTTGAAAGTGGCATAATTAACATACGTTTAAATATTTGTAAGTGTTATGTCACTTGAGACATTTGTATTTTGAAGAGCTTATTCTAATTCTTTCTTTTCTTGAGGAGAGATGAGAAAAATCTTAAATATGAATACCTAACAAGGTTTTCATTTAAGTTGATGCACTAGGTATTTTTTTCAATGTCCTTATGACGTATAGACACTTTGCAATATATTTTGACTAATTGATCCATATTTTGGGATCTCATTGTCTTTAATATACTTGATTAAACATGTGTATGAGATATAGATGGATTGGAAACTAGCATTATGTTTTTGTGTACCTTATTTTCTTTATGTATATCATGGATGGTGTTTAATGTATGTACTTTCTTTTCTACATATGTGATTTTGATGTGTGTAATTGTATCTCTTTTTGTATAATGTGAATACATACATACATACATACATACATACATACATACATATATATATAAAATGGAATTTTAATGAGCTCTACTTTGATGTGTTTTTATGTGAATGATTTAAAAACTTAACATGAGTAAATAGATGTGATGAATATGATGATTAATCCCTTGATTGTAGGATGATGAAGATTTGAGATAGAAGACTTGGTGATCAAATATGATCAAGATATGATTGGTACAGTTGACCATCGAAAAATTATGAGAATCACAATTGTTCGATTATGGTTAGATGGAGGTGTACCTTAGTTCATGAAAAATGAAAATACTACTATACAAAACTAGGATTAAAATGAAAATTGTTGTTTAGTATAATCATCAAGATTTATTATTGGGACATCGTGGGATCATTCAATCATCACTAATGCCACTGCAACCATGAAAGGATGAATATGATATTTATTAGATAAGATGTGGGAAACTAACACATACATTGAGGCACAAACACCAAGATGACCTTGGTTAATTTTCTAGTTGACATTTCTAGATTACACCAACATTAAGACAATTAGAGTCAAGATAATCATGAGTGAGGTCATGCATAAATGAGAAAATTGATAAGAATCAAGGAGATAACTCCAAACTAGTGTTCAAATAAAGCAGTTCAAGGTATTTACGACATCTCAATTATGATGGGAGCTCTTAGTATTGACACCTAATCCATCAAACATGTAGGATCATTGAAACCACATCCACAATAAAATGTAATAGAAAATATCATGGCTCATGCCTCCAGTCCTCTATTTGAGTGACATCCCAAAGAGACTAAGGACAAAACATACTAAAATTTTGATAATAATAAATAGAATGTAGAGAAAATTCATGATCCATCCTGTATAAAGGAGGTATGATTAGTCATAACTCAATCATTTTAGTTTCAGCATTCACTAGTAGATTTAACCCTAAATTTTGACCTAAAATTTTGACCAACAAATTTAAATGGCTTGGTTGGTCAGCATTATAAAGGAAACTTTTGTTTTTTTAAATGCATGCCTATGTTGGTCACAATTGTGACCAATTCTTTTTCTTTTGTCTTGGTCGCAATTGCAACCAATGCGAGCAACATAAAGACAAAAAAAAGAAAGCAACATTTCATTGGAGCATTTGATCAATTGAGCATGGCAAGTCAACTGAGTGCATTTCACTTCGTGTCATACTAGTTGAGCATCATTTCACAGATAATTGAGGATTTCAAGCATATTCTTCATCCTTGGAGCATTTGGAAACCCGTCTACTACATCCCTAAATTGGAATTGTTAGCCATCATTCAAGCACACACACACGAAAT
Source organism: Cupressus sempervirens (assembly GCA_028749045.1). Classification (NCBI taxonomy): domain Eukaryota; kingdom Viridiplantae; phylum Streptophyta; class Pinopsida; order Cupressales; family Cupressaceae; genus Cupressus; species Cupressus sempervirens. The sequence continues at coordinate 483,546,908 of CM053787.1, read as the reverse complement.
TGCTTGGCTTCACATCACAATTGGTGAATAGGTGAGTTACATTGATACCTTCTTGTTTAAACAATGATTGATTGGGGGAAGGTGTAGTTTGAAGAAGCCCTAGTTATGATGGTTACCTTATGCCTTAGGGAAACTCTCCCATTTATAGATGATTCTATATATAGTGTCAAATGTTGGTGCATTAAATTTCTCAAATTCATTTCCTTCACCCTTAATATAAATTTGGGATTGGTTTCCTTCATTTCAATTTGTTATGTCGAGAGTTTTTTGTCCAAATCTAGTCTTCCAAACAACGTTCATGTCTTAACTCTTATTTGCCAATAAAAGTTTTAAAACTCTAAATTAACATGAATGCCAACATTTCAAACCCTTGGAATCTACGTAGTGGACTTAATCAACTATAACCTACCGGAGAGATGAAATAACATTTTTTTTACACATTGAATAATGTAAGTGACTCTGCCACTATCCATAGTTTATTTTCCATTTTTCTCCAACACCATTCATTTTCCCCAATTGTGAGTGTATAAAACTTGCTTGCCAATAGTTTAGTCCATGAGATGATTAAGCATTGACAAGAGTCATTTCAATTAGTAAAGTAGTTGAAAATATAAGTGAATTAGTAGAGCATACGAAAACTTGATACCCTTGTCGTGTACACCATATTATAGCAAAAAAGAAATGGTATAAATGGAGTTTAATTAATGTGTTACTAGTTCTCACAGGGTCAAACATGGTTGCATTAAAATCTAAATGTGGGCTTGACAGAAAAAGGAGGGTATCTATGCAGTGCTCAGAGGAATGACAAACCATCCACTAGTTTAAGCATAAAAGATTCTTTAGAAAGGTAGGTACAGACAATTTGTGGACAAATATATTCATTTACTATTTTTTTATTTTAATTTCAATTTGGAAGTTAGTTTTAGTTGTTTGAAACTCTGCAGCTAATACTTGTAGTCATTGAACATTTGGTTGCTATACATATATATACATAATACATATACATTGACAAATAGTTTATTAAAATTTTTATTACTCCCGTTTAGTTGCTTTCATGTGAAAATTTTAATTCAGTTATAACCTTATCCAAAAGTGTTCTATAATGTATATGGTGATTACCTTATCTTATGAACATTTGAAATTTCTTATAATTTTCCCTATTTTCTTAATTACAATCTTCTACATCTTGAAAACTCAAAAAAGTTCTGCATCCCTCATCGTCCCTATCCCTCAAATTTGGTGGAAAAAAATTTATGAACCCTAATTATTCTTTATATAATGAATTCTAATAAAAAGAATAGTCTTAAATGCAAGGGATAAAATTAATTAAACAACTATTTGCATGATGTTTTAAAAAAAACCATTGTAGAGGAAATTATGAGTACATACCATTCCCAATAGCCATAGTTCCAAGGGCATGCCGTGTGTAGTTGGGCACCTTGGCAACAAACTCAAATGTGTAGTAGTTCTTTCCCTTAGCTGTGCGCTACATCATAGCATTATAATGTCAGCTATGTGCTACATCATAGTATTATAATGTTAAAAATAGTATGGCAGTATCATGATGTCAAAGATTAAATAATGAGTTTTTGGGTGGCATATATTTTAGGGTCTATTTATTTTAGTGTTGCCAAAGGCACCATTCCTTATAATCAACATCCTCCATTATTTTTTGTAAGAACTAAACTTTGATAATAGGTATATTATATGAATACGATTGAACAATCACTTGATGAATGAATTTATAAGACAAAATATGAGAGAATGAATTGAGAATCAAACTACATGGTAGAACCAAAATATAGCACAAACCCCAAGTTGCAGTAAGCATAAAAAGCAAGAATTTGAAATCTAAGACTAAAAAAAACCCCACATGCTATAAGAATAACTTTTCATTGACATTTATGGAAGATGTTAAAATCCATCTCATAATACTTGAGAGAAGAAAACAATTACAAAAATATAAGAACAAGGATACAAAGAAAATTCTTTTTGTAACTAGAAAATCCTTGCAATAATATAAATTTATTTTCAATCCATAATACAAATATACACGATGTCCAAATAGAGAAGCCATCAGAAAGTGATCAAAATTAGACTATTAGAAGTATGTTTAATACCAATTTTAACATGTCTTATTTTCAAAAAGTGGGTATCCAAAATCTATTTCATTAAATCCTTCTTAAATTTCCTATGGAGTACCTTTCACTTTTTATATGGAGTACCTTTTTATTTTCATATCATATTTTAAAATATTGAGAGTACTTGGTGGCATTTTGCCTTGGCTCAATATCATCACCACAAGGTTTTCTATTGTATTGATCTCAAATATATTCTAGAATATCCATAGCTACTTTGTCTTCTAAAATGGTTTCGAGTTGTGAAGAAGATATTGATGAATCTTTTGTCACTTTTTCATACACTTCAAATTAGTGCAATCATAAACAAGATTTCTCAATCTTCTAGACAACTGTAGTCCCTTATCAGACTGAATATGCTTGAACTAGCTTCAATTCCTTTCACAAGCTCATGAACTTGCTCCTTGTCTCAATAATCTAGAAGCAAGCATTGTATCTCACAAGCATCTGCTCCTAAAGAGCTTCATCCATGTCAATAAACATCAACATCATTATGCAAGATGTCCTCATGACTTGTTTATTTAGATTCAATTCCCAATTTTATTTGCAATTTTAGGATGTGGTTAAGGTCTTATAGTGGCTTCATAAAGCTCACTTGTGACTTAGTGATGTAGGACCATCATAGTGGTTGAACAATATTCTTTCACCTAAAAAGACTTTTCTTTCATTTTTTGCTCCATTTAGTTAGTTTAGATGATGGTTGGTTTTGATATTTTGTTTGAAGTATACATTATGAGTTCTTCTATGTGGTTTGAGTTGTGTGTTTGGGAGTCTAAGTAATCTACTATATTTTTATGAAGGTTATTGTCATGCCTCTGATCTAGCATTAAACCTGACAAAGGAATTATCTTAGGACACTATGATTTCACAATTTTTTCTCCTAATGTCAATAGTGAACTGACAACAATTCATGATTACCATAACAGGTCACAGGGAAACATGATTGTTGCACATATATATCATACAACAATCACCTATCATATATCAATATGAGCAAAATCAAGTCTAGAAAATTCCCTATCATACATGATAAAAAGGTTCTGCTAAAAAATCTTACCAAGAATAGAGAAAACAGTAAGAGAAGAGACACCCTATAATGTCAGGCACTTTTCATTAACAACATTGATGAAATAGTTTAAAGGAGGAGAATTAAAATATGTGCTACCCTTGAAAATAATTGTAAGCTTTGGTAATTAGCGTCTAGCAATACCTTAGACATTGAATCATAGATCAAATTAGCTTTGTACAAGTCTGATTCTTAGATACAATAGTTATTCTAAATGCTACAAGGATTATCTAGTATGTAGGCTCTACAATATAGGTCAAGGTGGTGCCAAAATCAATGATAGTTATCCCATTTCCCTGAACATCAATACTCCAAACCTTGGGATGGATGGGAAGAAGAACCCCATCAACAAAAACTTTCTTTATCCAAATGTAGTAAAGGGTCTCTATAAATATGTTCCTTAGAAAAGGAGAGTAGCTCATCAATTTCTTCAATGACTACCTCAATGGTGTCTTTCCAAATATAAATTAACTTGTGTAGGGGGAGAAATAGTGTAGTCCACCAAGTAGTAAGAATTTTTTATTCCAACAAGTTTACCAAGTTGTGAGGTGAATAAAATAGGCCCCTTCCCTAACCCCATTACATAATATATTCCAAAAAATGCTTAACCTATAAAACTAGGTCCTCAGATTCTAATCCCACAACTAAATGCCACATTGGGGATTATGGTACTCTCCCCTAAGCTTTTATTGAGTGTTTCAGTCTCCATAGAGAAGATCCCAGTTCTATCAAGGAGATTTGCATAGATATGGTAAAACATGCATGAACTATGGATCCTTGTGTAATTACATGAAGAATTTGAGAGAGGAGAAACTAGTTGACAGACTAGTGCATAGTAATGTACTGGCTAAAACTTGACAAATGCCTTGCAAAGAAGGTTGATCTAGGATTTATATGGAATTTCCCTTTACGAGTAGATCACTAATGGGTAAGCATATTGATTAAATTAATAGGAGTTATATTGGCTTTTGTATGTATTCTATATTCAATCTCAGGCTTATATTTATTTGTACATAATCAATGGTGCATTTTATCAAATCAACTTGGTTGATCACCTTTTAACTTGAAGGAGTCTATGTAGTAGGAAATGGGCCATTCAAAAAGTTTTAATTGAGGTTTGTGGAACTTTTCTAGAAAAGCTTCCTCTATGTTAGGTAGTAAGTATTATGCAATTATTATGGAATTATTTTTTTCATTTGTAGTGCTTCTCCTCAACTAAACTTTGTGTTAAATTCAAGGAGTGCATGATGCTTGGTGTATATTGTAGGCCAAATGGTGATTCCTTGTTTCAAAGTATAATTTATTCAAAAGTTTTCTCTACCCAATTTATAGAATAATTGTCTCTGCACTATTTAGTAAGTATATTTTGTAGTTGATATGAGATTTATACTTTATAAGTTTATTGTCTTTCTTATATTACTATCTGTAATGAATTCTTCTTAAGTATTTTATTGTCATCATAGATGCATTTTTCACATGAAGTCAACTACCTTATATCATAATAAATTGAACTCCATTTTAATAGGAATTTTGACAATTCAGATGACCTCCATCAACTTCTCTGAAGTGTATACATTTTCACTATCTTCATAAGGTTTAAAATAGAAAAAGATAGAAATGGGAGCTCAAAGACCTCCAAAGCCTCCAATAGCTATGAAGTAAGTATTGAAAGCTTCACTAAATAATTGAAGCACATATCAAATTAGAATGCTTTTATTATCATATTTGAGAATCTACAGAGTAGAGTTCACATAAAGCAACAAAATTAAAGCTTAAGAAATTAACAATCTCATATATATCTGGAAGTTACAATCTTTATAAATAATGTAAAGAAATGAAGTAAATCAGTTAACTCTCTTCTTTTGGTGAACAACCTGACTACTTCTCTTTTTACAAAAATAATTTTGACAACTATGAATTAGGGCCAAAAAAATGTATGGAATGTTTTTGGAAGTTTATAGTTGTCAACTTGTCATAATGGTAAGAAGATACTAATTAACCTTTACTAGGACCTCACAAGGCTCACTAATAAGCCTTCTTAGGGTTTAATCCAAGACCCCACACTAGTATAATTCTTTACTTAATCCTCCTATTCTTTCCAAGGATATCTCTACCAATTTCCTACTTCAATATTCCACTTTAACAAGATGCAAGACTCAAAGCATCAAGATTCGTTCAACTCACCAAGGACTTCACTAGTGTTGTAGTAGGATGGAGGGATCCCATACAAGTCTATTTGATTAGGTTCAAAGTGTTCTTTCTCACAAAATTCCATGGTTTCTTATCGATCTCCTCAAACCCTTATTTTAGGGCTAGTAGCCTTTTGCCCTAATTAGGCCTCCAAATTTTCCATTTTGAAAATATTTCAAAAAAAACTCAAGAAGATACCAATTAAGTTATGGTTTTAGAGAGCTCAAATATTTTCAAGGTTTTAGTTCTTCAACCCCTCCGTACAACTCATTCCTATAAAATAGCCTACTTACAAGGGTTTTAAGACTTTACTTGTTCACGGGCCTTAGAAAGATTCAAAAGGAACACAAAAAGATTCAAATCCTTCTTAGTTCTTGGAAACTATACCTTTAGATATTTCTATACATACTCCAATCCTTGATTGGCACAAACCAATCAAACTACTCCTCTATCCAAACCCTATAACCATCAAGTCACCTTGTTGGGTATGCCTAAATCCACCTAGGGATTAATTCCAAAAATAGAAGATCATTTCATATTGACCCCAAGCTTTAGATTATGGTAAAAGAAAGTTTTGAAGGAACCCCAAAACCCTTTAACAAAAAGCATAAAGATAAAGCATTACAGCCCAACAGGAAAAAGAAACCTACAACAAACTGTAGAACAGTATCAAAATCAGGTTTTACAGGGACCTGAAACCACTAGAAAAGTCTAAAAACAAACAAACCTAGGTTTTACAGGGACCTGGAACCACTAACAGTCTAAACGAGAAAAACCAAAAATTAGGACCAGAGACCCCAACCAATAACTAGCACCAGACAGGAATAAAACTAGAGAACCTGACCCAGAGCCACTATTGCAGCTCTAAGATCATTTTAGCAGCTTCCTTACCAATTGTTGTAGTCTCTTGAATGGTATTAGCAATTGAAGCAACAACAAATTTCATTGCACTCATCCTCGAGCTCTGCCTTGTTCTTTTGCTTGGACCCTCAGCCGAAGTGATTTCTTCAATAGCCCTTTTGCCCAGGCTTGCAAGGACCGCACATATACTCAAGGTGACCTACTCCATCTTAGTGCCACTCTCCTTGATTAACATTCTAAGATTCTACTCATAGTTGTTAAGTTTGTTAGGGATGTCTCCCATCTGCCCTTCTAGTTGGCTAAGTTTGGCATTGATAGTATCTTGGTTATGTTGTAGAATTTCCACCTTTTTCTTTAAACCCATCATTTCATTATAGATCTAGTAATCAACTTTGAGCATGGTGTCAGCTTTAACCTTTGCAAAATGTAGGAAGGTGAGCATGGTATCCCTCTGCATTGAATCACTATTATCTTCAGCAGTCTCGTGTGGGGGGGAGCAGACATTTTCATTGTTATCCTCCATTTCCATTTGATCCTCCTTTCGAGCCTCGGTAGAGTCCTCTATGTGAGCAAAGTCCTTCCTTTTTTCTTCCTCTATCCCCTTAATAGGAGAAGAAGTCTTAGCCATATGGTCCTCCTTACTCTTCTCAATAGGGTTCCCGACAGTGTTATCTTCCACTTTATCACCCCCACTAGATATAGCCTGGTTACCCTCATTAACAGATTTACTCTGTTTAGAATTACCTTCACTATTGGCTTCCTCTTTCCCTTTTTCATTATTACCTTCAGTCTTCGGGTACCCATCCAAGCTAGAGCTTAAATCCTTGGCGTTAGTATCATCCTCATCCTTAGGGTTAATATTCTCACGGCTTTTCGATTTCTCGATCTCAGACTCCTCATCCTCATGTTTTTGAGAAGATGAGGGTTTCAAATTTAGGGCTTTATCTTTACCTTTAATAGAGTCACCCTTCTTACTCTTAATGGAGTCCTTCTTCTTGTCCTTAGAGGGAGTAGAGGCAATGTGTTTATTTTTACAATACCCCTCAATAAGAAGAATCAACCCTTCATGTAAAATGGGCCTGGACTCCTTTTTCTTATGGGCTTCTAAACTATGAAGTAAAGAAAATCGCAAAAAGAAGGGGAAAGATATTCTATCTTTGTCTCTAAAGTGATTTAAAAAAACAAAGTGGCATTTATGAACTCTTTTACTTCTTCCATCAAGTATGAAATACTCACGGATACAACAAAGAAAATCCCTCTAGATCTCCTTTATCTGATGCACATCGAAGAAATCACCACTCTTTTCCAGTTGCTTCTCCTCATCTTCCATTTTTAGAAAATTTTTGTAGTCTGCATTTGAAATACTAGTTTGCTTGGTGAATTTTATGCCCACCATGGGGAGCCCCATGACCTCTGCAATAAAATCCTCCGTAAGTTTCATAGTAACACCATGGAGAGTGACTTTGTCATTGGACCAGTTCTTAAAGAAAGCCATTGTGATGTGTGGCTTAAAACCTTTGAGTCGCTCCAGATAACAAGTCACATTTCCTTTCTACAAAATTTTCCATACATCCTCACAATCCTTCCAGGCATCACAGTTTTTTGGTTCCTACTTGCGCAGTTTGCCTCCCATCTGCAAAGTATAGAGAACACACTCAAACCAGAGTAACTAGATGCAAAGAATGAAAGGGTTAAAATGAAAACTATTTTTTGTCCCATCAAAAGAGACTCCCTTTTCCAGAGATACGTGTGAAAACCACATCACATTCATTTGAGTGTACTTCCTTGGGGAAGAAAATCTGGCAATGATGTGATCACTCCATGAAATCATTAACTTTCTAATCTTTACAAATCTCTCCCACTTGCGCATAGATGGCTTCATAATGAATAATTGCTTTGAGATCAACTTGGTTAGTTAATTCATTGGTCCACCTCATGATTTGCCCCGTTAGGACAGCATAGTTGGCTATCCAATCAGCAACACCATTGGCCTCCCGAAAGGTATGGGATATGACAACTTTTTCAAATTTTTGAATAAGGTATTTGATATCCTTGATTGTGGCCTCTATCGACCATGAGATAGAACTTTTATTATTTAGGATATTAACAATATTTAAAGAGTCACCTTCCAACCATAAATTTGGACATCCCAAATCCACAGCAATTTTCATAGTATAAAGGGCAACCGTTGCTTCAGCAATGTGACTATTAGTCTGACCTATAGGGATTGCTATAGCATCTTTAACATTTCCCATATGATCTCTCAACACACCTCCACAACCCGAACTTCCTGAGTTTCCCTTAGCAACACCATCAAAGTTTCCTTTAATCCAACCATTAGGGGGGGAACTTTAAGAGATGGTCAATCTTGGGTTATCAGTTTGAAGTTTAGGATTTTTAGAAAGCATTGGATTATCAATAGGAAAGGTTTGATCAGGGTTCTTCATAGATCTAAAATTCTCCTTAAAAGCTCTAATAATATTCTGACCAAGCACCCATCCTGGAACCTCTCTGTTTCTAAAAATTCTATTATTTCTTTCTTTCCAAATACCCCACCAAAGATGAGGAAGAGTAATTTTCCATAGGAATTGAACATTAGAATTCTTAGAAAGGCATTTCCAGCTTTTAAAAGAAGATTCCACATTGTTTTGATGAACCCAGGTCAAGTTCCAATACATTAGGATCTCAGTCCAGACTTGCTGGGTATAAGAGCAGTTCAGAAATAGGTGATCTCTATCTTCAAATCCATTCTTGCATAAAATACACCTATTCACCAAATTTATACCTCTTTTCTGCAAGTTATCAAGGGTCAATTTTGAAGCAGGACCCAAAAGAAGATGTTAATTTTAGGAATGAGACCCTTTGTCCAAGCCTGAGACCTAAAGGGAAGATTTTGGACTTCTCCTTAGAAACAAAGAAAGAAGAAACTTTGAATTGCCCACTAGGATCAGCATACCAAATAATCTCATCCTCAAAAGAAGGGTGGAGAGAAACAACATTGAGAGATAATTGGATGTGATTGAAGCTTTGATCATGTCCTTCAAGTTCACCCAAGAGTCATTCTGCTAGTAATGACTAACAAGAGTGCCATATCTCTGCTTGCATAAGTCAACTTGTGTCATATCTTGAACATCTTCAATTAGGGGGTGATCCTTAAGCCAGACATCTTCTCAAAATCTCACCCTAATCCCATTACCAATTTTCCAAGAGCACCCTTCTCCAAGAATTTTCTTTGTTCCCTGCACAACTCCCCATATGGAGGAAGGATGAATAACATCAGAAGAAGAGAAGAAATCAAAAAGAGAAACAAAATTAAGAAGGTACTTGTGTTTCCAAATGGTACTCCACTCTTTTTTTTCATGGAAAACACACCATCCTTGTTTAGCTAGAAGAGCTTTATTCATGCTTCTGATTTTTTGAATGCCCAATCCACCTTCCCTGACTGGTTTACAAACTTGGTCCCAAGCAATTAAAGGCATTCTCTTTTTTTCCGCTGAACTAGTCCACAAAAAATTCCTTTGAATTTTGTCAGTAGCCTCAACAAATTTAGTGGGGATTTTAAAAAGACTTAAATCATAAGTTGGTATACTTTGGAGAGAAACTTTAAGAAGAATTCGTTTACTAGCTTGGCTTAAAAGGTTCCCTTTCCAACCAGCCAACTTCTTGCTAAATTTGTTAATAAGGTCTTCCCAGAAGGAATCCAGAGCCTTCAAGCCTAAAGGAAGACCCAGATAGGAAGAAGGGAAAGAACCTATAGAACATCCAAGGATTTTGGCAATTTTATGTTGTCTAAGAATATGGGTATTGAGAAAAAACACAACACTTTTATTCCAGTTAACCAGTTGGCCTGAGGCAGAAGAATAAAGATTTATTGCTTGCTTCAAATTTTTGGCTTCCCTGACTTTGGATTTCCCCATAAAGATGGTATCATCAAAAAATTGGCCATGAGAACATATAAGAGGATGGGAAGAGGGTTGCAATCCCTTAATAACTCCTTTATGCACCAAATACCCAATGTACCTCCCCAAACAATTAGCCATAATAACAAAGAGGATGGGGGATAAAGGGTCCTCTTGTCTTAATCCCCAAGAGGGATTTACAAAATGAAAAGAGCTACCATTAACTAGGACAACAATAGAAGAAGTAGAGATAAACTGATGAATCAGTCCAACAACCTGGTTGTGAAAGCCAAAGGAAATCAAAATGGTTGAGAGAAGAGACCAATAAACTATGTCATAAGCCTTAGCAACTTCCACTTTCATTACAATCCTTGATTGTTAGAACATGATAAGGAATGAATATCCTCATGAGTAGAAATAACAGAGTTGAGGATTTGTCTACCTAGAGTGAAGCCATTTTGTTGGTCAGTAATGATCAAAGGGGTCACCAAAAGCAATCTAGATGTAAGAGCTTTGGAGATAATTTTATAGAAAGAATTACAAAGACTGATCGGCCTAAACTGATCAGGTGAATCAGCTCCAATTTTCTTAGGGATCAGGCACAGGAAGGTGGAATTGACTTCCTTCAGCATTTGTTTTGCCCCAAAAAATTCCTTCACCACATCACAAACATCTTTTCCAACAAGTTTCCAAAGTTTTTGAAAGAAAAACATGGGAAAGCCATCAGGACCAGGAGCTTTATCTCCTCCTAGAGAACAAACAGCTTTGAAAATTTCATCATTCTTAGGAATTGAGCTTAACAATTTTTTCTGATCCTTTGAAACCAGAGTGGGGATCACTCTGAGGAACTCAGCCTGGTGTTCCATATTGATGTTGGGGTTAGCTATCATAAGACCAGAGAAAAAAGTCACCATTTCATCCATGATGTCCTTATCCTCCTCAATCTTCAAATCTCCCTTCATAAGATGTGAAATGTGAGATTTGGCTCTATGCTTTAGAGTGGATAGATGGAAAAATTTGGTATTTTTATCTCCTTCAATCAGCCATACCAATCTTGATCTTTGCATCCAGTAGATCTCTTCTTTAGTAATGATGTCATGGTATTGAGTTAGCTTTTCATTTTCTTCTAAAAGAAAGTCTGGGGTGTATCCCTCCTTCTGAATTTTATCCTGGATTTTTTGGATATCCTTTTTCAATACAGATTTATCCTCAAAAAGTTCCCAAAGCAATTTTTGTTGCAAATTTTGACTTTCTTTTTGACATTTTTAAGTTTAGAAGTCACTCTGAAGAGAGCAATACCATCAATTTTGATGTTCCACCATTCTTCCATTTTTCTTTCAAACTAGGGGTGCTGCATCCACATCTTCTCAAATCTAAAAGGAAAATTCATCTTAGGACTAAGCTTATTAGCTGTGAAAATAAGAGGGAAATGATCATAACCAATTTTCTGGTGGGCTTCCAACTTGCAGATGAATTTTTTTGTCCAATCAAGAGAGATAAGAGCACGGTCAAGCCTTGCCTGAATACAATCATTTCCAACTCTCTTATTACTCCAAGTAAACTGAATGCCATGAAGATCCATATCCATTAAGCCCTCTTTGTTTATAAACTCCCTTAGGTCCATTATTCCTTCAAGCTAGGTAGCATTACCTCCCATTTTTTCTTGGTCATAAAGAGGGACATTGAAGTCTCCCATGATTATCCACCGTCCAGAGTAATCCATACTTTTAAAATTGTATATAAAGTCCCAAACCTTCTTCCTTTGGCTTTTCATGTTGGGTGCATATATATTCACAATGTACCAGTCCTCTTTTTGATCAGCACTAGTAATTTTAGCAATCATAAAGTATTTACTAGCACTCAAAATAGTCCCAGCACAGCAATTTTTTTTCCATAGCATCAAGGTTCCCCCTGAAGCACCTTTTGAACTACTAGCATTTATAGAGTAATTTTTAAAAGCTTTTATCTACTCTGCTTTCTCTTTGTTCATCTTAGTTTCCTGTAGCAAAAGAAAATCAAGTTTCTATTCTCTAACAAAATTGCTAACAACATCTAGTTTATGGTAACTGTTCAACCCCCTAATATTCCAGGTAATAATTTTCATTTCCATATTTTAGGGGTGTAATCTAGAATAGTTTCTTGACAACCATTAGCAATATTCTGCAAGCTTTCTAACTCCTTGGTTTTCTTAGAAGATTTCCTTCCACGTCCATCCAGAGACCCAACATCTAGGTTCACCTTGGACTGCTGGTCTATTTTTTTTTGCAAGTTTTTCCGGGGTCAAAGCTTTGGGATTCACTTTAGTATGCAAATCTAATTTACTGCTTCGAGTCTCGACCCCCTTTATGTTATTCTTTTTTTCAGCCCTTTTCCTTGAATTTGGTTTAAGCTTTGAGATTACTCCATCTTCTTTGACAGCTTCTAGGACAGGAGGGTCCTTAATAAGGGTATCCTGGGAAAATAAAGGGTCAAAAACCTGCATCTCCCTGGGCTAAGTTTCATCTTCCTCACTATGAGCTCCAGATTCAGCCAAGAATTCTCCTTCCTCAAGGTCAATCATCTCATCAAAATCACCCTATTTATCCTCCATCTTTTGACAAAGAACAATTTTCTTTGATAAATCCAACATGTCATCTATACCTTGTTCAGGCAAGATGGGATCTAGTTGTAAGCCATTCACTTCTTTTTCTGAGTTCATATTCTCCATCTGAAACACGAGCCTAGCCCCATCCTCGAGAAGAAGCTTAGAGACATTATCCACAACTGCTGGTGGAGCTTTTGAGTTCTCATTCTCTTTCTTCTGTTTGAGATGAACGTCTTTAGGTTTCCAAACCTTCTTTTGCTTAACCTTAGTCTTTTTCACTTCCTTTTCACTACTCAAGTGGTTTTTACTCTTGGAGGGGCAATTTTTAACCAAATGACCCTGTTTCTCACAAGCATAACAAGCATTAGGAAGATCTTCAAAAATGATTTCTTGGGTTTTCTTACCAAGATTAGAAATTAAATCCACCTTTTCTGGGAGATGATTCAGATCCGCCACCTTCACATACAGTCTAGCACTCTGGAGTTTGGATCTAGTCGCAATAGCATTATCCAAAGCCACCAGTTCACCAAAAGAACTAGAAATACCCTTAAAAATGTTTGTAAGGAAACTTGGTAATAAAAAATATAACCGTTTCCACATAACCCATAATAGATCTGAAATAAATACGAAATTAAAATCCACATGCAAGAGAATAGACCACATACCCACAAAAATGTGACACAAGATATACCCTGGGAAACCCTCATTGAGGGAAAAACCCAGCCTCCAAAAGCATCCATCATCATGTATTATTCAGCAAAAATACCATTGCCATACAACCATGGAAGCCTTCATGGCCATAGCCACAACCGAGCAAACTATGTGAACAAGCATGAATCCACACATCCCATGCCATGCTTTCAACCTTCACAAATGCTCCCTTGGCTAACCTGTCAAGCCTTGTCCCGCTCGACTCTTGCCTTTTGTCTTCTCCTTGTCACTCTTCTCTCTCTCACTCTATAACAACTACCCTTGTGGCTGCTTATATAGTAGCAAGTCCCACAAAACCACTAAGTGGTATTACATAAACCATGTGCTAAAACCATGTGCTACCTAACCCACTGACCCCACATTTAATATTGGGCATTTAATTCTTTTCCCCAATATTAAATAATTACATGAAATATTTTCACAATGTTACAATACAACTCATCAAGAATATTCCATGGGAATCTTTACATGTTGCACGTCCATCTAGGTACAACATTACATAATAAAAATAAAATAATAAAATAACAATATTATGCAATGTGTGCAACACCCATTATCTCAACAATGTCCTCATGCTAGAATTCAAGAGGGAGTCCAGGAAGTCTAGCCCAAATCAGGGTAGTTAGGAAAAAGGAATCTGATAAAACCATATTAGGCTCCCATTTTTTTTTTATTGTAAGAGAACTTTTTCCAAAAGACCAGGGACCTCCACAAAGAACCAAATTCATATCTTCCTTACAGTTAAAAATAAACAGAAAGAAACCATTCATTATGGGAGCTATGTCCACCTCCCCGCAAATAGCCCATTTCCTCTTAACCATTTTCTTTAGAGGATCTAGATCTGGTCTTGCCGCCAAAAAATTTCCCACCAGCATGAAATCCATGGAGGAAACAGAGAAATCCACTAAGGGGTCAAGGATAAAAACTTGGAACTCACCTTTCTCCCAACTAGTCTTAGAAGTCATCGGCGGGAAAGAAGATTTGCCAGTTGGTTTCCCGTCAAAAAGTGATGACCAGGTCTTCTGTTCTGAGGACCCTACCTTCTCTCCAAAAGAGGAATTAACTTTATTAGATTCCACATTATCTTTCTTTTCCTCTTTGTCCTGACCCGAGACACGAGAAGTAAAGGTGGAATCAAAGGGCGGGTTACGAACCCCACAAAATGTGTCTGAAACATGTCCAAACTTACCATCATCCCCAACAGCCACGAAACTCAACCCAACAATCTTCCCAAGTCCCCCCATAGTTCATCCAGGGTCTATACCTCCTGCCAAGTTCTCCCCAACTAGTTTCCCACCTAAATGCGAGCCCGCTAATTCAAAAATTGTTAGAGCGCCCAACATATTGATCTGTTATTATATGCAATTGCACTTGATCATGTGTTTTAGTGTGCAAAATTTATATCCCTGACAGTGGCACATTATATTGACCCCAAGTTATTTATAGTTCCCTAATAGATTTCTAAAGGTTTTTGTATTCCAACAATTAGAAATCAAATTAGAGAAATTTCTATGATAACTACTAATGCAGAGGAAGGGTGGTTGGTATTAAGTACACAATAATAGTTGTAAACTTAAGAGACATAGATGCTTGTGCTTATCGACAACTTCAAATTCTTCAAGGAATTAACTTGTTTAAGTCTATCACAATATTCCTAGATGCTGACATACTTCTATAAATTTGGCTCAAATGCACAATACCCTACCTATCAATCCTGCTGCATGCTTGGAATGGGGACAACTTTGGTTTTCCTCAAAATGTTTGACAATCTAAAGAAACTTCCTAATACCCTTTTTAAAGAGTTTTATAACATAGCAAAGGATTGTATATGGTTACCATAAACCAATAAGATAATACATAACTATACCCCACATCTTTGCATGACAATTCATCAATTTAACAACGGACATCACATCTACTATCCTTATCTCTCCAAACTCACACCAGAGTTGTGAGATGACTACAAATGATCAAATTTGATAATGATTAACCTCTCAGGCCTTGCAACACCATAGTCCCTGAATCTTGACTCAAACCTGATTTGACTAGAGTTCCCTCAAACTCTTACTCCACACACTAGGAACTAGAACATTTATGTTGAAAACAATATTAGATCTGAAGAATGCCAGATATTTTGTTAGTTTTTGGGATCATATTGATAATATAACATATGTTTTGACTTTATGGTACTCATTTTTGTGTTAATGCTCTACAGATAAAGGTGAAGCATCATGGAAGCAAAAATCTTGCCATCGCAAAGAAGCTGTCAGCAAAAGATTCTAGCATGAGGATTCTTCTTCTGAGGAGGTTAGTCATTTTGTTGTTAATAATTATCTATAGAACAGAATCATGTTTCAGTGGAATCACAAGCTTATGAGATTTTGATGTTCAATAGTGAACAAACGCTTAGTTGTAATGTCTTATTTCAAATTGAAAATCAAACAAAAAAATTGGTGCTCTCTAAATGATGAAGACATTCATTGTACTTTTCTAGCTTAACATTAATAGATATTTGTTTTTTATCTTTAAATATTGCTATACTATTGTGAGATTTTTCATTTTATAATTTTTTTTTGTACTTTTTGAAAGAGAGATAAAAAATTTGTGTTTAATATTATTCAAAGTGCATTACAGGAAACACATAGAAAACCAAGTGCTTTGGGAAAGAATAACTCAGTTGTAGTGAAGAATGGGTCAATTACAACTTTAAAAAATGGTAAAGAAGAATCAAGTGAGGATGAGTCTTCTAATGAGGTACTCCATGGTTAAGCCAAGTCTTCAGTACATAATAAAGCAACTAAATTTCATAAATTGTTTTTTTGACAGTTGATTTGTTTAAATATTGCCCATCAAAAATTACTTAGTACATCTCATATTTTTTCTACACAGGAGCTTGCAGTTCTAAAGAATCTGATAGTGAAGAAGCTAAAGAAGATATTGTACCAAAGGTATATTTGGTGTTCTTTTTAAAGTGAAAATGTGACTAGAAATTTTGTATATTGTCATATTTCACATGTAGAAAGGTCAAATTGTAAATAGAGGTGAAGCCGTATAGATTTAAGTTTCTTCATTATTTATAATGCTCTTAATTCCTCCTTTGTAGCTGTAAAAATACTTGTTTATTTTCACCTTTCCAAATACCCTTTACTAGGTTCTTGAAGATTCCAAAATATCTTGGGCTGACCCCACTCCAGCATGTAGGCAAGTTTCTCGATTGGACCATCCTTTGTTCCCGAACCATCCTTTGCATTTTCCTATAAAGAAATGGGCACCCCCAAGCTAAACTATCTAGATTGCCGAGGGCATAAAATTGTAGGGCTTGAACTCCCTTCCTATTCACCCTAGAGGTTTATTAGTTTGGCAAGATAATGAAATATGTCCTAACTCCTACTTGGTTCAGAAACCTAACACCTTTCCTTTTTCTCTAGGTTTTGGCTTTACTACTATGGAAAAGAAAGGGGTGTTTTTCACCTTCAGGGTCTTCAAAAACTCCTTCTCTCCAACCATCATCACACTAGATGCATGTTGGATCTCCTTCCTATCTTTTGGTAATGCTCTCATGGTGTATTCGTTCCCATTTTTGGAGATGATGTAAACATTGCTCTTTATCTCTTTATCAATCTATCTCTCTATCTATACCTCTTTCTATCTGTTTTACTTTAGTATTCATTTCTATATGTGTCTCCCTCTTACTACTCCATTTGCAGGTTGTAAACAAATCATCCTTCTTCCACCAATGAGTCATTCCATTCAAGAAAGACCATGTCTGACGATATCAATGCACAAAAAAATAGGGAGAGAATTGCTAGACTATGGTCTAACTTAAAAAGAAAAGGTGATGGAAAATGTTATTGTTCTTGCAAAAATTGTAAGGGCTTAAAGACTCAAAGATATCTAATCAAAACAACTAAGGAACATTGTAGGCAACATGGTCACATTGAAGGGGGAAACAAATATCGTTCATTGATATGTATTTTAATAATTTATAAATTACATAAGACATGATTTGATGATGACACCATGGTCATGGCTAATATAAGGTCATCATTTTCATATAGGTCAACATCTCTGAGTTTCATGTTATGGACAATGACAACTCAAAGAGTGCAGATTTCCAAATGAGGAAACATGGAGGTGTGAATATTGAGGTAGAAGACAATGATACCATGGAAGAAGACCACAATGATGAAGATCAAAATGATCAAGATGATCACAATGATCAAGATGATGATGATGATGATGATGTTGACACAAAGCTTGATGTACTTATACTTGAGAAGGCACACGAGTCCCTATATGAAGGCTCTGAAACAACTCTTCTTGCTACTATTTTATTGTTGGTGAACTTGAAGGTTATGAATGGTTTATCCAACATAGCAATGACATGTATGTTAAGGTATGTCATCTTCTTTCATTATTTTACTTGTACTTCCCTTACAATTAACATTGGATTCATGTAGCAATTAATATTCTTGAAATTAACAAATTATATTTTTGGTTGTAAGTTGATAGGTGAGATTTTTTTACCACCATCAAACATTCTACCTCTCTCATACCGAGAATTATCTACCATCATGAAAGATATTGGAATGGAGTATCAAACAATACATGCATGTCCAAACGATCATATTATATATCATAAATCGTATGAACTTGCAACACAATGCCCTATTTGTCCTACTAGTAGATATCAATCAGATCGATTAACAAAAAAGATGTCTTGCAAGGTTCTTCGACATATTCCCATTATTCCATGTCTACAATGATTATTAAGGTGCAATAGCTTGACACAATTTATAGATTACCATGCATGCAATAGAAGCCAAGATGACATTATGTGAATGCCTATAGATGATTTGGCATTTAAGGAAATAGAGGAAAAATGGCCACACTTTAAAGAAGAACCTCATAATCTCAAGCTTTCATTGGTAGCAGACAGTGTCAATCCTTTTGGAGAAATGAGATCTACATACTCAGTGTGGCCTATTTTTGTTATCAACAATAACATACCTCCTTGGTTGTCCATAAAGAGAGAGCACATAATGTTGACACTGATTGTTCTAGGTATTTTTTGATTTAATGGTCATCTAAATTAATTTATTATTACTAATCCATAAAAATGGTCATAATAATTATGTAATATTTTTTTTCATTCAACTAGCTAAGCACCAAGTTAAAGATATCAATGTATATATTGAACCCCTTATCGACAAGTTGATGCTGTTATGGAATGGGGTTACTATGTATGACATCTGTAGACCAATAGGACAAACACAATTTCAATTTCATGCAATGCTTGTATGGAGAATACATGATGCCCCTGGGCTAACACATTTTTGTGGTATGTTCTCTTCTTAACAGCTCTTTTTTGGTATGTTATAGTGACAACACAAAGTTAACACATTTAATCCAATTATACATGATCTTGTAGATCTTTAGACAAAGGGAAAATTTGCATGTCTAGTTTGTGGTCCAAAGACGAAATCTCATATTCAAAAAGTTTAAGAAAATAGGTGTTCGATGAGAATAGACACTTTCTGCATATAAATCATAATTACCAAATTATCGAAAAACATCTTTTCAATGGGAAAGAAGAGACTATGTCAAAGCCATAGAGAATGACACCTCGACTATGGAAGTTGGCATACAATAAAATAAATCGTCGAGGTAATGTCATTTGATTTGATGGTTTTTGTTTCAAATTTATATTTTGATATTGTGTTTTGTTTACTGATGATGTAATTGCTGCTTGTGAAGGTCATCAAGGCATCACTGGCCAATTTCCAAAAGGACTAAAAATTTATCCTATGCTATTTACTAGGTTTTCGTACTGTGAGCAACTCCCAATTATGCATTTGTTTGATCCTATGCATATTGGAAAGAATGTAACATGGACATTATGAAAAATCTTGGATGGAAGGCATGACAAAGACCAAATTGTCAAAACTTGTAGTGACATTGAACAATCCAACCATGTAATGAAAAATGGCATTCGATCAAATAACAATGGAGACTAGATTGATACAAGTGCCCTTAGTTGGTTATTGTCAAAGTAGAAGAGCAATGCTATAAAATAATTCATAAAAAAAATACAATTTCCCATAGGATTTTCTACAAACATAAACAATCTCATATCAAAGAAAATGTGATGAACCTCCTTATAGCAATATCGTGAGAATGCTCGAAATAACAGAATACAAAGTGATAGCAGAACTCAGAATGAATCTACTGATCGCAGGCCACTTCGAGGGGGTAACCTCCTTTGAGCAAGCTCAATACAATAAATTCGTCCGTGCCCATCAAGGGCCTCAACCTATTCTTATATACTGAGTATGATCTAGAAAAGTAATACTACCTATGCATGTGGGATAATAAAATATACTCACGGGACGACTTACAAAGCATATGCGTCCAACAACACTACTCTAACAAAATAAACAGAAGGAACACACAGGTTCCTAACATCCCCTCTCCCTTAGAAAAAAGCTTTGTCCTCAAAGCTTAAGGTGTGGAAATTGTTGTTGAATCTGAAGAAGGGGTTCCCAGGTAGCATCCTCTGGTTGCATGCCATGCCACTGAATCAAGACCTCAGAGATGGAGCGAGAGCGAAGCTGGCGAGTGCGCTGGTCAATGATTGCCACCGGCTCCAGGATAATGGATCCTTCCGTATCCATTTCAGGGAGAGTAGTTTGTGCTCTGACAGTGGTACCCAGAACTTTCTTTAGACAAGAAACATGAAAGACTGGATGAATGCGGGAAGAAGAAGGAAGTTCCAGTTTATAAGCAACTGAACCAATCTTCTGCAGAACCTTATAAGGCCCATAAAATTTTGGGGCCAGCTTATGACGCCCTTTCAGCTTTAGGGAGGATTGTTTGTATGGCTGTAGACGAAGAAAAACCATATCCCCAACTTGAAATGAGCGCTCAGAACGGTGTTGATCTGCTTGCTGTTTCATCCGATTACGGGCCATGTGAAGATTATCCTGTAAGGTACGAAGAATCTGATCCCTGCTGCGGAGAACTATGTCAACTGCCTGGACTGGTGAGCTGTTGGGAGTGTAG
The DNA here is from genome assembly GCA_028749045.1 of Cupressus sempervirens. Classification (NCBI taxonomy): domain Eukaryota; kingdom Viridiplantae; phylum Streptophyta; class Pinopsida; order Cupressales; family Cupressaceae; genus Cupressus; species Cupressus sempervirens. The sequence goes on along the minus strand of CM053787.1, from coordinate 483,526,397 downwards.
GGAAGGAGCATTGGAGGTGCCTGACCATAGACTGCTTCATATGGAGTCATTTTAGAGGCAGTGTGGTAAGAGGTATTGTACCACCATTCAGCTAAAGGGAGCCACTTGGCCCACTGATGTTGCTGTTCGGAAGTGAAGCAACGAAGATAAGTTTCCAAGAATTTATTGACAATTTCAGTTTGACCATCAGTTTGTGGGTGATAGCCCGAACTCATCTTCAGTTTGGTGCCAGTTTTCTGAAACAGTTCAGTCCAAAAATGACTGGTAAAAGTTGCATCACGATCAGAGACAATGGAAGAAGGGAGTCCATGAAGACGAAATATCTGGTCCATGAAGATTTGTGCAACAGAGGAGGCAGTATAGGGGTGGCTGAGGGCACAAAAATGACTATATTTCAAGAGACGATCAACCACAACCAAGATCACTGTCTTGCCACCGGATTTAGGAAGCCCTTCAATGAAATCCATAGAAATATCAGTCCAAATCCGTGTAGGGATGGGCAATGGTTCGAGCAAGCCAGGAAGGAGGGTCGTTTCACCCTTGTGGCGTTGGCAAGTATCACATTCAACCACCATCTGTTGAATCGTCTGTTTCATCCCTTTCCAAAAGAAGTTTCTCCTTGCTCGCTCATAAGTTTTGAGGAAGCCTGAGTGCCCTGCAGAAGGAGAAGCATGGAGTTCATAAAAAATAGCCTGATGTAGAGCTGGGTTCTGAGGAAGCACTAGCCGACCCTTGTATCGAAGAGAAGCACCATCCCAAGAGTAATGTGGTATAGCAGAAGGATTATTGGCTAGCTGGTGAATGATTTGAGATAAAGAAGAGTCACTGTCATAGCCCTGCTGAACAAACGCTAACCAATTGGGAATGGGCATAGAAATAGCGGAAAGGGAAGCTTGATTATCAAATGTGCGAGAAAGAGCATCTGCCACAATTTCTCCTTACCCTTCTTGTAGGTGATCTCATAATCATACCCCATGAGTTTGCTGACCCATTTCTGTTGTGTAGGAGAGGATACCCGTTGTTCCAGGAAGTATTTCAGACTTTGGTGATCGGTTCTGATGCAAAAATGACTCCCTAAGAGGTATGGCCGCCACTTCTGTACAACATGCAAAATAGCCATCATTTCTTTTTCATAAGTAGAGAGGGCTAGATTCTTACCAGAGAGGGCTTTGCTAGTGAATGCAATAGGATGGTCATCTTGCAGGAGAACAGCACCCAATCCATTGCCGCAAGCATCACTCTCAATAGCGAAGGGTTTGGAAAAATCTGGCATTGCGAGAACAGGTGTACTGCACATAGCCTGTTTCAGTTGTTCAAATGCAGTCTCAGCAATAGGGGTCCAGGAGAAGGCATCCTTTTTTAACAGAGCTATCAATGGTGCTGCAATTTTCTCGTAATCTTTGACAAACTTGCGGTAGTAGCCAGTCAACCCCAAAAAACCCCGAAGGCTCTTGAGAGTTTTAGGATGCGGCCAAGTTTTCATGGCATCTATTTTTGTAGGATCCACCCGCACTCCATGGTGTGCAACAATATGCCCGAGATACTCCACTTCCTCCTGGCCAAACACACATTTAGATAGTTTTGCACAGAGTTGATGATCAGAGAGAAGTTGCAAGACAAGCTCCAGATGATGGAGATGCTCAGCCCAAGTTTTGCTATAGATGAGGATATCATCAAAGAAGACTAGAATGAATTTCCGAAGGTATGGTCGAAATATGTTATTCATCACTGCCTGAAATGTTGAAGGAGCATTCGTGAGGCCAAAGGGCATGACTAAAAATTCATAGTGACCATCATGTGTGCGGAAGGCAGTTTTAGGTATATCCTCCTCATTAACCCGAATTTGATGATACCCAGAACGAAGATCTAACTTGGAGAAAAAATGAGCCCCATGAAGTTCATCAAGAAGTTCATCAACAACTGGAATGGGAAACTTGTCCTTTATAGTGAGATGATTAAGTGCGCGGAAATCAATGCAGAGTCGCCATGACCCATCTTTTTTGCGAACAAGCAGAACTGGAGAAGAAAAGGAACTGGTACTAGGGCGAATAATACCTTGCTTCAGTAAGTCACGGACAAGTATCTCAATTTCGGTCTTCTGATGAAATGGGTAGCGGTAGGGCCTGATGTTGGGCGAAACACTGCCAGGAAGGAGCTGAATACGGTGGTCCTCTGGACGAGAAGGAGGTAATCCCACAGGTTCAGCAAATACACCAGAATACTTGTCCAAAATGTGTTGGAGATCGACAGGAGTGCTAGAGACTGCTGATGGCTGCATCTGAATGGAATGGAGCTGAGCGATGACACCATGTGAATTCTTCTTAAGAAGTTTTTCCATACAATGTGAACTGATGATGCTGAGAGACCCTGGTTGTAAGCCTTTCAAAGTGTGTTGGTGCCCCTCGGCTGAAAACTGCATCCAAAGTTCAGCAAAATCCCAGAGAATGGGGCCAAGAGTGCGTAACCATTGGGCACCCAAAACCACATCACAACCACCTAAGGGTAAGGCAAACATGTCAGAGCGCATGTTATAATCGCCAATAGAGAGACGCACATTGCGACATTTCCCTTTACAAGGTAAAGTGCCCCCATTGGCGATCATGACTTCAAAGCTAGAGCAGGGATGGATAAAGCAATCAGCCTGTTTGGCTATTCGTGGATCAATGAAGTTATGAGTGCTACCAGAATCAATGAGTATAGTAAGAGGGATCTTCTTGAAGAAACCCTGGACCCGCATGGTTTGTGGAGTAGTGACTCTTGCCAAAGCATGGACAGATATCTCTGGTGGAGCTTCTGGTGAAGGAGGTTCAGGCTGGTGAGGCTCAACCTCATCATCCACTGTTTCCTGAGCATCTACATATTCTTCCAGTTCCGGTGGAGAATCCACATCCAAGAGATAGAGCTTTTGCTGAACACATCTATGGCCCCGAGACCATTTCTCATCACAATTATAACAAAGCCCTTTGTCTCGCCTGACTCGCATCTCTGTTTCAGAAAAGTACTTGATCGGAGTAGTTCTGGGAGCTGGTATGACTGGAGGGTTGTGAGAACCTGTATTTCTGAATGGAACAAAATTAGATTTGGAGCGTTGTAGAGCACTAATCTTGTCTTCCGCTAACTTAGCCAACCCAAGGGCTTCCATCATTGTAGTAGGTCGAAACATTTTGACTTCTGAGCGAAGTGCATCCTTCAGACCACTGACAAAACAACTACGGAAGAATTCATCAGACAAGCCCTCTGTGTGATTAGCTAATTTTTCAAACTCTGTCTGGTATTCTCTTACAGTGCCTGTTTGACGCAGTTTAGTGAGTGCTCCTGTGAAATCATCAAAGGAACTAGGGCCAAAGCGCTCCAAAATGAGGGTGCACAATTCTCTCCATGTTGGGCCTACATTAGCCTTGATGTACCAACAGAACCATTGAAGAGCTTCATGTTCCAAATGAAAAGATGCAAGGGGGACTTTGTGGTTATCCAAAGTATTATGCAAGCTGAAATACTGCTCTGCCCTATAGATCCATCCAGTCGGATCAGAACCATAGAAGCGTGGAAAATCAAGCTTTGGTCCGCGGAAATTGCCAGAAGAGGACCCAGTATCTCCTAAATGGTTTCGGCTCATGGCTGACTGCTGAAAGTTAAGACCCAAAATTTTGTCATCCAGATCTTGAAGTTTGGTTTTGAGGGATGCCATTTCTTCTTCCATGATTTTTGCTCCTGTACGCGTAACAACCATAAAGCAAGGTTTTTTTTTTTTTTTTTTTTTTTTTTTTTGGAATGGGTAGAAGATGAGAAACAAAAACTTTTTTAGTTACGGCAAACTTGGATTTGGGTAAAACTCAGATAGGAAATGGGTGTTCGACGGGTGGTGGGAGACTATCTAGGGACAAGGGAAACAGAAAAATGAGGGTTTCAAGGGTAGGGAGGCGAAATGAGGCGAACAGTCCAAGAGGGATAAGGGAGCAAAATGAGGAATTGAATCTTGTGGCTCAGTTTGGTGGCGATTGGATGAGAGGTGAAAAAGATAGGGCAAACCCTAAAATTAGATAAATGAGGGACTTAGGGCTTTGATATGTAAAATTTGGGGTTGGGTCGCCAAGGAAGGAAGTATGCGAAATGATATTGCAGACGTTCTGCGGAAGTATGAGCAGAAACAGAAAGCAAACAAGGAAGCTACGACTAAAAAACAGAAAAAATTTTACTCTTTTTTTTTTTTTTTTTTTTGAACAGTCGACTTAGAAAAATTCACTCACAGACAGAACAACTGAAAAGAGTTATTGCAATAACAAGAGATATTAGAAGTGAGAGGAACCTGAAGGCCACGACAGAAAAAAAAAAATTTGATGTAATTTCCACCCAGCGAGCCTAAGAGAGTGCTCTGATACCAGATGTGATGAACCTCCTTATAGCAATATCGTGAGAATGCTCGAAATAACAGAATACAAAGTGATAGCAGAACTCAGAATGAATCTACTGATCGCAGGCCACTTCGAGGGGGTAACCTCCTTTGAGCAAGCTCAATACAATAAATTCGTCCGTGCCCATCAAGGGCCTCAACCTATTCTTATATACTGAGTACGATCTAGAAAAGTAATACTACCTATGCATGTGGGATAATAAAATATACTCACGGGACGACTTACAAAGCATATGCGTCCAACAACACTACTCTAACAAAATAAACAGAAGGAACACACAGGTTCCTAACAAAAAAGTGAATTTGGGCCAGGGTTGAAAACACATGATTGACATACATTTATTAAGATAATTCATGTTATTTTTTATTCACTATATATTTGTATACTATATGTAGTTTTAATTGCATTCTTTTCTAAAATATTGACAAGATCATTTTACAAATATTGCAGTATGTTCTACCTCTATCTCTCCCACACCACTTCGCCAACAATATTAAACAGGTTATATATGATCTTGGAAAATACATGAGGTGGTTGTCATCTAAAGAAATTAATAAAGAAGATATAAAATATTGGAAGAGAAAAATTCCACTTCTTATATGTGAAATGAAAAAGTGTCTACCTCCAAGTTTTTTCAATGCATAGGAACACTACCTCATACATCAAGTTGAGGAGATTGAATTGTGTGGACCTATACCAACCAGGTCAATGTGGATGGTTGAGAAGCACTTGAAATTTTTGAAAGGCTTGGTTCGAAAAAGAGCACATCCTGAGGGTTCTATGGTGGAGGGATATATGGTATACCAAACCATGGTGTACATTAGTGAATATCTTCCTATGTTTGCAGCAAAGATCCATGTAGATCGTATTTGGGATCCCAACTCAATTAACAAGTTTTAAGGGGAGTACTTGATGGGCAAAGGTAGATCAAAAAAAGTGAGAGGTAAATCTAAGATGTTATTGTAGTTAATTAATTCTTATAAATCTTCAATATAAGTTATTTATATTTGGTGTATTTTTTTTGATATAGGTGGTTGAGAGTGGGATGCAATGCATTTGTATATTGTGAAAAATATTGATTGGATGATGGTATGGATTGAACGATGTCAACAAAATGGTTGCTCATTAACATGGGAAGGTTTTTCTTCATTGGTTATAAAAGCTCATCGTAATGGAGATTCTGATGTTACACCAATGGTAGTTGATCTAGTAAAGGATTTAAGAGGTGGAGAGGTATGTAGAAATTTATTAATGATCATAACTCAATGTATGTTTCGTATCAACTCATGATTTAAATAATTTACATATGCTTCAAAAATTGTAGTTCAAGAACCACAAAGCTATGTACTATCGTGGCCACAAATTTCACATAAAAAAGTTGGATGACACAAAGAAAACTTGTGATTCTGGGATAACTATAGTTTTTGAGGTCACCAATATATCATCTAGAAACAACATACATCCTCAACAATCTCAAAATCAATACTATGTCATCTTGGATGATATAATTGAGTGTGACTTTAACTCCTTCAAAGTAGTTCTATTCATCATCAAATGGTATAGGTTAGGACTAAATCAAAATGATCCAAATAGAATGGTTATTCAACATGATAATGGATTTATAATGATTAATACAAGGTCATTTGAGCCAATTGGAGATGAGCCCTATGTTCTTCCAAGCCAATGTGAGCAAGTGTTTTACTCAGAGGTTCCACATAAATAGGGTTGGTCATTTTTTGTTAGACATGATCCAAGGGGAAGGCCGATAAAGTATAATGTTATGGAAGAAGAAGATATTGAAGATGATGAAGAAGCAAATGATGAAGATCAAGATGATGGTGATGATGATGATGGTGGTGATGCTGACGATGATGGTGATGGTGATGACGAAAATGGTGATGGCGATGGTGATGGTGATGATGATGATGATGATAATGATGATGATGATGAAGAAGAAGAAGAAGAAGAAGATAATCAATGACTATAGACATCATACCCCTTCTGTTGAGGATTTTGCATTCCATATATAAGGTAAATTTGTTCATTTTTATGATGTTGCATATTGTTCATGTTGTCTTCTAAGTTATTTGTACCATACATGTATCATGTAATTTTTAGCTAACTTAAGATAAATGATTAACATAAGAAGGAAATATGATTACATATTTATCGTGTTCAATTCTAATGATTACAACATATGTTATTTATAATTACCATTTTTTATATTGTGTTTGATTATCACTCTTTTTGCAAACAGTCAATTGACTACAGACATTGTCACTCCTTCTATTAATGATCTTGTGTTCCATATATAAGATAAATTTGTTCATGTTTACGATGTTGCATATTGTTCATGTTGTCTTCTAAGTTATTTGTAGCATATGCATATCATGTAATTTTTAGCTAACTTAAGATAAATGATTAACATATGTAGGAAATATGATTACATATTTATTGTGTTCAATTCTAATGATTACGACATATGTTATTTATAATTAACATTGTTTATATTGTGTCTAATTATCACCCTTTTTGTAAACAGTCAATTGACTACAAACATTGTCACCCCTTCTGTTGACGATTTGGCATTCCATATATAAGGTAAATTTGTTCATGTTTACGATGTTGCATATTGTTCATGATGTCTTCTAAGTTATTTGTAGTATACGTGTATCATGTAAGTTTTAGCTAACTTAAGATAAGTGATTAACATACACAGGAAATATGACTACATATTTATTGTGTTCAATTCTAATGATTACAACATATGTTATTTATAATTACCATTGTTTATATTGTGTCTGATTATCACCCTTTTTGCAAATAGTCAATTGACTACAGACATCTTCACACCTTTGGCCTGGATCGTGCACAATGACATGGATCAAGAAGTATAAGTCAATAAATAGACATAATTTTCTTATATTCTTCTTGTTTATCATTGACCACATATGTTATAAATAGACATATTATATAATCATATAATGTATATATAGACAAAGAAGGTCTATATAGAAATATAATTGTATAATCACTTTCAACTTACTACATTTTATATCTCTCACATATAGACAAGGAAGAACTGCACATATGAGTCATGAGTTGATTATTCTATATATATTATTTAAATATTATCAAATTTCCATTTGATGGATTACAAGTGCCACCAAATAGGTACTTGTCAGATCTATCTACATCAAATGAGGGAAATGAGCAAATGGTAGATGAAAGCTCTACATGTAGTACGACTAAAATAGGGAGATCAACTAGAGGTCAAAATATTAGGAAAAAAATTGGTAAATGCATGCAATTTTTCCTTTATAATGGGGGTTCATGTTCTTATGATGATGAGACCAAAGGTGACATCAAGGTGCCCTTTCGATACACACACATTGAGAAAGAATGTGTACCCAATGAGATACCTCCAATTAACACAGATTTTTGTGTTAATGAAAGGATATATCACATTGCTCCATTCTCATTACATGGTTTGGGCCTATTTTCCATGGATGGGATAAAGGTATGTTACAAAAAAGTTGTCAAATTGTTCAAGTATGTTGGTCCATGTTACAATTACAGTGATTGGATGTGAATTGTTCGATATAAAAAAAGTATGCCTAGGTATGCACTATCAGCTAATTATATACAACGGAAAGAAAATGACCAAAGTAAAAGATTTTCTATGTACATTGATGGGAGAGAAAAAGCAATAGGTAATATTGTAGGTTTTATAAATAGTATGCGACCTTCCTCAACTAGTAAGCAACCCAATTCCATATTTGAGGTGTGTGAGGGGAATGAAGTTTTTGTTTGTGCAATAAAATCAATAAGTGCAAGGGAAGAACTACTAATAGATTACCATTTAAATCACATAGATACAAACAAAGTTAATATCATGAGGGTTGTAAATACTATATACCATTTTGTTAATAAGTTCTTTTTTGTTGTTTATTGCTTTCATTTAGTTGAAGTTTTTATGTTTAATCTTTGTGACAAAATGATATATATCCGACAGATGATAGAGGCCACGAGGATGCTACTCCCACCCATTCTTCAGCAAGGGTAAACTTTATTGAAATTGTACAAATTAGATAGTTTAAAAATGTTATATTATTACATTATTTTATTTATGATTTTTGAGTTTTTATGATAGTTTTACTGATATTCCTCTCACAATCTAATGTTCAGGATAAGGGAAAAGCACCTATAGTAACTACAAAGCTACTAGCTACCCCTTCTAATGATGATATTGCAGAAACTCCCAATATAACAACAATGTTGAAGAAATAATAATAATAATAATAATTTAGAAATAATGAGAACTTTGGATGAAGCAATTATTCCATGTAAGTAGATGATGAAGAGGCTATCTGATTTGAGAGCACAAGCTCATCGTTATGAAGTAAGCAATAATGAATCTTTATTTATAAAAAAAGTTCAATAAAGATTTATATTTTATAGTCTTTTATGTTATGAAGTAAAATATGTAATATGTGTTCTTATTAGAGGATTTTTTGGCAATTGATCCAAAACCTGGTCAAGGACAATGTGGTGAGGGTGGTAGTAGCAGAGCTCTAACTGCCACTGGTAAAATAATCTTTTAGTTGATAAGTTACAAGGAATTTTTTATTTTGAACATTCAAAAACTTCTTAAGTTAACTCTTACTTTTATTATTTCAAAATGTCTTTGCTAATGATGTATTGTTTAGGTCATCAAGTGTAGGAGACTCCTAGGAGGTTGATGGACATCCATATGAGATTGTCGACTATAATGTCGGCAACAAGGGGATGTCCAATTGGTAAATGCTTGTTTTGCTATATTTGGTTTTTTGTTAATTATGAGTCGATAATTTGTACTTTTATCTTAGGTGCATCACATAGTGGATTTTTTTTATGGTAGAAGATGCACCATTTTCTATGCCAGAGACAGATCATAGTGCAAGTATTGGTGATAATTCACCATCATTTCTTGGAGCTACCTGCATTTCTAGCACGTGAGCTATGCGGACATCGTTATTGATTGACAATGATTAATCAATGCCTTTAAAATGTCTTAAGATTCCAGGTACTTTAAATAAATTTTTTAATATTGTAATATGCATTTACCTATTCATAAGAAGCTTTGGATTGATTATCCCATGACATTTTTTGCAGGAAATGATACATTTTATAGGAAGCTTTATGACCTCACACTACAAATACTCGGACCCACCATACGTACAAGGTGGAACATCATAAGTGAACTAATTTTATCCCACTATTTTTTTTTTCCATATCATTAATTGGTGCGACATTTTTCTTTTCATTCGAGTCTTTTCTTTTACTAGCTATATCTAACAATTTTGTGGTTTTTCTTAAAAGGTGGAATTTTTAAAATCAAAAAATAAAAGATCAACTCATTAAAGATATAGAGCATGAGTTTGGTAATAATATTTTTGATCATAAGAAAATGTTACAAAAAGCTTGCAAACATCTTAAGATTGTGAGGGACTCATATAGAAAGAGTCTCATCCTAAACCCAAAGTATGAGCGTCCTCCCTTTATTACAGAGAGGGAATGGAATGAGTTCTTTTTGGATGCAAAGGAGAAAGGGGCAGATGATCGAAGAGAAACTACACCAACAAGTGCGAGAAGGTATGCAATAGTATTAACTACTAGTACTTAATGTAATAATGCATTAATTAGTACTGATCTTTATATCTATATCATCTAACATATTTCAAGCTTTTCATAGGTTATAGGACACATCAAAGGCAACAAAGACTAGGCTGGAAAAGGTTGGGCAGCACAAACTCTGCTCTAGGGGATATTCTAAAATCAAAGCACGAGTTGTAAGTAGCAATAAATGAATTGCAGAGAAAAATATTTATAAAATGTAAATAATTTTGTTAATTAATAAAAAAATGCAAATAAAATGCAGGGCACTGATTTTAATTTGGAGGCCACAGAAGAACACAAAAGAATTGTCTTCAAGCAAGGCTATGCAGCCATGGCTGAACGCCTATGGCAAGCTTCCATTGCCACAACTAAAAAGTCTCCTACATCATGTGCATTGGTAAGTATGCCAAAAAATATATTAGAAATTGAATAATGTGCATGAAATTGCAATGCAACTTGTTAATCATGACACAGATCATACGACGCATCATGAAGCCCTTGATGTGCCTCATACTATCCATGGAGGTACTCATTTGCTATTTAAAACTAATTATGTAATTATTAATACAATTTAACATCTTTAATTGAACTTGGTGTAACCTTTTTGTATATATTTTAGAGGATACAGATCAATCATGTCGTGCTGATGAACGAGTGCTGGAGGATGTTCAGACTGATCAACAGGTAGCTCATGTCACACATTTAGGTAAAGAAAATCTATGTTTTGTTCTTTTAAATTGATTTTTTTCTTTATAGTTCTTTTACTTAAATAAAAACTCGTAATTCACTAATATAAAATGGTGTGAATTTAACTCATGAAGTACTTGTTATTGCAGTAGACCCCCCTTTGGTATAGCGACCTCATGATGTTTCTCAACGGATGAGGAGGAGACATGTGTTAGAACCAGTAGAGGAGGGGGATGATGAGGACATTAATATTCCTCTTAGAAATTTCATGAAAAAAAACAACAAGAAAGCCAAAAAGAAATGATTGTTGTGTGTTAATGAATTTTATATGTTAATGAATTATTCATGAATTTTGGGTGTTAATGAATTATTCATGGATGACTTATTCTTGAATGTTGCATGTTAATGAATTTTTTGTTAATGAATTTTATGTGTTAATGAATATTATCATGTGATTATAATGATTGAATGTTATATTTCAAAAATGGATGAATGAATGAATGTTATTAAATGTTAATGGGGAATTTAGAGTGATGTTGGGGGAGGGGGAGAGGGGCCAAATGAGCTTCCATCTTCACATGGTTGGCCATGTTTAGTAGAGAATATTAAACTATTCTTGAAACCAAGTGAAGCTCAAACTTTAAGGATAAGTTTATAGTTAATAGTGACAACCAATAAGCAAGTCCAAATGAAGTTCTTTGTTATAGGTACCTTTTTAGTTTTTAAAGCACGATGTCATGTTTTAATATTGTGTAGTTTTTTTCTTAAGTCATAGTATTCTTTTACTATAAGAACATAATTTATGACTTTTTTTCTAAACTAAAAGTATTAAAAAGTCAAAATTGTCTTATTTTCCACGCTCAATTTTCATATTAATGTGAGATGTTTTAAAATGACCATCTAAGAACTCTACAATATCTTATTTAAAAAATCCTACATGTTCAAAATGTGGTGCTCTTTCTAATACATTTGTTGTCAATGCATTCTAGGCAAAGGCTGGTCGTGATAAAGATTTTAAAGAAGCATTACAAGCTCTTAGGGGAAGCCAATGTGATGTGTCATATGAAGAAACTAAAATATTGGTGTGTATATTTGTTTGTTTTAGAAATATATATATTTTTCATTCACCGATATCAACTAGGTCAGCTTCCAATTTCAATTTAAGCTGAAATTTGAGTAAAACTTTGGAGCTAATCAGTTCCAATGAAGATGTTAAAAAAAATAGTTGATTGTTGCTGATATTAGGTTATCAATCTATTGAATATATTATACAGGAATATATAGAGGAGTTGAAAAATCTGCCCAAGACCAAAATACTTGATTTGTTTCATAGAAACTATGCTCCTGCTGTCATTGTAAGCAATATACTCAACAATTTATATTAGTTTTTTAATTTGTTAGAGTTTAGATCAGCATCCACTTTTTAGGCTTTTCTTGAATTCTATTCTTTGTTTGACAATTGGATTTACGATGTATCTACTACACATGAGCAATTTAGCTTCAAATGTATACAATCTTATTTATAATTTCCTGAGTTTGATATTCTTTGTTAGGAAGAAAATGTTAGTAAGAGCTCAAAGTGATGCATTCAAATATCCCATTGATGAATCTAATACCTTCAATCCAACTTGTGTAACTCGCCTATCTTGGAGACCTAGGTTTGAGACTGAATTGAATACATAAAATGGTTCTAAATGGTCATCATATTTGTTAGAAAATGTATCTTTTAATTAGGTTAAATATTAATTTTCTATTTGCATGATATTTGGGTGTTATAATTTCTTTGTGGTTGAGACATGACTTTTCTATACATGAATTTCCTTAGGGATGAAAATGGCCAAAAATATGAACCTCATGTTGATTTTTTCCATGATAAGTTTAACAAAAAGGTGGGTGGTCATAGAATTTTCATAGTGCTCATGTATTTATCAGATGTGATCAAGGGGGGTGAGACTATTTTTCCCTATTTAGAAGTTAGTTTGTTTGCATCAAACACCCACTTTATGTGGTTAATCCATATCATAAAATGTAAGTGAGCTCTTACAAATTTTATTCAATTATCTTTGTTGGGTAGTTAGGAAAGTGATGGCCAATTAAAAAATAGTTCTGGGTTATAATGTGCCAAAGGTGGATATTCAGGTATAAATACTTTCAATTTTTTTTGTTGTTGTCCAAATTAACACTGACTAAGCATTCATGTTTACATTTAATAATCTTAAGGATGAAAGATGAAGTGAAGCTTATATTGTTTATTTTTATCAATATAATTTATTTTCTAATTCATATTCAAAACTAGAATGATCTGTAAGCTGATTGTAGTACAAGTGAAAAATGAAGTTCATGTTGTTTTTTTAATACAGTGAAGCCAAGAAAAGGTGATGCTATTCTGTTCTTGAGTCTTCTGCCAAATGGGACAATTGATGAAAATATTTTTCATGGAAGCTATCCTATTATAGAAGGAGATAAGTGGTTTGCTACAAAATGGATACATGTGAAGGCATATGACCTCAATAAAATGGGAACTTCTAATGAATGCATTGATGGAAATGATGCTTGTGCTAAGTGGGCTATTGCTAGGGAATGCATGAACAACCCCACCTATATGATTGGCTCTCCAAATTTTGATTGCATACCAATTTACCCCCTACCTCAACATCTTTCATTTCCTAAATATTCCAACATGTACAATAAAGTAAAGAAAGACTGTTAGAAACAAACTAGTACATAACTTCTAGTCCACATCAATAATAGGTAGACAACTCACCCACCATTTGGGAAGGTGAGTGAGAGTCTACATACTAATTTTTTCCACCTTTGGACAATTTCAAGCCTTAAGTTTAGTAGGGTCCCACCTACAAGAGGAATGTGGAAGAGACCATTTCGAGAAAGAATCAACAACAATAATTTCTAGATATTGACAATGTTTTATCTCAACAGTCAATCCTTGATGTGAATCAAGAGCAACAACATTTAGAGAAGGTTGCACATGGATAGAGTGGACCACATCAACAACAAGAGGTGGGGTCAGATCCATTAGGCCACAAAAGGCTAGTTCAATAGAACCATAACATTGGGAGGAGTCATCATTACCCTATGGAGAGTCATTAGAGGAAGAGTTAGATGCACAAATAGTCAAATTATTATCATTTGTATCCCTCCAAAAAGTGACAACTCCTCTTTGACATGCAAAAAGATAATCTATAACCAAATATCCTATGGAGAAGCATGGATGACTCCAAAAGTGAAGGTCCTCATAATCTAGCAGTTGAGCCCATGACCTATCCCCTACCATGAGAACTTGCTCCCAAAGGAGAGGATTGGAGATGGCAATGCCAACTAGAATGTGAGGAAATTTAGAATGACCTGTAATACCCCTCTATTAGCATAAGTAATTTGGGACACTTTGGAATATAAAATTTATCTTAACAAATAACACATGAGACTGAATCAATGAAGGAATTGTAAGGGTGTATTTAATTATATGTTTAGCTTTAAGAATTTCGATCTATATGACATCTATCTACTTGAAAATTTCCTAAAAGGTTCTATAGGATCTTGATTTAATTAATGCATAAAGTGAGTTATTAATAGTTAGAAGTATCTCTATGCTTAACATACTAGTTGGGATTTCTTATTATTCTTAGAACTTATTTTGCATCGTACATTGATCATAGTATGTTGTTTAAATGCATCGTTAAAAGTGTACCTTGATTCATATTTATTCAATATCATGTTTTCAATACCTTGGATCATGCTTTATATGTTGCTTAGAGTTCTAATTCAATATCACACTTGAACACATTGCTTATGAATAAGTATGATTTGGTGTTAAGCCAACCCAACTAAAAGATTATGCTTATGTACATATATGTATGCTTATTTTATTTGGCATGACTTTTGGATGAGGGGAGACAATCGTAGTCACTTCTTCAGGATATATACATTATATCACACTCCTCCTTTTTTGCATCTCTCTCTCTCTCTCTCTCTCTCTCTCTCTCTATATATATATATATATATATATATATATATATATATATATATATATATATACACACACACACACACATATACACACACACACACACGCACACACATATATATATATACATGTATATATATGTATATATGTATATATATGTATATATGTATATATATATGTATATATACATATATACATATATATACATATATACATATATATACATATATACATATATATATATGTATATATGTATGTATGTATGTATGTATGTATGTATTTATGTATGTATGTATGTATGTATTTGTGTGTGTGTGTGTGTGTGTGTTGTATTTTGTTTTCCAATGATGTAGGTGTGTGGGAGTACTAGGCATCGACTCCACTTGGATACACATGTTTGAGCATGCCTCAAAATCCTTGAACCAATTGTTGTTAAAAGGTAGATAGAATCATGATACATATAGGTGCCCTAACCCTAGTATTATTGATTAGGCAGTTATCTAGCTTTTGGTGAACTTTTGAGATTTTTCATCTAATTTGATATTGCGATACTTGATTTTGCAATGGTGGTTTTATGTATGGATGCAATCTTAAGTTGATACTTGGATGCATTAATGGAACTATTGTTGACAAGCATATATTTTTTATCTGATAATTGAGTTCTAATGTTACTTTAGTCCATAAGTTGGCAGCCAATTTTTCAACATAATTACCAAGTACATAAATTACAGAAAAATGACAATTAGGTAGAACATCAAAATTATGATGTTTATTTTGAATTATTTCGGTCTACCTTGTTCTACAGTAACACTACACAATTTTTTTTATAGTTGATTGGGAGTAGGCTACCTTTGATTCATCTATTGGTGAGTATTACATCACTAACTAGGCAATATTTTATTTAGATCTCAATAATTCAGTATCCATTTCTGATAAAAATTATTGTTTATAACATCTTCTAGTATTTATGTTGTACAGGCCTATATTGCAACATTTTCATTAGGGGTTGGTAGAATTCCATGGGTTATAATGTCTAAAGTAAGTTCTCATTAGAAAATTGCATTGAGTTTTCTTTTTATGTAGTTTGCTAAGGTTAGTTTTCTATTATGTTTTCTTTTTATGTAAATTGCATTGAGTTGGTGAAATATTGATTGAAGTGAAAGATGCTCTATGACATTGTGTTGATATCTTGGATTAATTTTCAACCTGACTTTAATTTTGGGTTGAATGTTTCAATAAAGGAACTATTGGTGGATTAAGTGCAGTGAATTCTATGATAAATTCTAGGAGCAGTAGTTGGAAGACGATGTAAATGATTAGAATAAGGTGGTGTAATGCTGGAGAATAAAAATTCGGCCAAATTCTTTCTAACCTAAATTTTCAAAGATGCATATGAAGTAAACTATTGTTGTTTCATATAATTTCATAATGTATGTACCTAGAATGGAAATGACCGTGTCCTTTGCAAATGTTCATCGAGTAGCTTAATGGCCATAAAAATTATTCATGCAATGTGGATTAGTGATAGCATTGTTAGAATGACTCACAACATGTTGCAAGTGTGTTGTATATAGCACAACAACATTCTAATTAGTTTTAGAGGTGTTACCTTAATCAATTGGACGTGTATCTTTTCCAACGATTAAAATTGTTCTTTCTTATAAGTTGCAAATGAATGGTATTCTACAAGTTATATTTTGAAATTTCTACCAAAAAGGCTTCAAATAAATTGGTTTGAAGTCATCACAACATTGTTCTAGATAGGAGATTCAAATAATTGCCTTGTTGCAGTAGATGGTGATTTCAACTCCCATTGCTCTTGCTATTTAACAAGAATGTTTAAGTGACCTTTTAGAGTTGGGCCTTCGAGACTCGGATTAGTGTATATTATAGATTGGAGTGATTTTTCTATGCAGAACCATAACTAGTAGAAGGAAATAGGTGTTGAAAACATTCTACCAAGAAAGAGAATAGAAGACCTAGTAACATGGTCGAAAGGGAGAGAATCTAAAGATGCTCGAGCAATAAAGAGGTGCTATGAGTTAAATGATTGAAAGTAGGTGCTAACGAATTAGTTATAAGAGACAATGACCCCTTTCATAACTAAGCATTCAGATTTTAAATTATGGAGAAATATTAGAGTAACACCCTCTAACCTACCCATTTAAGTTATAGATAGGACATAAAATCTAAAATTGAGCATGGTGAACCATCATGTCCATGTGGAATGTA
Source organism: Cupressus sempervirens (assembly GCA_028749045.1). Lineage (NCBI taxonomy): Eukaryota > Viridiplantae > Streptophyta > Pinopsida > Cupressales > Cupressaceae > Cupressus > Cupressus sempervirens. Next base: position 483,509,426 of record CM053787.1, on the reverse strand, counting down.
TAGTGTTTAATGTATATCAAATGGATGAGTGAATTAAACATATGCATATATGATTGGGATTTACAAACATTGAGGTAGCCAACCACCTTTCAAAACTTCATGGTCATCTCTAGTACTATTATGAATATATTTTCCCTTGAAATCTTCAAGAAAGGTAAATAGAATGTGTGAGCAACTACATGATTGGTCAAGTTGTCCACACAAAGGTATTGTTTTATGATAGATTTTATTTTATGTTAAGGACATGGTGAGGGGTCCTTTAGGTGGGTTTCAAGGTAAGTGGAGGCTTAGTTTGATGATGCCCTAGTTTGAGGCTTAATAGTGAGAGTTTGGGAGTTAATGCATAAAATGAGTATGGCTAAGTAAACCAATGCAAGAATATGTGGTTTGACAATAAATTGAGACATTGTGCAAAATTTAAGAACTTGATTGCAAGATGAAAGGACACTTTCTTTGTAAAAGTAGCCTAATTGGAACTCTTGAAAAGGGTAGTAGGGTTTGGTTTGAGGTATTGGTTCAAAATAAATGTTGTTAAATTTGATATATGTTGTATAAATTTTTAAAGGTTATCTTAAACCCTAATTTTTTTGGAGATTTGTTTGGGAGAACTTGAAAATAAGTTGAGAAAACTAGTTTGGCAAAGCTAGTAGAATAGTTTCTCTATTTCACAACCAGTCAATTTGCACCTCTGCAGAATAGTGATTTGATTCAAATTTTGGATGAATGAAGTTGTACATTATTGATTTCTTTTTGGGAGGTTTCTATATTTCATTCTTGCAATCTATTAGTATAGCTTTCTTCCTTTGTGATTATTATTTTGATGCATCACATAGTATGCTATTAAAATTTTGTGATCTATGTATCAAACTTTTCTTATCTAGCTCATTATCTTCAATATAGATAATAATTAAAATATTTAAGGTCTTTAATGTAAATCTATAGAGTATGACTACCAAATTTATTTAGAATTTGAATGCTCTAGAAATTGTTTGCATATATTTTATCTGTGTCAATATTTTCTATGATCCATTATCACCTTGTCTTTTCTAGATCATTGTTTCAATAATGCATTATAGAGTATGATCCATGTTCTTACAATCCATCGCCAAGATTATTATTACTTTTTTAATTAATTATATTGATGGATGTTTGAACTATTTGAAAATCTTTATTATAGACCAAGAAACTAAGACTGCCTAATTTGTTTTTAGATTCAGTTATTCTTATCATTTTTTCCTATCAATATTTAAGATCATGTTCTATGATCTACCATCAAAACTTTTGTGTTCTCTAACTTCATATCTTGATCATGATAGATAATGGAGTATGCGCCATTTCCATAATGTCTTGTTAATAACTCATAAATATTGATGCAAAAGAGGTTTATGAAGTCATATCAAAATCTTTGAAATTCATTAAATTCTAAGAAAAATAGTGTACACTAAGTAAACTACTTATAAACAAAATCTTTATTTAGTTTGAATTTTCATTTTTTAAGTTGATTGTATATTTTTGTAAACTCAGAATCAGAAATAGAAATCGTAGCTTTATCTATCATCATAACTTTTCTATTTTCTAGCTCATTATCTTGTTTGATCCATTATAAACATGACCACACTCATATGAAAAAGTCTTAATTTGTATCTTAAATTGGAAAGCTTGTAGACTTGATTGCAGGTATCTCCAAAATTATATTTATGATCTAGCATGACTTTTTGTTTCTTTTCAATCTCACTATACTAAATGATACATCTTGGCAGTTCTCTTTTTCACTAATTCACTTTCTAGATTATAGATTCTAAAATATGAATTGCAAAGTCGATACAAAAATGTTATACATGGTCAAAGTGAACTGTCCTGATTCTATTTGTTTTGTTTTGATGTTTATTTTATAGGAAGAGTATTTGGGGTCATTCAATATGATGACATTGTTCAATATGATGACATTCTAACTTGTTTATTGTCAAAACTTGTTTAAACTAACTAGGTAAAAATGAAGCTTAAAGGCTGCCAAAAGAAAATTATAGGCTTGGCATTTTCACACACTTTGAATGTATTGGTATCTTTTGGGGCCAATGCCTAGGTTTTTCTTCATTTTGTATATCCATTGCCATCTCATTTTGTACATTCACATGTTTATAGATTCAAATTACTAAATGTTTAGCCAATGTTCTAGCAGCTCTGTTTCTAGAGCATTGATAGATGGGAGAAGCAAAAGTCAAAATTTTTACAAGTGCAAATAGGAAGATCATCACCAACGGTTGGGGATACAAGAGTACAGTTCCATAATGATCAAGTTCACTTGTTGGTTGTTCACGAGAGCTAGCTTGCTATTTATGATACTTCTAAGTTTGACCATTTGCATTATGTAAGTCTTTGTCAACAATTTAGAATTCAAATTTAGTAAGTGATAATGATATAAGCTACCTTCTCTATATGAGTGTAAACTGATATCACATTTGTTTGTACTGCAGTGGACATCTCATGATTCTCTATCTGCTCCCATTTCAAGTGTGGTATATTCATGTGACAACCTTCTCGTATTTTATGATTTACCTCAAAATGTATCCTTTGATTATTCATGTAGTGTCTATCCTCTATTAATTGCATCACATCCATCTAACTCAAATCACTTCTCTCTTAGAATGATTGATGGAGGAGTTTATGTCTTTGAGCCTTCAGAATCAATAGGAAAGTGGGGTGTGGGACCTCCTCTAGATAATGGTACTATTGGATCAAATCCAACATTAAGAAATTAAGGTTTAGAACCAACTCCAAGGTAGTTTATCATATTAGAACATGGAAAATGGTGCCTTGTACTACCTTTTTATGTTTATCACTTACCTTTTTGCAACTCCACAATCGATATTGATGATAGTCTCCTTCCCTCACCATTCTCCTTTTGATATATCAATCTTGTAACCTGTATATATATCTTCATGAGCATGGTGCTTCTTTCTGCATAAGTTTGAGCTTTTAGAGAAAATCATTCACTAATGAAAATTTCATCAAAGATGATGTATACTAAGGAATTATGGCTTTTCTAGCTATTAAGTGGAAGTTTCACATTTTTTGAAAATTCAAAAAACTTTACTTTTACTGATGTAGCTGAACTACGAGTTCCTTTTGTGTTCTTGACAAATGGTAAGCTTTCAACTTTTGTGAAGCCATTATGGATGCAAATGAACTATAACTAGTGAGGTGTCAATTTTAAGGCAATTTTTGTTTCTATAGTACAATTCAATTGCTAGAAATAGGCATAGTGATTGATTGCATTTTAATATTATGTCCTAGATGCTCTTGCCAAGGAATTGATCAACAAGTAGCCAAATAAGGGGTTATAGTTATATATGCGTTCTTATGATGATGTGATTAGGACTGTAAGTTTTTTTGTCATGTTTATCTATTTGAAAAATAGAGGTTAGTTAGTGTTATTGGCTTTCATTCCTAATAAATAATTCTTTCCTAATTTTATTTTTTCCTGCAATCTTCACAAGAAACGGTGTCTCAAGAACCAAAATTTAGATGGGCTATGCCAATTATTGCAAAGGCTTTGCTCTCATAGGAGCCTTTTAAACTGCACAAAATTTGATTCTATGCACAATTTCTTGGTGGAGACTCAGGATATCGTGCACATTTCTTCCTCCTTCCCATTGTTTTGTATGAAATAAATCATGTGATATGAATGAAACAATGGTGTGGAGGTAGAAATGTGCATGATACCTTGGGTCTCACACCGAGAAATTATGCTTTAGAATCCAATTTTGTGCAATTTAGAAGGCTCCTATGAGAGCAAAGCCTTTCCAATAATTGGCACAACTCATCTAAATTTATACCAACCATTGGTCTCAATTTTGACCAAAATGTCTTCTCTTTGCTGTCGCATGTATGGTACCACCATAGAAAATTAAGGGTTCTTGGTTGCAATTTCGATGGTAGTTGAAAGGGATCTTGGTTGCAATTTTGACAATGATTGGTCATTTTTTTTGTCGAACGTTCGGCTTTACCATCAAAAAAGTCAAGGCTATATGTCAAAATTTTGACCAGCAATGGATGCAAATGAGGAAATAATAATTCAGGCTGGACTGAGGAAATCAACAAAAGTCACGTTGGTAAGTCGACCTTTTTTGAGTCAAAATTTCAATGCATAATTACTGTGTTGAAAACCTGACTAAAAATATTGATGATAGGTTTAGTCATCTATTTGACCAATTTTGGTTGCAATTTTGACCTTTTCTCATCAAAATTTAGGACTAAATTTATTGGTGATTGTGTTGAAATCATTTCTTGTATTTTAGGAATGTGTGCTTGTGAGAGTAAATAGATATGTCGTGTTGAGAGACATTGTTGGCACATGGTTATTCAATATTATTTATCTAATATTGATGTTCCTATCTAGTACTAAGAAACATTGGTCGATGTAGTGTTGAGAAATAATTGGTTTGTCTAGAAATAGACATAGTAGGAATTGCCCTTGATTAAAACCTAGACAAAGAATAATTCCAAACCATGGAGATGTTGTGAAAGTCAACTAGATCATAGTGGAAACTATGATCAGATGGATAGTGTGCATGGTCTACAAGTGGTGCCTATTTACCAGGTTTTCACCACTTGGCAAGATTACTATTTTCACTACCAAGATGTTGGTTTACCAAATTTTTGCCAAGACACTTTTTTTGTTTTTCAATTTATTTTCTCTTCTCTTTTATTAAAAAAAATTAAATCTTTTTTTTGTAGTTGAAAATTTTGAATTTTTCAAAAAATAAAATTGGATTCATCAAAGCGCCTATTTTTGAGGTATTCACTATGATGATCATTTTTTCAAAGTTTTTGTTATAGTTTTTGTATTTTCTCATAATGATATGTTATATAGGAACCCTGGATAAAGAAGGTCATGCATAGAATATTTTTATGTGGATAATGTTGATGGGTTTTGGGAGATATTATCCCTTTGGTATTGAGAAATGGTAGGCTCCTAGCCCAAATGAAGTTGTGATAATGTAGGGAACCAACCAGCTTGGTTCAAATTTCCCCGTTTGAGCGCTATTATATTAATTTTTTGAGTTTTCTAATAGTACCAAATCACCAAACTCAATGAATTTGTGTCTTACTTTCTTTTTATTCCTGTAGAAATTATTTTCTAATAGACCCTCAGGTGATCGAATGTGGCTTGTCTATGTTTATCCAGTAGCTTTAGTTCTTGGATGTGAGATATGTGATAGCATTCATCTGTCAAAAGCCCTTTTAAGGAGCCTTTAAGTGAAGCTATTTCTACCTCAATGACCAAGAGTTCCTTAGCCCCATATAAAGGGTGATTGAAGTATCTCCTATAGGTGTTTTGATGCTTGTTTTATAAGCCCACAGTGTAGGATAGAGCTAGAGATGCTAGTATCTACTAACTTATTAATTTCCATGTGTAATATATTCAAGATGGTCTTGTTTGAAGCTTCAAATTGTCTATTACCCTAAGGAAAATAGATGGACAACTAGTATTTTTTGATTTTAAATAACTTATACACAACTTTTAGGATTTTAAAAAAAAATTGTCCTTCATTGTTAGTGATGATGGCAGAAGACACATTATAGTGATAAATGATATAGTTCAAGATAAACATAAATACTTTATTTCTAATTATTATAGAGAGTGGGAAAATTTTGACCCACTTTGTAAAGTACTCAGTAGTTATCATGATGAACTTGTGTCCTCTAGGATAATTATGATAAATTTGACCTAATAAGGAAAATGCTCATCGCTAAAAGGGCTAGTGGGTGAATAGAAAGAAAATGGAAACCCTCTTCCAACCCTAATTTTCAAAAGGAATGATCCAAATTGATAAGCACAATAGAGTGTTCAATGTAGAAATGGATCAAGTGATGGAAACTAGGGAGAAAGGGGGTTATATGATATTTTTATTATGGGGGGAGTTTGTGCCAAAAATCCTAAAATAGATAAGAGACAAATACTCACCTTGAATATGGAAAATGTTATTTCTAATGTCTGTATGTAGTTTCTGGAAAATATGCAACCTGTTCTAGACTAGAAATGTCGAGATAGAGAAAACCCACAAATCTTTTGTCTTTTTGAAGGGAGGTCGATGTTGACCTTGTTGGTGGGGCACAATCTTACCCGAGGCACAATTGTACCTTGAAAAGTCGACCTTGACTTGCACTGCTCTGACAAAATTTATGTCCATGGATCTTACAAGTTTGACAAAAAAGATCTGAATCTATACTTTAATTCGTTGTTCCACACCTGTACCTGCAAGAAAAATGATTTGTTTGTTGGATGGGAGATTTCCCTCAGTCAAACCCCAATTTGGAATTAACCTTGAAATATAATTGAAACAATATATGCATAAACAAAGTAAATGGAACTATTAACTATAATGTCCCATTTTAGGACATTTATTTATTTCCTTATTTCATCCGTATGAGTTTTATAATTTTCTATTTGATGGATCCCTTTCATTGTTATTATTCCATATATATACATATTAATAGTAAGAGCCATGTCTCTTCATAATAGTAATTATATTATATTAATAATATATTTATATTATTAAGCTTAGTTAATATATTATATTAATAATTATGTTATAACATATATTAATTTAATAATATATCAACTATACATTATTATAATACATTATTAATATAGTATTATTTCATTGAAATATATCTTAATCATCATAATATCATTATATTATATTATTATTATAATACGTTATACATAATATGATATTGTTATATGATTATAATATAATATTGTATTTATAAATCTAATACGATTATAAAATATTATATGATTATAATAGTATTACTAAATATTATTTTAATATAATATTATTATAATATAATATCATTATTTTAATTATTAATATTACTTTATATATAATACCTATTTGAATTACATGTCAAAATGGGGACATCACAGTCCTCCCCTCTCAAAATTTTCTTGTCCTCAAGTAAAATCACAATCATAGATACAAACATATTTTCATATAAAGCCTAAAATATTTATATTATATACATTTTAATGAATGAAAAAAAAAAGCAAACACGGTGCAGATAGATGAAGACACGAAGCAAACACAATGCAAACAAACAATATACACATTATGCAATTATTTAATTGTGAACCTGCAACCAAAAAATCATTAGTACAAATTATATATAAATCAATCTCCTGACAAGGTGTTTATAGTCTCAATTTTAGTGTTTTGTCAATCAAAAGTATAGTCCATTTATTAACTCATCATTTTCTGAATATGGGAGGAGAAACTAGAATAGGGTACCCTATTACCCAACCAGTGGGCCTCACCGTTCTCCCTTTTTATTGTTATCTCTCTCCGATCATCATTCCCAAGATGGTGCTTTTGTATGATGTACCCTAGGGTATTTTCTCTACCATAGGCCTTACCTAGTACATGTAGGCTTTATCTAGTATGAGTGGTGTCACCTAGTCCATTCCACCACAGGCCTTATCTCATCATTGGAGAATTGTGATCTTAAGGTGGTTCTGTCAACTATTTTTCAATAAGAATTCTTTTAAAGCATAATCTTTGAAATATTAGATACTTAATCTTATCATTCAATTATAGGAGGAGAAACCATAATGGGGTGCCCTGTTACCCAAATTAGCAAGCCTCACTGTTCTCAATCATCATTCTCAAGACAGTGCCTTTGTATGATGTATCCTGGGATATTCGCTCCACCGTAGGCCTTACTTGGTACCCGTAGGCTTTATCCAGTACCTCAAGTGGTGTCACCCAACCCATTCCACCGTAGGCCTTATCTCATCTTGGAAGATGATGACCAACATTATAATTCATTAAAGAAATTACAAGTCAATCAAGATTAAACTTAATTGATTAATAATAATGTTTGTAACAATCATTTCAATTATCAAATGATATAGAACTACAAGTTATATATGTTTATAGTTTCATACAAATACATGTATCTTATATATTATAAACAAACCTAACATAATCTTTCATTTTTATAATAGAAACTAAATAGCATAATACTTCAAATAAAATTTAATAATGTATAGAAATTGAAAAGTTAACCATACCTCATTTTTACCTTTCATATGCTATGATGAACATTTTTTAAATTTCCATTTAACCCTTGCTCGGTAAGCGATGGGTTCCACCATAGATTGATTAGTTATGTTTTTGCATTTTCCTTCATTATGTAGACTGATAAGGAATAATTGACTATATTTCCTAAAAATCTTCCATGAATAATTATGATCAATAGTCTAGGTAATTTATTCCTTTGATCGTACTTCCTTTGCCATAGTGTTTTAAATATTTTTCCTCACGTCACATCCACTGCTTTGTTCTCATATAGTTTCATGGTTGACCAAAAGTCCACGTCATTTCCAAGCATAAATTTTGATGTGATTATCGCATATGATAGAAACCTTTGATTTTTTTCTTTGTATGAAGTAGTAATGGTGTTCAATAATTATCCATGCTAAAACCTACATTATAAAATGATGTTTTTCTTTGATATTTATTATGTCTCCTTGATAATCGACCATGTATTCCATTCCATGACTGTTGTGTGAATATAGCTTATTTCATTTGATGGTAATAATGTTTCATTCCTCTCATCCAATTTTAGGAATCCTTCTTGGTTATTATCTATCTCTACTATGGTTGACTTGATGATGATGCTAGTGAAGATTGATAAGAATGATTACATAGATGAAGTTTAGGCTTTATCTAATGAAGTCGCCAAACTCAATCTTTGATGATTAATTCCTCAATCACCAGGCTTAATCTCAACCTTAGATTATTTTAGTCCTTCAACTTAAATGTTGTCACTCATTATAATTATGTTTGGAATTAAGGAGATAATATTCTTCAAAGAATAAGGTATATCAACTGTGAAGTTGGCTTCCTTTATGCTATGTGCACTTAAAGCTTCATATTCTTTTTCCATCATTACATGTCACTGGTGATAGGCACTTGTGGTTTTAATCCATAGTGTATTCTATCACCATCTTTCCCATGGCTTGGCCTGGTCATATTTCATTGCTACTATATTTGTTTTTTTTCAAGCACTTTTCAAAATGACATTATTGTTGTCTTAGAAATCCTCATTGATGCTATTCATTGTTTCTGACTTTTGAAAACACTTTTCTTTAGGTTGACCATCTATTTTTGGATAATGCTTGGCTGCATCACCTTAATTTTCTTTGTTGGTATTTTCTACCCAGATTATATATTTTCTTAATTTGTAATCTTTGTGGCTACATTAAGAAAATTGAAATATTAAAAATAAAAGCTAATTAAGTCTTATCTTGTTTGATTAGAGTATTAGATTATATGCAAGATGATTGTTTCTTGATCTTATGCATTTCTTATATGATGTTGTATTTTCATGTGGAACTCATTGTCCTTAATCATGTTTATGGTTTATAAAACCTGAGGCTACACTATAAAAAAAAATGCCTTTGTTGAAAACCAATTTTAGGGCTTGTAGTAGAATAAGTCAATGCAAATGCAGGTTCTCATTGTTAGTATGCATATTCAAATGAATCGAGTTGGGAAACATTGATTAAATATGAGAGCCAAATCTTCAGCTATGGTGGTCAACCAAGAAAGCATTGGTTGGACCTGCATTTTTCGCATGAGCAGAAATCTTTTTCCACTAAATGATATGGGAGCTATGAGTGACTTGGTTTATCATTTGAGTCAAAATTTCTATATAGAATAGGCTTCCAACTGGTCTACTAATTGGACCATAATTTATATCCAAAATAAGAAATTTACTAGGATATTGTATAAATCAATTAACTAATCCATTTCCTCTATTTTTTATTTAACTTCCAATCATGCAGGTGTGAAGAAAATATCTAGCAATCTTCCTCACTGTCATGTCTGCCACTTTATTCAACGTTGGTACTTCTATTGAAAATTCCCTATCATGATGTCTTATTCCTATTCCTTCTTTTTTTATTACTCAATTTACATCTACAATTAGAAATGTGTTAAATTCAATAAGATTGTTGTAGATGTAATTGAGTTACCTTCTTGTTTTCTGTTATTATACATAGGTTGGCAGGATCATTGCTTTGATACCACTTGTAATGTGCCCTTTTCGGACATTTATTTATTTCCCTATTTCATCCGTATGAGTTTTATAATTTTATATCTAATGGATCCCTTTCAATGTTATTATTCCACATATATAAATATTAATAGTAAGAGCCGTGTCTCTTCATAATAGTAATTATATTATATTAATAATTATTATATTATATTAATAATATATTTATATTATTAAGCTTAGTTAATATATTATATTAATAATTATGTTATAACATGTATTAATTTAATAATATATCAACTATACATTATTATAATACATTATTAATATAGTATTGTTTCATTGAAATATATCTTAATCATCATAATATCATTATATTAGATTATTATTATTTCATTAGTTATATTATAATATGTTATACATAATATGATATTATTATATGATTATAATAGTATTACTAAATATTATTATAATATAATACCATTATTTTAATTATTAATATTACTTTATATATAATACCTATTTGAATTACATGTCAAAACGGGGACATCAAATTCACCTTTCTTATGAGAAAATCCTTGTGGAGGATTCCAACCCTTGAATCCACAAGTATGGATGCTCCAAATATATGTAGGATGTCTCAAATAATTGTCATTAGATCTTCAACACCAATCTTAAATGTATCTTTGCATAAGAAAAGGCTTGGATGAATCTGAATGAAATCTTCAACAAAAGGGTTCCATAGAGATTGAATCCTTCAATGGCTAAGAATGGATCTCCTTGATAAGTTGGATGCTTGAACACTTGAATGCTAGAAGGACTTCACTTCACTTCATTGATTTTAGGTAGATTGTAGATAGTGGATGTGCTCATAAAGTTATGGATGTGCTTAATAAAGGGTAGCTCCTAGTTCATAAAAAGTAGATGATAAAATGAGAGAAAAAGGCTGACTTATATAGAAATCCAAGGCACTAACTCCTAGAGAAGGCTGACATAGGAGCATTAAATCCCATTTAACCTTAACCCCTAGGAATGGACCTAGATTAAATGTAAGTTAAGAGTCTACCATTTTGAAACCCAAAACAACTGACCCAAAAGTGGGAAAAGAAACTTTCTAAAGCCTAAGATCCTAAAACTCATAGAAATTGAAAATGGGACCTAGGGTTAGGGATGAGCTCAACCCTGCCCTAGGTCAGGGTCAAGGTCATCCTTGACCTAGGTTAGGATTGAGTTCAACTTTGACCTAGAAGGTCATCCTTGATTTAGAGGCCAAAGTCCTTATTTCACAAAGTAGTTTGTAAGAAATAGGCTAGAAATAGAGAGAGAGAGAGAGAGAGAGAGAGAGAGAGAGAGAGAGAGAGAGAGAGAGAGAGAGAGAGAGAGAGAGAGAGAGAGAGAGAGAGAGAGAAGAAAAGGGGGGAAATAGATAGATCCATGCAAAGACTCATTCAAGGTTGCTTGACATGACCCCAGACCACTTACTTGGAGGGATAAATGCTCTTAAAATAAAATTGCTTCCATTTTAAGATGATACATTAAGCCCCCACTTTAGCAAGGGTATGGAATTGATGCAAACTCTTGGTAAAGTAGATCGTAATGAAAAAATAATCTTATTAAAATCAAAGGGACAAAGAAATCCTCAAGCCCCTAGAGACTCAAGTCTTCATCAACTCTAAGATCACGTAAGAGACACATCTCTAGAAAAAAGAGAAAAGTAAAAAAAGTGTGATTATCTCTCCCAATGAGAACTTATGTCCCATTGTGAACCACACAAGGAAACTTTGCAACTGGAAAGATGCAATTGAACCACCTAGTGAATGTGGCTACTCACTAGTCAAACCATCAAGGATTCACCCTCAAGAATATTCTATTCTATAAGAGTAAAACCAAAAGAGATCCAATCTTAAGGACACCTTTGACCATAGAGGATCAACGATATTTGAAACTGGACGAATCAAGAGATCCTAAAATATAAATACATGCTTTAAGGATTAGTTACTAATCCAAAATGGGAGAAAAGTTATCTTGAAAATTAATATATATGTATTGAAAAGTGCTTGTGTTCAATAAGTTAGCAGAGCATATGCCCCCACATTAAATTTATTGCTAACACTTTAACATGAGCAATGACTTTGACAAAAACATAAACAACTCCACTGATTATGTTTCCACTATGAGATACCCCTAAAAAAAGACAAATCAAGGGAAATAATACATAAACATATAGAAAATACATAAGGAATCTACCTACTATAGGGTTAGTATGATCATTATATATATATATATATATATATATATATATATATATATATATATATATATATATAATGATCATACTAACCCTATATATATATATATATATATATATATATATATATATATATTATTACAAATGAATTAACATCATTCTCCAAAGAAAGTAGAACTACAATCACAAAGGAGGAAATATCACATAAGAAATTCAAATAAATCTTTTCAAACCATGACCTAGAGACCAAAAAGAATCAATGCTACCAAGTCGTGAATCCGAGAATATTACACAAGGAAACATGTACAATCAATAGCAAAAGTACAACATAACATGAAACAACATATGGAAGAATAGACATACATATAGAGGAATAATACAACATGTTCAATTCTTTTAACACCTTGTACAAACAAAGCAAAAAAGATCATATAAGAGAATCTAAAAACATTTAAACACATCATGGGAGAAACACAATGGAATAGACAAACACACAATAAATACTACCATGAAGCACTAGCCAATCAAGTGCATCGTGTACTCTCCCCATCTCATTTTTTATCATTTAGGGAAGATGGGTAACTTGCAAGAGGGACTATATCCAACATAGTAGGAATGATAGCCAATTCCAAACAAGGATCCTCTTGAGAATCACAATGTTTAATACTAGGTGTAACTATTAATTGTGAGGAAATCATATTAGGTAAATCAACATCAATGTCAATAGTATCATATTCATCATTAACATCATCAGGATCATCAAGAATATCTTCTTCATCTAAATTAATTAATATAGCATCTAAGATACAAAGAGAATCATCAGAATCATACAAATTATTATCAGAAACAAATTCTTCTAACAAATCATGCATAACTGTATCTAAAGAAGGTAAAGATTTTTGAATAGTATAATTAGGAGCTTTATCTTGAGCATGACGCTTCTTACACTCTTCATTAGCAGATCTGTTACATTTTGTCTTACTTGAAATTTGTTGAGAACTAAGAAGAACAACTATCGGATCCTTCATAGGTTCTACTGGAGGATTAATATGATTAATAGGAAACTAACAAGCAATAGGAGGAGCTTGATTAATAGATGTAGAATCCATAGATAAAGGAGGTATGGAAGGTGTAGCCAAAAGACCACAATTAAGATCCATTGGAGTTAAGCTTAACTCAAGAATCTTCCACTGCTTATAAACTCGATATGAATAAAAAAGATGATTAGGTCAAAAAGGACATGAATTAGGTAAAGAAGGCCCAAAGAAGTCAATGGTACCAGTATCCCTAGGCCTAGAAGTATGGTATAAACTATGATTAACTATCTTTAGTTCTTCATCATAAACAAACTTAAGAAATTTAAGAATAGGTGAAGCAACAACATACATGGAATTTAACCAATGTAAACCAAGCTTAACTTGAAATTGATCAAAAGTAAGAACAAAACAAAAGGTGGTGTTCACAATCTTTCCACAAAGTTCAACCAATTAAATCAATAGAACCAAATGATGGATAAAAAAAACCATTACAAGTTTGAATCCACACATTTGATTTATCATAAAAATCACCTTGCAAACTTTTCTTAAAAATATTTGCTTCTATAATAACATTGACTAAGGAGGTAATATCAACAAAACAACCATGAGTGGGTATCTCAAAAATATTAGCATTAGTATAAAGGGGACCATCAAGAGCTTCAATAGTCTTAGAATCATCAAAGGTAACCAAAAGTTTCTAAGGTCATTTTTTCTTATATTGTTGTCGAGGTTTAGGTTGAGGCTTCAATTTAGGCTTAGGATTTAGTTAAGGTGGAGCTGAAACTTGAGATTGAAGTGAAGGTTGAGGTTGAGATAGAGATACAGATTGAACCACATGCTCTACTTGATTAACCACATGATTAATATCATCCATCTTTAAATCATACACAATATATAGAAGATGGCTGAGCAATAGTATTAGTATCATGTCTAGGTAAAGGATTCATATTGATTTGCAAATTTTGATTAGGAGGAGAAACAAACTTATTCCCACTACCATCAACATTATCAACAAATAAAGCATTAGAATCAATTAAGTTTTGAACCTTATGTTTTAAAGAATAACATTTCTTAGTATCATGACCATTATGGCAATGATATTGACAAAAAACTTTCAGATCAAAAGATTTAGCCACCACTATAGGAGGTAAATGAGGTTGAATAGGAGGTAAAATAATCATATTAGTAGTATACATCCTATTCATAATAGAATGTAAAGTTTTAGAGAGAGAAGTAAATGTACGATTCAATCAAAAAGTAGTAGATGCAGAAGTGGCATCTTGAGATGCAACAACAATTTGATAGGCAACCACATTTGCTTGTTTATTTATCTTGACATAGTTGTTGAATTTTTGAACTTTATTTGGATTTGGAGAATCACCACTTTTATCAACATGAATAGGATCGATTGGAGTGGTGCTCTCAAATTGACTCACTTGTAATTCATAATGACAAAGTGCTACAAAAAGTTGTTGAAAAGACATAAATTGAGTAAGCAAAATCTTATCTCTAATATCCTTTTGTAAAATTGAAATAAACATTCATCGAATATCAATATCAGGAATAAGATAAGAAATTTGAGCACGCAAATTCTTAAATCTACCAATAAATTTAGTCAATTTTTCTTTAGAATTTTGTTTACAATGCATCAAATCAATCAATGACGCTTGCAGGTGAATATTGTTATGAAATTTTTGAATAAAAGCATTAGCAAGTTGAGGAAATGAATGAATAGAATAAGGAATCAAAGAACAAAACCATCGTAAGGCCTTGTCATGAAAAGTTTGAGCAAAATACTTTGTTAAAATCCTATGATCATGAGCATAATCACTACAAAGGATTTGAAATGTTTTAACATGATGAACAGGGTCTCCCTTACCATTATAATTCTCAAGATGTGGGATATCAGCTTGCTGAGGAATAAGAGTATGAATAATACCCTGAGACAGAGGACTTTCCATTTCACATGTAGGGATACTAAAGTTGTTTTGAGTCAAGGATGATAGTTTTTGTTGTAAAGATGACACAATTTGAGCCAAACTAATAATTCTAGAATAATGAGAATAAATAGGAGAACTAGCAACATTAGAAACACTAGGTAAAGTGTAAGAAGCTAGAGGAATAGAAGACAAAACTAGAGGAACACTAGGAACTATAGTTGGTAGAGGATTAGAATAAGTAAAAGGAACATTATGATAAGAAGGTTGTGAAGTAGGAAGGGACATAGATGAAACACTCATAGGGATAGAGGGAACTGTTGCAGTCACCAAAGGAGTATAGGTGAGAACGCTAGGGAAAGGAATAGAAGAAGGTTCAACACTAGTGATAGGAGGAAACAATCCTAAATCTTGAGCTTCTTGAGCTAAAGGTTTAATGTTGGAATGCACAAGGTGAGTAATACCACACAAGAGATTAACACCTTGGTCACTATCATGAAGAACTTTCTTAAGAGCCTCTATAGCTTGAAAAAATTATTGATTATGGTTTTCTTGAAGAAGCTAATTGCCCATTTTATCAAGTTCATTTGAAAAATCTGGGACTTGTTGAGGAGGAACTCTTAAAGCATCATCCTCATCATGAGATTAATGAGAAAATTTTTTCTCCATAAGAGGATTAGATTTAGGAAGAATCAAAGTTTCATCTAGAATCCTCATGAAAGGAGAAGAAGACTCAGGCTCAAAGATACCCATAAGTCTATGACTATGTCTAACCCTAAGATTAGAAGTAGGACTAGAAGCAATAAAGCTCATAAACCAATGTAAGGAAAATAAACTAAACCAAGAAAACATAAAACAACAATATTTTTGTATTTTGAAAGAAATTTTGCATTTTTTCATATTTTTAAATTTAAAATACAAGAGCATAATCTAAATCTAATCTTAAGGAAAGAAAAGACCTAATGAAATGAAAGGAAATGTAACACCAAAAAGCATAATAGGGCATCTAATTCCACAAAATAAAAGAGGTTAAGCGTGTCAGGTTCACCAAAATGAATAGTGAAGGTGAACATGCAAGATAATATGAAAGGAAATTGAACACCATGAAACACAATAGGGCATCTAATTCCATAAAAGAAAAGAAGGTAAGTGTATCGGGTTCACCAAAATGAAAAGAAAGAAACTGGAAACCCTCTTCCAACCCTAATTTCCAAAAGGAATGATCCAAATTAATTAAGCACAAGAGAGTGTTCAATGCAAAAATGGATTAAGTGATGAAAACTAGGGAGAAAGGGGATTATATGATCTTTCTATTGTGGGGGAGTGTGTCAAAACTCGTAAAATAGATAAGAGACAAATACTCACTTTGAATCTAGAAAATGTTTTTTCTAATGTCTATATGTGGTTTCTAGAAAATATGCAACTTGATCCGAACTGGAAAGGTCAAGACAGAGAAAACCCATAAATCTTTTGTCTTTTAAAAGGAAGGTCAACCTTGACCCTATTGATAGGGCACAATCTTATCCTGAGGCACAATTGAGCCCTGAAAAAGTTAATCTTGACTTGTACTACTTTGATAAAATTTCTATTTGCAAATCTCGCAAGTTCAATGAAAAGGGTATCCAAATCTGCACTTTAATTCATTGTTCCACACCTATACCTACAAGAAAAATGGTTTTTTTTTTTATGGGGGGTTTACCTCAGTCAAACCCTAGTTTGGAATTAACCTTGAAATATAAATGAAACAATATATGCATAAACAAAGTAAATGGAGCTATTCACCTTGCTTATGAGAAAATCCTTGTGGATGATTCGAATCCTTGAATCCACAACTATAGATGCTCCAAATATATGTAGAAATGTATGTAGGATGTCTCAAATTTTTGTCATTAGAGCTTCAACACCAATCTTAAATGTATCTTTGCATAAGAAAAGGCTTGGATGAATGTGGATGAAATCTTCAACAAGAGGGTTCCATAAAGATTGAATCCTTCAATGGCTAACAATGGATCTCCTTGATGAATTGGATGCTTGAACACTTGAATGCTAGAAGAACTTCACTTCACTTTATTGATCATAGGTAGATTGTAGATAGTGGATGTGCTCATAAATTTATGGATGTTCTTCATAAAGGGTAGCTCCTAGTTAATAGAAAGTAGAAGATAAAATGAGAGAAGAAGGCTTCCTTATATAGAGATCTAGGGCATTAACTTCTAGAGAAGGCTGACATAGGAGCATTAAATACCATTTAACCTTAACCCCTAGGAATGGACCTAGATTAAATGTCATTTAAGAGTCTAAAACCCAAAACAATCAACCCAAAAGTGGGAAAATAAACTTTTTGAAGCCTGAGATCCCATAACTCCAAGAAATTGAAAATGAGACCTATGGTCAGGGACAAGATTGACCCTAGCCTAGGTTAGGGTTGAGTTCATCTTTGACCTAGGTCAAGGTCAAGGTTGACCTTGACCCAAAGGCCAACACCCTCAATTTCATAGAGTAGTTTGTTAGAAATAGGCTGAAAATAGAGAGAGAGAGAGAGAGAGAGAGAGAGAGAGAGAGAGAGAGAGAGAGAGAGAGAGAGAGAGAGAGAGAGAGAGAGAGAGAGAGAATAGCCAGATCAATGCAAATAACCATTCAAGATGCTTGACAAAATTCCAAACCACTTACTCAGAGGGCTAAACACTCTTAACATGAATGTGCTTCCATTTTAAGATGATACAGTGGGTAATAAAAGAAATGCAATATTTTGATAGAGCATGTATTATATCACCATCCACCTAACAATTCCTTTAAGTTTTAGCAAACTAAACTATGCCCTTTTCCATAGTAGGGTAATAGTAACTAGCTTTAAGAAGTTTCTGAGGAAGCATGAGACTATTTGAGTAAGACAACCACATACCTTCATGGATTTTAGTTACTATATGCTCAAATTTCTCTCATTCTAGACAATTAAGAAAAGTACCTTCTAATCCTCTCATAAATAGGTGAGCAAGGGTGATGGTGTATCAAGAATCATTGTGAAGGAGTTGACATTTTTCATTCCTTGATAGATTATTTGGAATTACTATGTCACAGAGATAGGATTATATTTTTATGATATCTAGATGAATCATGGTTGATTATAATAAAAATGATGTGGGATTTTGGGGAGTTATAGGTAGGGTATGGTATGTATTCCACTAGGAATTCATAAAGGGACTTGTGTTCTTGTATTTATAGCATAGATACTAAAGTATCAATCATCTTGACATCATTGTTCTCATTTCTTGGAATTTTCTTAAAGGTGACAAAGATAATGCACTTCTTTAGATCATCTATCACTCTCTTGTAGGGCATAATTTTATCATCATTTGTTTTATATTCATCATTTGTTTAATTCATGATGAGTTGTGAGTTACCATAGATGTTAAGTTTTGTGATCATCCATTTTATAGCCATTTAAATTTTTATTTGTTAGGCCTCATATTTAGCAATTTTATTAGTGCAAGGGAGAAACTACTTTTGAGATTTATGGATTTTATACCCTTGGGGAGTGACAAAAATAAATCCAACACCCGATCTAGGTTGTGTATGAAATACATGGTGGATGAGTAAGGGAACTCAATTTGTATGGGATTTCCATCCTGTAGTAGAAAGTCATCTATCTAATCTGCAATAGACTAGCCCTTGATCACCTTATATTCAACATACTCAATGTCAAATGTAGACATTATCATCATCCATGTCATAATCCACCCTATCAAGGTAAGTACTTGAGTGGATTGATTTTGGCCATCAGTTGTGAGGTTGTATCAAAAGGTAATGTCACAACTTTTGGGAAGAAAATATGACTACCAAGTAAGCTTTCTCAATCTTTGTATAGTTTAAGTCATAGGAGACCAATATCTTGTTGATGTAATAGATGGACCATTCTTTCTTTCCCTTATCATGTTGAGCTAGTAATGACCCCATTAAAGTAGTTATTATTAATACATGCAAGATGAGTGGTTTGTATAGAATAAGAGACATCATTATTGGAGGATTGGCTAGATATTCCTTGATTAAATTCAAACTCTTGTCACAGTCTTCATTCCATATACATTTTACTTCCTTGTGAAGCATTTAGTGAATAATTTATCTTTTCCAACTAAGTAAGATCTGAGTCTCCATATTGACTGAATAGGCTTGTCATTTGACAGATATTTTTAGGTGAAATTTCCATGATTAATTGGACCTTTTCTAGATCCACATTTCTTCCCTTAGCTCATATAATAAAATTGAGAAATATTTATGAGGTGATACCAAATGCACATTTCTCAAGGTTCATTTGTATCTTAAACTATTCCATGTGATCCATGATCAAACCTAGGTTAATGGAATGTGTCATTCATTTTTTGGATTTTGCTAGTGTGTCATCAACATAGTCTTCCATAGTGTTATACATCATTTGATGGAAGATTATTTTTGTGAGCCTTTGATATTTAGTCCTAACACTATTTAAGATAAATGAAATCACACTCCAATAGAATGTAGCCCAAGAATAGGTGAATGTTATATGTTCTTGGTCTTCAAAAGAAATCTTGATATAGGAGCATCTCAGGTCTTTGAGCAATCTTGCATCAACCAAAAATATTTCTTTTTTCTATACTGGCCTATTGTTAGTGAAGTAGTCATTGCTTCTTTTGAATTATAGTTACATGTACTTGATATCTTGTCAAGGACCTATTGTAGATCCTTTTCCTAAGTGTGCGTATTGTAATGTTTCTTATTTTTTGAGTTGTATGTCATTCTTTGTAGGCTCTATTTCTTGCAATTTTCATCTAGTGAGGAGCATTGTTTCCTTTGGTACATTTTTCTATGCTAACATGGTGCCTTGTGTAGTTAGGAATTGAATCCTAACTTGTGTTTGGACCTATTCCTAAGAGTGCATGATGTTATGTTTCTCTTTTCTTGGATTTTGATTTATTCTTCCTAGTCTAGAAGTATAATGTAATTAAATGCTTGACTAGTTGACTTGTGGCTTAGTTGACTATATAAGAAGCTTGGTTAGATGTAGGAGAGGATCATCTTAGAAGATATTAGAAAGAGAAGATTGAAGATGTGAACTTGGACTCTAATTTTTTAGTTCTCATTATATAGGGCTACAACCTGGAAGGCCTCATAACCTGATATGTTTCTTTCTTTATATGTGAAGTGAATAATTATACCTATTGATATGTTTCATATGGCCTCTTGTTCCGTATTGTCTATTTGAGTGAAGCTTCTATGTGTAACTCTTAGAAAGGGTAGCTTGGTATTTCCTTCCTTGGTACCCCAACTTTGCACCAAGTAGTATTAGAGAAAGTTTATTCTTCCTTGTAAGTTTGGAATTGCAGAGAACCTTATTGGATTGGTTGTAGGGTGAAAAATCTGAAATCTAAACTATAACTTGCAGAAGGTTGCAATCTTGCAGAAACTATTGTTAGAATGGTTCATGGTAAATGGAATGCAAATAATGCCATAATAAATATTTTGAGGTAGATTTTAGCAAGACTTGAATTTGTTGACATTTCTCAAAGAAGAGGTGTACATCTTGAAGATTTTTGTGATGATAACGAAGTAACACCTAATCCTAATCTTGAACTAGAGGTTGAACAAGATGAAGAAATAATTTTAAGAGTTTTGTCTAGGGATAATGCTAGACTTGTTTTTGAGGTTTATTGCTATGATTAAAGACTTAAGACTAATGCGGTATTGAATTGGATTGCTGAGATGGATAAAAAATTTGAGTATGAAGGTACTCCTAATAAGAAGAAGGTGAAGATAATAGTCACAAAGTTGAAGGGTCATGCTTCAATTTGGTGGGATTATTTGCATACTAAGACAAAAGAGAGGAAAAGAAAGATCAAGACATGGGCAAAAAATATTGGAAAGATGATGAAGAAGTTTCTCCTTGTAGATTAACAAATCAATTTATTGAGGATAATGCAAAATTTGAGGCAAAAAGACATGAGTGTGAAAGAATGTATTGAGGAATTCTACAAATTGGATATCAAATATGGACATGTGGATGATGAAATTAAGAAGGTGGCTAGATGCATGAATGCAGGGTGTATTTCACTATCAAATATTCACCTTTTGGCAAGTTTTTGGATTTCTTAAGGTTAAAATTAGTGAATATGAAGCCATGTAATAGTATTCAAATCAACCATAGTTATGGTGATGACCGAGTATAATGGATAATACATTTCCAATCATTTTTTTCCATTCACATCATTGTTTATTGTATTTTCTTTGAATTTGGTTGACTTAGTTATTATAAGTGGCTTCGATTTTGCCCACTACTATTACATTTGATTATGCATGACTCCATCCATTTTTCCCACTGCCATTAAGTTCTGATTGCCTATGTTTTCCTATCTTAAATTTGGTTATTAATTCCAAATTGGTGGAGTGGGTACATTTGCCAAAACTCAAAAAATGGAAAGTGATTTCATTATTTCATTAATCAATTTGATATAAATTCTAATTATAAATAATGTGCGCACTTAGATTTCTTATTCTTTTTGTATTACATCACAAAAAAATTTGGATCTCTACAAGTTTCCATTGGCATCTTGATTTGGAATTTTGCAATCCTACAACACATTACACAACAATTAGAATTCTAGAGAAAGCATGAAGGACAAAGGTAGGCAATAATTTCTTCAATTATGAACCACTACTTGAGCCATCATGCTTCGTGATTTTTTCCTTAACTATCAAATAAAAAGGTTATTGACATATGCAATAGTAGGACATATCCATAATTATTCATTTTTTAATCACAATCTTTCAAAATTGTGCAACCCTGTTATGAAGTTCTGAAATTTATCTTCTATAAAATATCATACATTCATAACTTCATTCTACAGTGTAGACCACTTTATTGCTATTGATTTTAATTCCTAGTGAGAGGTCAAACAAGGGTGACTCTATTCAAGTTATGAAGGGATTGAGATGTCAGAGGAGGGTGAGTCTTAGACTAATACTACTCAATCTCAAAGTAGTAAAGGGACTATTAGTGGAAGGCTACATATTGACAAGGGTAAGACTCCCTAGGGTAGTGAAGGGATTAGGAGGGCATCAAAAGACCCAAAACTTAGAGATACTACCATAAATTATTTCTTTGGAATTGGTAATGTTTCTAGCCCATTAACTTGTGCAACAACAAGTACATAAGCCAATCACAATAGCTCACCGCCACCATAAGCTTAGGTTGTCATTGAGTTAGAAAAAAATGCATCAAATGAGGACAACAATGTTGAAAGAATAATAGAATATGAAAGGGAAAAATAGAATAATAAAATTGAGTTAGATGAAAATGCTAAGACTAAAGACAATATTGAGATTGGTACAAAGAAAAAAAAAAAAAAGGAATATAAAAATGGGACCAAATTGGGAAATTAAAAGGAATTTTAAGTTTAACTAGGTAACAAAGTATTGGTTCATTAAATTAGTCCCAATTAATGATGAAAAACCAACAAAATTTAGGTGTACAATTTGTACCTAGAAAAATAAAAAAGAGAAGAAGTTGTAGCTAAAGCTTGACACTATAGAAAAGAATATTGCTCTAAGGTTTATGAAAAATAAACCATATATGGAGAGGAAATGAAAGTAGTGAGATTGAAATCAAAGGAAGAATATTTTCATGTTAAATATGCCATAGAATATGAGGAGTATAACAAGAGAATGACAGGAATTGGTGCTAGTAGTAGTGGAAATCTAATCAAAGTTAGGCTTCAACATATAGTTAATGATGCAAACTAGACAAAGATTGTTCAGATGAGGATTCTTTTTCATATTCTATATGGAGGTCATCCAATGAGAGACTTCTCAAAATATAGTAATTTATTACCTTTTTTGAGAGCCTCATTATCTTATGTCACATTGGTTAACAAGCGTTGGATGAGAAATGACAAACTATCTTTTTGAGGTGGAAAAGAAAAATTTATAGGAGAGAGTAAAACAATCCAAATTCATTTCATTATCCATAGATGAAGTCACTGTAGTAGATAATATTTCTTGGGTCTATATGCATGTCTATACTATAAAAGAACATGTTTGTCGAGCTCATCTACTCAATGTTCACAAAATGATGGCTAATTTAACTGCAGAAAAATTATATTTATAAGTTAAGAAAGATTTGAATGAAATCTATGATATGGATGACTTGACAACTACCCAAAAGTTAGTGTGTGTTGGAGCTGCAGTAATACAAGGGAAAAAGACTAGTCTTTGTGCAAGATTACAAACTAGTATTGCACCTTACATACTTGGCACACATTAGATGGTCAAAAAAATTAATTTAGCATATAATATTGTAAGTGATTTTCCTATAGTTTGAAAAGTTGAAGATCTAATTTGTGAGCTCCACTCCTACTTATACAGAAGTCCTAAACATTTTATAGAATTTAAGATTTTTCCAAGGTAGTAACAATAAGAAACAAGCTTCTCAGGGATGTTGAGACCAGATGGACCTCTTTGCATGTACCAATAGAATGAGTTATAATAGGATATCAATCCTTGATTAGAGTAATATATGAGAAATGTCTCATAGTAGACAAAGCTCTTGATATATTAAATAAGTTAAGTGATATAGAGAGCTTGTTAAATTTAGCTAGTCTTCTTCCCATGTTGGATTTAAGGAACAAAATTGTTAAGAAATCCTAAGAAAAAACTATATCTATTCATGGGTATAGTGATGTACATAAAATGACATGTTTGGCCTTGGATGCTCTACATTCAGATCTCATAGTTCAGAGCTCATTTTTTTCCAAGTGGGTGTTAATTAAAGATTTGAATCATGATAAGATTTTTTTAGGATTCAATGACAAAAATGATCTATGTGTGTTTGTGAAAGGATTTCAAATACTAATGCACTAATGTAAGACAAGAAAGAAAGGTAGAGTACTACCAATGAGAAAGGAATATTTTGTTAAATTTGTTAGTGAAAATTTGAAGTTTATTTCCTACCAACTTTCAAGTGAGATTCATGAAAGATTCCCTCAAGAAGAAAATCTTAAAGCCATGTGTTGTGTGTTTCCTCAATTTTGGAAACACTTCAGATATACTCCAAATGATACAAAGTTGTTTCATAAAAAAATTTAGGAATTGATTACATAGTTTTCAAAAGATGTACATTGCAATACACAACCAATAGAAGGAATTTTAGATTCAAATAACCTTAGTAAACAATGTAGATAGTTTGCATTGTGTATGAAACAATAGATGGAAAAATTCAAGAATCCATTTGATCTTGGTTCAATAACGAGGCTCTAGAAAAGGATGAGTCAGAATGAAGTATTTCATAAATCAATACTAGAAATTTTCAAACTTGTTGACTTATGTCAAACAATGATATTGGGATCGGTGGAAGATGAGAGAGTTTTTAGTGCATTGGGAATTTTGAAATCATAGAAAAAAAAAACTAGAAAAAAATTTGGAAACTTGCTTGAGATTGTTTGTAACTCAGTATAATGTTAGATTTTTTCCTTATGATAGGACATTGGTAATTTGGAATTTCATGCATGAAAGATGAGGGCTTGGCAAGACTTCAAATTTTGGTTTTTCTACTGCTAATTTAGAGAGAAACGATGTATCCTGGTCTTAGAGTCAAAATGAAGATGAAGATTTTTTAGTTTTCAATACCCGAATCAAAATGAAGAGGAACCTATTAGTTGTAGTCAGTTTTAGGATCTAGAGTCCATTTGGGATATGGAAGGATCACATCTTAGAATGAGTCAATAAACTATGAAGTGATTTTGCATTCAGTTTGTAGGTATTTATAGTTCTTCTCTACTTCTTGCATATTCATTCATATTACAATTGAAACTTACAAAAATATTGTTCATTATTTTTACTATTATATTACCAAATGCAACCTTCATTTGAATTTTAATTGTATTATTGGAATTCATGTAGAATCCATACTCCCAAATATAGGTCGATTGAATGGGATTGTTATACTTGTCTCATTACTCATATCCAACCCTTGAATTGGTATTATGTGATTATTTTCATGAAGATGGTTGGCCATACATGTGAGCACATGTGTGTGCCTATGATAAGATCTTACAAGATACAAACTCTTGGATATAGGTCAGTAGAGTGATTGTTCATTTGGGGGTCAGATTAGGAACTTG
This sequence comes from Cupressus sempervirens, assembly GCA_028749045.1. Lineage (NCBI taxonomy): Eukaryota > Viridiplantae > Streptophyta > Pinopsida > Cupressales > Cupressaceae > Cupressus > Cupressus sempervirens. Next base: position 483,483,994 of record CM053787.1, on the reverse strand, counting down.
TATTGCCTTTGGCACTCATCATATCATGAGAATGGGTATGTAGGGTGGATGTATGGAGTGACTTCTCTCATGTAGCCTGACTTGAAATTGGTTGACAAGGTAATGTTTAGAGGCTCTAACAAGCATTTTTAGTTTTGTATTTGGAGAGGGCACTAGTACTAGTGCCAAGGTTTTTGGTAATGGTGCAGTGGCTGCCAACTCTAGTTCTAGAGTGGCAATTTTCATTTCTAGTTTATAATTTGAAAATGGTGCTTGTGTTGGTGCTAGGGTTTTTGGAAATGGTGTAGTGGTAGCTGGTTCTAGTAGTATGGTTAAGATTGGTGTGATGGCTTCAAAATCTGGTAGGGGCATTGGTGTTGGTGCCAGGGTTTATAGTAATGATGTGTTGGGTGTTGTGATGTAGAAGCATGCTAGAGTTGTTGGATATCCTACATGATTAAGGAATTTTTTTGGAGTTGAGTAGACCTATTTGGGTCTTGGGTAATTAATTTTGATGTATTTGATAAGTATTGTAATCCCTTCAAAGCATTTGGTATTTAATTTTTTTTTGGAGGTCAACTTGTGGCTTTTTCAAGTATTTAATGTAAGGGATATTTAATTTTTAGCTTACTAGGATGACTTCTAGCTTAGTTGGTTATAAGTAAGGGGTGTGGTGAAGTCTTTGGTCATTATTCATTTAGAGGAGGAGTGAGTTTGCAGAGTGAGTGAAGAGCAAGTTTTTCCTAAGTCTATGAACAAAGCACTGAATGTAAGGAATTTTATAGTAGGATTGGGATTATTCATCCATCTTGGAAAAGAGGAGGTGGTAGAGGATACAAATTTGAGAAAGGCTAGTAGCTAAGGCTTGGGAAACAAGGAAATTGCTTGGTGGGCTTGTGAGTACTGGTTGGATCATCCTTGGAGGTTTCTACCAAAGTGTGGATCTAAACTAGCTAGGGTTTGGATTAGATCTTGGTGGATCTTGGAGAACTATTACTTGCTTTGTATTTGGCCATAATTGACAAGGTCTTACATCCTGGCACATTGCATGTAATCGATTACATCTATGAATAAATTATTGTGACTTGGCTTCAAATCTTGCATTATTATTGTGTTTCTATTTTGTGGTTATTTGATGAGGGTTAGGACATCACCTTTGGGGATCCTCCTATCTCGCACTACATCAAGTTGTATTAGAAGATGAACCTAAACTTGTTGAGAAGAAGAGACAAATAAGTAGAGGTGAGTTTAAGGGTACTTTTTTTAGATTTCATGAAGAAGGACATAGATCTTATGAGTGTCTACAAAAGGCTGGTGATAGGAAAGTATTTTTGGTAAATGAAGTTGCAAACCATAAACCTAAGAAATGGGAGAGTTATTGGCTTGGAAAGTATTGGTTGGTCAGAGAACACTGGAATCTTGTTGGAGGAGTAATCTATTTAGGACTCATTGTAAGTTTGGTGGTAAAGTTTGCAATGCGATTGTGGATGGTGGTAGTACTAATAACCTTGTTACTAAGGAGATGGTTTAGAAACTTGGTTTGAAGAGAGTGAGACATCCTTATCCTTATAGGATTGGTTGGTTGCAAGGTAAGCATGCTTTGGAAGTGAGGGAGCAGTGCCTTGTTGATTTCTAAATTAGGCAGTATAAGGATCAAGTGTTGTATGATATTGTGGACATGAACAATTGTCATGTGTTTCTTGGTAGACCTTGGCAATTTGATTTCAAGGTTGTGCAAAATTATGTCAAGAATATGTTTACAATTGAGAAGGGTGACAGGAAGCATTCCTTGATTCCTTTTTAGAATGAAGAGGTTGGTAGAAGGAACCTAAGTATTAATAGTTGAGTTGAGTTGTTGGATTCTGGAAGGGTTAGTGATTAGTATGGATAGAAAACCTATGGAAGACTAAGGATGGAGGTAAAGAAGTAGAAGAAGACAAAGGGAAAGAGTGTACAAGTTGAAGACTTGGAGGGCATTTATGTGAAGAACTATTTTGGCATTTATGTGGTGAATCATGGAAGATGTTCTTCTAACTATTGGGAACATATTTTCACACCTAGGGAGTCTGATGCAGGAGCTTCCTAGGGTATTTGGCTATCTTACATGATTAAGGTATTTTTGTGGAGTTGAGTGGACCTATTTGGGTCTTGGTAATTAATTTTTATGTATTTAATAAGTATTGTAAGCCTTTAAAGGCATTTGGTATTTAATTTCTATTGGAGGCTAACTTGTGGCTCTTCGAATATTTAACGTAAGGGATATTTAATTTGTAGTTTACTAGGCTGACTTCTGGCTTAGTTTGGTATAAGCAAGAGGTGTGGTGAAGTATTTAGACATTATTCATTCGGAGGAGGAGGAGTGAGTCTGGAGAGTGATTGAACTGTGGTTTTTTCCTGAGTTTGTAGACATAGTGTCGAATATGAGGTAGTTTACAGTAGGATTGGGATTATTCATCCATCTTGGAGAAGAGGAGGTGGTAGAGGAGTGAATTTTGAGAAAGTCTAGTAGCTAAGGCTTGGGAAACAAGGAGATTTATTGGTAAGCTTGTGAGTACCAATTGGATCTTCCTTGGATGTTTCTACCAGAGTGTGGACCTAGAATAGCTAGAGTTTGGATTGGATCTTGATGGATCTTGCAGAACTATTACTTTATTTGTATTTCGCCATAATCAAGAAGGCCTTACAGCCTAACACATTGCATGTAATCAGTTATATCTATGAATAAATTATTGTGACTTGGCTTCAAATCTTGCATTGTTGTTGTGTTTTCATTATTTGGTTATTTATTGGAGGTTAGGACATCTGCTTTGGGGATTCTCTTACCTTGCACTACACTATGGCTTCTAAACTTGGAAAGGGTGTTGGTGTTAATGTTAAGGTTTCTAACAATGGTGTGGTGGCTGTCAATTATGGTATTGTATCTCTCAAGGGCACTAGAGCTAGTGTCAAGATTTCTAGTAATAGTACATCGAGTGTTGGACCTAGTTCTTTGGCTTTAGAATTGGGTATGGGTGTTGCAATTGGTTTTTCATATGCCCAACCCTTGTGTAAGGTTGGGTGTTTGAAAAGAGGCCACAAATTTTGTTGTGTATCTTCCAATCCCCACATGCAAGCCATTATCACTTAATCTGGGGGATGTGTCACTTGTAAAAATTGAGAGTCATATTAGGGCTCTCTCCAAGGATTCTATTATTTGTCACTTTAAGGTTATTTTTTCCACTCTCTTAGAGATTTTTGCATGGATTTTTAAGCATTGAGATCCATATATTACAACTTCTCTTGAGATCTTCCTCTTGGTCAAAGGTTTCTTTATTGTTTCTTTTGACAATCCAAAGGATAGGAAGGCCATTCTCTTTGATCAAGTTTTTACTTAGGAGAATCACTTTCCTTTGATTGTTAAACCATGGCATAAAATTTTTTACTCTCTAACTAGGTCTTTCCAAAAAATTCCAACTTGGGTAAGACTTCCTAATCTTCCTCTTCATTCCTAGGTGGATTTTGTTATTAAGGAAATTGAAAAGGTTTTAGTGGATTTTTGTTTGGTGGACTCCCAATATTTTAAGTGTTTCCATTCCACTTATGCTAGGATTCTGGTTGATATTGATGTCTCAAAGGTTCTGCCAACTAAGATTATTTTTAGTTATTCAAATGGTTCATGGAATCAATTTCTTGATTGTGAAGGTCTCTATTTTAGGTGTAAAAATGTTTCAATATTGGACATATTGATGCTAAGTGTGAGATTGGAAAATCTAGAAATAAATGACCCTCATCTTGGAGGATGCATTATGGAAACATTATTTAGTAGAAAAAATATCTACTCTAGTGGATGAGGTTTCTAGAATTGAAGAGTTCGGGGCTCCATCCTCTATATTGGAAGTTATTCCTTCTGGTCCTTCTCGGATGGAGAATGTTTTTATTCCAAGATGGATGCTCAAGTTTCAGATGGGTTATGTTATTTTTCTATTGGTTGTCTTGGATCCTTTTAGAAGGAGGACGAGACTATTGTTTTTGGTCAAGGTGAAAGATCTAGTGTTCTGGGTGCAGACTCTAGTCAAGGTAATCCTAGTGGTTTTAGTGTTTTGGCCACTAATTCTATACATTGTAATCTTTTTAATACTATGATTTTTGGTTTTAGTCAAGCTATATCTACTAGAATTAGTAATGTTTCTTCTTTTGGTTCAAGTATTAGCACTTTTGTCTCTAGTTCTTGTACTTTTGTTGTTGGTAATAAAACTATTGGTATTAGTTCTAGTCTGTTGGTAGAAGTGATGACAACTAGTTAATGGAAAAAGTTAGATGATTTTCCCTCTATTTTTGACTCTCAAGTTTGGAAGGCTAAGGCTATGATGATGGAGGAGGGTGGACTCCTATTACTAGGAAAGGATCTAAAAAGGCCCTTCCTCACCTTGATATGAATTTATGCTCCCACAAAAAGGGAGTAAAAGGGAATTCTTAGTTCCCTTGTTGGATGGTTGATTAAGAGTTCATTTTGGTTTTCTTTTCTATCTTTTTTTATTGGTGTTGTTGGACCTACAATGTTTTTTTGTAGCATCTTGATTCTAGTTTTGGGGTCTTGATTGGGGTATCTAGTCCTTGTAAAACCTTTGTTCGGATTTGTTAGTTGGTGTTAAGAACCCCAATTTTGAACTTGAAAATCCAATCTTCCTAATGGCCTTTCCTTAGTTTTCTTTGATTCTCCTTCAATTTAAATTGAAAATTTTCTATAAAGCTATAATGTGTAAGGCAAGTTTTAGATGAAATTTCATGACAATGAACCAAAATATCCAAGCCCAAGGTTCAAGGCTTTCCTTTGTAATTTTGGGACCATATTTATCTAGGTTCAAAAAGGTTCTAAGCCACTTTGTACTCATTGAACAAGGTTCATTGGTTCCATGATGTAGTTTCAGATTATACATTCTAGTCCAGAATTGGTTGATTTTAGAGGTGGTTTCATGTCTAAGGTTTAAGTTTCCATGATCTAAGTTCAACAGTTCAAAGTCCAAATTTAGTGTTTTAGATTCAAATTTCAACATTTATGTTTGTTAGTTTTAAGTTTATGTGCTTTAGTTTCACATTTATCATTCAGAGAATGTGATGGCATTAATAAAGTTATGGTTAATGATAAAGACCAAATTTGCATGATTCAGCTAAGATGGTTTCCAAGTTTAGAGTCCTTGATGCATTATGTGATAATTCAAAGTGAGGTAATTATATCAAAATAAAAATCCTCAATTAGTATGAAGAGCTTCTATAAGGAGGCCATTAGTTCAAGTCTTCAAAATACATAATTGAAAGACTATGAAACTCATCATCAAGTCTAGAAATGCCTTGAAGGCTGAAAATGGTGTGATTCTGAGTTGCATGCACAAAGAAAGAGCTTGAGATTAGTAATGCTTTTGGATTGAAACCCTATAGGTTTAGCATTGCCACATGTGGAAAATTTAAAATCTTACCAAAATCAAATGATGAAAAGCATACCAATTGTTTGATAGAATGTCAACACAAAATGAGGCATATGATCCTTTTCCACGTGCCCTAAGAAACACATGATTTATGATATCCATAGTATTAAAGCATTTAGTGTAATTTATCCTCAAACATGAGTATGTGTGCATACTCTATGAGATGTTTGAAATTATGCCTGATATCAGCTGGATGATTGAAATTGTAGGAAAAAAAAAGTTGAAAGGAACTCAAACCTAGCACACACATAGCTAATAGCTAAACAATCCATATGGCTCATAGACTCTAGTCCTATGCTTTAGATATTGAATTTACATGTCGAACATGATGAAGGGACATGAGTCAAGTTTCATCGATCCTCCTTGTTAAAGACACAAAATAAATAAAATGTTTGATATAATGCTAGTGGGAATCTCTATGACAAGTCCACAAGTGCATTGGGACAGTGATAAAATATTTTAAAAAGACAAACAAGAGGGACACAATTTTGAGGTACTTGGTGGACTATTGCATATATTGTCAACATTTGGGCTTGACATTTTTTCCTATGTAATCACCTTGCACATCCTCAAGGGTGTCTTCATAAGATGACATGGAATAGCCAAATGCAAATGTAATGAAGTCAATAAACACATGTACTTCTCCCCTTAATACCATGCTCACAAATTAATGCTTTTAGTTGCATTGGCACCTACCCAATATGTGAAGAACTAGGATGTATTAAGATGTACATCTGCATATTCCATGATAAAGTTAACCTCCACAGTTGTGGAAGAAGTTGTAGTCTGAGTTTGAATGAAAATAATATGAGCTTTCATTGATGCTATCGATCTCTCAATCCTAGAGATAAATAAAGATACTTCCAACATGGTGTATGGAGGAATGGGGTTTCTTCAAAGCCATAAAAGAGCTTGATTAGTAAAGCTATTATGGGGTATTGGTGAAAAGGTTTTTTCAATTCAAAGCCTCAAGGAAAGTGCATGCAAATTGTTTGACAAAAAGCCTAATAAATTGTAATAGTTTGTTGGAAGGATCCATGCAAGTTCATATTGTTGATGCCTCACAAAGAAATAAAGTTAGAATCGACATAATTCAATAATAGATGGGTAACTGTCAAGTGTGAATTCCATGTTATGAACATTCTTAGTTTTGTTATAGTATGAAGTTCCCATTGCCAAATCATATGCCACCTGTCAACATCTTTTAGGGGTCCTGTGTTCACAATATTATAAACAATGTTTATAATGTTTTAAAGGTATGATAAAAAATAGGAGGGAAAGAAAGTCAATTCCAAGAAGTAGTTATTATAACTAATTGACCTCATCAATATAGAATAAAATAAATATGTCAAAGAGGGTTGGAGTAGGGGTTCCATTTTTTTGAGAGACTGTATGTTGCATAAGAGGGGAAGCATAGATTGTATAGGTTTTTGATAGATTTTACTTGTGAGAAAATTGTGGTTTTTAATCTTAGTTTTCCTTTTGACTATTTCTCTAATACTTTGATTGAAATAATATTTTGAAATTTTTCAATTTTGATTGAAATGAAAAATATCAATGTTGCTTTAAAGATTGTGAGTTTAAAGCTATTTCTTGTTAGGATTAAACCATGGATAGAAATAACAATTACATGCAAATATAACCAATATCAAAAAATAATAGATCACACAGAAAATAACACAAGACACCAAGATTTAATGTGGTTCACCCAATACCTAGGCTACATCTACCAAACAGTAAGTCTGATATTATTATGATCCAGTGATTACAACCTAATTACAATCTGTAATCCCTTACAACTCAATACCGCCACAAGAACAAATTTTGCATCACCACAATGAAATAACCCCTAACACTCAGCCCTTTTATACAAGTATTTTTACGCTGCTTTAGAGTTACAACATGTTGACCATATGTCAGCCATACATCAGCCACATCATTGGCCATAACCCAAAATTTATGATGTATAGTACTTCCCTTACCAGTCATCGCAAACTAATAATCGCCCACTTAGGGATTGATTAGACTCCACACAAGAAAACAATCTCCCATGTGGAGACTGATCCTATAGCAATACCACTACCACATGGAGCTCCCACTGGATCAAACCACCCTGGACTCTATTGTTATTTTATTCATGTCTAGTCTAGAAGACCAATTGAAGATAAAGAGGAGTTCAAATTCTCCCTTATTACTACCTTTGTAAACATATTTGCTAGATTTTTATCTGTAGGGATCTTGTCTAGCTTTAACTATACATCCTCAAAACTGACTGAATGAAATGGTACCAAAACTGTATGTGTTTTGTCTTTGAATGTAGAGCTGAATTATTTACAAGATGAATGACACTCTGACTATCTATAAACAAATAATTATCCTTTTGAGGATGTCCCAATTCTTGCAAGAAGAACTAAAGCCATATCATCTCCTTCATTTCCTATGTAATAACAACATACTCTACCTCTGTAGTGGATACAGTAGTAACCTTCTGTAACTGAGAAACCTAGCTCATGATAGCCCTGCCAATAGTAAAGACATAACCTATAGTACTCCACTTGCTATCAATATCCCTTGCCAAATCTAAGTCAACATAGCCCTATAAATCAATAGTAGAGCCCCCAAACTATAAACACTCATTAGATGTTCCTCTCAAATAACTAAGAATCCATTTGATATAGGCAAGGGATGAATAACTAGGGCCAAAGGCACACCTAGCTATCCAAACCACCTTGCAAGAGTTAACACAACAGAAGCAAACACGAGGAACAACACCAAGGAAAGAGAGAACAAGGATATATTTATTGATTCATCAAATATTCAACGTACATGCCCAGCTGTAAGGCCTTCTAGGTTACAGCCAATTACAAATGTATAACTTCTAGATCTCCAAATCAGCTTTTTAAATCCACATATCTCTTTTGTTTTGAACTCTCCCCAAAATTTTGCCCTAACCCTAAACCTAAACACCCTATTTATACTTGCTAAAATGGCTTACGAATAATTCTAGAACATAGAGAAACCACAAGTCGGCCCTCATCAAATATAACTAACTATACCAAAATTAAATCTGAGCAAAGTCAACCCAATTGGAACTAGGCAGAATGAACTAATGTATAGGATTACAAAGAAACCTAGGATGCTCCTGTATCAGAGAACTAGGGTTGGGAAAAAAAATGATTCTCCTAAATCATGCAAGTGTCACACCCTGAGCTGAATCCAACTCAAACTGAGAAATCCATGTAGCATCTTCAATTGGTCTATTCTTCCACTTCACCAAATATTCATAGTAATCTTTTCCTCATGTGCTCTTACCAACTCTTTGATCCAATATCTATTCAATCTCTTCAATTTGCTTCTTAGGATAATCATCAGGTATAACAATTTCATCCTCTAACTCATGATACTTATACAAATCAGCAATATTGAATATAGGAGATATATCCATGTCATCAATTAACTCAACTTCATAAGCATTACCACTATCAAACTTCTTCAAGATCTTACAAGGTCCAAATTTCTTCATCTTTAACTTACTGTATGTTCTAGCTGGGAATCTTCCTTTCTTCAGATGAACCATCACCTCATCACCAACCTAAAAATCATGGTGTCTTCTAGACTGATCAGCATTCTCTTTATACTTCTGATTATTTTGTTCCAATCTCAACTTCACTTCCTTATGCAAAGACTCCATAAAATTAACAAATTCTTCTCCTGCAGCGCTTCTCTTTTCTTCACCAACAACATCTCTCAAATCTGATATGCCTCTAGGATACATTCTAGTAACAATCTCAAAAGGTTTCTTCCCTATACTCCTATTCATAGAATTGTTATATGCAAATCCAGCTTGTGCCAATACCATCTCCCAATTACTTGGCTTATTCCCAACCAAACACCTTAGCAAATTACCCAAGCTTCTATTCACAACCTCTGTCTGTCCATCTATTTGTGGATGGAATGTAGAACTAAACTTCAACTCAGTAACCATTTTCTTTCACAAAGTCTTCCAAAAATATCCAACAAACTTACCATCTCTGTCAGAAATAATACTTCTTGGTAATCCATGCAATCTCACAATCTCTTTAAAAAAAAGTTCAGCAACATGCTCAGCATCTGATGTCTTCTTACATGGTATAAAATGAGCCATCTTAGAAAATCTGTCCACTACCACAAATATGGAATCATACCCTTTCATTGTCTTAGGCAATCGAAGAACAAAATCCATACTAATGTCAGTTCAAGGTTTCTCAAGAACAGTAATAGGTGTATACAAACTAGTATTTTGACTCACTCCTTTTGCAACTTGACAAACTCCACAACTCTTTACAAATTTTTGAACATCCTTATACATTTGTGGCCAATAATATTTTTCTTTCATCAAACCCAATGTCTTATCAATTCCAAAATGTCCAGCTAATCCACCACTATGCTTTTCCTTAATTAGATTGAACCTCATAGAACTTCTAGGAATACACAACTGAATGCCTTTGAACAACATACCTTCTTGAATGAAATACTCATCATACTTACTTATGTGATCTGTCAAATTTGGTGCTCTGCACTCTCTCCATGCCTCAGAAAAATTAGGATCAGCATTGTATAACTCTTTCATCTCATCAAAACCAAGAACTTCAACCTTTATTTCAGTCAACAAGGAATGTCTTCTACTCAATGCATCAACACCTTTGTTAGTAACTCCACTCTTATGCTTAATCACAAATGTAAAACTCTGCAACTATTCAACCCACTTCATATGTCTTTGATTCAATTTATGTTGACTTCCCAAGTATTGTAAAGCTTTATTATCAGTATACAACACAAACTCATTAGGCATCAAATAATGTCTCCACTTCTTCAATTCTTGAACAATAGCATAAAACTCTTGATCATACACAAAATATTTCCTTCTAGTATCATTCAAATTTTCACTAAAGAAAGTAACAGGCTTACCTTCTTGACTTAATACAGCTCCTATTGCATTACCACTTGCATCACATTCAACTTGAAATACTTTGTTGAAATCAGGCAAAGCCAATACCTATAATTTTGTAACCTTTTGTTTCACAATCTCAAAACTCTTATCAGCTCCATGTGTCCACTTGAATTCCTTTTTATCTCCCCTCATTGTCTCAGTCATAGCATTGAAAACAACACTGAAATTCTTTATAAACTTTCTATAAAAACTAGCTAAACCATGAAATGATCTTACCTCACTCACATTCTTAGGTGTAGGCCATTCCAAAATTGCTTTAACCTTCTCAAGATCCATCTTCAAACCATCAGTTGAAATCAAAAATGCTAGATACACAATCTCCTCTTGTATAAAAGAACACTTTTTCAGATTAATTAGCAACTTTTCCTCTTTCAACCTCTACAATACTTGTCTAATATGCTCAAGATGTTCTTCCTTAGTCTTACTGAATATTAGAATATCATCCAAATAAACAATCACAAACTTACCCAAAAATCTTTTCAGAACTTCATTCATTAACCTCATGAAAGTACTAGGTGCATTAGTCAAACCAAAAGGCATAACCAACCATTCATACAAACCATATTTTGTCTTGAAAGTAGTCTTCCATTCATCACCTTCTCTGATTCTGATATGATGATATCCACTCTTCAAATCAATCTTGGTAAAATACTTTGCTCCACTTAAACAATCCATTATGTCATCCATCCTTGGCATAGGAAACCTATATTTCACTATTATCTTGTTAATGGCTCTGGAATCAATACACATTCTCCATTCTCCATTCTTTTTAGGTGCTAATATAGTAGGTACAACACATGGACTCAAGCTTTCTCTAATCAAACCTTTCTACAACAAATCATGCACTTGTCTATTAAGTTCTTGATTCTCTGTATGTGACAATCTATATGGTGCTTTGTTTGGCAAACTTGCTCCAGGAATCAAATGCATACGATGACTTATACTTCTTACTAGAGGTAATCCATCAAGAAGATCATCAAAAATAATGTCTTTATATCCATTGAGCAATTTTGCAATTTCTTTAGGCACTTGGTTAGCATTATTCTCTTGCACTTGGCCTTCATTGACAAAACTTGGTTTTCTTGAAACTATGGCAAAAAAAACCTGATTCTTCTTCACTTCCTTTTCAAATTGTTTCCCATTAACCATACAAATCTTTACAATAGTACAATTAACCTCATCAGGGACTTCAATCAAAGGCAAAAATGTTTGTTTCTTCCCATTCACTCAAAGAGTATATTGATTCAATCTTCCATCATATACAGCATGTCTATCATATTGCCAAGGTCTACCCAACAAAATATGACAACAATCCATGGGCATAATATCGCACAAAAATTCATCAACATAATGTCCAATTTTAAATTTCACAAGGCATTGATCACTTACCAATATCTTATGCTCATCTATGATCCATGAAACATGATAAGGTTTGGGATGTTTTAGCCTCTATAACTGCAACTTGGTAACCAGCTCTTCTGATGTCAGATTTGTAGAACTCCCACTATCAATGATCACTTTGTAGCATTTTCCACCCATCTTACATCTTGTCTTGAAAAGACTTCTCCTTAAAATAGGTTCCTCATCACTTCTTTTATTACATAAGGTTCTTCTCACCATCAGATTTTCTCCAACCTCAGGTCCACTTGGTGAACTTTCAATGTCTTATTGAATCACAACATTTCTATTATTCTGTCCACTTTCAAAGGATCTACATTCAAAAGATCTATGTACTTATTTGCCACATCTAAAACAATTACCATGAAACCCACTTCTACAATAGGAATTACATCTTCCCTAGTAAGAATTAGTGCCTCATTGGTAAGAATTACCACCTTGGTCTTGCCTTTATCATCACTCTTGCATTCAAATTTTCCTTTATCTTGCATAGAATTGTCAGATCTACTACTTTCTCTGTAAGATCTACCTCTACCTCTTTTTCTTTGTTCATGCTTCTTTGTCAAGATCTCCTCATCCTTCAAGGCATACTAGTATGCTTCTTCCACACTTTCCAACTTCACAAAACTTATCTCATCTTGAATTCCAGATCTCAATCCATTAATGTACCTTACAATTTTCTCAACATCATCATCCACATGTCTAGATCTGATGTCCAATCTATAGAATTCTTTAGTATATTCTTTCATAGTCATGTCCCTTTGTTTCAAATTTTGCATCTTTCTCAATAAGCTAACTTGGTAATCAGCAAGAAGGAATTTGTTCTTTACCTTTTTCACCATATTTGGCCAAGTTCTTATCTTTTCCTTTCCTCTCCTTTGTCTATCAGTTTGTAAGTGCTCCCACCATAATGATGCATGACCTTTCAGCCTAGTGACTGTGATCTTCACCTTTCTATTATCAGGAGTGGTTTCATACTCAAAGAACTTTTCCATATCAGAGATCCAATCTAACATAGTATTTGTATCCAATTTCCCATCATAAGGAACAACTTCTATAGTAGGCTTTGAATTTTTCCTAGACAATAATTGCAACAATCTTTCTTCATCTCAATCTTCTTCAAGTTTTGGATTATGGTTTGGTGCTGCTGCTTCATCATCACTTACATCTTCAAGATGCACTCCTCTCCTTTGGGCTATCTCCACAGCATCTAATCTGGCTGCAATTTGTCTTAATTGATCCAATATAGTGCTATCAACATTATTTCCTCTACCATGAACCATCTTTACAAATTAGGTTCTTGCAAGATTATAACCCTCTACAAGTTATAGGTCAAATCCACAGATCTGCCACCCTACAACTAGATCCAAATCAGGGTTCTACACGATCCAATCTCCACAAGGATGAACTTCAAGCTCTAATACCAACTAATGCAGGCAAGGGATGAATAACTAGGGCCAAAGGTACACCTAGCTATCCAAACCACCCTGCAAGAATTAACACAACGGAAGCAAACACGAGGAACAACACCAAGGAAAGAGAGAACAAGGATATATTTATTGATTCATCAAATATTCAGCATACATGCCCAGCTGTAAGGCCTTCTAGGTTACGGCCAATTACAAATGTATAACTTTGAGATCTCCAAATCAGCTTTTTAAATCCACATATCTCTTTTCTTTTGAACTCTACCCAAAAATATGCCCTAACCCTAAACCTAAACACCCTACTTATACTTGCCAAAATGGTTTACAGATAATTCTAGAACATAGAGAAACCACAAGTCGGCCCTCATCAAATATAATTAACTATACCAAAATTAAATTTGAGCAAAGTCAACCCAATTGGAACTAGGCAGAATGAACTAATGTACAAGATTACAAAAAAACTCAGGATGCTTTTGCATCACCATTTGACTGCATTCTAATGCTCAATTCCTAGATGACTCATATACCTACTAACAACTCCTTCTGCATGTGCAATATCTAGCCTAGTACATATCATAGCATACCATCAAGCTTCCTATAGTTAAGGCATAGGGTACCTTTGACATCTTATCCTCCTCTTCTTGTGTCTTGGGACACATCTCCATAGTCAACTTCAAATGACCAGGTAAAGGTGTGTTGATAGCTTTAGCATTCTCCATAGAGAAATATTGCAACACCTTCTCAACATAATCAGCCTGACATAGTGTCAATTGCCTATTCTTCCTATCTTTGTAAATCTTCATACCAAGGATTTGTTTTGCTGCCCCCAAATCCTTCATAGAAAATACATGTGCTAACTGGCATTTCATCCCCTTAATGTGATCCATGTTAGACCCAGCTACAAATATATCATCAGCATATAAACATAAAATAATGTAGCTATCATTATCAAACCTCTTAAAGTAGACACAATGATCTGAATGATACTTACTGTAACCATGCTCATGCATAAAATTGTCAAATTTTAGATACCATCGCTGAGGCACTTGCTTCAAGCCATATAAACTTTTCTTCAATTTGCACACTAAGTTCTCCTTACCCTTGACCTCAAATTCCTATGGCTGAGCGATATATATCTCTTCATCCAAATCACCATGAAGGAAGGTTGTTTTAACATCAAGCTACTCTAAATGCAAATTTTTAGTAGCCATAATACTTAAAATAGTACAGATAGAAGTCATTTTAACAATAGGAGAGAATATTTCATCAAAATGAATGCCCTTTTTCTATGAAAATCCTTTTACAACTAACCTAGCTTTAAATCTTTTTCTTACCTCCATCCTCTTCTTTCAACCTATAAACCCACTTATTTTGTAAAGTTCTTTTACCTGTAGGCAACTTGCATAAATCCCATGTCTTATTCTTCAACTAAGAGTCCATTTCATCTTTTATTGTAGACTCCCATTGAATCTTATTATCCACCTACATGGCTTCATCATAACATTCAAGTTCACCAGAATCTATTAAAAAAATAGAAAACAAAGAAGGAAAAAATCTTTGTGGAGGTCTAATTTTCCTTGTTGACCATCTAACATTCATTGGTGTGTGTGGTATTTGTTTTTTTGGTTGTTGCACATCATGAGGAATGACTGGAACATCATCTTTTGGAATATCATCCAGCACTACATAATCATCTTCTTTCTTCTCATGTTGTTGTAATAGATCTTTGTACAACACTTTCTCATTGATTATGACATCCCTACTTCTTATAATTTTATGATTTTCAAAATCACAAATCCTATAACCAAATTCATTAATACCATATCCAATAAACACAAATTTCTTTGACCTAGCTTCTAGCTTGATTCTATTTTTCAGAATCTATGTGAGCAAATGCTTCACAACCGAAGGTTTTGAGAAAAGAATAATTCATCTTCTTACCAGTCCATGCTTCCTCTGGAATACCACAATCCAAAGGAGTAGAGGGACCTCTATTAATCAAATATACAATAGTATTGATAACATCCACCCACATGTGTAAGGGCAACCTAGCATGCAACCTCATGCTCCTTGCACACTCCATTATAGTCCTGTTCATGCGTTTAACCACTCTATTTTCCTATGGAGTCCTTGGAATAGTTTTCTATCTATGAATTCCATTAGTGGAGAAATAATCTTCAAATTCATGACTAAAATACTCACCACCATTATTAGATCTGAAACATTTTAATTTCTTACTAGTCTCATTTCCAACCAAGCATTTCCATTTCTTAAAAGTTTGAAATACATCAGATTTTTGTCTAAGGATATAAATCTATACCTTTCTAGTTGCATCATTAATAAATGTAAGATAATAATGAGAGCCTCCAAGGGAAGATACTTGATTCAGTCCCCATACATCGGTATGCACAAGTTCTAATTTCTAATTTTTGTTTTCCTTCCTAGTCTCCACAAAACTCACTCTTTTTTGTTTTCTATACATACAACTTTCACAAAAATCTATATTAACACATTTTAGACTTGGTAAACATTCTTTCAATGAAGTAATTTCATACCTGTCTCACTCATGTGCCCAAGTTTTTTGTGCCACAATGTTGTATCAGAATTTATAGCAGCTATTTATTCTCCCTACTCAACTGCAGCAACTATTTCTAAATATTCATTTTTCTCTAAAATAATTAAAGTAGAAGGAACAATATGACTTTTACAAAGATATAAGGTGCCTACAAGGGAACCTTTTGAAAACTTCCAATTTTTATCATTAAAAGTAACTACACAACCCTCATTATTGAGTTTCCCTACTAAAAGTAAATTCCTACTCAACCTTGGAACATGTCTTACCTCATGTAGTAGCCAATGATTCCCATTCTGCAACTTAATCTTAACTTTTCCCTTTCTAACAATCTAACAAGGATCATTATCCCCAAAATAAACAAGCCCAAAATCCCCTTGGACATAATCAATGAAATAACCTCTATGAGGTGTAGCATGAAATGAAGCACTAGAATCCAAAACCCATGAATCATCAATACTTGCTAAAGATAGAAGACAAACATCCTCTTTGGATTTTCTACTTACCACATTTGCCTCCTTGTCTCCATCTAGTTTACCTCCTTCATTTTTCTTTCGAGTCCAACAATCTTTCTTTTTATGCTCTAGTTTCCCATAGTACCAACATTCGTTCGGTCCTGTCGATTGTGACCTCCTCCCCTTTGACTTTCCTCTTGATTTCTAGAATTATTTCCTCTTTCATTCATTCTACCTTGACTTTGTGCATTCAAAGCACTTCTTGATGTAGATCCACTTGAGGATTTCCTACAAATTTCCTCACTCAAAGTAACACTGATCACATCATCATATTTTAGGGTACTAGATCCAAGAACGAAATTACTCACAACCATTACCAAGCCATTCCATCTTTTAGGAAAAGAACACAAAATCAAGAGAGCCCTAATTTCTTCATCAAAATTGATACCCATAGAAGATAACTGACTAGTAATAGTATTAAACTCATTTAAATGATCTGCAATAGATCCACTTTCTATCATTTTCATATTAAATAAACACTTCATGAGAAATACCTTGTTTGAAGCAGAGGGATTTTCATACAACTTTGCTAGGGTTTGTATCAACTCTTTCATCATCTTCACTCTTGCAATATCAAATGCCACTGATGGTGCTAGGCATAATAAAATTCTTCAAAGTGCCTTTCTATCTAAAAGATCCCAGTCATCGTTTGACATAAATCCCTGATTCTTGGTTTTACCTTCCAATGAATTCCATAAATCCTTTTGATAAAAATGGTCTTCCATTTGCATCTTCCATAACTGAAAGTTATGCCCATTAAACCTGTCAACCCTCAGCTTACCCTCATCTGCCATCACTCCCACTCAACCATGAGACTTTCCTAGAGAGGATAACTGAAAAAACAACTAGGCTCTAACACTACTTGCTAGGATTAAACCATAGACATAAATAATAATTACATGCAAATATAACCAATATTAGAAAATAATAGATCACACAGAAAAGAACAAAAGACACCAAGATTTAACTCAGTTTACCCAATCCTTGGACTATGTGCACCAAACAAAAAGTTTGATATTATTATGATCCATTGATTACAACCTAATTACAATCTGTAATCCCTTATAGCTCAATACCACCGCAAGAACCAATTTTCCATCACCACAATGAAATAATCCCTAACCCTAAGCCCTTTTAAACAACCATTTTTATGCTACTTTAAGGTGACAACATGTCAGCCATATGTAGAGTACTTCCATGATCAATCACCACAAACTAACATTTCTTTCATGATTATAAAGTAAATCATGATTGTCAATGATATCTACATTTTGTTCTTGAATCAATAGCTTGAAGAGAAGTTTTGTGTTTACTTTTAAAGTATGTATTTGATTTCTTAAACTTTATATGAAATTGGGAATTGTATGTCTCTAATTTGCTACATATAGATTGGTTTATTTGAGTTTCATTCTGTACATTCTCCCCCTATCCAAGAATAGTGAATGTAGTCTTTGCTTTTAGGTTAAAAATTTCTTAATCTCATTCTTTGTATATCTAATTGGGAGCTATACCATATAAAATTTAGAGGACACTTGCACAATCCAATGGCAAAGCGATCCAACAATTGGTAGATTTTGTGTCTTCATTTTTGGAAAAATAAGGGTTATTTTGGAAGTTTTGTGTGAAGACAAATCTATTTACCAACAAGTTTTTGGCAACTTTGCTAGGGACTCAGAATGAAGATCAATATCTAATAATTGTTTCCTTAGTTTTATGATTGTCTTTGGATGTTGGAGATTTGTGACTCTATATAAAGACTATGTCAAATATGAAAGTCATGAGAAGGCCAAGGCCAAATCCCTCTCTCATGGAACTTTATTCAATGAAAGATAAAATATTGTGCACATTCATGGATAGCTATAAAGAGAGAATTTCTCGAGCTATCAGGAATAACATAAACATGGATGATGATTCCACTTCTTGGTTGTTGTGGACAAGCCTTTGTGTGAGATTCTACAAGTTGAAAGAGTTAGAAGAAAATAATAAAGTGTCATAATTATATCAAAAAAGGTTATCAGAACTAAACAAAGAGCTGAAAGTTGATGAAGAAGAAGCTCCAATCATCTCATCTTCATCCATTTATTTCAATCATCTTATCATGAATGACCAAGAAGCCCAACTAGATTTACTTCAGCCTCCTGGTAATCTAGTTTTAAAGGATGAGAATAGCCTTGACAACACTAGATAAATGGTAAGCAATAATGATGAAACATTGTCCTAAATTTATTTTTCTCCTCATATAGAAAGTTTCTCATTTGAATGTTGTGATGATCATCTTTATCTAGAAGATTCTATGGAAATTCTTTAGGATAATGCCCTACTAGAATATGAATATTTTTATGTTATAGAAGATGGTGAAAATAATACTTCTTTATGTGTGTTTGATGGTTAAGGCCCTATTCTAGAATCTTTTTATTTGGATGTAAATGCAGTAGTAGATCTTCTTGATAATGTTGATTTTGAAAATGATGATAAAAGATATCTTTAAAAATACCTTTTTGTGATTGAAAGTTTGGCCAAAGGGTTGAATGTGGGAATGAACTTGGAGAAAGTGGTCTTTTTGGTTAACAAAATGTTGTAGCCTCAAGAAGAGAAAATAAATCGATCCTTGATGTCTATCATGCAAGAATGCTCTTCTACAATGACCTCAGTTATTGATACATTTACTATTTTGTTTTTAGATAGGGATTTTTTTGACACATTGCAACCAAGAAAGACATAATCATTATGGTGAAAATAGACCCTATGGTTAAACAATATGAAAGATACCATGCTAGAAGTGACATGTTTGAGAATGATATGCAAGTGAGTTTCTTAAAAGAGGAGCCTCATTTTTTCAATCAAGTGTTGGAAATGAAGGTGAATGTTTTGTATTTCCTATTGTTAACTATAGATATCCAAAAAAATTTAATGATCTAAATGTGGCACTTTCCCATTTTTAAGGATAAGCTAATGGTGTGTGTACCAGATAAGAGGAATATCAAAAAAAATTCAATGGCAAGGTGGCATAAGTGTGTCTTGTTCAAAGGAAAATGAGATGGAAAATAAAGAAAATTATCTAACACAAATGGTGACAATTGTTGCAAATATAGAAGGATTATACTTGTAGAAAATTAGACATTACTACTATCATGAGTTCTACAAGAGGGAAAGACATCAAATTTGTAGATGGTCAAGTGAAGGGAAGTTTAGTATTTGGTCAAGAAACTAGGTACCTTATGGTGCATGTCCTAGGGCTTATAAAATAAATGTGTTGTCATCTTTGATCTAATCTTGGGGAGTTCTAAAATTTATGATGAATTGTGGCTCTTTGAGCAAAATGTATACTTTTCCAAATCCTTGTGCAACATCAATTTTACTTGCAACAACAAGGAGTCTATCGAAACAATATGGTGATGGGTTCTTTCATACAAATGTGATCCATTATTCAGAAAAGGCTCCTACTTCTATCAACCACTGAATGGCTTTGTGTAAGTTAGCCTTTTATTCATGTTCTTTGTGGTGAGGTCTCCTCACTAGTACATACCAATATATAGGCTTTTCTTGTTTTAGTTTGTGGCTAGTTTTTTTTTAATTTAGGTTTTTAGAGTAGTATTTTTTCCCTTTCCATTTTGTTTTGGTTGTTTCCCTACTCTCACTACTAGCAACCCCTCTTTCTTTTCATGTACTTTGACTCTGCTACCCAATGAACTAGGCACCAGTCTTTTTACCAAGAAATGTTGGATTCTTCATGCACTTTTCAGCTCATGCTCCCTAGTCAGAGCCAATGTTAGTTGGTGTTTTGAACCCTAATTTTAAACTTGAAAATCTAGTCTTCCTAATGGGCTTTCCTTAGTTTTCTTAAATTCTCCTCATATTTATATTGAAAATGTTGTGTAAAGCTATATTGTGTAAGGCAAGTTTTAGATGAAATTTCATGAAAGTGAACCAAAATATCCAAGCCCAAAGTATAAGGCTTTCCTTTATAATTTTGGAACCATATCAAGATAGGTTTAAAGTTCTTTTGAGCCACTTTGTACTTATTAAACAAGGTTTAGTGGTTCCATGATGTAGTTTTAGATTGTACATTCCAATCTAGAATTTGTTGATTTTAGAGGTAGCTTCCTATCTAAGGGTTTAGTTTCACATTTATCATTCAAAAAATGTGATGGCATGAACAATTTTATGGTTAATGATAAAGATCAAATGTGCATGATTTTGCTGAGATGGTTTCCAAGTTCAGAGTCCCTGATGCATTATGTGATAATTCAAAGTGAGCGAAGTCTATCAAAATTCAAATCCTCAATGAGCTTGAAGAGATTCTATAAGGAGGCCATTAGTTCAAGTCTTCAAATTACATAACCAAAAGAATATGGAACTGATCATCAAGTCAAGAAATTTCTTGAAGGATGGAAATGTTATGATTTTTAGTCATTTGTGCAAAGCAAGAGCTCAAGAGTGGCAATGCCTTGGGATGGAAACCCTATAAGTTCAGCATTGCCACACGTGAAAAAGTTAAAATCTTACCAAAATCCACTGATGGAAAGCATAACAAATGTTTAATAGAATGCTTGTGGAAATCCCTACGATAAATCCATGAGTGCATTGGGACAATGATAAAAGATTTCTGAAAGAAAAACAAGAGAAATGACATTTTGAGGTACTTGGTGGAATGTTGCACATATTGTCAATATTTGGGCCTGATATTTTTTCCCATGTAATCACCTCACACATCAATGAGTGTATCTTCATGAGATGGCATGGGACAATTAGATGCTAATTTGATGAATTCAATAAACACATGTACTACACCCCTTCATATTGTGTTCACAAATTAATGCTTTTAGTTGCATTGGAACCTACCTGATATGTAAACAATTGGGATGTATTAATATGTACATCGACATATTCCATGATAAATTTAACCTCTAGAGTTGTGGAAGAAGTTGTGGTATGAGTTTGAATGAAAAGAATATGAGCTTTCATCAATGATATCAATCTCTCAGTCTTGGAGACAAATAAATATGCTTCAACATGATGTATGGAGGAATGGAATTTCTTCAAAGCCATAAAAGAGCCCGATTAGTAAAGGTATTATGGGGTGTTGGTGAAAATATATTTTCAAATGAAAACCTCAAGGAAAGTGCACACAAATTTCTTGACAAAAAACCTAAGAAATTGTAATAGTTTGTTGGAAGGAGCCATGCACAAGTTCATATTGTTAATGCTTCACAAAGCAATATAGTTGGACTCCACATAATTTTGTAATAGATGGGTAACCATCAAGTGTGAATTCCATGTTATGAACATTCTTAGTGTTGTTATAGGATGAATTTCTCATTACCAAAATCATATTCCACCTGTCAGCATCTTTTAGGGGTCATGTGTTCTCAATATTATAAATAATGTTTATAATGTTTTAACGGTATGAACAAAAAGAGGAGGGAAAAGAAAGTTAGTTCCAAGAAGAAGTTATTATAACTAATTGAATTCATCGAAAAAGGAGAAAATAAATATGTCAAAGAGGGTTGGGTTAGTGGTTCTAATGTTTCAAGAGACTGTATATTGCATAAGAGGGGAAGCATAGATTGTATAGATTTTTTACAGTTCTGTCTATGAGCAAACTGTGTTTTTTAATCTTAGTTTTCCTTTCTTTTAGTTTTGTAATATTGTGATTGAAAGAATGTTTTAAAATTTTTCATTTTGAAGTGAATGAAAAATATCAACATTGCTTAAAATATTGTGAGATTTAAATCTATTTCTTACATGATTGATGTGTAAATCATGATTATTGATGATATCTGCATTATGTTCTTGAGTCAATAGCTTCCAGAGTAGTTTTATGTTTACTTTTAAAGTATGTGTTTGATTTCTTAAACTTTATATACAATTAGGAATTGTATGTCTCAAATTTGGTACATAAAGATTGGTTTATTTAACTCTCATTCTATACATTTTCCCCCATCCAAGAATAGGGTAGTCTTCACATCTAGGTTAAAAGTATTTTTTAATCTCATTCTTTACATATCTAATCAGGGAGTTGTACCCTATAAAATTTAGAGGACTCTTGCACAATCCAATGGAAAAGTGATCCAACTATTGGTAGGTTTTTTTGTCTTCATTTTTGGGAACATAAGGGTTATTTTGGAAGTTTTGTGTTAAGATGAATCTATTTACCAATAGGATCCCTTTGGGATGAATGGGTTTTATTCAAATATATTTTGTTTCTTTTATGTAAAGGGGTCTTGGGTCCCCTCAAAATTTGTTTATACTTTAATCCAAAAATAATAAAAATTAATGAATGAAAAATAAAATTAATGATAAGATAAGTTAACACCTGCACATTCTCTAAGATTCCTAGAAGGAGTCAATGTGAGGGTTTATTATTGGGCCTCATGTGGCAGTGTGTTACTACACTAGGTGCTAAGCCTCTTGTGGAAGCATGTTACTACACCAAGTATTGGGCCTCCTAGGGGGGAGCATGTTACCATGACACATATAGCTTGCAATTTTTGATACCAAGCTCTTACACTCGACTAAAGTTCTGATATAGTTATACTATGGTGGTTTTGACCAATGACCTAATGTATTGTAGTGTCTTCAAGAGCATATAGATTTTGGTATCATACTTGATTAGAGTGAGTGTTTTCCATGGGTGATTTTCTTATGTAATTGTGTTCAGATCATTATCTCCATCAACATAGTGGGAGTGGGCATGTGGGTACCACATAGTTGGGAAGAGTAGCTACATATACTATCATTGTGGATCAGTGTACAGAGATGGTATATTTCCCATTTGAGGTTGGTACTAGATGTTCACTTGGTACTTCAATGTATCTGGAGTATGCTCCCTTGTTATTTATGCTTTACTTTGGGTGTATTTAATATCACGTTTAGATGATATTTTGTATGTTACTTGATGCATTTCTTTATCATGATGATGTATCACATTGCTTAGTTGAGATTTCTTACCACTACTTTGAATTAGTGATGCTATTAGTAGATTAGCATGTTAGATGTTTCATATTTCTTGTGATGTTAATAGATGGTTTATTGGTAAGAAATATTTCATAAGACAAATCCAACAATATTGTTGGAAAATTGAGGTTCATGCTTGGGGTTATGGTTAGAGCCCTTGAGGTCTCATGATTCCATTATGGTAGGGAGGAAATGAGCATGATTGATTAGATTTGGTTGCTTCATATGATTGCACTTCCCTTCTTGAGATGTTTCTTATGTGCATGTATGTTGTAAGGATGTTGATTTACTACATTGATATGTTATTTATCATGGTTTAGAGTAGCATGTTTCTTATGTGAGTTATCTAGATCTACTCTATGTTTTTTATGCTCTTGAGTGTCCATTACTTGTGTTTGGTGGTTCTAGTACTCCTTTATGTGGAGGTTTTAGCCCTATTTTCTTCTAGTTTAGCCTTTTAACCTTCTTGTTATTCTTGGATGACACTAGGAAAACATCTAGTATGATACTAGTGATGTATCCTACTATAGTTATATGAAATCTCATACAATACTAGTGAAGTATTGTACTATAGTTATGTGAAATCTTGTATTCTATTGGTGAAGTATTGTACTTCCTTAGTGTGAATTATATTACTACTTCTTTAGGAACTTTGATCATGTAAAAAATATATCATTTTCATTCTCTTCTTCATTTTTTCTCTTCCTCTTCTTTCTTATACTTAAGATATATTTTATATATATGATGATTCATTTGAGATGGGTTCCCAACTCTCTAGGAGTTAGGATAAAAAAAACTTCTAGGATCTTGACATTTGGGAGATTTCAAACTTAGTCATATTTCAAGAGTTCAAGATTCAGACTTATCCTAATTTTAGGATGGATATTCATGAATTTGATCATTCTCTATGCATATGGTGAATGAACTTTTATGGTTTAATCATTTAAGAATTTTTGTTTGGATTTAAAATCAACATTGTAACCTTATTATTATGTTAATGCAATGAACCTTGTATGTTTAACTCATGTAGATGGAAATGAATGAGTTGTTAGTGATGAACACTTGATGATCTTTAGCGGTTGCTTTAGTATTCCTCTATTTTCTTTGTGATCTTATATTTTAAGTGGCTAGTACCTATGATTTATATTTACCAAAAAAAAATTCCTTTGTGTATCCTTGTTTTAAAGGATCTCTAGGTGGGGCACTACATCTAGCATTAGAGCCCGTGTTCAAATATTGGGATCTTTGTGTGTATGTTTCCCATATGGTTGTGATTTTTGTTATGTGAGTGCAAGTGTCTCTTTATGAGCTCATGATGCAATTTTTCTTGGTGACCTACTTCATACAAACTTTCTCATCTAGTAGTTGTGACTTGAGTGATGTGAGGAGAAGAAAGTGAACCCTTTGGTTATGTGTATCCTTCAGGGATGGATGATACCCCGTGGTGAGAATCTCATCTAAGCATACTAGACCATGTTGTGGGTTGTTTCTCATGTATTTAAGTGGTTAGTGACCCTTGTGTGGTTCATGCAATTGGAATTGATGTGCCTTAGTATGGCTTGGTTACTTGTGTGACCCCTTAGATGGAATCACTACTTGGTATTTATATTTTGGCCTTGAGTGCCTCGTGTTTTTCTCCTTGTGGATTAAGGTGTGTTATTTTCCTTTTTTCCTCCTATTGAAAGAAAAAAGGGGAATTTATTTGTAATTTATTGTTATTTCATTATAGGAATGAAATGTAAATGTAATTTAGTGTTATGTCATTATAGTAATGAAATGTTTCCTTTCATTGAGAAATGATTGTGTATCTAGAAATTCTGTAAAAGTACTATCTATTGCAATAGATCATTTGGGTTAATGACTAGCATCCCCAAATTTTTTATTTATTAATATTAAAGAAAAGTTGCATATTATGACATGTTTAATGAAGTAATTGATGATATATTATTTGATGTGTATGAGTGTGTTCTCTAATGTTGCTAGGATGATGTATTCCTTAGCATCGTGTGGTAGTTAATCCCTCTTGTGTGACTATTCTTGGTCATAAAATGCAACATGATTCACTTGATGCCTTATTTTATTTGGTTGGTGGAACTTTCCACATGTTGTTTGGGATAGCATTATTTTGGTATATTTCTTGCTTGGGTTAGTCATTAGAATTTCTCTATCATTCTCTTTGTGAAAATTGTCACACTTGTTTTATTATTGAAATACAAATATTTTTTAGATTTAATATTGGAATTAATAATTCCCCCTAGTTGGGGTGTTCTTTTTTTTCATGGTGACTATTCTGAATGTCTTTTATTGTTTCCCAGTTGTGAGTGTGACTATATCATGTTCATTTAAACTATTGATAGTATGTAGAAGGGATAACATCATAGAGAACATACTAGTTTTTTTGTGTATAGATGTAAAGTTGAAACAAAAATATTGTTTGGTTCAATTTTTATAAATGTAATATTTTCATTAAGAGAATGAAAGTTGATAAAAGTATGTACTTGATTAGTGGTAATTTATTCTTCTTGTATTTCTCTATCTTGATTTCAAATATTTGCAACTATTTATAGATGATTGAGTTAATTTTGGTTATATAAATTAGATTATTTAGTTTTAGCATGTGTAGATATTTTCTTTTCTGTATTCCTCCTCTTTTGTGGTTCTAGATGTTTTGATTTTTTACACTCTTTTGTAACTGGGATAGTTGGTCTTCTTCCTTGTTGGATGCTCCTATGAGTTTTCCTTAGCTAGCCTTAGGTTCTCTGTGTCATAGAACTTGTGTAGATCCCTATTTTGACCTCTTTTAAGAAGATTCAAGTGGAGATTGGATATAAAGGTTGTTTCTCTTAGTAGATCCTAGTGGATTTTGATAGCTCTTGGTGGCTTCCAAAGTGAAGGTCATTTATTACTTAGTGCATTATTGCATTACCTAATACTTAAAATAATTTGATCTATGACATGGGTCTTATGACTATATGCTTCTCTAGAGCTATCCTCTATTTGTGAGTGTTATCCTTTGGTAGTTGGGTGTAGCTTAGGTCACCTTTCAAGTTGACCCTAGTTGTGAGCCTCAGTATTGATGTTTTCCCCTTGTGCTCTCCTCTCTAGAGTGAGTAGGTTGGCATGGTTATGCCACTATCACAGTTAGTGGTAGATGAATATTTAGATAGTTGGTGTAATTGTGAGTTCTCCCTAATGCATCTTTGGCTGATTTAGTGCAGAGGTTGAGAGAGACTCCCTCTCATTCCTAATACTCTATAGTTTCCTTCTCCCTAAGCTTGTCTCTTTACAATGCTATCAAAGTCAGGTTTCTCTTCATTTTTTATGCTTGAGGATGGAGATCGAGTTTAGTAAAATTGGGTGAAAATTTACTAGCATTTAACTAGAGAGACATGGTATCCTTGGATGAATATTACCCTCTTGTGAGTTGGTATGTAGCTAACATATGATTTTTTCCATTAAAGGAGTTCTTTGCAACCTTGTTGAAAACTAATGCCTTGTCTAGTTGGGTTAAGTAACCCTAGTTTCCAATGATAGTCAACCTTTCTATATCATAGAGAATAAGTTGCTCCAATGATTGGTGGTTAGTTTTTGAGAGTATTCTTCAGAACAGTACAATTTTTGTAGTGAGATGTCATCCTTTGGGTTCTAAGGGTTAGTTTTCTTGGTTTCAAGAATGCTCATGTGTTGCATGGTAGTGATCTTTGGTGTTTTGGAATGGTTCTCCCCAAGTAATCCAATTATATTTGGAAATGTTTAGTATTCAAACCTTGGCTAGTGGTCACTTGGTAGGTACATGTTGTATATGGGCACCTAAAACAAGTTGGAGTGGTAGGTTCCTTGTCTTGTAGTGTTTAGTTTGTGGCTAGGTGGGCTTTCCTAGCTCATAGGAAATTCCTTGTTGAAGGAATTTGTGTCATTATGGCACCATTTTCTTTCTTGGTTGGCCTATTGGGGGTTGACAAGATGCCTTGGGAGTGTTGTCATATTTTTGTTTCGAATTGTGAAAGATTTGATGAGGTTTTCTTGAGTGTTTCTAGTTTTGAATTTGCACTAGGTGTGTGAGGTTTCTATTCTTGGATCACAAGCCTCCAAGAGTAAGCCTAGTCTTTGGGAGGGATGGTGTAGTGAAATTCCCATTTAATTTCTATAAGTCATCTTGATGGATCCAACCTTAATGCTCTTTCTTTCTAAGTGATTTTGTTAGGACCCATGAATGGTCAACACCCTTGGGGTGATTTTTTTATGTTATTATATCAGCTGGATTAGTTTATGCTTATATCTTATTCATGTGTTTATGATGTTTGATATGATTTCACTAAGGTTTGTGCCAATGTTTTCCTAGATTGATATGGTATCACAATATTGTTACATGACTACCCTGAGATGTGTGTAGTGATGAAATTATGTATTAATGTTTGGTTGCACTTAACTAGGTTCTTGTAGTAGTGTTTACTCATGTGTTAGATCATATTGACTTATATGTTTATGGTGCCTTTTATTTTATTGAGTAATTATTATTAATTTCATTATTCAATTCTTAAATTAATTAGAATATTATTTGTCCATATTGGATTCATTAATTTATTGTGCTACGAATAATTACCTTGTCTCGTCAATAAATTTATGTAAAAGGTATATTTATAACAATTATTTAAATAAATTTAATTAGATGCTTTAATTACATAATTTATGTACTTTTGCCCTCGGCTATGATATATTGTGGGTCTATACTTGATTGTATTTTTTAACTGCATAGGACTTTTATCCCCAACAATGACATATGGAGTTAAAGATTTAGACCTTTCATGTTGAGCCAATATCATCCCTATATGGCGATGTATCTTTTATTATTATTTTAACCATCCAATTGGTAAATCCAGACTCATAATGAAATATGTGATTAGACCCGTGAGTTTGTCTGTGCATTTAGGATTCCACATTTGTCACATAAGAGATTAAATTAAATATTGTTTAATGGGTTAGAAGGATTTTATTATTTGATTTAATCTTTATTTTATTGTCAACTAATTTTTTGTAGTTCAATTCCAAGAAATTGGAATTGCTTGATTTATTTAGGTTAAGGGGCCAATTGGTTATTAAGTTATTTTAATAAGCTAATTTACAAGTTTCTTGGGAAAAGTGCTTATTGACAATAATGAACTTCATTATTCACTTTTCACTTGGTTATTTCATGCATGGAGAGAAAATTGCCAAACCTTCTTCATGGAAATTTATTCTTTCACTCCTTGGGTCAGATTGGCTAGCTAAATTATCTCCAAGTTGGTCTAATTGGATTTATAGCTAGGAAATCTTACTATGCCAAGTGTTTAAGGGTATTTGATGGGTCTGTTATATTTTGGCATCATTTCTCATTTTTCCCTTTTGATTATGAGGTAGGGCCTTCTCGTTTTTATGTTTTTTTTCTCTATTTTAGCTTATGTTTCTTGTTGCTAAATGCTAAGGAGTAGAGAAGTGGTGTTCCCCTCATTTCTTATGAAATTCCATCACCTGATTGGACATGTGTGAGCATTTGATGTTTTCAACATGTGGGTTTACCTTCTATTATGTTGTTGGATTTCCATGAAGTGTCTAGATCCATGATTTTATTTAAAAAGTATGATGTTAGGTAGAATTAGACTAATGGGTTTTTATTTTTTTCAATTTATTTGATGTTTGAATTTTGGATGGTTTTGGCATCATCTCATTTTGTGTGTCATTTAGTTCTTGCACATTTACCTATTTGGCATTTTTGAAGATTTAACCTTGTAGTCCTCGGCTTAATTATTAGGAGCATGGAATCAGAATGGTTATATGACATTTAAGTATATTTTATTTCTTGATCTGAACTTGTGTTTCCATATTGAATTTATTGGACTTGGGGGTCTTTTACCAAATTTGTCAGATTGTGAATTTGACCCTTTTTGGTGATTTTTTTGGACCCTTAGTCTTGTGACCTGATCACTTAGTTGGGATTTAATTTTCATCTCTTTTTGAGAAGTTTGAGTTCTGGTTTTTTTATTCTTGCCTCATTTCGCATACCACCCATATTTTGTTGGGATTTTGGAATTGTCTTCTTGGATTTTGGAAATGGATTGTGTTCCATGGTTCCTTGCATCTTATTCTTTTACTTCGTGGACATTGGGATTCATGTTGAATGCATACTCTCAAATCTGGGTCAATTGAGTGAGTTCATGATACTTGGTAATTTATTGCATTGTAGCAATTCATGTATAATATGTAATCTTGAATATAGGTTGGTTGAGTTAGATTTTTATACTTTTTTTATTTGTTGAATTTCTCATATCCAACCCTTGCATTGATATTATATGATTATATTCGTGAAGTTGGTTGTGCCCACTCATGAGCATGTGTGTGTGTGTATGATGGAATCTTGCAAGACTTGAACTCCTGGATATAGATTAGTTGAATGATTTTTCATTTGTGGGTTAGTTTGGGAAATTTCATTACCTTTGGGAAATCATCATGTGATGAGCATGGTTATGTAGGGTAGATGTCTGGAGTGTCTTCTCTCATGTAAAAGTGGTAAAAAAGTGATGGTGACACAACCAAACAACCAGAATAGACACAATAGAAAGGGGAAATTATATTACTGAGAAAATAAGCTGGTACAAACAGTGCAGAGAAAATAAACTCAAAACATGCCCTGCGGGCTTACAATAGCATAAATCTGGAGAATATTTCTCCTTTTAGCACCTCCTCTCAAGCTCCAATCCGAACTGCCTTTTACATTGCCAGAAATCTCCTTAAATAGACCCCGGAGGGTTAAGGACTAGGAGTACATTCTAGAAAGTTCTAGTAGGCATCCACTGACAAAATAGAAGGTTCTGGAAGCTGCGTTAGAAGTCGGTGCAATTCTAGAAGAATCTGGAAGTGGTAGCCGAACTTCCGGGAGGCATAACTTTTGAACCGTAACTCCGATTGACGAACCGTTTACATTTTTGAAAAGCTCTCGAAGCGCTCTATAGCCCTATGGACCAGCTTCGCTTGTCCCCCATTTTTTGACCCTTTTCAAGGTCATTTAATGCCCCAAACCTAACTTTGAAGCATTCTTAGGGGGTCTCCAAAACCCAAAAAACTGCAATAACTTTCAAACCGTGGGGCCTTTTGACCTGATTCTTTTTCTGGAATGCTCTAAATCTTGATTACATTCATCTGGCCAAGTCACACCTTCTAGGTCACCAAAATGATGGTCAAATTGCATGCTCCTATTTTTTCAAGATTTTTAAATGCACTGATAGTTGAACTATGAGAGTTGGAACCTTTATTTGAGCCAAATGGGTATCCAAAAATGCAAAGACATAAAATAGAAACTAAGTCTAAGTACATTTTTTGGGTGACACAGGATTGCCCTTATACCTCTGGATGCTCCTGCATCAGACACCCAGGGTAGATTGAAAAGTGACCCTGTCACTTTATGGATGGTAGAGGAAATCCCAAATGGGAAACCTCAGCTGCTGAAATCCAAGTTGAGTCTTCGATCGGTCGTCCTTTCCATTTGACCAAATACTCTTCATACTGCCTGTTTCTGGTACTCCTACCCACACGATGATCTAGAATTTCTTCTATCTCCTCCTTCTTAGAAGTAGGAATTGGACATGGCTCTAAAACCAGCTCCTCATCAGTACCATCATCATGATACTCTGTCAAATCTGTAATGTTGAAAATGGGAGAAATGTGAATACCATCTGGCAGGTCAACCTCATATGCATTTCCTGAGTTATGTTTCTTCAAAATTTTGCAGGGACCAAATTTCTTCATTTTCAGCTTGTTGTAAGTACCAACTGGAAATCTTTCTTTTCGTAAGTGCACCATGACTAGATCCCCTACTTGGAATTCCTTATGTCTTCTCCTTGCATCAGCCCTAGCTTTATACTCTTGATTCATCTTGATAATGTGTGCTTGAACCTCCTTATGTAGATGCTTAATGTGTTCAGCAAATTCCTCAGCTTCAGCACTTGTTCTCTCTCCTTGTTCTATCTTCCTCAATTCTGGTGCAGTCCTTGGGCTATTCCCATATACAATTTGAAATGGTGATTTTCCAGTACTCCTATTTACAGAGTTATTATAAGCAAACTCTGCCTGTGGTAGAATCAAATCCCATCCCTTGGGCTTATCCCCAACTAAACATCTCAGCAAATTGCCCAAACTTCTATTTACCACTTCTGTTTGTCCATCAGTCTGTGGGTGATGCGTGGAACTGAATTTCAAGTCTGTTTTCAACTTCTTCCACAATGTCCTCCAGAAATACCCCACAAATTTAGTATCTCGGTCAGAAACTATACCCCTTGGAAGACCATGTAGTCTTACCACCTCTTTGAAAAACAAGTCTGCAATATGGACAGCATCATGAGTTTTGTGGCATGAAATGAAATGTGCCATTTTGGAGAACCTATCAACCACCACGAATACTGAGTCATTACCCCTTTGTATCCTTGGCAATCCAAGAACAAAATCCATACTTATGTCCTCCCATGGCCTTGATGGAACAGGCAATGGCTGATATAGGCCAGTATTTTGACTAAACCCCTTGGCAACTTGACAAACCTGGCAACTCTGTACAAACTTCTTCACATCTTGTGTAATTTGAGGCCAAAAATAATGTTCTCTAAGAATGGCAATGCTCTTATCCTGACCAAAATGTCCTGCCATCCCTCCACTGTGTTTCTCCTTAATCTGATTTTCCCTCATGGAACTCCTTGGAATGCACAATTGACTACCTTTGAACAACATGCCATCCTGAATCAAATAGTCTAACCACTTGGTTCTATCTACAGTCATAGGTTCTTTACAAGCTTTCCATGCTTCAGCAAAATCAGGATCCTCGGGGTACAAATTCTTGAGTTCATCAAACCCAACTACTTCAACCTGCATTGTTGTAAGCAACAACTGTCTCCTACTTAATGCATCTGCAACCCTGTTAGATTTTCCACTTCTATGCTTCAACACAAATGTATAACTCTGCAAGAATTCTACCCACTTCATATGCCTCTGATTCAATTTACCTTGGCTATTTAGGTACTGTAATGCCTGATGATCAGTATACAAAATAAATTCCTTTGGCAATAAATAATGTCTCCACTTCTTTAAGGCCTGAACTATTGCATAGAACTCTTGATCATAAACATAATACTTCTTCTTTGCATCATTCAATTTTTCACTAAAATATGCAATAGGCTTACCTTCTTGGCTTAATACAGCCCCAATAGCACTGCCACTAGCATCACAATCCACCTAGAACACTTTTCTAAAATCTAGAAGTGCCAACACAGGCTGTTCAGTCACCTTCTTCTTCAGCAATTCAAAACTTCTCGCAGCTGCTGCAGTCCATTTGAACTCTTTTCTATCCCCTCTTATTGTATCAGTTAGAGGTGCACATATGCCACTGAAATTCTTAATAAACTTCCTGTAAAAACTAACCAGACCATGAAATGATCTTACCTCAGTAGCAGACCTTGGAGTAGGCCATTCCAAGATGGCTTTTACCTTCTCTGGATCCATTTTGAGACCTTCAGGTGATATAACAAATCCCAAATAGACTAACTCCCTTTTTGCAAAGACACACTTCTTTAGATTAATTAACAATTTCTCTTCCCTTAGCCTTTCAAAGACACTACGAATATGCAGTAAATGTTCTTCCAAAGTCTTGCTGAAAATTAAAATATCATCCAAATGGACAATAAAAAATTTTCCCAAGAACTTCTTAAGTACCTCATTCATGTGCTGCATGAAGGTGCTTGGGGCGTTTGTCAATCCAAAGGGCATGACTAACCACTCATAAAGACCCTCCTTGGTCTTGAAGGCTATTTTCCACTCATCTCCTTCACGAATCCATATCTGATGATAGCCACTCTTCATATCTATCTTTGTGAAGTACTGAGCTCCACTCAAGCAGTCCATAAGATCATCCATCCTTGGTAAAGGAAATCGGTACTTGATGGTTATCCTATTTATAGCTCGAGAATCTGTACACATCCTCCACTCTCCATCCTTCTTTGGTGGAAGTACTGCAGGTACTGCACATGGACTCAGGCTCTCTCAAATCAAGCCCTTCCTCAACAGCTCCTGAACCTGTCTATTTAGCTCCTTTGTTTCAGTAGGAGTCATCCTGTGAGCAGCCTTGTTAGGCAAACTAGCTCCTGGAATCAGATCTATTTGATGATTGATTTGCCTTACTGGTGGCAATCCATCTGGAACATTATCAGAGATAATATCTCCAAATTCTCCTAGTAAATCTGAAACTTCCAATGGTATTTCACTACTACCTTCTTTATCTTTCCTAGGAATCAAAGCATAGCACATACGTTGATGTTTCATGCCATCTAAAAACTTCCTTCCATCAACAAGACAAATCCTAGCACTGCTACATACCTTTTCACCTTCCTTTTTCATGGGCTTCAATTTGTGGCGAACTCCATCCTTTGTCAGAGAGTATGTGTTTGCATGTCCATCATGTATTGCATGTCTATCAAACTGCCATGGTCTACCCAACAATAGATGGCAAACATCCATCGAAATAACATCACAGAGAACTTCATCATGGTAACTTCCAATTTTGAATTTTACTAAACATTGTTCACTTACCAGGACCTTATGATCATCTTTTACCCAAGAAATTCGATAGGGCTGGGGATGTTTCTCCCTCTTGAGCTTCAGCTTAGAGACCATCTCTTCGGATACCAAGTTATCAGTGCTACCACCATCAATGATCACATCACAACATTTATCCTCACACTTGCATCTGGTACGGAACAAGCTCCTCCGTTGTCCTAGTTCATTTTCACCACTTAGTAGGACTCTTTCATTTACCAAGGTCTCTCCTCTTTCTGCATCCTCTGAATGTGATGATTGTGCATCCTCATCCACATGAGCAACCCTAGCTTGGCCCTCAGCTCTCCTATCTGTCCTTCCTGGTCGTTGAGGGCATTCAAAGGCACGATGACCTTCTTCATTGCAATGGAAACAGGTACCACGGAAGCCTCCTCTTCCTTGTCCACGTCCTCTACCTCTTCCTCTTTAATTTCCAAAATCTTGATCACGGGAGCGGTTGAAACCCTCATTCCTCTGGTTCCTGCTAGTACCCTCATCTTCATTTTTCTTTTGAGTTTCATTGCGGCCTCCAGATGATCTACCGCTTCCCCTTCCTCCTTGACCGCACCCTCTTTGTCTTCCTTCAAACTTTTTACTCAGCTTCTCTTCAACTCGTAGGGCAAACTGGTATGCTTCTTCAACGCTGGTCATTCTTACCAGACTTAGTTCTTCTTGGATGCTAGGTCATAACCCACTGATATAACGAGCAACCTTCTCCTTATTTGCTTCTGCATGCCCCGCTCTAATCAGGAGTCGGTAAAACTCCTCTGTATATTCTTGGACTGATCTTCCTGCTTGCTTTAACCCATGCATCTTCTTAAACACATCTAGCTCGTAGTCCACAGGAATGAACTGCTTCTTCAATTTGTCCACCATGCGATCCCATCTTGTGATCTTCTCCTTTCCTCTTCTAAGTCTTTCCAGTTGAATCTCTTGCCACCAGATTTTGGCATGGCCTTTTAGTTTGGCCTTTGCAAATTTAACCCTATCTGGGTCCCTTATATCCTCATATTCAAAGTATTCGTCCAGTTCATTGATCCAATCGATCAACTCATCTGGTTTCAAATTTCCCAAAAATATACCCACTTCAATTGTAGGTCTTTTCCCAAACCTAGAAATGGCCCTAAAAAGCCTTTCCTCTACAGGATTTAGAACTTCCCTGTCAACTTCCATTACTTCCTCTTCATTGTCATCCTCACTATTGTCATCTGCGGCAATATTTGCTCCTCTACGAAGTTCTTCTTGCAATGCTTGTACCTGTCTCTGGAGGGCTCTAACCTCCTTAGGATCAACAGCTCTGGCCCTTCCACCACGCTCTCTTCATGGAGGCATCTTCTAACTCAAACCCACAACTACACAGTCCTGGTGCAAACTGCCTCACAGTCGGCGCTCTGTCTACAAACTCAGGAAAACCCGCTCTGATACCACTTGATGGTGACACAACCCAACAACCAGAATAGACACAATAGAAAGGGGAAATTATATTACTGAGAAAATAAGCTGGTACAAACAGTGCAGAGAAAATAAACTCAAAACATGCCCTACGGGCTTACAATAGCATAAATCTGGAGAATATTTCTCCTTTTAGCACCTCCTCTCAAGCTCCAATCCGACCTGCCTTTTACAATGCCAGAAATCTCCTTAAATAGACCTCGGAGAGTTAAGGACTAGGAGTACATTCTAGAAAGTGCTAGTAGGCATCCACCGACAAAATAGAAGGTTCTGGAAGCTGCGTTAGAAGTCGGTGCAATTCTAGAAGAATCTGGAAACGGTAGCCGAACTTCCGGGAGGCATAACATTTGAACCGTAACTCCGATTGATGAACCGTTTACATTTTCGGAAAGCTCTCGAACCACTCTATAGCCCTATGGACGAGCTTTGCTCGTCCCCCATTTTTCGACCCTTTTCGAGGTCATTTAATGCCCCAAACCTGACTTTGAAGCATTCTTAGGGGGTCTCCAAAACCCGAAAAACTGCAATAACTTTCAAACCGTGGGGTCTTTTGACTTGATTCTTTTTCTGGAATGCTCTAAATCTCGATTACATTCATCTGGCCAAGTCACACCTTCTAGGTCACCAAAATGATGGTCAAATTGCATGCTCCTATTTTTTCAAGATTTTTAAATGCACTGATAGTTGAACTATGAGAGTTGGAACCTTTATTTGAGCCAAATGGGTATCCAAAAATGCAAAGACATAAAATAGAAACTAAGTCTAAGTACATTTTTTGGGTGACACAGGATTGCCCTTATACCTCTGGATGCTCCTGCATCAAAAAGGTAATATGAAGAGGCTCTAAAAAATGATAGTCAAAATTAATAAATGGGAAGTAAACTTGATGATAAGATAATTGAACACATGTACATTCTTTGAGAATCCTAAGGGAGTCGATGTAAGGGTGTAGTGTCAAACCTCTTGTGGAAGTGTGTTACCACTCTAGGTGTTGAACCACTTGTGGGAGTGTATTACCACACTAGGTATTGGGCCTCCTAAGGGAGTGTATTACAATGTCACATATACCTTTGGCTTTCTAATGCTAAGTTTTTACACCCTACTAAAGTCCCTACATAGTTATCTTATAGTGGTTCTGACTGATGACCTATTGTCCTACATTTTCTTCATGAGTATATAGATGTTGGTATCATACTTGATTGGCTTGAGTGCTCGCCATGGGTGATTATCTTATGTGATTGTAGTTGGGTCATTATCTCCATTAGCATGGTAGGAGTGGTCCTTGGGTACCACATGGTTGGGAGGCATAGCTACCCATACCACTGTCGAGGATAGGTGTACAATGATGGTGTACTTCCTATTTGAGATCAGTGTTAAATTTTCACTTGATACTTTAGTGTATATGAAGTATGTTCCCTTATGATGATTTATGTTTTAATTTGGATGCATTTGATATCATGTTTAGATGATCTTTAGTATGTTACTTGATGCATTCCTTTATCATAATGATGTATCACATTGGTTGGTTGAGACTTCTTACCACTACTATGGATTAGTGATGTTATTGGTAGATTAACATGTTTGATGTTTTGTAGTGTCTGCCCCTAGTTCGCATTTCTGTTATCATTGTTGAACTCTTTTAGGCCAATTTTATGCTTATGATTAGTAGCATTACTTTGAGTTTATTAGTTATTGATGATGATTAGTTAGATGGATTATCTTATGTGTTTTCTTATGGATACTTACCCCATACTGCATGTGTATCGTGTGCTTGTTTGTTTTCTTTATGTATGGCATTTCTGATGTGGTTAAGGAAGGGAGTCATAGTCACCTGCTAGTCAAGATCTACATAATGCACCACTTCTTTCCATTGCCTATTTAGCTTAGAATATTGTGTTTGTACATGGATGGATTTTATGCAGGTTGCAGGTACCGGGTATCGACTTCCCTGAATTGCTAGGATGAGCATACCCTATCGCATTATCTCAATGGTAAGAGAGGGGAGATAAATTCTTGATTCCAAATCCCAACCCTTTAAGCCATTTGTCCTAGTTGATAATTAGGACAAGTATCTGAGTCGAGTACCCTCTGAATGCATCGAATGATGTTAATTCGTGATTATAACCCTTTTGTTTGATTTAGTATGTGTTTTGCTATGATGGGTTTTCATATGTTGTTTTATGAGTCTTTGGTGTATTTTTTTAATTAATTAAGTCTAATTAAAAGATTAATTAATGATTTAATTTAATGGAAAATTATTATGTTATTTTAATATTTAATTATATCTAATTAATTGGAGAATTAATTAAATAAAAAGAATTAAATTTGAGGATAAAAGTTAAAGTTTAAATTTGGAATGTGATAATATTTAGTTAATTTAATAATATATTTAGAGTTTATTTTTAAATAAATGCTAAATATTATTTTTATTTGAGTTAATAAATATTTTATCAATTAAATTTCTAAAATAAATTAGGAAGTGAAAAGATATTCAATTATTAAAAGATTCAAGTTCGCATGATGTGTGCATGTGATTAATTAAAAAGATTAAACATGTGAACTTAATAAATCTATTATTATAAAGTGTGCATGAGATTTAAAGTAATAAATTAATTAAAATAGAATTCAAGTGGAAAATTAAATAAAGTAATTTAATAATTCACTTAACGTGCATGAAACAATAAAAGAAAATATAAAAAAAGATTAATTGGAGTTGAGTCTTGTAAGCACGGAGTTCTCCCAGGTGAACGTACAGTTAGTTCCCCGATTTAAGGAGAGAGAACCCTTTATCACAATTAGAAGGTTCATTTTCAAAACCCATGAATTCTAGGAAGCAAATTTCAGAGGGAGAATTCTAGGAAAGATTTTTAGGGAAAAGTTCTTGAAGAGGAGTGAATTCTCTCATAGTTTTCAGGGATTGTATATTAGCATCAGGATCAGGTAGGGTCTTGTGTTTTGGTCTTTGATTGAATTATGAAATTTGATATTCCAGTCTACTTCGTGATTGGAAGAACTTGTCTTCTCAAATGTGTCAATTCTTTGTTCTAGATCTTTTGCTACTTGATTTCGTCTGTAAATCTATTTGAAAACCTTGTTCATAGGTAAAAAGGGAAATCATAGTTAAAAGGGGAAGGGTTTGAATTTAAAAATGAAGATTCTAGATTGAAGAATTCAAATGGTTAATAGAATTTTCTCTATCAGATTATAATTGTAAACGTTATTTAAAAATAAATTTTAAAAAAATTAAAATTAATTGAAATAAAATAAAGATGAATTTGTTTTATCATTATTAGTCAGAATTTAAAATAAAATAAAATAAAGATTGTTTATGTATTTAAAATTTTATTATATAAACTTAAATAAATAAAAATAAAACACATAAAAATGTGTGTTCTAAAATAATAAAATAACATAATATATACACCTTTTTACATATGTTGTGGGAGGATTGTTTTAATGTTTTATTAAACAAAACAAAATTTAAAAAAACAATACATAACCCACCTACCCTTTTATATTACCAGCGGCTTGCATGGGGTCAGCATTGCATACGCAGTGTACCTGTTGTACCTACGCTAGAAGCACAACCGCACAGCTAAATAAAGGCCATCAACATTCATTGTTTATTAGCTCTTGCCTAAAGGCAGGAAATACTTATGCATTCATTTAGATGTTATCAGTTTTTCTTTTTGAACCAATGAATTTTGACTATTTTCTCTAACCTTAAGTTGCACTAAAAGTTTCTGAATTAAAATGTATTTAAAATATATTGAGATACAATTTTCTTAGCCATGTCATTGGTTGCTAGGAAATTAGGCAAGGAAAAAAATATTTGTCTTCAATAGAAATTAGGTTGAAATTCTAGGATGAGGCGGTGCCAAAAATCTCTGTCAAAATATTTATGTGTAATAAAAGCTTTGTCAAAAATATTTATGTCTAATAAATGGTCATTAGTGTTGTTCTTATCTACAATTCAATGAAAAAACTAGTGCATTAGTTGAATAAGCAAATTCAAGTGCAGAGACATCCCATAAAACTACTCAATGATAGTCTTTTTATCTTTGTTGTCTTTGGGAAATTGTAGGTTGGAGAGATTGTGTTTCTCTTGGTGCAGACCCCAGTAGAGAAATCGACGCCATTGCTTGAAGTTTTTCATTCTATTTAAAGGTACGCAGAATGACTTGTTTGTTGCTTACTTTTAATTAAGGCATTGATCAGCTCATTTACTGAATTAGAATTTAGGTTAGGTTTTGTAATTTTTTATGCTAAAAATAATAGCATTTTGCACTCCAAAACGTTTTTAAATCCGAGTTCTGCAATAGTTTCATTCCCAGCTCGATGCATTTTAGTTTTTATTTTATTTTTTGCATTGGTTTCATAGCAGCCCCTTTCCTCCATGGACACTATCGGATACCTCTGAAAATTATTACCGGAGATATTTATTCTGAGATTAGTCGCAGTTTTTCCTGACTATAATAAAATGGGTGGTTTGGATGCTATATTTTTCAACAATCAAAGACGGAAAGTGAATCATGCGTGGGCCTCTAGAACTTGTTAATTCTGTTAGAATTGTTTCTATTTTTGGATGAATATGTTGTTCAATCTGTTGTTTTTGGTATATCTTTATGCACCCAAAAAACATGCTTTCTCTATACTTTTTTTGTCTGTGTAGCTGGTAATTTTAAAACTATTTATAATAGCCGCTCCACCTCTTCAAATAATATGCCCAAATTAAGAAAAGTACATGTTCTCTATATGGGCATAATGGTCGTTGTCCTCAAATTTGAAGCCTTAAGTTGGTTTTACAAACTATCCAAAGTAGAAAAGGGCTACACATGGAATTTGGCTAGATTCTTTAAAGTTGTCAAAGGGTTTTCAGCCTGGGAATTCTTTGACACTGCGTATTTTGAATGAGGAAGATCCTACTTGCTCGCGGGAGATTGTATATTGCCCTTTCCTCTGTATTTTTTTCAGTATAATGTATTGATTTAGTGTTCTTGCTATAGTTTTGATTGATTGGCTTTTTCCCTGCTTTTTTCGCTTGGGTGCTAAATTTCACCATTTTTAAGCACAAAACCTTAATTGACATCTATTAAAATCTGTTATTTTATTGTAAAAAATATATATATAACAAAAATATATATTGTAAAAATATTTTATTTCACATTTTGTATAATGTTTTTTTAACCTATCTAAAACTATTTACAATAAATATTTCATATTTAACTTAAAAATTAAATTAAGGTACAAAATATTTTAAAAATAAATAAATTAATAACATCTATTAAAATCTGTTATTAAAATATACATTTAGATGTAGAAAATGATTGAACATTATAAGTTTTAAGATTTAAAAACACTAGTCACATAGAATAAATATATTTAAAATAATTTTCTTATAAATTAAATCAAACACTCTTATTTTTTTGTCCAAAATTAGGTTAATTAATGTCTCATTTCACTCTTGCTAGATTAATTTATTTTTTGCTTTATTTTTGCTTTTGATTTTTATCATATAGGAGAGCATTCATTTGTAAGTAGACTTAGATTAATTTATTTTTTGCTTTAATTTTAAGATAATTTTTTATAGGAATTTTTTTTTTTTATAAGTTTTATATATATATGAATTTAGATATAGCAATTTATTCAATGAATTAATCTATATTTATTTATACTTTTTCTTAATTTAATCAATTCTTAATTATTTCTAAATATATACTTGTTATAATTTTTTTCTTACCATTTTTACTTTACTAATTATTTGATGCAATGATATTTTTTCTTGACATTTACTTGTGCTTTTCTTTCTCTGAACAACTTATCAGGTGCTACTTCATTCCCTCTGAGCATTTTGGTACAATCAGTTGAAGTAGGTAAATTGTCCCAAGCATTGTATCAACAAAAGCTTCTACGTTTAGGTAAGATTATTGAAAAAAAAAAGCTATTGTTATTTACTTTCTTCAATTTTGTTTATACATTAATACTATTATAAGGTATAATTTCAGTGTTACGTCCCTTTTTGTTAGAGGTTTTCCTTTTTATAATTTTGCTCTTCCATTTCAAAAAAAAAAAAAACTAGCTTTCATGACCACCTCACTGTAGACTAATTTCCTTATAAGTCCAATTAAAAAAT
Source organism: Cupressus sempervirens (assembly GCA_028749045.1). Lineage (NCBI taxonomy): Eukaryota > Viridiplantae > Streptophyta > Pinopsida > Cupressales > Cupressaceae > Cupressus > Cupressus sempervirens. The sequence goes on along the minus strand of CM053787.1, from coordinate 483,442,501 downwards.
TAAGGCCACTACGTGAAATTTTAATTCTAGAAAATGGTGAAATGTCCTTTGACGTTGATAACGCACTTAGGCAACAAGGATTGTCTAGAACTCCAACATTTACTGAAAAAACAACCCTGAATACTCTTATCTTCCATATTATCTGATCCATCAAACTAAACAATAGAGAATTTTTTTATAACTATATATTTTAACAAAAGCATTCATAATAGAAGGAATTTACATAACTAAAAAAGCCCTCAAATTACAAAACAATTATGACAATTCATCACAACATCTAAGTTATAGTCTCTCAAATATGTCTTCTATGTAAAATTTTGAACCTGAGGTAAAGCACATTAGCAAATGTCAAAAATCATGTCACTCACTCATTGAAATGGAAAAATGATCTGATCTAAGCTAAAATTTATGGCACCACATAAAATGAAGAACCATTCACAAAGGGCTCGTGGTAGCTCCCGTAACCATCCATAGCTTGTCTCGTATGAATAAGCAAGGGATACTCATCATCATTTTTAGGAGATAAATAGCATTGAAAATGAAACCCAACATTGGTCGCATGCCTGGCCTCTTGACCCCTCCCATCCACTTCCCTCCAAACAATTGTTGCACCCAAACAATTCTCCAGCTGACAAGCAATTTAAGAAGTTAAATAAAACCTTGCCCTGCATTAACAGCCAAATATTCATTAAATGGTGGGCACAATCATTGTACATGAATATTCATAAAATATAAGCATTTCCAATGTTGTGCTGCAACAACAGTACATATTTTTAATACTTAGAAGGCACAAGCTGCCATTTAGTTTCAACATTACCATTAAATTGGAGACCTCTGTAACAATAATGGCCATAAGAATATCTTGGCCATCAGAACATGAACAAAAAAGCTTATATTTAGATAAAACTAGTTTTTCTCCCTCATTTTACTCCAGTAGTCAACCTTAAGGTAGACAACTAGTGTAGAATGAACAAACCAGAGTTATTCATTCTACTGACAAATTGTAAACAAGGTTTTATAAAATTGCTAGTTGGAGTTAGAACAAACTTTCTATAATGTGTTGATAAGCTGGGCCATACACTTATCTACCGTTAAAATTTTAATAGTTGATAATGACTATTTCTTAATACTTTTAAATTTTAGTAAATAAAATTTAAATTACTATCTAGGGTTCAAGCAGATGATACTCACCATCAGCAGATTTGTTTTGAATTTTTTGTCGCTACATACACTTTGTTTTTAAAGGTCATATGGAATCCATAATATGGTTCTCTATTTAGTTAAAGCAATGTACTATTGATACTCAATATATGTTATACTGATATGGTGTTACCATTATGGTGTTACTATACAATAATAATATGTTGAAGAGTCTACGGTGCTATATCAAATGCCCATGTTTGGTTAAGTCACGTACAGGCCACAATTTAGAAAAGGATGACTAGAAGCCTAATAACAGAGTTGGCCATTAAAAAAATTAGTCAATAGTGAAGGATGTTGACTCTACAAGGTTTATAGTGTTAGTCCATATTCTAAGTCACGAAAGGAGTTAAAGCCCTTTCTACTACATTTAGTTTTCCTTTTAAAGCATTGCTAATTTCTCAAGCAACTTGAATAATAGGGTGGATTGATTATTATATATTCAAAATGAAAAAAAATTAACTACTATCATTTTATTTATTTTTTTAATTTTGTAAATTTAGTTTTACTTGTCACTTTAATAATAAATAAGTTATACACTAATTGAAGTGTGTGGATATACTTATAATTTGATTTATTTATAATTAATTATAAATATATTAATAAAGGTAATATTTTTAACAAACTAAATATACAAAGGACACAAATGATTAAAGAAAATATAAAAAATTAATCAAACCAACAAACATTTAAATAACTATAAATATTTATATCTAATTTAGTTTACTTAATAATTAGAATTCTAATCTTAATTATTCTATATGAACAATGTTATGATATTTTTGTATTTAGTTTCTTAAATGTGCAATATATTCTTGAATTATGTTTATGTTTTCCTTAATAATTTGGTCAAATATAAATATTTATATTTAATTTAGCTTACTTAATAATTAGAATTCTTATCTTAATTATTCTATATGAACAATTTTATGATATTTTCATCTTTAGTTTTTTAAATGTGAAATAGATTCTTGAATTATGTTTATATCTTTCTTAATAATTTGGTCATGATTTATCTATTAAAAATGTAATTTTTGATATAGTTATAGTTATACTTAAATATTAATAAAAAATATAAATATAAATGGACTAATAAAAAATCAAATGAATTGATAAGATAGAAATATAAGTATATATTTTTAAAATTAATATATATATACACTCATTAAGGTGTGTAGATATATTTATAATTTGATTTATTTATAATTGATTATAAATATATTGATAAGAGTAATATTTTTAACAAACTAAATATAAAAAGGACACAAATTATTAAAGAAAATATTTTAAAAATTAATCAACCCAACAACTATTTAAATATATATAAATATTTATATACAATTTAGTTTACTTAATAATTATAATTCTAATCTTAACTGTTCTTTATGAACAATGTTACGATATTTTTGTCCCATAATATATTGCATACTAGATTTGTGTATGTGTTGTTTAGATGGAATAAAATTTCACATATTTTCCCTCACAATTTTTAGAATATTTGTTATTATTTTCTCTTCAATTTATGTATACATATATCTCTATATGTTTTATATTCATTTTATCTTCTATCATTTTCTATGACCTCTAATATATTCCACTAAATATTTATACTATATTTCCATAAAGTTATCAACTACATTTCAATAATATTTTAACCTTATTTTATTTTACTAATTTTTCCCACATTTCTATCTTGAATCTTAGCTCCATTACTTTTAGACAAGTATTTTATGTTGTTGATTAAATATGTAATACTATACAAAGATGAAAATTGATATTGCTTACCCTTGTAATAGATTTTAGATCATCTAGAGCATTTGGTTGCAAATACATAAGCACCAAGTAAACTATTGGTTTCTTTATCGCATGCAAAAAGTTGTAATTAAAATGCTTGGTTGGTTTGAATTTTAAATCATTGTTTTGTCATGTTTTCTAAATCTAGTAGTCATATCTATGTTTTCCTAATATAAGAAACTTAGTATTTTGTTTTCCTCAAGATAATAGCTAGAGTTAGATTCTACGATCGAAGCCAAACTAATTACGAAAGATGGTGCCACCAGAAAAAAGGAAAATAGAAAGCACTAAAATTGTAGATATAGAGAACTACAAAAACAAAAGCTTAAAGCCATTCTTCAACATTGAAAACATACTTAATCAACAGGGATTGTCTAGGATTCCAACATTTACATAGAATGTTGGAGATTACTTATTTGATTCATTACAACTTTTGCTAGGGAATCAGCATACATCAACTGATCTTCACAGAGGAACTATTGAACACTTTTTGAATAGTCTAAAAAAATAAGAATCAGAGGCAATTGATTCTTACAACAATGAATTATATCCAGAGATACTTTACGAATTGCATAAAGTTAGGGACCGTGAAACATATTTGCGAAGAATGCAAACATTTGCAAATCCTAGCATAAGTAATAATGAACAAGGTTTTTGGGGAGATAAATTCTGCATATGATAGTTGTCAAAATGGTTGAATGTAGGAATACGCATTTGGTCATCTACAACGGTCAAAAAATACTTGCATTTCAATGAATCTTTAGTGACTAAACCATACTCGCTTCTTTTCCATGATGCTAACCCACTTTCTGGTCATTTTGAAGCACTAATAGAAATAGTGACACCAAGTTTGCAGAACCAGCAACAACTATGCATAAAAACTACAATCAACATAGATCAAAGCCATAAACAAGCAGACAATAACCAAAAGGAGCTCATAAAATAGAACACTTGCCTCCAAAAAATGAAAAATAGTATTTGAGACACCAATCAACAAAAACAACTTACGAAACAAATAACTTCTCTTCAGAGATTGAAAAAAAGCATTTGAAACATTAATCCAAAACAACTCTTTAAAAAAGAAAAAGAGCATTATCTGCAACTGAAGTATTCCAAAATGCAATTGCAGACACACCAATACACATGTGCAGTATTTTTGAAACATTACATTTTTAAAAGACATTAAATTTTTTTGGCTTGAACAAAAGCAAACTTATTCCAGATTAGTCAAATCAAATTGCAATACATTAACAAATTTCATTTGTCACAACTCTAATATTGCATTAAAGAAATACAAGATTCCTCAATATGCTACACCATATAACATTCGAATGAACAAGCCAATGCAGTATGTGCAGATGCTAACACAATTAGAAGAATGTTTTGTTTCATTGTGAATTGCATTTGCACAAATTTGGGAATTGGGACACAAAAGATCTCAAGTTGGTTTAACCAGTTCAATAATCAATGTTCCTGTAGATAGTAATGTTACACAAAGAGCTCTGCCTTTCTCAACTACTGATACAACAACAATTGTTGTATCCTTGAAAAGAATATTATAATACAAAAATGCATTTCAAAAGGTAATGGTGCGACCAAAAATTATTATGCAGGCTCTTCAACAACTGCTAACAAGAACATTGTACAAAATGCAGCATGTCAAACTCAATAGAGATTGGAAACAAGTTCTAGAAACAAATAATGAGTTTGTTGAAAAAAATGACATAGATAACATTGAAAATGAATGTGAAAGTGATGTTCAAAATGACCCTTGTGAAACTTTGGTACATGGATTCACAGAATCTATAAACATACATAATCTGCAAGACAAATTAGTGAAAATTGCACCTGCACAAAACCAATGCCCGATTGAAATATTCAAAGATAAATATGTAGAAGAAATAAATTTCCCAACACTATTTTTTGGTAATCCACATGACCATGACATTGACCAAAAACTATCATATCAAAAAATTGCAAAGTGGGAATTGCTACACTCACTAAGACATTTTTCATATCACACAACAACTCTTTTCTTCAAAACAATAAAAATACTCATTGATCAAGTCATGTTCACAATGTGGATAAGAATTCGTAAAGGACAACTAAAAGGAATGAATCTATTAGCAAGAGATTTTAAACACAAACCAAACCTAGAAAAAATACTAAAATTAGATATAGGGTACGTTGACTTCAAGAGAATTCGTATATCTCCAGACTATGCACATCAACTAAAAAAAGATGTCTTCGCTATGATACGACAACTAGGACCTCCAAAAAATTTCTTTACATTTACAAGTGCTGAAAAAAATTAGAACGCTTTAATGAAGACACTCAAACAACTATATAACAATCACCAGTCAACAACACATAACATATCAAATATGACAAAAGAACTTACCACATATGAACTAATTAAGAAGGATCCAATAACTTGTGTGTGGTACTATAGACATTGGATAAATGCCCTAAAGAAAATGATACTTTTGAAAGAATCTTTTTTTGGAAATGTAGTAGATTTCTTTTCAGTGACAGAATTTCAGAATCATGGAAATGAACATGATCACTTTCTCATATGGGTGAAGGATGCACCTGTCTATGGAAAGCAAAGCAATGAAAGCATTACAAATTTCATCGATACATATCTTTCATGTGAAATAGAAAATTTTGATCCAGATATTGCTATTCTCCATAGACATCATCATATAAAGCAATGCAAAAGATCAATAAATAAATATTGTAGACATAACTTTCCATTTCCACTAATTTAAAAAACAACAATACTTGAGCTCTTTCCTAAAAAAGACAAAAGCATAAGCTCGATAGCCAACAAAATTAAGTGCAAACTTGAAGTTGCAACGTATGATACATCTTTCACATTTGACAGCTTCCTGAGTGAAATAGACATAACTGAAGAAAATTACATAGTTGCTTTGAGGTCAACAATTCAAAGACAAGGTTTTTAACATATGTATCTATTAGCAATCGAGCGAGGGATGGGCACGGTGAGAGAGAGGGATGGAGCGGGCGAGAACTGCAATTCGAATCACGTTGTTTCGAATCTAGAGAAAGGCGGGAGACAGGAGAGCACGTCTGCAGGAGGGCATGCAGCAAGCGCAGGGCAGGAAACAGAGGGGAAAGATGAGGATGCCTCAAAGGATGGGGACCCACAGGTTTTGATGCCCCATCCAGGTGAGAAGATTCCCCCTCCCCCCATGTGGGCAGTGGGCCGTCTAGGGCATGGGGACGCTGGTCGAATCTATTCGGGATAAAACCATCAAGTAAATCATCTTTCCCAAAAGTCATTGACAAATTTGATAAGGAGAAAGGTATTTTTGCTCTGGAAATCCCTAGGGAAATTATTGACCACAATATCCTAAGCATGGCGAACACTTTGGTAGGAAAATTTGTAGGGCCAAGACCTAATATTGATGTAGTGAGGACATTTACCAGGAGAAAATGGGACCTTAAAGGGCATGTAGATGTGACTGCTATGGCCAAAGGCTTCATGTCTTTCGAATTCTCTTGCTTGGAAGATTTTTCTCGTATACTATGTGCTGGGAACTGGTCTTTGGGCAGATCCAACCTAATATTGCAAAAATGGACATCCAACTTGGATTTGAACAATGATTTCAAATCTCAGGTTCCAGTTTGGTTAAGACTTATGAAACTTCCTTTGAAATATTGGCATGAGGATGTCTTTGATGGCATAGCCAGGACCTTTGGAGAGCTCCTCTCCATTGACCCTGTCACAGCAGCTAAGAAAAGATTGAACTACGCAAGAATCTGTGTAGGAGTCATCGAAGGCCAGGACATGCCTCAAGTTTTAGAACTACAATCTCGTCTGGGAAACAGATCTCAAAAGATTGACTATGAAAGTGTGCCTTTTGCTTGTTTCCATTGTAAGAAGGCTGGCCACAAGGCTAGATCATGCCCACTTTTCAAAGGGAAGAGTACGGTGGGAAAGGCTCGTCCACAAGGGGGGATAAAAGATTCTCTAGATCCCAAAAAAGAATGGAGGAAAAAAGCATCGCAAGTCAAGGCAAATGGAGAGGCAGACGGAAAAACAAATACTTCTCCTAATGCGCCCCAAGAGGAATCAGGGCCTCCTCGGGCGACTGGAAACGTAGGAGGGGGAGAAGAGAAAGGAGTGAAAGACGATTCAACACCTCTCCGCAATGCGAAGGAATCTGAGAAGAAATCTGAGGAGACAGGTGAAAATATGACTCTTCCCCCTCTGGATTCTCAGGAGGATGACTTGAAACTATCCTTTGTCCCGAACTCCATGGAAGAACTAAAGGAGGGGGAACCCATGTCCCAGGACCCTAACCCGGTTAGTTGTCCCCCCCCCCTTCAACAGTAAACAGAATCATAGAGAGGCTGTCCGCATCGACAATGGAAGATTTGGCAAGAATAGATGCTTGGCTGGACAAAGGACTAGAGGGAGAAGAGAATCCCTGGACGGAAGTCAGGAGTAGAAAGAAGAAGAATAGCAGGGACCCTTCTCCAGTATCTCCCCCTTCTACTAGAAGCATGGCCAAGGTTGATCTTGGCCACAAATTTAACCTAGTGGGAAGGAAAAACAAGAATGAAATCAAGAAAGAGGAAGCCAGAAGAAACATTAAGGATGGTACGCAGCGCACCATCCAGGAAGCATGTTCAGTAGTTAAATCATGAAGATCTTATCTTGGAATATTCGTGGACTCAATGGAATCCACAAGCAAGAAGTTATTAGAAATATGATAAGGGACCAAAGGCCTGATGTGTTTCTAATCCAGGAAACTAAAATGAAGAAGGAAAGGATGGAAAATATTAAGTTCAACAATAGCATGAAGGGCATAGCCTCTAACTCTGAAGGAGCGTCTGGAGGACTGCTGTTACTTTTCAATGATAAGTATTTCAATATAGTAGCTGAGTATGATGAAGATAACATTCTTTTCTGCAAAGTTCAACATTTGCACACCAATGATTCCTGGTTTTTAGTGAATATTTACGCCCCCAATAATAAGAGAGATAGAAAAAACTTCTGGACCAAAGTTGGTAATATGGTGCAAGATTGTGACATTAAGAAAGGTATAATCATGGGAGACTTTAACACACCGCTAGAAGATAAAGAGAAAAAGGGAGGTATGCCCCCGAATTGGGAAAGTAAACAGGATCTTTCTAACTTCATAAATAATCTGGCCCTTATGGACGTAGAGCTTAAGGGCGGATCCTTTACCTGGTCAAACAAGAGAAAAGGCCATGATTGCATTCAGGTTAGGCTGGATAGAGCTCTTATATCTTTGGATTGGCTTCAATCCTTCAGCTGCAGACTATCTCTGCTTCCCAGAATTGGTTCGGATCACTCTTCCATTTCTCTTTTAATTTCCCCTCTGGTACACAGGAGATACCATCCTTTCAGGTTTGAGAAAATGTGGACCTCTCACCCTGACCTCCTAGATAATATCAAGAAATGGTGGGGGATAGAGGTGGAGGGCTCAGCCATGTTCAGAGTCACCAGAAAACTTAGCAATGTGAAGAGGATGATTAAAATTTGGAACAAGTCTGATTTTGGTCACATCTTCCATGAAAAGAAAGAGTTATTTGATAATCTAACTATTATCCAAGATTGCATTCATAAGGAAGGTTACACTGAGACCAACAGGGTTTCGAAGCTCAAGACCTTGTCTGAAATTCATAACATTATTAATAAGGAAGAAAAATTTTGGAGGCAAAGATCAAGGATCACCTGGCTAAAGGAAGGAGATCGGAACACTAAGTTTTTTCACCTAACCACCCTCAAGCACCATGCTAGTAACACGATCTATGGCATCAGAAAGGGGCAGGAGCTATTAACTGAAGAATCTGCCATCTCGGAAGAAGCTGTTTCCTTTTTCTCTAGCCTTCTCTCTGAGGACCCAATGCTTTCCAATTTGGACCAGGAGGATTTATTACACTATATCCCTCAGCTCATTCAACCTATCCATAATAAACAGCTCTGTGCTATTCCTAATGCTTTAGAAGTTAGAGAGGCTCTCTTTTCTCTGCCTACTGACAAGGCTCCAGGCCCAGACAGTTTTCCCACTTTTTTCTTCCAAAGGTTCTGGCCGGTGATCATGGGAGAGGTTGTTCAGGCTGTCCAGGAATTCTTTGGAGCCAAATCTATTCTCAAGGAGCTAAACTCGACTTTTGTGGTTCTCATTCCTAAATCCCCTGGGGCGGACTCGTTGGACAACTTTAGACCTATTAGTCTATGCAACTCACTCTACAAGATCATCTCTAAAGTTCTCACTTTAAGAATGCTCAAGATCTTGCCCATGATAATCTCGCAGCATCAATCGGGTTTTGTTCCAGGGAGACAAATTTTGGATTCTGTCCAGATGGTGCACGAAGTCATCCACTCTCTTGAGGCATCCAAACGGGAAGGTATGTTTCTCAAACTGGATCTTTCTAAAGCTTATGACAGGGTGGACTGGTCTCTCCTTGGGAAGGTCCTCTCGACTTTTGGCTTTGACAGTAAAGTTTGCAAAATTATCTCTCAATTGGTGTCCACCTCCTCCTTGGCTGTTCTGGTTAATGGAGTCCCTTCTAATTTTTTCAAACCTTCCAGAGGCCTCAGACAAGGAGACCCCCTTTCGCCCATTTTGTTCATCATTTTAGCTGAATGCTTAGGAAGGATTATAGACTGTAGAAAGCGTGAGGCTTGTATCAAAGGAATCCTTCCTTCCTCTAATTGTGTTCCCTTCACTCATCAGCAATTTGTTGACGATACTATCTTGGGGGGGGAAGCTTCTATCAAAGAGGCCAGAGCCCTGAAGAAGATTTTTGATACTTACTCCAGTGGGACGGGTCAGCTGATTAATTGGAACAAAAGCTCACTCTTTTTCATCAACACCTCTGAGTTTAGACAAAGAAAAATCACCAGGATTCTGGGTTGTGGGGTAGGCTCTTTCCCCTCTACCTATCTTGGTCTTCCTTTGGGATCCTCACCCCCGGAGTCTTTTTGGAATGATATTTTGGACAGATTCAACAGGAAGATGGCTATTTGGAAAGGGGTCTCTCTTAGTCAAGCGGGGAAATGCCTCTTAGTCAAATCTTCTCTTCAAAATCTGCCAATCTACGCCCTGAGCCTCTTTGGAATTCCGGGGAAAATAGCTGAAAGAATGGAGAAAATCCAGAGAGACTTCCTTTGGAATGGTAATGAAGGGAAGAAAAGATATCCTCTTGTTGCTTGGGAGAAGGTTTGCCTCCCTATGAGGTACGGAGGTCTGGGCATTAGAAAGATCACTCACCTCAATAAGGCTCTCCTAGCTAAACAAATATGGCGGATCTTCAGTAGCACTGGTGAATGGAGGGACACCCTGGTAAACAAGTACCTTAGAAGACCCACTCTTCTTTTCGCCCTTTTTAATGAAGATATCCCAAAAGGATCAAACATTTGGAATGGGATCATGAAAGCCAGGGACCTGGCTAAGGCCAGGATATCATGGAAATTGGGAAATGGGAAGGACATCCAGTTCTGGTTGGATAGATGGCTTTCCCAAGATCCACTTATCAATAACCCTATTTTTGAGAGATGGATGCAAGCTTGTACTGATCAAATTGGGTCCAAAGTTTGTGATTATTGGAATGGCCAGGAATGGAGTGACCTATCCCTCATCTCTGAGGACTTGACTCCTATAATTCTTATGCTCAATTCCATGATTCCTATCAATTTGGGGGATGAGTTGGTCTGGAGGGATAATCCAAATGGAAGATACTCTGTTGCCTCAGGCTATAATTCCCTTTGGAGCTTAAAAGAGAAGGCCCCTTGGGCGTAGGCTTGGATTCCGGGTCTCACTCCAAAGATCAACATTTTTTACTAGCTGGCTCTTCAGAACAAAATCCTTACTCATGACAATCTCATGAAGTGAGGACATGTTATGCCCAGTAGATGTCCCTTGTGTAAGAATCAGGCTGAGATCAGAAATCACATTTTCATCTTATGTGACTATGCCAGGGAGGTGTGGAATGTCATCACACATGATAATGAAACCCTCTGGTGCAAATCGGATAATCTCATGGATTTTTTCCATCAGTGGAAAGGTCTTTGTAAGATTGCTGGTCAGCAGGATCACTCGGACTAGATTTTACCCCATTTTTGCTGGGGAATTTGGAAGGAAAGGAATAATAGAATATTTAGAGACAGAGAGGAGCCGGCTATAATCCTTGGTAGGAAGGTCTCGAAGAATATAAAGGAAAATCTCCAAGTGCTGAAGGAGGAAGAAGAAGATGAAGGGGACAGAAAGATAGCTAAAGAAAAAGACAGGAACCTCAAAAGGCAAGATGCTAGCTGGCTTCTCCCCCCAGATGGTTGGTCAAAAGCCAACTTTGATGGGGCTTCTAAGGGTAACCCAGGCCCTTCAGGTTGCGGTGGAATCATAAGAAATAGCTATGGGGAGGGAATAGCTGCCTTTGCTTCCCCGCTGGGAATCCAGACTATTCATCTGGCTGAAGCAAGAGCTGCGAGTAAGGTGGTCAAGTTGGCTTTTGAAGTCGGGATTACTAAACTCTGGCTTGAGGGGGACTCCAAAAACATTATTAATACCATTAATGGTATCTCCCCTCCCTCGTGGACGATTGTGAACATAATTGCTGAGACTTGCGCCACTCTCACAAAGTTCAATAAGGTCCACGTCACTCATGTTTACAGAGAGGCAAACCCAGTCGCTGATTGGTTTGCTAATAAAGGGGTTAACGCCACCAATAATCTGACCTGGCATGCCGGAAAAGATTTTCCGGCGGAGGCAAAGTTGCTCATCGACCAAGATAAAATCTTGGGAAGGATGGCTCAAATCCAATGCAATTATGGATAATAAAGATTGCTTAATAAATGGTAAGTGCCATTATTGGCATCGTGATTTTCACCAGCAAAAGGGGTTTCCTCTGACATTTCGACACGTTCGAAAGGATGATACTGTTATTTTCAGAAAGGGGTATATTCACGAGTATCATAAAAGAAACATCACCATTTTTTCGAATGCAAATAACTTGCACAGTTCAGAGTTCATGAGAATTGTGGAAGTTGATCAGGTAAACATGATGGGTGAGAGGAGCAGAAAGGAGCCGGTGGGGGAAGTTCAGAAGTGGATGAACAAGGCCAAAGTTTGGAGAGAGCTGGAAAAGGGTGGGGTTACTAATTTCTTCGAGAAACTTCATGGCTCAGATCCTGAGATCACTAACAGCATGGTGAATTCGTGGAATAATGGTAAGGTTAAGGTGAACGGGGTCTACTTTCAAATTACTGAGGATGTGGTTGCTGAAGTCACGGGGATTCCGATGGAGGGGCATAAATTCTTCAGAGACAAGAAGATGTCTTCTAATGCAATCAAGGATTTTGTGAAAAACACTGAAGAGTTGAACAAGCTGGGCAAGAAAGAGACATTTTTTGTAACGGATACTATAAAGAAGCTCTGAAGGTATGTTCTCTACGTTTTCATTGAATATATAACCCTAGACCCCAGGTTTGATAGGGTTAGGACTCACCATTTTGTGATTCTGAATCATTTTCGTCATGGTAGTAAGATCTCCTTCCCGTATTATCTTTTTAACTCGATGAACAAGGCCATTTCTAGTTTTAAAAAGAAAGCTACCGTCAACCCAGCACTGCATGAGGGTCTTCTGCTTCTGATTCATGAGCATTTCCACGCTCAAACCATTAGCAAAAACCCTATCCAAGGGGCGAATGTTGACAAGAGCAGCTCCAATTTTTCCTCAAATTCCGACGATGTCGAGAGCATCAGCTCTGATGAGGTTTTTGAGCATTCAGGTAAGAAGACTAAAAGCCATAAGAAGGATTACCCCTCTATCAAATTACCCAGCAGAAAGAGCCCTAGAGGTCATACCCCAGCTAAAACTAGCTCTGCTGAGGTGGAGGAGGAAATGGATACTGATGATTCTGACAAGGTTTCGAAGGAGGAGCTAGATGAGGAGAAACTGAGAAAAAGACAGAAGAGGGAGGGAGAGAGCATGGAGCGCTCCAGTAGTCAAGGAAAGGATTCTCTGCCCATTCCCCTCTCCCCTATACATCCTTAGCCTCCTTTGGAGGAAAATGACAACTCTGGACAGATTGAGGGGGAAGTGCAAGTTAATAACAGAAGGAAGGCTTGGAAGAACTTCAATGTGAGAATGGCCACTATGGGAATCTACAGAGAGGCGATGAACCCCCAACTCCTGGTGGACGACCTCGAGAAGCCTAGACTCAATGAGCTAATTGACCCGGCTATGGTGGCTATTTCTGATAATGCAAGAGAAACGGGCATGAATCTATTGAACAATGCCCGCAATAGCATGATCGACAACTTCAGATCAATTAAATGGCTTTTCCATGAGCTTGAGGATGTCAGAGATAGGGTTTCCCAAATGGAAAAAATCAAGAGCAAGACAGGTGCAGAAAGCCAAGGCAACCGGAACAGCTGGGAGACTCTGATGGAGAGGAGAGTAAAAAATATTGAGAACTACAATCACAACCTGGCAAGTCAAATGATCTCCCTCCTCGCTTCGATCAACGACAACATCCTCTCTCTCTTGGAAAATCTCAAAGACAGGAACCAGATGGAGGAAGATGATAAACAGAATAGAGACAAAGATAGGTTGGATGTGGATAAAGCCAAGGACAGCACTATGGAGTAGGATTTGACGAACGCCCAGGATCATAAGGCAGAAGAGCAACAAGAGTGCACCAAAGCTGCCCAGACCATGCTCGAGATGGAGAAGTAGTCTGCTAGGTTGGGTCTCTGTCCTTTGGTTTTTGTTTCTCCTGGCTTTGGCTTTTTGTCTGGTCTCTGTTTTTTTGGTTGGTTCTCTGGCCTTTTTAGTGGGAAGTTGTTTCGGGCTAGGCCTTTGGGATTATTTTCAGCCGTAAGGCTTATGTTTTGGCTGGGCATTTTTTCGCTTATTTTCAGCCTTTCTTGTTGTTAAACTTATGGGTTTCAGGACCCCTTAAAACCTGTTTACCTTATCAAAAACAATTCAAAGACCAACAATCTTTCTCCAAAGAAAGCCCTCATAAATTTGGAATAATAGCTTTGGCAAAAAGATACCTCTTCTATGGAAAGCCAATATAGATGCATAGTTTATTCTTAATGCGTATGCAGCTACAATGTATTGAAGTTCATAAATAGCAAAAGTTGATAGGTCTATGACAAATGCTTTCAAGAAAATATGTGATGATCATCAACGAGACAATATAGATGCAATCAAAATGATAGCCAGACTTGGAAATGCTCTACTAAATTTACAACAAATGTCTACTCAACAAGTAGCTCATCTAGTTTTAGCCCTACCACTACATTCCAGCTCTAGAAAATGCATCTTTATTAACACACGGTCACATAATGATCGTACATTTTTACTAAAACCAATAGAGCAATTAAAGAAAGAACATAACAACTCTAAAAATGTGATGTGCAAATCATTAATTGAATATTACCTATGTCGGCCACAAGTTATTGCTAATTTATGTCTAGCAAAATTTGTATCAAGCTATAAAAAAGGTGGAACTAAGCTTAAACCAAAAGCTACACCAAACATTATACATTTTATTAATTTCAATAAACATTTACAACAAGAAAACTATTGCAGAGAATAATTATTTCTATATATTCCATTCATTATGGTTGAAGATACATTCAGAAAAACGTATGGCTCATGGGAAAAAGCTTATATGCATAATTCAGATATAATTCAGCAGAATCGAGCGAAGTTTACACACAATGAAAATTTAACATGGGGTGATATTGATCATCCTATTAATGAAATAGATAATAGTGAAGAAACCAAAGATAATATTTGCCAACAACCAATAATTGAAACATTTGACAAAAAATATGACATGCATGAATTTATAAAAACCAAAAAATTTGACAGCTCCAAAAATAAAAGTCTAAAATCTTTTGAGCTTATACAACTCCCTCAAATAATGAGAAATAATGAGTACTATAACTTAAGAAGAAATTTGAATGGAGAGCAACAAACAATCATCAAGGATATTGTGATGAAAAAGCTTAAGGACATAAAAACTCCTCTGCATCTTTTCCTAATCGGAGGCACTGGAACTGGAAAAACATCTATAGCAATAGCCATTTTTTAGGCGCTTATTCGCATTTATAGTGATCTCATTAACAACGATCCAAAAAAACCTAAAGGCCTAATAACTGCATACACAGGAAAAGTAGCATAGAATATAGGTGGAAGTACATTGCATTCAGCTTTTCACATACCTTTTAACAAATCAGATTTCATCCCACTCAGTATGGAAACATTGGATACAATGTTGAGGAACTATAGTCAATTACATGTGCTCCTTGTAGATGAAATTTCACTAGTAGGTTCCACCTTCTTACATTACATTGACAAATGATTATGTGACATAATGCAGTTGCCAATAGCATACTTTGGAAATCTAGACAAAATTTTCTATGGGGATTTCTATCAAGCACTTCTAGTACTTGACTAAGCTATTTTTGATAACAAACCATCGACAATAGAATTAATGCCCTATAATTTTTTGACTGATAATGTGAAATGCTATTCACTAAACAATAAAATGCATCAAAAAGATGAGAAATTTATTTTGATTCTAAATAACATACGTTTAGGGAAACATACACAAGATGATATAGACTATCTCAATGAAACCTATCTATGACCACCACCTATCGATCCAACATTTCCATATCTATTTTACAAAAAAAAAAGATGTGGCTACACACAAAAACAATATGCTTTCCAAAGTTCCTAGAGATTATATTATATTAGATATAGTAGACTTTGAAGATGAAAATTTTAACACAATGCGACTGTATACATAGACAATGATTCTACCAGTCCAAATAGTTGTAAAGCCAAATATTCTTGTCAAAATTTTCATAGGAAACTACAACACAAAGGATGGGCTAGTAAATGGGTCAGATGGAATATTTAAGGCATATACTAAACAACAAGAAGTCGACATAGTTTGGATATAATTCAACAATGCAAAAATAGGCCAGGAACAAAGAAACAAATTATGCCAATATTACATTCAAGGCATTCAAAAACATTGGGTTTTGATTCTTCGAATTGCAAGACCCATTCCCAAAATATCAACTACTAGAAAAGTTTGAATCAGAAAAAAATTTCTAATACAAGTAGCATGTGCTAGGATATTACATAGAGCCCAAGGCCTCACAATGGATGGTCTTGCATTTGATCCTAGTGACATAACACAACATGGCTTAACATACACAACACTTTCAAGAACAAGAACAATTAATTCATTGTATCTCTTAAAACCTTTGATTCCAATAAATTTCAAAATCCACAAAAAAATCCATCATGAAATGTCTCAGCTATACTCAGAGGCAACATGGAAACTTGAAAGTCAACTACATTGTACAGCTCACAATGAACACATATTGCTATGCACACTGAACACACGTAGCCTACATGCTCATGTAAATGACATTTCAAATGATTGGGATATCATGTCCACGGATATCATATGTCTACAGGAACTATTTTTCCTCCCACGCAACACCAATATTCTTTTTGAAAGATACAATAACCATTCAATGTAACATATACACGGTATAACAATACTTACTTCAAGCAATCTCCTCATAACCAATTCAATAGAACATAGATCTAAAAATATTGAAGCTATAACAATTACCCTCAAACAAATAGATTCTCAACTCAGTGTTCCTAATGTTTACATACGACCACATACAATAATTGTCGAAATCAAAACTCTAATTATTGAAATAGCTACAAGCTACATATCAAAAAACAAGTTTTACATTGTTGAAGATTTCAACATAGACATGTCCACACAAAACATAACTTCAACAACACTCATAAAACATATGCAAAAATACAATATTCAATTCATGCTAGCTCAAACACACAACATAAACAAACCAATCATTGACCATGTATGGACAAATACACCAGCAAGTATATGCTCTATCAAAAAAATTGAAGCATACTGGACAAGCCATCTTGCAACATTCATTCACCTATATGCAATTTAATTCTAACTTGGGTTATATGTACAACAACAATGACTCCACCAAAGCGACTAGCAAGTGAACCACCACAAGATCAACAGGAACCCATCAAAAGGTATTTTAAATCTAAACTTTGCAATCTCTTCATTCTTCCAACCTTTACATGCTTCCAAATATTTGAACATTAAATTTTTTTTCCTTTAACTGTTGCAGGACAAAATAGGATAATGAACCATGTACATTAATAGAAGATCTAAATGCAAAAAAGGTAGGCCAAACTTTTAAAGGTGATGTCTTGGTGGTTTACAAAGCCTTCCTGGACAAAGTGAATAGAACACGTGAAGTACTACGTGCTAATCTTACAGACTCCAAAGGGGAGCTTACTATAACATTTAATATCAGTAATAGCAATCTTCTTAGTAGGCATGAAAGTAAAATAATCCCAGGCATGGCATTAAGAATAATAGACTTTGACATAGAACCAAAATCAGATTTTGATCTAGGAGATAGTGATTGCATACTAATTGTAAAAGAGTCCAGCATAGTTTATGAAATAATTATAGGGTAGAAGAGAGTCCTTCACTTGATAATAAACCCTTAAAATGAGAGCATTATTAAATTGACAATCGAGTTGCATCAAGGGAGTATAACTGATATGATCATTGATGATACCATTTTTAATGAAATTGTTATTATTATCTAATTATTATATAAATAATGAAATCAATTCAGTTATTAATTTATAAGAATCATTGACAAGGCTGTTTGTATTAGAATTAATTTTAGAGATGAGAGGATGTTTTATAATTGTTGAGATGTTACTATGAGTGGTTAGTGGATATTCATCAATTAAATTGGTTTTAAATTAGTTTGGCTAGATTTAATTAATGATCTACTTAGAAAATTGTAGAGTTGTTATAAATTATCGTTGGATTGGAAATACCTAAATTTTCTAATGAGATTGAATAGATAACTTGTCTTAGAACATTTTAGAGAATTGATTGATTATCATATTAATAAAAATGATTATCGATAATACGAATTTGTATTCATTGAAAGAGTGATGAAGGTGGTTATTATAGATTTATTAATAAGATTCCCAATATAACTTGTTATTAAATATTAACAAGTTATTATTATTGAACTATGAATATGAATATTTGTGTATTGGATTATGGTTGACTTTTAATGTACAAAATATAGTTAGTTATTAATCAACTGATATTTATTGGGTTGTTGGTATGGTTATGTAATTATTAATTAAATTAATTAATTAGAGTTAATTAAATTTAATTAATAATTAAGTTATGTAATAAAGCTTTATTTGATATGCTAATATCGATTCCTCTAGTGAAGTTGTGAAGTATTTACATCGAAGTTGACAAGTCGTATTCTCATGACTTGAATAATGACCCTAAATATTTTTAATGGTGAGACTTAGTGATATTTAATTAATAACTATTAGAATGTTAAAAAGTCATGGATTGTGTACCTATGTTAATTGGTTGATTTAATTGATCATTTTAATAAAGTTATAAACTGGCTTTCTTATAATTTAATGAATAATGATCCTTTGTTTATGTTGAGAAGTTGAAGTAACATTAAGAAAGAGTTATTCAATTTGTAACATGGATCTTAGAAAATAAAGCAAATTATTAAGGGTCAAGAAGATTAGTTTAATGAGTAAATATTTATCCTTCAGTTATTCTTAGAATATTATTTTAAATAATGGAAAGAATAATGCTACCGAGGGAACAAATGGGTTGACTTGTAGGTCAAATGATAAATCCTATATACTTGAAGTATACTTGCAAATAGAAATAGAAAACCTCTACACTTAATTCAACTATGTGATTTTAGTAAACCAAAACATGTGTCTGCATTGTGTTTTCTCTATGCTTCTTGTGTTGGGTTTTGGGTTGTCTAGTGTTGACCAGTCTTAGGTTGATACCAGAGGCTTGGGAGTTATGTGATTGTGATGGCATGTTGATGCTATTTGGTCTCAATATTTATAAACCCAACCATGGTTATGTGATGGAATGCTCTATGAGATGTTTTTAATTACTGATTGTTATTGCTTTTCAGTCTTCATGTGTGAAGCTGAGATGTATTTGTATGAGACACTTGAACTAATCATTTTTGAGTCATCGATCAGTTATCCTTGGATTACTTTCCAGTCGCCATGATGGGATTGAAATGTTGATTTATTTCTTGATGATATCATGTTGTGACATGTTTTGATTCAACCATTTTGAAGTCTTCGAACAATATGATTTTGAGATATATTTTGATTATTGAGAACCAATGGATACTTTTGATTATTAGTGATACCTTCAGTTGCCAATAGAGAACTATTGTGGTCATGATTATCTATGGATGCTTTTCAGATGCTCATGGAGATTTGATGCTTTTATTGTAGATATTTGATGTTCTTATTATGGATTATCTTTTGGTATTTCTTTCCAGTCACTTATATAGGACTAGGGTGATTTTATTATTCCATGAGCCTAGGGTAGGTTATCTACTTGTAGTGTCGGGAAGTGGCTTGCAATGGGGGTTGGGGCCTAAGTGGTTGCCAGGGTAACTCATTGTAAGTTTTGTTAATAAGTGATAACATTTACACTAAATGGGGATTAAATGAATCTAAAAAGATAATTATTTTTTTCTTGCCCATGCCTCGAGCACTTGTACAGACTAGGATGGGAGTAGAGAGAATGCTTGGTTGTGACCTTGCATTCCATAGTATGCTTTGTTAGTATGAGAGGATACTAATGGCCACATGAGGATCAGTAGGGACCCGTGGAGTTGTAAGCTAACTGCCAGGGTAACTTCTACATGATATATGCAATGACACTTGCCCGCTTGCATAGTAGGTTTCCTACATGTCATTGTTGTGCCTTTGGGATTAGATGTTAGTTTTGTGATTGGAATCTTTGAGTTAGTATACTTTTAGGATTCTTGGACTTAGAGAGTATCTTTGCTATGTGATTTTTGATAGCCTGTTTGGGACTTGAGATTATCTCCTCAGCATGGTGGGAGTGGACCATTTAGGTTCCACACGGTCGGGTGGTAGTGTTTTTCCACTCTTATCATTTGAGATCCATTTGAGACATCATGGCTGATGCATCTTTTATGATGGTGGATATGTATCCTTTCATTGATGATTAGCATAAGTTAGATGATATTATCTTATGTTTATAGTTGCATGTTAGATTACTTTTTGTATATGATGTAGTATGTTTAGGTGTGACATTCCTACTATGTTAATACCGATGATCTCTTTGGTGATTTGGAATGTTACGCATAGAGGGATGGCTAGGATCCATGATGGTCTAATGATGCTATTTACGGTTGGGAGGAACCGTGCACTTAGTTAGTTATGTTTGATAATTTATGGTTATCTCTTATGATGATGTATCATGTATGATTTGTGGTTTCATTTATGTTAATGCATCATGGATTAGAATTAGTATGATGATGTGCTTTATTTTTACATATGTATATTCTTTTAAGCCTTTCATACCCTATGGCATGCACAATGGATGATTGAGCAAATGGAAATGTAATTTAAGAACTTTGGACTTTTCATTATTATTTCATGTGGATGTAGTGTTAGATGGAATCATTAGTATTAGTTGATTTAGATGTAATTTAACATTAAGGGATCTTTAAAGAATGTAACCTATTATGTATGTTATGTTTACTTTTTGCTATTGCTTCCGTATAAGTTATGAATGGTTTTACTTTCATGTTTTAAAAAAAAATGCTACCAAACTTAGTGAAACTTTAGATTAATTCTTTGGATCCCTTGTCAGGGCATTACATAGTTGAAACAATACCAGCTATATTGCATGAATACAAATTCATTCCTAGTACAACTATAAAGCAATTACTGACAAGCACAACTAATTACACCACTGAAACAATTGGTGCTATCGTTTTAGCAACATACAAAAAAGGTACTCAAAATGTACTTGAAATCAAAGATGGAAACAACGACATGAGCAAAGCACTGGTAAGCTCATACAAGAAACTTCATTGATACATCTATGAAAATAAATCTTTATTTCCTTCTTTCTATTACATTTTATGATTTTACTATGTCAACTTCTAAAACTAAAAAAATAACTCTATTACTTGTGAGCAGCTATACATGCATCTAGCTTTCACACCCCAATATATTCAGATACACCACCAACTTGAAAGAAATGAAACACCATCACTGTTCTTTAGAAACATAGCTAAAGGAACTGATCAAAAACTAGCTCTATGAACAACTCCAGCAACATTTATCTGCAACCCACATAACAAAAGAACATTAGATGCACTGCATGGGCTGTTGTAGACTTCAGTTGAGGTAATTGATTCCAAATCCTTTGTCATTTTACTTTATCTTTTTACCTTTCATGTTTTAAAGCATACTAATACATGCACTTTGTAAACAGGTCATGGGAAATTTGACTATAGAAAATGCATACTCAAGTCCATTCCATGCTTTTTGCTCAAAATGCAATCGCAGATTTGAAAGCTATGGAGCATTGAATGGAGAAAAAGGATACTAAAACCAATGCAAGGAACATGTATGATACAAGTATTCATTGTACCTGAAAGCAATTATCACAAATGATAGCTAGAAACTAGTTCATTGCTCTATCGAAGACAATATTGTACAACAATTACTTCCTACTCTTAAAGACATAAATTATCAGCAATATGTTGATGACAAATTAGAAGCAATATTTATGCTCTGAGACTTTTCAACAATTGGTGCATACACTCTCAACCATTACAATACCATCACCTGTGCAGTCCTTATGAATCACTAAACTAGGCATCAAACAACAAAGGTATTTATTCTTTATACTTGTCTATTTTTAATTACATAAATGAATTACTTTTTCCCTATTAAACATCATTTACAATGCACTGATAATGTAACCAATTTTGTAGGTATCACGTTTGGCCACCAAAATAATACACCTCCCTATTACATTGAATGTAAAAGTTTCTTATATGTATCTCCCACTATATCAAAGTTTTGTTAAGTCAAAATATCTGGCTCAATTATATGTATATATACTATTTCTAAAGTAACCAAATTTGTATGTACAGATTCAAGACAGTAAGCTTTGTACTTTGAAAAAATACCTAGTTAAAGACTCAATTAAAGATATTGTGAACTAAGTATTTGGAACATGCTTTCTCTATATTTAAATTGGTTTATGCTCTGCCCTGCTTGAGTAAACTTGCATATAAATTAATCTAAACTTTAAAATGTTAAGCATATCTACACCTATTTTAAATTTTATTAGATTCATTAAAACTATTTTTTAATGAAAAGTTTCCTCTACTTTCAAAAATTCCAATGCATTCATCTATTGTAAAGTCCTCTTGCAACTGTCAAATTTTCAATGTCATTATGATTTAAATGCCTTATTTATGGCTGCTTTTGTCATTCCCTTGCCTATGAAGATCATAAACATACCTCTAGTAAAATTATTGATGCACTTTTATTTATGATATTCTCCTTCTTTAAATATACTATTTTAATACTTTGATTTCCATTTGATCAATGAGGATATTCGCATATCTATTTAACAT
Source organism: Cupressus sempervirens (assembly GCA_028749045.1). Taxonomy (NCBI): domain Eukaryota; kingdom Viridiplantae; phylum Streptophyta; class Pinopsida; order Cupressales; family Cupressaceae; genus Cupressus; species Cupressus sempervirens. The sequence continues at coordinate 483,419,894 of CM053787.1, read as the reverse complement.
CATCTGTGTTATAGCTCCAAACTTATAATTGCACTGAAGGGATAAATGTCTATTGTCTATTTTTAAGTCAACATATCACCTAATGGCATAACCTATTTCTATCACACATATGGCAGGAGCAATGACGCTATGCATCACTTCTTAAATAATGTTTTTATTTATTTATTGAAAGGGTTATGTAAAGTTATAAACTCTTATTAATATTTTTAAAGTAAGATACGTTTCATGTTTTTATAACTTTAATTAGTATTTTAATTAAAGTAGTTTTACAGATACATATATTTTTTTTTAAATTTTAATTTTTTTTAATTTTATTATTATTATTATTATTATTTAATCATTATTTATAATAATTATTAATGAAGTTTATTAATAACTTATTTATATTTATTAATGAATTTAACAATACTTATTTAATAGATTTAATAATTAATAAATATTATTTATTAAAGATTATTTTTATATAGTTTTATTTTTGTATTAATTACTAATTTGTAATGCTAATTATTAATTTATGTGAATGCAAATATAATTATTAATTAATTTAATTAAAATTAATTAATAATTGAAGATAATTTAATGGAGTTTAAAATCTATTTAATTGCTATTGAGTAACAATATTGATTTTTATAAAATTATAGTTATTCAATTTAAAATCAATAAATAGTTATTTCTATAAATTAAATAAATAGAGTATCCTTAGGTTATTTTAGAAAATTGATTCTAATTAAGAGGGGTAACTTGGTGAATTATTTAAAACAAGGATGGTTTAACTTGTAGGGTCAGTCGAGAACCTCTTCCACTTGAAACATATATGAAACTAGAATTTAAACCTTACTGTGAACTGACCACTGTGTGTATTCAAGATTAAATCAAATTGTGAGACTATTCTCTATTGTTTATGTGTTATCTATGTTTTGGGGTTTCGGGGTTGTCTTAGTGTTGACCAGTCTTAGGTTGTTACCAGAGGCTCGAGGGTTATGTGTTTGTGATGTCATGTTGATGTTGGTCTCGATCTTTTATACTCGACCTTGGTAATGTGATGCTATGCTCTATAACATGTTTGTATATACTATTTTTTATTGCTTTCCAATTTCCTTGTGTGTAGATGAGGTTTATATTTATGAGATACTTGACTTAACCATTTTTGGGTCATCGATCAGTTATATTTGATTTGTTTTCCAGTCACTTTGAGAGAACTGAGATGTTTTGAATGATATGTTCTTGGTGATGTCATGTTGTGACATGTTTTGACTTGACCATTTGGCAGTCTTCGATTAGTATTGTGATTTATTTTGGGATATTTCTCGGTTACTTGTTGACAACCATTGGATATTGTGATTTATCATTGATGCCTTCAGTTGCTGATAGAGAACTGTTGTGATCGCTATGATTATTATTTGATGCTTTTCAGTTGCTCATGGAGAATTGATGTGATTATTGTGGATTATATTTATGATGTTTTCAATCGCTTGTATAGGACTGAGGTTATTTTATTATGATTCTTTGATTTGTGATTTCATGAGCCTAGGATAGTTTATTTATGTGTAGTGTCAGGAAGTGGCTTGCAATAGGGGTCAAGGCCCTAAGAGGTTGCCTGGAGAAAAACATTGTAAGTTGTTTTTAATAAGTGATAACATTTACACTAAATGGGGATTAAAATGAACCTAATAAGATAATTGTATGTTCTCTCCCATGCCTTGAGTGCTAGTACATACTAGGATGGGGTAGAGAGAATGCTTGGTTGTGACCTTGCATTCCATAGTATGCCTCGTCAGTACGAGAGGATACTAGTGGCTGCAGGATCACAAGGGACCTGGGATTCCTAGGGGATTGCTCGGGTAACTTCCAATGTGATTTGTGTGATGAAACTTGCCCACTTACATAGTAGGTTTCCTACATGTCTTTGTGGTACCTCTGGGTCTAGATGTTGATCTATGTGTTGGAACCCTTGAGTTAGTATACTTTCCTGGACTTAGAGAGTATTTGTGTTATATGATTTGTTATCTTATTTGGGACTTGAGACCATCTCCTCAGCACAGAGGGAGTGAACCATTTAGATTCCACATGATTGGGTGGTAGTTACTCTTACCATTTGAGATCCATCCATATTCACCATGGTTGGAGCTTCTTGGTATGCTTGTTTATCATGATTAGATGATGTTGTTCACTTATGTTTTATTCTTGCATGCTATATTTCTTTATGCATATGTTGTAGCATGTTTTAGGTGTGACATCCCTATTACTATAGTATTGATTATCTCTTTGGTAGCTTGAGATGTTACATGCAGGGGATGGCTAGGGCCCATGATGGTCTAATGATGTTATTGACAGTTGGGAGGAACCACGCATTTAGTTAGTTGTGTTTTGTGATGTTATTTCTTTATGATGGATAGATGTATCATGTATGTTATTAGTTTCATTTACTTTATTGCACTTGTATCATGGATTCGATGAGGATGATGTATCTTTATTATTTATACATATGTATATTCTTTTAGCCTTTCATACCCTGTGACATGTACAGTGGATGATTGAGCATTCCAGATTCTATTTGCCAAGAGACATTCAGAACAAATGTATATTATGGACATTGGACTTTCTAATTATTCTTTCATGTGGATGTGGTAGTTGTTAGAGTTAGTATTAATTAAATTTAAATGTGACTCAATGTCTTAGGATCCTTAAGGATTGTAACCTGTTATACATGCTTATAGTTGATTGTATGTTATTGCTTCTACTACTATTGTGTTTGATGTGCATGTTATACTTTCTTACTTTTAAAAAAAAAATATTTAGTAAAACTTTACGTTAATTCTTTTGGATCCCTTGGTGGGGGGGGCGTTACATCTTATCTCATGCAATGTTAATAGATGGTTTATTGGTAAGAAAGATGTCATGAGACAACTCGAATGATCTTGTTGGTGAATTGATATTCATGCTCAGGGTATTGCTAGAGTCTTGAGGTCTCATGATGCCATTATGGTAGGGAGGAAATGAGTATGATTGATTATATTTGGTTTCTTCATATGCTTGCACTTCCCTTCTTGAGATGTTTCTTATGTACATGTATGTTGTGAGGGTGTTGATTTACTTCATTGATATGTTATTTATCATGTTTTAGAATAGCATGTTGTTTATGTGAGTTATCTAGATCTCCTATATGCTTTTGATTCTCTTGAGAGTTTGTTCCTCAAGTTTGGCACTCAATGTGGAGGTTCTAACCCTATTTGCTTCCTAGTTTAGCCTTTCAACCTTATTGTTGTTCCTAGACAAAACTAGGACAACATCTTGTACAATATTTATGATGTTTCGTACTATAGTTATATGAAATCTCATATGATACTGGTGAGAATTTGTCTCATACTGCCTTAGTGTGAAGTATCATATTGCTTCTTTGGGAACTTTGGTTGTATATAAAATATATCATTTTCATTCTCTTCTTCCTTTTTTCTTCTTCCTCTTCTTTCTTATACTTAAGATGTATTTTATATATATGATGACTCATTTGAGATAGGTTCCATCTCTTTAGGAGTTAAGATAAAAATTCCAAGATCTTGAAGTTGGTAGGACTTCAAACTTAATCTTATTTTAGGAGTTTAGGATTTAGACTTAGCCTAATTTTAGGATGGCTATTCACGAATTCATTCATGCTCTATGCATATGGTGAATGAACTTGTATGGTTTAATCATTTAGTGCACGTTTTGTTGCTAGAATGTGATTTGATAATTAGCATTATGAATCATAGATTTGGGATTCTAGAATTTGAAATCTAGACTACAGTTTTGGGAATTTGAATTGGGACCATTTGGTTCATCAAGAATTTGTAATGCCAAAATACATTTCCTCCATTTGGTTGCACATTTCTAGAATTGGAAAATCATTGAAATAAGCATATTTTAAATTTCATAGACCCCAGATTTGAAATGAAAATTTAAAAAACTACCATATTAAACAGAGGATTTTGACTTAATAAATATTTTTGGATATCAGTTGTGCAAAAAAAAACTAGTTGCAATTGATAATTGTGAGTTTGTCTTCTTCATTGGCCTAATTAACAAAGATGTTGAGAAAGGTCCCCTCCAACATCATTAAGTTTTAGAGGTTAAATGGCAAAATGATGATCGTCATTACCAAACCAACAAATATGGAGCAGCTATAAGTACAACACCACCTATTTTAACTTCAAACTTAAGAATTTTGCCCAATTTCCATTGATTCTCCTTTTGATTTCTAAAATTTCAAATTATAGGAATTTTTTAAAAAATAAATAAAGAAGTGTTCAAATCAGTATACATTTTATTTCATGTTTCTCACCATTTGTTCTATGAGTAATGTTCTTTTCATTATTTGGTTGTAATGTATTGTATTATTTTTATCCACAACTTGTAAAATTTTTATTTTTTAAAACCAGTCCTTTTATTCATATAATATCATAATACTATCTCCCTCAAATCTTTAAAAATATTTACCAAATAGTCCACAAATCTTTAGAACTATTCCGAGCTATCATTTTTGATGCAGGAGCATCCAGAGGTATAAGGGCAATCCTGTGTCACCCAAAAAAATGTACTTAGACTTAGTTTTTGTTTCATGTGTTTTCATTTTTGGATACCCATTTGGGTCAAATAAAGGTTCCAACTCTCACAGTTCCACTATCAGTGTTCGTGTAAATCTCAAAAAAATAGGAGTATGTAATTGAGCCATCATTTTGGTGAACTAGGAGGTGTAAATTGGCTAGATGAATTTCATTGTGATTTAGAGCATTCCAAAAAAAGAATCAAGTCAAAAGGCCCCACGATTTGAAATTTATTGTAGTTTTTTAGGATTTGGAGACCTCTTAAGAATGCTTCAAAGTCAGGTTAGGGGCATTAAATGACCTCAAAAAAGGCCAAAAAATGGGGGATGATTGAATCCTATCCATAGGACTATAGAGAACTTCGAGAGCTTTCCAAAAATGTAAACGATTTGTCAATCGGAGCTACGGCTCAAAAGTTATGCCTCTCGAAAGTTCGATTACCATTTTTGGATTCTTCTAGATTTGCGCCGACTTCTAACACAGCTTTTGGAGCCTTCTATTTGGTTGGTGGATGCCTACTAGCACTTTCTAGAATGTATTCCTAGTCCTTAACCCTCTGGGGTCTATTTAAGGAGATTCCTAGCATTGTAAAAGACAGTTCGGAGTGGAGTTTGAGAGGAGGTACTGAAAGGAAAAATTATCTCCACATTTATGCTATTGTAAGCCCTTAGGGCATGTTTTGAAGTTTATTTTCTCTATACTGAATGTACTAACTTATTTTTCAATTAATACAATTTCCCTTTTCTGTTATGTCCATTCTATTCTTGGGTTGTGTCCCCATCAAGTGGTATCAGAGCCAGGTTTTCCTAAGTGTGTAGACAGAGCGTCGACTGTGAGGCAGTTTGCACTAGGACTATGTGGTTGTGGGTTTGATTTAGAAGATGCCTCCATGAAGAGAGCATGGCGAAAGGGCTAGATCTATTAATCTTGAGGAGGTTAGAGCCCTCCAAAGGCAGGTACAGGCATTGCAAGAGGAGCTCTATAGAGGAGCAAATGTTGTCGCAGGTGACGACAATGAGGATGACAATAAAGAAGAAGAAATAGGACCAAAAGGGGAATTTGACGAGAAATTTATGAATCATGCAGAAGAAAGGCTTTTTAGGGCATTTACTAAGTTTGGGAAAAGACCTACAATTGAAGTGGGTGTATTTTCAAGAAATCTGAAACCAGATGAGTTGATAGATTGGATCAATGAACTAGAAGAAAACGTTGAGTATGAGGATATCAGGGACCCAGATAGGGTTAAGTTTGCAAAGGCCAAACTGAAAGGCCATGCCAAAATCTAGTGGTAAGAGGTCCAATTGGAAAGAAACAGAAGAGGAAAGGAGAAGATCACAAGATGGGATCACATGGTGGACAAATTGAAGAAGCAGTTCACTCCTATGGACTACGAGCTTCATTTGTTTAAGAAGATGCATGGGTTAAAGCAAGTAGGAAGATCAGTCCAAGAATATACAGAGGAGTTTTACCAACTCTTGATTAGAGTAGGGCATGTAGAAGAAAATAAGGAGAAGGTTGCTCGTTATATCATTGGGTTGCGACCTAGCTTCTAGAAGGAATTAAGTCTGCTAAGAATGACCAGCATTGAAGAGGCATACCAGTTTGCCCTATGAGTTGAAGAGAAGCTGAATAAAATGTCTAAAGGAAGACAAAGAGGGTGCGGTCAAGGAGGAAGTGGAAGCGGTAGATCATCTGGAGGCCGCAATGAAACCCAAAAGAAAAATGAAGATGTGGGTACTAGCAGGAACTAGAGGAATGAGGGTTTCAACCGCTCCCATGATCAAGACTTTGGGAATCAGAGAGGAAGAGGTAGAGGATGTGGAAAAGGAAGAGGAGGCTTCCATGGTACCTATTTCCATTGCAATGAAGAAGGTCATTGTTCCTTTGAATGCCCTCAATGACAAGGAAGGATAGATAAGAGAGCTGAGGGCCAAGCTAGGGTTTCTCATGTGGATGAAGATGCACAATCATCACATTCAGAGGATGCAGAAAGAGGAGAGACCTTGGTAAATGAAAGAGTCCTACTAAGTGGTGAGATTGAACCAAGAGAATGGAGGAGTTTGTTTTGTACCAGATGCAAGTGTGAGGATAAATGTTGTGACATGATCATTGATGGTGGTAGCACTGATAACTTGGTATCAGAAGAGATGGTTTCTAACTTGAAGCTCAAGAGGGAGAAACATCCCCAGCTATATCAAATTGCTTGGGTAAAAGATGATCATAAGGTCCTGGTAAGTGAACAATGTTTAGTGAAATTCAAAATTGGGAGTTACCATGATGAAGTTCTTTTTTATGTTATTTCGATGGATGTTTGCCATTTATTGTTGGGTAGACCATGGTAGTTTGATAGACATGCAATACATGATGGACATGCAAACATATACTCTTTGACAAAGGATGGAGTTTGCCACAAATTGAAGCCCATGAAAAAGGAAGGTGAAAAGGTATGTAGCAGTGCTAGAATTTGTCTTGTTGATGAAAGGAAGTTTTTGGATGGCATAAAACATCAGCATATGTGTTATGCTTTGATTCTTAGGAAAGATAAAGAAGGTAGTAGTGAAATACCACTTGAAGTTTTAGATTTACTAGGGGAATTTAGAGATATTATCTCTGATAATGTTCCAGATGGATTGCCACCAGTAAGGCAAATTAGTCATCAGATAGATCTGATTCCAGGAGCTAGTTTACCTAACAAGGCTGATCACAACATGGCTCCTGCTGAAACAGAGGAGCTAAATAGACAAGTTTAGGAGATGTTGAGGAAGGGCTTGATTTGAGAGAGATTGAGTCCATGTGCAGTACCTGCAGTACTCGCACCAAAGAAGGATGGAGAGTGGAGGATGTGTACAGATTCAAGAGCTATAAATAGGATAACCATCAAGTACCAATTTCCTTTTCCAAGGATGGATGATCTTATGGACTGCTTGAGTGGAGTTCAGTACTTCACAAAGATAGATCTCAAGAGTGGTTATCACCAAATACGGATTCAAGAAGGAGATGAGTGGAAAATAGCCTTCAAGACCAAGGAGGGTCTTTATGAGTGGTTAGTCATGCCCTTTGGATTGACGAATGCCACAAGCAACTTCATGCGGATCATCAATGAGGTACTTAAGAAGTTCTTGGGAAAATTTGTTATTGTTTATTTGGATGATATTTTAATTTTCAGCAAGACTTTGGAAGAACATTTATTGCACATTCATAGTGTCCTTGAAAGGCTAAGGGAAGAGAAACTATTAATTAATCTGAAGAAGTGTATCTTTGCAAAAAGGGAGTTAGTCTATTTGGGGTTTGTTATATCACCTAAAGGTCTCAAAATGGATTCAGAGAAGGTAAAAGCCATCTTGGAATGGCCTACTCCAAGGTCTGCTACTGAGGTAAGATCATTTCATGGTCTGGTTAGTTTTTATAGGAAGTTTATTAAGAATTTCAATGGTATATGTGCACCCCTAACTGATACAATAAGAGGGGATAGAAAAGAGTTCAAATGGACTGCAGTAGCTACGAGAAGTTTTGAATTGTTGAAGAAGAACATAACAGAACAACCTGTGTTGGCACTTCCAGATTTTAGAAAGGTTTTCCACATAGATTGTGATGCCAGTGGCAGCACTATTGGGGCTGTATTAAGCCAAGAAGGTAAGCCTATTGCATATTTTAGTGAAAAATTGAATGATGCAAAGAAGAAGTATTCTATTTATGATCAAGAGTTCTATGCAATAGTTCAAGCCTTAAAGAAATGGAGGCATTATTTATTGCCAAAGGAATTTGTTTTGTATACTAATCATCAGGTGTTACAGTACCTAAAAAGCCAAGGTAAATTGAATCAGAGGCATATGAAGTAGGTAGAATTCTTGCAAAGTTATACATTTGTGTTGAAGCATAGAAGTGGAAAATCTAATAGGGTTGCAGATACACTAAGTAGGAGATAGTTGTTGCTTACAATAATGCAAGTTGAAGTAGTTGGGTTTGATGAACTCAAGAATTTGTACCCTGAGGATCCTAATTTTGTTGAAGCATGGAAAGCTTGTAAAGAACCTGTTGTTGTAGATAGAACCAAGTGATTAGACTATTTGATTTAGGATGGCATGTTGTTCAAGGGTAGTCAATTGTGCATTCCAAGAAGTTCCATGAGGGAAAATCTAAATAAGGAGAAACACAGTGGAGGGATGGCAGGACATTTTGGTCGAGATAAGACCATTTCCATTCTTAGAGAACATTATTTTTGGCCTCAAATTTCACAGGATGTGAAGAAGTTTGTGCAGAGTTGCCAAGTTTGTCAAGTTGCCAAGGGGTTTAGTCACAATACTGGCCTATATCATCCATTGCCTGTTCCATCAAGGCCATGGGAGGACATAAGTATGGATTTTTTTCTTGGATTGCCAAGGACACAAAGGGGTAATGACTCAGTATTCGTCGTGGTTGATTGATTATCCAAAATGGCACATTTCATTCCATGCCACAAAACTCATGATGTTGTCCAGATTGAAGACTTGTTTTTCAAAGAGGTGGTAAGACTACATCATCTTCCAAGGAGTATAGTTTCTGACAAAGATACTAAATTTGTGGGGTATTTCTGAAGGACATTGTGGAAAAGGTTGAGAACAGACCTAAAATTCAATTCCACACATCACCCATAGACTAACGGCCAAACAAAAGTAGTAAACAAAAGTCTGGGCAATTTGCTGAGATGTTTACTTGGGGATAAGCCCAAGGGATGGGATTTGATTCTACCACAAGTAGAGTTTTCTTACAATAACTCTATAAATAGGAGTACTAGAAAATCACCATTCCAAATTATATATGGGAATAGCCCAAGGACTGCACTAGAATTGAGGAAGATAGAGCAAGGGGAGAGGACAAGTGCTGAAGCGGAAGAATTTGCTGAACATATCAAGCATCTACATGAGGAGGTTCAAGCACACATTACCAAGATGAATCAAGAGTATAAAGCTAGGGCTGATCAAAGGAGAAGACATAAGGAATTCCAAGTAGGGGATCTAGTCATGGTGCACTTACGAAAAGAAATATTTCCAACCGGTACTTACAACAAGCTGAAAATGAAGAAATTTGGCCCTTGCAAAATTTTGAAGAAACATGACTTAGGAAATGCATATGAGGTGGAGCTGCCAGATGGTATTCACATTTCTCCCATTTTCAACATTGCAGATTTAACAGAGTATCATGATGATGGTGCAGATGAGGAGCTGGTGTTAGAGCCATGTCCAATTCCTGCTTCTAAGAAGGAGGAGATAGAAGACATTCTAGATCATCGTGTGGGTAGGAGTACCAGAAACAGGAAATATCAAGAGTATTTTTTCAAATGGAAAGGACGATCGATCGAGGACTCAACTTGGATTTCAGCAGCTGAGGTTTCCCATTTGGGATTTCCTCTAACATTCATAAAGTGACAGGGTCACTTTTCAATCTACCCTGGGTGTCTAATGCAGGAGCATATAGAGGTATAAGGGCAATCCTATGTCACCCAAAAAAATGTACTTAGAATTAGTTTTTGTTTCATGTGTTTTCATTTTTGGGTACCCATTTGTGTCAAATAAAGGTTCCAACTCTCACAGTTCCACTATCAACGTTCGTGTAAATCCTAAAAAAATAGGAGTATGTAATTGAGCCATCATTTTGGTGAAATAAGAGGTGTAAATTGGCTAGATGAATGTAATTTTGATTTAGAGCATTCCAAAAAAAGAATCACGTCAAAAGGCCCCACGGTTTGAAAGTTATTGCAGTTTTTCGGGTTTTGGAGACCTCTTAAGAATGCTTCAAAGTTAGGTTAGGTGCATTAAATGACCTCAAAAAGGGCTGAAAAATGGGGGACGAGTGAAGCCTATCCATAGGGCTATAGAGCACTTTGAGATCTTTCCAAAAATGTAAACAGTTCATCAATCGGAGCTATGGTTCAAAAGTTATGCCTCCTAAAAGTTCGGTTACCATTTCTGGATTCTTCTAGATTTGCGTCGACTTCTAACACAGCTTCTAGAGCCTTCTATTTGGTTGGTGGATGCCTACTAGCACTTTCTAGAATGTATTCCTAGCACTTAACCCTCTGAGGTCTATTTAAGGAGATTCCTGGCATTGTAAAAGGTAGTTCGGAGTGGAGTTTGAGAGGAGGTACTGAAAGGAGAAATTATCTCCACATTTATGCTATTGTAAGCCCTTAGAGCATGTTTTGAAGTTTATTTTCTCTGTATTGAATGCACTAGCATATTTTTTAGTTAATACAATTTCCCTTTTCTGTTGTGTCCATTCTGTTCTTGGGTTATGTCCCCATCAAGTGGTATCAGAGCCAGGTTTTCCTAAGTGTGTAGACAGAGCGCCGACTGTGAGGCAGTTTGCACCAGGACTGTGTGGTTGTGCATTTGAGTTAGAAGATGCCTCCACAAAGAGAGTGTGGCAGAAGGGCTAGAGCTATTAATCCTAAGGAGGTTAGAGCCCTCCAAAGGTAGGTACAGGCATTGCAAGAGGAGCTCCGTAGAGGAGCAAATGTTGCCGCAGGTGACAACAGTGAGGATGACAATGAAGAAGAAGAAATGGGACCAGAAGGGGAATTTGATGGGGAAGTTCTGAATCATGTAGAGGAAAGGCTTTTTAGGGCCATTACTAAGTTTGGGAAAAGACTTACAATTTAAGTGTGTGTATTTTCAAGAAATCTAAAACCAAATGAGTTGATAGATTGGATCAATGAACTGGAAGAATACTTTGAGTATGAGGATATCAGGGACCCAGATAGAGTTAAGTTTGCAAAGGTCAAACTGAAAGGCCATGCAAAAATTTGGTGGCAATAGGTCCAATTGGAAAGAAATAGAAGAGGAAAGGAGAAGATCATAAGCTGGGATTGCATGGTGGACAAATTGAAGAAGCAGTTCATTCCTATAGACTACGAGCTTGATTTGTTTAAGAAGATGCATGGGTTAAAGCAAGCAGGAAGATCAGTCCAAGAATATACAGAGGAGCTTTACTGACTCTTGATTAGAGAAGGGCATGCAGAAGCAAATAAGGAGAAGGTTGCTCGTTATATCAGTGGGTTGTGACCTAGCATCCAGGAGGAAATAAGTCTGGTAAGAATGACCAGCGTTGAAGAGGCATACCAGTTTTCCCTACGAGTTGAAGAGAAGCTGAATAAAAAGTTTGAAGGAAGACAAAGAGGGTGCAGTCAAGGAGGAAGGGGAAGCAATAGATCATCTAGAGGCCACAATGAAACCCAAAAGAAAAATGAAGATGTGGGTACTAGCAGGAACCAGAGAAATGAGGGTTTCAACCGCTCCCATGATCAAGACTTTGGGAATCAGAGAGGAAGAGGTAGAGGATGTGGCCAAGGAAGAGGAGGCTTCTGTGGTACCTATTTCCATTGCAATGAAGAAGGTCATCATGCCTTTAAATGCCCTTAATGACAAGGAAGGACAGATAGGTGAGTTGAGGCCCAAGCTAGGGTTGCTCATGTGGATGAAGATGCACAATCATCAAATTTAGAGGATGCAGAAAGAGGAGAGACCTTGGTAAATGAAAGAGTCTTACTAAATGGTGAGATTGAACCAGGACAATAGAGGAGTTTATTTCGTACTAGATTCAAGTGTGAGGATAAATGTTGTGACGTGATCATTGATGGTGGTAGCACTGATAACTTGGTATCAGAAGAGATGGTCTCTAAGCTGAAGCTCAAGAGGGAGAAACATCCCTAGCCCTATCAGATTGCTTGGGTAAAAGATGATCATAAGGTCCCGATAAGTGAACAATGTTTAGTGAAATTCAAAATTGGGAGTTACCATGATGAAGTTCTCTGTGATGTTATTTCGATGGATGTTTGCCATCTATTGTTGGGTAGACCATGGCAGTTTGATAGACATGCAGTACATGATGGACAGCAAACACATACTCTCTGACAAAGGATGGAGTTCACCACAAATTGAATCCCATGAAAAAGGAAGGTGAAAATGTATGTAGTAGTGCTAGGATTTTTCTTGATGAAAGGAAGTTTTTAGATGGCATAAAATATCAGCATATGTGCTATGCTTTGATTCCTAGGAAAGATAAAGAAGGTAGTAGTGAAATACCACTTGAAGTTTCAGATTTACTAGGGGAATTTGGAGATATTATCTCTAATAATGTTCCAGATGGATTGCCACCAGTAAGGCAAATCAATCATCAGATAGATCTAACTCCAGGAGCTAGTTTGCCTAACAAGGCTACTCAAAGGATGACTCCTGCTAAAACTGAAAAGCTAAATAGACAGGTTCAGGAGTTGTTGACGAAGGGCTTGATTCGAGAGAGCCTGAGTCCATGTGTAGTACCTGCAGTACTCGCACCAAAGAAGGATGGAGAGTGGAGGATGTGTACAAATTCTCGAGCTATAAATAGGATAACCATCAAGTACCGATTTCCTTTGCCAAGGATGGATGATCTTATGGCCTACTTGAGTGGAGCTCAATACTTCACAAAGATAGATCTCAAGAGTGGTTATCACCAGATACAAATTCGAGAAGGAGATGAGTGTAAAATAGCCTTCAAGACCAAGGAGGGTCTTTATGATTGGTTAGTCATGCCCTTTGGATTGACGAACGCCTAAAGCACCTTCATGCGGCTCATGAATGAGGTACTTAAGAAGTTCTTGGGAGAATTTGTTATTGTTTATTTGGATGATATTTTAATTTTCAGAAAGACTTTGGAAGAACATTTATTGCACATTCATAGTGTCCTTGAAAGGCTGCGGAAGAGAAACTGTTAATTAATCTGAAGAAGTGTATCTTTGCAAAAAGGGAGTTAGTCTATTTGGGGTTTGTTATATCACCTGAAAGTCTCAAAATGGATCCGGAGAAGGTAAAAGCAATCTTGGAATGGCCTACTCCAAGGTCTGCTACTGAGGTAAGATCATTTCATGGTTTGGTTAGTTTTTACAAGAAGTTTATTTAGAATTTCAGTGGCATATGTGCACTCCTAATTGATACAATAAGAGGGGATAGAAAAGAGTTCAAATGGACTGCAGCTGCTGTGAGAAGTTTTGAATTGCTGAAGAAGAAGGTAATAGAACAACCTGTGTTGGCACTTACAGATTTTAGAAAGGTTTTCCAGGTGGATTGTGATGGTAGTGGCAGCGCTATTGAGGTTGTATTAAGCCAAGAAGGTTAACCTATTGCATATTTTAGTGAAAAATTGAATGTTGCAAAGAAGAAGTATTATGTTTATGATCAAGAGTTCTATGCAATAGTTCAGGCCTTAAAGAAATGGAGGCATTATTTATTGCCAAAGGAATTTGTTTTGTATACTGATCATTAGGCATTACAGTACCTAAATAGCCAAGGTAAATTGAATCAGAGGCATATGAAGTGGGTAGAATTCTTGCAGAGTTATCCATTTGTGTTGAAGCATAGAAGTGGAAAATCTAACAGGGTTGCAGATACACTAAGTAGGAGACAGTTGTTTCTTACAGTAATGCAAGTTGAAGTAGCTGGGTTTGATGAACTCAAGAATTTGTACCCCAAGGATCCTAATTTTTCTAAAGCATGGAAAGCTTGTAAAGAACCTGTTGCTGTAGATAGAACCAAGTGGTTAGACTATTTCATTCAGGATGGCATGTTGTTCAAAGGTAGTCAATTGTGCATTCCAAGGAGTTCCATGAGAGAAAATCTAATTAAGGAGAAACACAGTGGAGGGATGGCAGGACATTTTGGTCGAGATAAGACCATTGCCATTCTTAGAGAACATTATTTTTGGCCTCAAATTTCATAGGATGTTACAGAGTTGCAAGGTTTGTCAAGTTGCCAAGGGGTTTAGTCACAATACTGGTCTATATCAGCCATTGCCTATTCCATCAAGGCCATAGGAGGACATAAGTATGGATTTCGTTCTTGGATTGCCAAGGACACAAAGGGGTAATGACTCAGTATTTGTGGTGGTTGATAGGTTCTCCAAAATGGCACATTTCATTCCATGCCACAAAACTCATGATGTTGTCCATATTGCAGACTTGTTTTTCAAAGAGGTGGTAAGACTACATGGTCTTCCAAGGAGTATATTTTCTGATAGAGATACTAAATCTGTGGGGTATTTATGGAGGACATTGTGGAAAAAGTTGAGAACAGACCTAAAATTCAGTTCCACACATCACCCGCAGACTAACGGCCAAATAGAAGTGGTAAACAGAAGTCTGGGCAATTTGCTAAGATGTTTAGTTAGGGATAAGCCTAAGGGATGGGATTTGATTCTACCACAAGTAGAGTTTTCTTACAATAACTCTATAAATAGGAGTACTGGAAAATCACCATTCCAAATTGTATATGGGAATAGCCCAAGGACTGCACCAGAATTGAGGAAGATAGAGCAAGGGGAGAGGACAAGTGCTGAAGCGGAAGAATTTTTTGAACATATCAAGCATCTACATGAGGATGTTCAAGCACACATTATCAAGATGAATCAAGAGTATAAAGCTAGGGCTGATCAAAGGAGAAGACATAAGAAATTCCAAGTAGAGGATCTAGTCATGGTGCACTTACGAAAAGAAAGATTTCCAACCGGTACTTACAACAAGCTGAAAATGAAGAAATTTGGGCCCTGCAAAATTTTGAAGAAACATGACTCAGGAAATTCATATGAGGTGGAGCTGCCAGATGGTATTCACATTTCTCCCATTTTCAACATTGTAGATTTAACATAGTATCATGATGATGGTGCAGATGAGGAGCTGATGTTAGAGCCATGTCCAATTCTTGCTTCTAAGAAGGAGGAGATAGAAGACATTCTAGATCATCGTGTGGGTAGGAGTACCAGAAACAAGCAGTATGAAGAGTATTTGGTCAAATGGAAAGGATGACCGACTAAGGACTCAACTTGAATTTCGGCAGCTGAGGTTTCCCATTTGGGATTTCCTCTACCATTCATAAAGTGACAGGGTCACTTTTCAATCTACCCTGGGTGTCTGATGCAGGAGCATCCAGAGGTATGAGGGCAAATCCTATGTCACCCAAAAAAATGTTCTTAAACTTAGTTTCTATTTCATGTGTTTTCATTTTTGGATACCCATTTGGGTCAAATAAAGGTTCCACCTCTCACAGTTCCACTATCAGTGTTCGTGTAAATCTTGAAAAAATAGGAGTATATAATTGAGCCATAATTTTGGTGAACTAGGAGGTGTGAATTGGCTAGATGAATGTAATTATGATTTAGAGCATTCCAGAAAAAGAATCAGGTCAAAAGGCCACACGGTTTGAAAGTTATTACAGTTTTTTGAGTTTTGGAGACCTCCTAAGAATGCTTCAAAGTCAGGTTAGGGGCATTAAATGACCTCAAAAAGGGCTGAAAAATGGGGGATGAGTGAATCATGTCCATAGGGCTATAGAGCACTTTGAGAGCCTTATGGAAATGTAAACAGTTTGTCAATCGATCCTACGGTTCAAAAGGTATGCCTCCCAAAAGTTTGGTTACCATTTCTAGATTCTTCTAGATTTGCGCCAACTTCTAACGCAGCTTCTAGAGCCTTCTATTTGGTCAATGGATGCCTACTAGCACTTTCTAGAATGTATTCCTAGTCCTTAACCCTCTGAGGTCTGTTTAAGGAGATTCTTGGCATTATAAAAGGGAGTTCGGAGTGGAGTTTGAGAGGAGGTACTGAAAGGAGAAATTATCTCCACATTTATGCTATTGTAAGCCCTTAGGGCATGTTTTGAAGTTTATTTTCTCTGTACTAAATGTACTAGCTTATTTTTCAGTTAATACAATTTCCCTTTTCTGTTGTGTCCATTCTGTTCTTGGGTTGTGTCCCCATCAAGTGGTATCAGAGCCAGGTTTTCTTGAGTTTGTAGACAAAGCGCCGACTGTGAGGCAGTTTGCACTAGGACTGTGTAGTTGTGGGTTCAAGTTAGAAGATGCCTCCATGAAGAGAGCATGGCGGAAGAGCCAGAGCTATTAATCCTGAGGAGGTTAGAGCCCTCCAAAGGCAGGTATAGGCATTGCAAGAGGAGCTCCATAGAGGAGAAAATGTTGCCGCAGGTGACGACAGTGAGGATGATAATGAAGAAGAAGAAATGGGACCAGAAGGGGAATTTGACAGGGAAGTTCTGAATCATGTAGAGGAAAGGCTTTTTAGGTCCATTACTAAGTTTGGGAAAAGACCTACAATTGAAGTGGGTGTATTTTCAAGAAATCTGAAACTAGATGAGTTGATAGATCGGATCAATGAACTGGACAAATACTTTGAGTATGAGGATATCAGGGACCTAGATATGGTTAAGTTTGCAAAGGCCAAACTAAAAGGCCATGCAAAAATTTGGTGGCAAGAGGTCCAATTGGAAAGAAACAGAAGAGGAAAGGAGAAGATCACAAGATGGGATCACATGGTGGACAAATTGAAGAAGCAGTTCATTCCTATAGACTACGAGCTTTATTTGTTTAAGAAGATGCATGGGTTAAAGAAAGAAGGAAGATAAGTCCAAGAATATACAGAGGATTTTTATTGACTCTTGATTAGAGCAGGGCATGTAGAAGCAAATAAGGATAAGGTTGCTCGTTATATCAGTGGGTTGCGACCTAGCATCCAGGAGGAATTAAGTCTGGTAAGAATGACCAGCGATGAAGAGGCATACCAGTTTTCCCTACGAGTTGAAGAGAAGCTGAATAAAAGGTTTGAAGGAAGACAAAGAGGGTGCCGTCAAGGAGGAAGGGGAAGTGATAGATCATCTAGAGGCTGCAATGAAACCCAAAAGAAAAATGAAGATGTGGGTACTAGCAAGAACTAGAGGAATGAGGGTTTCAACCGCTCCCATGATCAAGACTTTGGGAATCAGAGAGGAAGAGGTAGAGGATGTGGACAAGGAAGAGGAGGCTTTTGTGGTACCTATTTCCATTGTAATGAAGAAGGTCATCGTGCCTTTGAATGCCCTCAACGACAAGGAATGACAGATAGGAGAGCTAAGGGCCAAGCTAGGGTTGCTCATGTGGATGAAGATGCACAATCATCACATTCAGAGGATGCAAAAAGAGGAGAGACCTTGGTAAATGAAAGATTCCTACTAAGTGGTGAGATTGAACTAGGACAATGGAGGAGTTTGTTCTGTACCAGATGCAAGTGTGAGGATAAATGTTGTGACGTGATCATTGATGGTGGTAGCACTAATAACTTGGTATCAGAAGAGATGGTCTCTAAGCTAAAGCTCAACATGGAGAAATATCCCTAGCCCTATCGGATTGCTTGGGTAAAAGATGATCATAAGGTCCTAGTAAGTGAACAATGTTTAGTGAAATTCAAAATTGGGAGTTACCATGATGAAGTTCTCTGTGATGTTATTTCGATGGATGTTTGCCATCTATTTTTGGGTAGACCATGGCAGTTTGATAGACATGCAGTACATGATGGACATGCAAACACATACTCTCTGACAAAGGATGGAGTTCACCACAAATTGAATCCCATGAAAAAGGAAGGTGAAAAGGTATGTAGCAGTGCTAGGATTTGTCTTGTTGATGAAAGGAAGTTTTTAGATGGCATAAAACATCAGCATATGTGCTATGCTTTGATTCCTAGGAAAGATAAAGAAGGTAGTAGTGAAATACCACTTGAAGTTTCAAACTTACTAGGGGAATTTGGAGATATTATCTTCGATAATGTTCTAGATGGATTGCCACCAGTAAGGCAAATCAGTCATCAGATAGATCTGATTCCAGGAGCTAGTTTGCCTAACAAGGCTACTCACAGGATGACTCCTACTGAAATAAAGGAGCTAAATAGACAAGTTTAGGAGCTGTTGAGGAAGGGCTTGATTCGAGAGAGCCTGAGTCCATGTGCAGTACCTGCAGTACTCGTACCAAAGAAGGATGGAGAGTGGAGGATGTGTACAGATTCAAGAGCTATAAATAGGATAACCATCAAGTACTGATTTCCTTTTCCAAGGATGGATGATCTTATGGACTGCTTGAGTGGAGCTAATTAGTTCACAAAGATAGATCTCAAGAGTGGTTATCACCAGATACAGATTCGAGAAGGAGATGAGTGGAAAACAACCTTCAAGACCAAGGAGGGTCTTTATGAGTGGTTAGTCATGCCCTTTGGATTGACGAATGCCCCAAGAACCTTCACGCGGCTCATCAATGAGGTACTTAAGAAGTTCTTGGGAAAATTTGTTATTGTTTATTTGGATGATATTTTAATTTTCAGCAAGACTTTGGAAGAACATTTATTGCACATTCGTAGTGTCCTTGAAAGGCTGAGGGAAGAGAACCTATTAATTAATCTAAAGAAGTGTATCTTTGCAAAAAGGGAGTTAGTCTATTTGGGGTTTGTTATATCACCTGAAGGTCTTAAAATGGATCTGGAGAAGGTAAAAGCCATCTTGGAATGGCCTACTCCAAGGTCTGCTACTGAGGTAAGATCATTTCATGGTCTGGTTAGTTTTTATAGTAAGTTTATTAAGAATTTTAGTGGCATATGTGGACCCCTAACTAATACAATAAGAGGGGATAGAAAAGAGTTCAAATGGACTATAGTAGCTGCGAGAAGTTTTGAATTGCTGAAGAAGAAGGTAACAGAACAACCTGTGTTGGCACTTCCAGATTTTAGAAAGGTTTTCTAGTCGGATTGTGATGCCAGTGGCAATGCTATTAGGGCTGTATTAAGCCAAGAAGGTAAGCCTATTACATATTTTAGTGAAAAATTGAATGATGCAAAGAAGAAGTATTATGTTTATGATCAAGAGTTCTATGCAATATTTCAGGCCTTAAAGAAATGGAGGCATTATTTATTGCCAAAGGAATTTGTTTTGTATACTGATCATCAGGCGTTACAGTACCTAAATAGACAAGGTAAATTGAATCAGAGGGATATGAAGTGGGTAGAATTCTTGCAGAGTTATCCATTTGTGTTGAAGCATAGAAGTGGAAAATCTAACAGGGTTGCAGATGCACTAAGTAGGAGACAGTTGTTGCTTACAGTAATGCAAGTTGAAGTAGTTGGGTTTGATGAACTCAAGAATTTGTACCCTGAAGATCCTAATTTTGTTGAAGCATGGAAAGCTTGTAAAGAACCTGTTGCTGTAGATAGAACCAAGTGGTTAGTCTATTTGATTTAGGATGGCATGTTGTTCAAGGGTAGTCAATTGTGCATTCCGAGGAGTTCCATGAGGGAAAATCTAATTAAGGAGAAACACAGTGGAGGGATGGTAGGACATTTTGGTCGAGATAAGACCATTGTCATTCATAGAGAACATTATTTTTGACCTCAAATTTCACAGGATGTGAAGAAGTTTGTACAGAGTTGCCAAGTTTGTCAAGTTGCCAAGGGGTTTAGTCACAATACTGGCCTATATTAGCCATTGCATGTTCCATCAAGGCCATGGGAGGATATAAGTATGGATTTCATTCTTGGATTGCCAAGGACACAAAGGGGTAATGACTCAATATTCGTGGTGGTTGATAGGTTCTCCAAAATGGCACATTTCATTCCATGCCACAAAACTCATGATGTTGTCCATATTGCAGACTTATTTTTGAAAGAGGTGGTAAGACTACATGGTCTTCCAAGGAGTATAGTTTCTGATAGAGATACTAAATTTGTGCGGTATTTCTAAAGGACATTGTTGAAAAAGTTGAGAACAGACCTAAAATTTAGTTCCACGCATCACCCGCAGACTGATGGCCAAACATAAGTGGTAAACAAAAGTCTGGGCAATTTACTGAGATGTTTAGTTGGGGATAAGCCCAAGGGATGGGATTTGATTCTACCACAAGCAGAGTTTGCTTACAATAACTCTTTAAATAGGAGTACTGGAAAATCAACATTCCAAATTATATATGGGAATAGCCCAAGGATTGCACCAGAATTGAGGAAGATAGAGCAAGGGGAGAGGACAAGTGCTGAAGCGAAAGAATTTGCTGAACATATCAAGCATCTACATGAGGATGTTCAAGCACACATTACCAAGATGAATCAAGAGTATAAAGCTAGGGATGATCAAAGGAGAAGACATAAGGAATTCCAAGTAGGGGATCTAGTCATGGTGCACTTACGAAAAGAAAGATTTCCAGCCGGTACTTACAACAAGATGAAAATGAAGAAATTTGGCCCCTGCAAAATTTTGAAGAAACATGACTCAGGAAATGCATATGAGGTGGAGCTACCAGAAGGTATTCACATTTCTCCCATTTTCAACATTATAGATTTAATAGAGTATCATGATGATGGTGCAGATGAGGAGCTGATGTTAGAGCCATGTCCAATTCCTGCTTCTAAGAAGGAGGAGATAGAAGACATTCTAGATCATCGTGTGGGTAGGAGTACCAAAAATTGGCAGTATGAAGAGTATTTGGCCAAATGGAAAGGACAAACGATAGAGGACTCAACATGGATTTCAGCAGCTGAGGTTTCCCATTTGGGATTTCCTCTACCATTCATAAAGTGACAGGGTCACTTTTCAATCTACCCTGGGTGTCTGATGCAGGAGCATCCAGAGGTATAAGGACAATCTTGTGTCACCCAAAAAAATGTACTTAGACTTAGTTTCTGTTTCATGTGTTTTCATTTTTGGATACCCATTTGGGTCAAATAAA
This sequence comes from Cupressus sempervirens, assembly GCA_028749045.1. NCBI lineage: Eukaryota > Viridiplantae > Streptophyta > Pinopsida > Cupressales > Cupressaceae > Cupressus > Cupressus sempervirens. Next base: position 483,398,778 of record CM053787.1, on the reverse strand, counting down.
GGTTCCAACTCTCATAGTTTCACAATCAGTGTTCGTGTAGATCTTGAAAAAATAGGAGTATGTAATTGAGCCATCATTTTGGTGAACTAGGAGGTGTAAATTGGCTAGATGGATGTAATTGTGATTTAGAGCGTTCCAGAAAAAAATCAGGTCAAAAGGCCCCACGGTTTGAAAGTTATTGTAGTTTTTTGAGTTTTGGAGACCTCCTAAGAATGCTTCAAAGTCAGGTTAGGGGCATTAAATGACCTCAAAAAGGGCTGAAAAATGGAGGATGAGTGAATCATGTCCATAGGGCTATAGAGCACTTTGAGAGCTTTATGGAAATGTAAACAGTTTGTCAATCGATCCTACGGTTCAAAAGGTATGCCTCCCAAAAGTTCGGTTACCATTTCTAGATTCTTCTAGATTTGGGCCGACTTCTAACATAGCTTCTAGAGCCTTCTATTTGGTCAATGGATGCCTACTAGCACTTTCTAGAATGTATTCCTAGTCCTTAACCCTCCGAGGTCTATTTAAGGAGATTCTTGGCATTATAAAAGGGAGTTCGGAGTGGAGTTTGAGAGGAGGTACTGAAAGGAGAAATTATCTCCACATTTATGCTATTGTAAGCCCTTAGGGCATGTGTTGAAGTTTATTTTCTATGTACTGAATGTACTAGCTTATTTTTTAGTTAATACAATTTCCCTTTTCTGTTGTTTCCATTCTATTCTTGGTTTGTGTCCCCATCAATTTCAATGTGTTTGGCCATAATGTGTGAATCCCATCAAGCCACATTTGTGATTTCCAACTTGGGGCTTTGTTTGAAATTGCCTCTTTCACCAAATTTAGATTCCACTCTAGATAACCATTTTGCATCAATTTGAACATGATTCATTATAATTTTTAGAAGGATCATTGAGAATCTACTTGCAAATACCTTTAACATCTCTAGCATCTTTTTTGTTATCTCAACCTTGTAACATCTCCCTCTACAACCCAAAGCTTGCTCTAATGGTAGTGTCCACACCATCAACAAAGAAGTTGTCCACTAACTACTTATGCTTCTTCACAAAGTAGGAGATAGTGAAAGTGAAAGCTCAATCAAAGTGCAAGATATGTGCAAGAGATTTTCCTTTGATAACATTAGAAAAGCCACCTTCCAAAAGAAAAAATGTTGATCCATGAAATGCATAACATATGCAAAACTTAGTGGCAAGAAACACTAACCCATAGTAAATTTATTAATAAAATGACAGCGAAATAGAATATATTGGATCTCAAAACATTTTCATTTTAATAAATATATAATCCAATTTTTTGGCAAATTAGAATTAAAATGAGGATTAGAGCAATTCCACCTATTCAGATGGAATATCAAATCCTAGATTTAAGGGTAAATGGGGGTACCAAATTCTATTTTTTTGCCAATTCCAATTCTATGTTGTGCATCCAAACAATGGATTAGAATTTTTTTGGAATTATAAATGCCAATTCCTATCTAATTCTAACAACCAAACATGCCTTTAGGAATTTGTGTTTTGGATTTAAATGAACACCGTAACATTTTAAGTATGTTAATGGAATGAACCTTGTGTGTTTAACTCATGTAGATGAAAATCAATATGTTGTTAGTGATGAATGCTTGGGGATCTTTGGTGGTTAGTTTAGTCTTCCATTGTGATCTTTGTGATCTTATTTTTGTAGTGGCTGGTACCTATCCTTTATCTTTAAGAAATTATTATTTTTCTTTATTTATCCTTGTTTCCAAGGATCTTTGGGCAGGGCACTACACTTTAACAAGGTCATCTTTAATTGGACTTAGGAGTTCTAGTTTTAAACTTATTGTAAATCCTTTAATCGGGTGAACACTATATAAGTGGGATTTAATCTCTTAACAAAGTAGTCTTTTACAAGACTTTTGATACTCATAATAGGGTATTGGACATATTTAATCTAGGCGTAGTCATTTAGAAGATGAAATGATTGTGATCTCTTAACAAGGAATCTTACTATTATAGTGATGAGTTGTGGGTACCATCTCCACCGTAGTTTTCCCATCTAACCAAGGGTTTCTATGAGACACCAAGATATTGTGTTATGATTTTATGTGTATGATGTTTTATTTTAAGGTTGTTACTTTACATTTTAATTAATAATAGTAAGAGTACAAAAAATTGGTAATGCTATTAGTTATTGTAGGAGATATAAGTGAAAATATCTAAGAGACTATCAGTTTATATTTTAAAAATTGATTAAGGCTAAATCTTTTAAGTTATTTATTCACCACCCACACACCCCACCCCAACCTAGTACCCTACAAAAAATTTACAAATGGGTGTTGATGACTTGGATAGATTATCAGAAAGAAGTATGATCTCAAAAGAAGTTGATGCTACTATTGTTGACCTATTGAAGAAGAACAATGATCTATTTGAAAAGCTCATCCAATAAAGAAGGAACACTAAAGGCAAGATCCAATAATTCCAAAAGTCTTGGAAATATTGAGGACATTAGAGAAAATATTGAGACAGAGAAAAAAGAAGATAAAGAAACAAATACTAGCAAGGATATACTTCTAGAAATTAACAAAAATATATTCATGCAAGAATGATTTGACAAAAAAGAATCAGTGAAAAAATCAACAACTAGATGCAAAAAAAATAGAAGCTAAAAGTAAGAGAATGAATACATGAGGATCAATCTAAAAGTTGAAAAGAGTATCAATAGAAGACTTACACAATTTGAAGAAAGAATGCAAGAACTTGGTGAATAGTTTAAGAATCAAAGGAAACAAGATAACTCTACTGGCCTAGCATATATTGGTAAAAACACTATAGAATAAGGAGAATCCTCAAAATATGGAAAAAAACAAAAGAAGAATATAGTGATGCACAAGGTAAGAAATTAAATAAGATTATTTGTTATAATTATGGAAAACATGGGCATACTATGAATGTGTATAGAAGAAAACAAGTAAGAAGCACAAAATTTAATGGTTACTATTACAATTGTGAAAAATTTGGTCACAAAGGCTCAAAGTGCAAAAATGGTACTAACAGTGGAACATATGTGAGAACTTTCTATGGTAATTGTTATAAATGCAAACATTATAGACATAAAGTTGAAGAATGTACAACCCGCACACCAAAAAATGGAATATTAGTATACTAGATCAAATGAAGGAAGATAATGATCTCATCAAACATTATCAATGTGGAAAACTTGGACATCTGACTACTAAGTGTAGGATAGGAATTGTCAAACCTTGGAAATTACTTGGATTACCATGTTATATATGTTCAAGGTTTTTACATTCTACCTATAATTGTAGATATCACTTTTCCACTGATAATAATCAAGATGTGAAAGGAAAAAGAATTATAAATCAAGAACAAATCAAAGAGGAAATGTGAAAAATATAGAAAAAGAAAGAAGATGATGTAACATCAATGGAGGACCCTATGTCAAATTGTGTAGGGAATTCATCTTGTAAATAAGAAAGTAAGTAGTTTCTTAGGGACATATATTTGCATTGAGTTATTAAAAAAAATCTCTTAAGATGATGAGTTTGGAATAGAAAAAACTTAGAAGAGTATGAAAAGATGCAATAGTAAGATTTATTTGATGAACAAGTGAACTACTATCAATTTGGAAGCTATTGTTGACTCATGATAAATTCTTTGGTACAATGGTCGCTAGACACTTTACCAAAATATATAGAGATGTCTTTCATAAAGGAATCATATTAAGAAATATAATTGTGAAAGAACAAGTCTATAGAGAAATTTATTGCATATTGTGCATATCTATTTGACAAATGGATCAATTTTATTAATAGAGTTGTGAACCCTAGTTACATAAAATTCTTAGATGAGTGAGTGGAACTTATCAAGGAATGTCATGGAAAGAAAAATATTGTTAATATGTAGATCAAAGGAGGAAGAACATGAATATAAGTTATTCCATCTAAAACATATAGATGTAAATAGATCTAAAGCTTTATCAAGAATACCAAGTAGAGTTGTAGTGCCTCTCCCATTTGATTTATGTAAGTCATCCTAATGGATGCAACTTTTTTTATCTTTCTTTGTGAAGTGATCATGATTAGGACTATGGGTGGTCTATACCCTTGAGGTGATTAGATTTATGTTACTTTATTAGTTGCTTGAATTATTCTTATGGCTAATTTATGAGATTATGATGTGTTAAATGGTTTCAATAAGGTTTGTATCAGTGGTTACTAAAATTGATGTAGCATCATGATATTATTCTGTGATTACCCTAAGATGTATGTAGAGATTGCACTGTGTATTATTATCCTGCTACACTAGACTACGTTCCTATAGCAGTGGTTAGTCATGTAAATGACCATGTTCACTTATGTGTTTTAGGTGCCTTTTTATGTTGTTTAAACAACCATTGTTAAATTTTTAAATAATTAGAAATGAATTGTCCATGTTGGATTCATGGGTTATGTGCTACAAATATTTACCTTGTTCATTTTGGTAATTTATGCAAAATGAGCTATTTAAGTAGATGATTTTCAAGTGATTAAATAAATGGTTATTTGATGTGATTTAATGCATTCATCACTTCAGCTATATTATTATATGAAATTGTACTTGATCATGTTGTTTAGTGTGCAAGATTTATGTCCTTGGTAGTGGCACATGGAGTTATTGATTAAGTTGTTCATATCTAGCTAATGTCATCCCTATATGGTCAATGTATCCTATTTAATTATCTAAATTAAACCCTTCAGTGATTAGAATCGTGAGTGTGTCTATGCATTTAGAGGTTCACAATTGTTGTGAAAGTTATTAAGGAATTTTGTGATTTTTGGTTTAAGGGAATTTTGGAATTTATCGTATTGAATTTAATTCCTGACAGCTTTGCCATAGTTGAATTCCAATTACTTGGAATAGCTTGTTTTTGTTTGGGTGGATTTAGGGTTTAACTAGGTGATCTGGTTAATAACCCTAATTCATTATTCACTCAAAAAGTGAATATATATCCAAAAAGGAATTACATTCCTCACTTATTACTTTTGGAAATAGAAATTTGAGAGAAATTTTTCAAAATCCTCTTCTGGGGGATTGTGTTTCTATTCACTGTAGGAGATACAAGCCTGGGATCATCAAGAAATTGGTCTTGATGGACCCATCTTGGGGAGACCTTGGATTGTTGTGACTTTTGACAGTTTTTGTAGGGTTTCTACTTTACTATTTAGATTCTTGTATTTGCCTTTTTGGCTATCAAGTAGGGCTCTCCTATTTTACTATTTCAACTATATTTATACTTCTATTTTTTGTAGTCATTTGGTTGGAGGTTGAGAACTAGTGTTCTCCTCCATTTCTAATTGCTAGCTCTATCCAGTTGGGTAGGTCTGAGCATTTCCCTTTTTTTTTTTAGGATGGGGGTTTGGGGTTTTGCATCGTTATGCTATTTTTTTTTTCATACGAGGTTCAAACATGATTTTTATTAGATTTTTTGGCTCATTTATCTAAGGGTAGAATGAGTTTTTATTTTGTTGATTTTTGTTAACATTGGGTTTTTGAGTTTTTTCCCTCGATTTGCATGTCACCCAGTTTTCTTGGGTTTTATTGGTATAGTGTTGGTCATGGATTTAGATTATCCATAGGATTTTAATGTGACCACTATTGCATCTTTATATTTGCATTGGTATTTGTGTTGAACCCACACTCTCAACTTTATGTTTAGTTGAGTAATTTTGTACCTAGTGTTATTGTTTTTTATTGAAACCTTGTTATTTCTTGGATGCTATGATTTGTGTAGAATCCATACTCTTGGATTTAGGCTAGTTGAGTGAGTTCATGATGTATGGTTTTTTTGCATCATTGGATTCATGTAGAATCCATACTCCCATATTTAGGATGGTGGAGTGAGTCATGATGTTTGGTTTTATTGTTTATTGGGATTTGTGTAGAATTTATACTCCCAAATATAGGTTGGTTGAGTGATTTTTTTACTTGTGTCTTTTGTTTCTCATCTAGCCCTTGCTATTTATGATATTTGTGTTGTTGGTGTGCCCACACACAATCATGTGCGTGTGCATTTTTCACGTTCTTAAGAGGCCTAATATCCTGGTTGTCATCTATGGAGTTATGTTCATTGGAGTTGGGTTGGGAATATGCATTGCCTATGGAAACTCATTGTGTGATGAGCATGGCTATTTAGGGTAGGCAATGGAAGGGCTTCTCTTTTAACCTTGGTGATTATTTCCCAAAGGGCTGGTGTGAAGAAGTTTCTAAATAAGAGATAACTAAATAAATTATTGGGTAATAAATCTAAGATAATTAAATGTGAGTACTTGACAGTGACTTAAGTGTACGCTATGATGGCCTCCTTGGGGAGTTGATTCCACATGATATTTAGCTTGGGCTTCGTGATTCCAAGTGACTTACTCAAAGATCCACCAGAGTCCCTACATAGTTGACCATAGAATGTCTAACCAGGACTTGTTATAACTACATTGTCTTGTGATCTTGGTTTTAGTCCTCTTTACTATCTAGCATGAGTGTTAGCCATGGACATTTGTTTTATGTGTGGTTTTGGTTGGATCTTTATCTCCACCAGCATTGCAGGAGTGGGCCTGCAAATTTAATGTGGCTGGCAATCATAGCTACCTATACCACTACTAGGGACCAGAGTACAGAGACGGTCTATATCTAGTTGAGACCAATGCTTGATGCTCACTTGGTATTTTGAGTTTCTAGAGTATGTTCCTAGTGATTTATGCTTTAATTGGAATGCTTGGATATCATGTTTAGATGATATTATTTTTCATTTGACGTATTCCTTTATTATGATGTTATAGCATATGGTTAGATGATGTGATTCACCACTAGTTGGAGTATCTATGCTTTGATGTATTAGCATGTTAAATCTTCTTGTTCTTATGATGTTACTTACATTGTAGTAGTAGCACCCTCATAAGATAGCTCTAACTATCTAGTTGGTAGTTTGGGATGTTGTGCTCAAGGGATGGCTAGGATGCATGCAGTCTCATGATGCCATTATGGTTGGGAGGAACTAAGCACGATTTTTAGTTTTTTTGGTGCTTAGTTTTTTTATATTTCCTTCATATGATTATTGGTTTATGAACCATGTATTTACATTGTGATTTTATTTTTTCTGCACATTCTTTTATATGTTGTTATGGATTAGATGGATAGATGTTTTCTCCTTCCTGTTGCATGGTTTCTTGTATTTCTTGCATTCAAGTGTCCAAGCCTCATTTTGTGGATTAGGTACTCCCCAGCTTGGAGGTTTCATATTATTTTATGTTTTTTCCTTTATTTTTTGGTCTTGTTGTTGGTTTTATTCTCGCATGGGAAAGACATTTTCTCGCGTGAGAATGTACTTCCTCACATGAGCATGTACTTCCTCACACGAAGAAATGAAATCTCATGCACCATGAACACTTTCTTGCATGGCATGTGCACTTCCTCGTGTACACCTATGTATTTCCTCTTGTGCACAACAGTGAAAAGTATTACACAAGACTAGGGACTAGTGTTTAATTGCACAAGAAATCATGGACATTTGTACTTGGCAGAGGAAAGTTTGGAAGTTGGTTTCAGACACCCTATTGCGTTTCACACCTTCCTAGTTCAAAACATTTTTACTATGGGGTTTAAAATATATCATTTAAGTATAAGTTGACATATATTTAATTCCTTACATTTAAGATATATATTAATATATATGATGATTCATTGAGATAGGTCCCAAACCTCTCTGAGTTAAGATAAAGATTCAAGGAAATTTCAGGGCTTTAGAAATTCAGACTTAGCCAAATTTTAGGAGTCAGTATTTATCTTTTAGCATGGTGTTTAGTACATGAATGATTGAAACTTTGAGCCCTCATCTTCTACATGACCATTGTTGGTCTCTACTTCTAATTCATGATTATGATATGATTAGTGGATATGGACTTGTATTTCTAATCATACTAGGAGCTTTTACTTTAGGTTTAAAAGAGAACATCTCCTTGGTATATTTTCATGATTCATGTCATCTTTGATTTGTGAGTGGTAATTTAGAGCTTGGAGATCTTTAGAAGTAGTTGTAAGACTTCTATTGGTGTAGGTGAACATGTGAGTCTTTCCATGTTCCCTATTCTTATCACCTTGTTCTGATGCTTCACTCTTGCACTTGGTTACTTTATGTTGTTGTTAGTAACTTATCTTTAAAAAAAATAATTCAGTGCATGTTTTATCCTTGTATTCCAAGAATCTTTGGGCAGGGCATTACAAGAGTAATAGTAATCAAGGACATAAGATCATTTAACTAGAGAAAGTAATTTAAAATTGATGATGAAGAGATAAGTACAACATATAAGGAGCTATACAAGGGAGAAGGACTACTGATCAATGATTTTGGGTATTTGGGAATAAAAGAACTAGCTCAAATTGTGCATACATTAAAGCATTTTGTAGTAGACTGGATCAAGTATGTGTTGAGAAGAATACATGGAGACTACATATGGATATAAGGAGGAAGACATGTGGAGATAACCAAATAAATTTTTAATATAATTATAGGAGTATCAATAATTGGTTGTAAGTGTACAAAGGAGTTGAACCCCAAAGTTCTAATTGGAGGATTGATCAAATAGAGAGAAGAGCATAACACATTTTTGTAAGTAGTAGATTAGATAATGAGATGAAATTTTCATCTCTAGTTATTGGTTATAAAATTTATCAAGAAGAGCAATTGGACAATGTACCAAGTGGAGTTGTACAAGCTACTTATGAAATTTTCATAGAGGAAAATGAGTTTAATTAGCATAAATGTTGAGGGAATAATTGATATTGAACCTAATGAAAATAAAGAAGAAAGGATTGAGGTATGGTACATTACTACTGTGTATATTCTTTTATGTACAAAACCTTTTTTGGGGTATTGGAATAATGAATTGTATATTAAGTGAACTAATCATACATCAAATTAATAGATATATTGAGTAGTTAGGAAGGAACTATAGTTCAACAATGTGGAGTTATTTTAAATATTTTCAAGAAAATATAAATGGAAGCTATCATATATCATCCTATGTTGTTGAAATGTTAATGAAAATTATATGATTTTTGGTTAGCACACATATATGCATAGTACAAGAAGTTGATCCAAGGACATCTTGGTTACCACCATTCAAATATAAAGTTAAAGAAAATGAGTTGATAAAACTGATAGAACATTTGTTAGGAAAAACAAAACATAGAAGAAAATTTGTATGGAACATATGAAGAATTTTATAGAAGAGTAATATTTGAAGAAAAGAAATTCAAAGGTGAAGGAATCATCAAATAGAAATCAACAGTGATACCTACCACATATACTAAAATTAAGAGCAATTTGGAAAAATAGAAGAAAGTTACATAATAGGCACTGGTAAGGAAAAAAAGATCAAGAATTGCTCAAGCACCAACAAGAAGGGTAATAAGGAGTTAAACTACAATGGAAGGAAGCTCAAGGATAGGAAGGAAGAAAACAAATCCAAAGCCAATAGTGCAGCCATCAAGATCAAGAATTGAGAGTACAACAAAATATCTAGAAAAAGGAATAAGGGAATTTGAAACTATTGGATATATATTATGGTTCAAATATAGAAAATTGACTAAAGAGTAGAATAAAACTATAGAAGATTCAATTGTATTCTCGATGTATAAATTTTAATAATCTCCAATTCAGTTGAAAATAAATATTCCAAAGGAGTTACTTGACAAAATTAACACAAGATGGAGTGAAGAAGAAGAATAAGAGAAGACCAAAGAGAGAACTTTAATGCTCACAAAGCCATAAACAAGTGTTACAAATATTGATCAACTGATAGAGAAGCATAAATAAGTGTTACAAATATTTTTTACTAAGTATAGAGAGCCAAGATAATGGTAAGATTGTTGGAAATACCAATGGGAAAGTAAGTTCTGAGAGGGGGGTGAATCAACACTTAAAAATTTTGCCTCTAAAGCATATCACCAACATCCATCTTATAACTTATCATATAAACTAAAATAACTTAAAATGCATCACATCCATAGCATAAAGTAAATAACACATAACGCAATAAATTTGGTTACCTAGAAACCCTCCAATGAGAAGGTAAAACTGGGGCGGGGCTGACACCCAAAAATCTTCACTACTGCAATTGTAAATTGTGTCCAATTATGACTATAATGTTTTTTTCATAAGATATGATCTACCCTGTGAAATTTTTTCCCTTATAAAGGCTTACGAAGACTATTAGCTATCACCTTGTTAGAGGATTTATACTCACAATAAAGTAAGCACTCAGTTAATAGATTTACAACTTGTTAGGACTACTCGATTAAGAGATTTGCTCTGTATCACCTGTTAGAACGATTCAACACCATGATCCTTTGGTTAACACCTTGTTGCTTGATTTTAGATCTCCTCCTTACTGTTTAAACCTTGATCCTCCTAATGAGATATGTCTCCTCTGTCCTTTCACTCCTTTATGCTATTCTTCTCAAACTAATTTTGTAATCTATAACTCTGCCATAGCCATCTAGACCACCATGAATTCCTTTTGAAATCATAGAATTCATCTCATTGAGCATCCATAAACCTTTTAGTGTTTGACTTTCTTAAATAAACATTGGTGTGATGGATTAGGTAAGAATCAATAGTTGTGGTTGATCCTTATTGTCACCTAATGCTTCCCTCAATCTGATTGGTTGCATGTATTGCATAGGGATTCATAATATGACTCCATACTTATCTCTCATAATCAAAATTATGATTATGTTAGCCCAAAAATAGTTTACATAAAATTTTGTGTCATTACAAACATCTATGATATAAACTATTCATGTGGCATCCAAAGGCTCTGATGCACAGCCTTCACTGTGCTCTCAATACTGATACTTGACTTTTGAATAGCTTGGCACATTTTGTTTAATTGGCACCATAATCACTCAGTAGAAACTACTCACTCAACTCCTTATGTTGGCTCAGGACCTGAATGACTCGGCATGTACTAATTTCTTGTCACCTACTAGTGCTCAACATATATTGTCATATTATATGACATGTATTATTTGAACAATTATGCTAGGCATTCTTTGATTGCAATTTCCACATCAATTGAAAAGAAATATTCCAAAGGAGTTACTTGATAAAATTAATGGAAGATGGAGTGAAGAAGAAGAACAAAAAAAGACCAGAGAGAGAAATTGAATACTCACAAAGCCATAAACAAGTGTTACAAAGCTTGATCAATTGACAGAGAAGCAAGAACACATATTTGTTACTGTGTGTAGATTAGCCAAGATAATGATAGGATTATGTGAATATGTTGAGATAGATGGTTTGAAATGATGGAAAAAAAAATTCAGCATTGAAAGGGATACATCTAAAGAATCAATACATATTGGTGCAATATATATTGAACTATGTGAGCAACAAGAGAAAAGTCAATTGATTGACTTAACTAAAGAACAGAGTCCAACAAGTTTAGAGAATGGTTACGAGATACAACCAATGGATATAAATGATGAAGCTATTGACAATGAGGTAGAATAAAAATGAGGAGAGGAGTCAAAAATCAATTAGAAGAGAAAAATGTTTAGGAAGCTATAATTGCAATTGAAGAAGATATACAATCTATTGATAAGGCCCCTGTTAAAGTAGTCAATACTATAATATTTAGTGAATAACTATAGGAGAAAAAATGAGCTATGGAACCTACCATAGAATTTTTTGAAGCTCAAGTTGCTAGAACACTATAGGAAATGGCATACATTGAAGTAGCAAAGGAGAAAAGGAAAAGAGAGTTGGACACATATAATAAAGAAGATTGGATAATTAACCTAAAATTTCCATGTAGTAAAGATGAATCTAGCAAAGTTGATTTATAATGATCAATAGTTGTACACACAATGACTACATGAAAGAACCAAACTTTAAATTAATATAGTTGAGAAGATAATGAAGAAGAATATAAAAAGAATGATCAATACATTTTAAAGCCTATTACTAGAAATAAGGATTGAAAAGATATTGATCACATGAAAAATAGTTACAAACTTATATAGACACAATTAATCATGATCAAAATATGAAAGAAAAATTGAAGACAAGGCTACAAAAGGATTTGAGTATGGAAAAAAAAGACAAAGATGTAGGTGTGCTATCAAAAAAAAAAAGAATTAAAGGAATTACTAGTTGAAGGATCTGAAGTAGTGAAGTAATTTTTCATGGAAAATTCAATCACAACTAAAGAATAATATCACTTATCATTGTATGTGGATTTAATGAATAAGTAGATGAATGCAACATATACACTTGTGACAACATTATCGTCAAATAATGAGGAAGACACCATTGACAAAATAATAAATGTTCTAGCATCATGAAATTGAAAGAAGAATGGAAAAAAATCATGGAGAAGGCTACCAAAAATGTAGACATATTCAATAAGGAGAAACAACCACTTAATACCCCAAGGCATATCACAATTCTTTATTTCCTTTGGTGTTGTTGTCAAATGGGGATAATATTATAGAAAAGCAGAGAATATGTTAAATTGAAGATATTAATATTGAAGGGGGAGAATATTGGAAAAGGAAGAGAAATGTGGAGAATAATAGAGAAGTCAATTGAAGCAAATAGATTCAAGAATTAACATAGATGGTTATGTGTACACATTTTTCTTGAAAATTTTTAAGGGTTTTTCCATCAATGCAAAAAGGGGAGATTGTTACTTGATGAAATCCTAGAACAATATGATTATGATTTTGGAGACTTCCATTGCTATAAATTAAATTTAAGGACTTGGTGAAGTTACTATCAAAACAACATTATCAAAATCAAGGAGACACTATCAAAAACCTAATGGAGTTGTCTGAATAAAGAGAACCTTATCAATGACTATAAGGAAACAAATTATGGAAGATTCATGAAAAAGTTTGATGGAACCTTAATTAGGTCACAAAACTAGAAAGGGATTAGGATAAGAAGGATTATAAATGAGATCAAGAAAGCTCATGAAAAAGAGAGGAAAGAGCAAGAGATTAAAAGAAATGAATACTTAGAGCGGAAGAACAATAAGCTATTGGAAGGAAGAGGTGAATTGTGTGAATAAGGTGAAAGAGAAAAAATGACCTGTCTAGCATTGAAGGAAGGCTCATACAAGTCAAACTTCTTTATATATATATAACATGTTGTCAACAATAGTTTTAAATCCTTTAACAAAGTAGTCTTTAACAAGACTTAAGAGTTTGAGTTTTGAACTTACTGTAAATCCTTTAACATGGTGAAAATTGTATAAGTGGGATTAAATTTCTTAATAAAGTAATCTTTGACATGACTTTTGATAATCCCAATGGGTTTTAGATACTTTTAATAGGGTTTAGTCATTCAAAAAATGACATTATTTTAATCTCTAAACAAGGCATCTTATTGCTAAAGTGATGATTTGTGAGTATTATCCCCACTACGATTGTTCCCTCTAACAAAGGGCTTGTGCAAGACCAAAATATTTTTTTATGAGTTTATGTGTATGATTTTTTATTTAAATGTTGTTACTTTACATTAAAATCAATAATAGTAAGATTATATACTATCAGTAATGTTGTCAGTTACAATAGGAATTATTGATGAAAATACCTAATAAACTATTAGTTTATGTTTTATAAAGTGATTAAGGACAATGTTTCTAATGTAATGATTCAACCCACACCTTAGTACCCTACTCAAATCTTTTCAACAAGTCTTTTGATGATATATGTTAAATAATGTGTCATTTCACACATAGTTTTGTTACATCCTTATTCTATTATTAGTGATGGGGACACAACAAATATCATATGTAAGAATTATGTGATTCAACATAGTCATTTAAATTTATTTCCATAATGTAATTGATAAGGGTGCAACTTCAAATCATATGACACAATAGTATATTTTTGTGATAATGTACTTGTTCCCATTTAATGGTGGAGGATGTATTATTCCTATAAAATCAAAACCCCATTGATAACATGGTTGTGGTGTTTTCAATGATGTAACCCTTGAGATGGTACATGTATCAAACTCCCATAGAATTAGTATTTTTGATAGGTCTTAACAAATTGACATGGATTATTTTTATTGTTAGTCAATAGTATATCATCCAAATGATTTTCTTAGCTAATGTAAATCCACTCAAGTATAAATCACAAATATTATCATGAATCTCTTGTAAGGCCAATTTAGATTCATGACCCTCTAAATACCTAGGTAACATCCTATCAAGACCTTTAAAATACAATGTGCAAATATTAGAGCATAATGTGAGGCTTGGCATATGAAGTTTTTATTTTGATTACAAGATTGGTTCATAGGTAATGTATTGTATTTTAGGTAAGTATAAATAGAACCATACCAAGTAGATTCATGACCTACAAGTAAGAAGATAACACAAGATTTAGTATGGTCCTAGGCAGGTTTAACTAATTCTCCCATCAATAACTCACAACTTGTGTTTTGATCAAGTATTTGAAAAAGTGAAGCCAATGTAGCCATATCATTTGATTCTATATTTTATACACTAGGGATTTGTTCAAAAGTGATTAACACAAAATAGTTTTTGAAGTCATCAATCATTCTCTCATAAGGCATGACTCTATCATCCTTGGTTTGATATCCATAATTTATTTGGTTGATTACTAGTTGTGAGTCTCTAAAGATTTTTAGTTCTACAATCCTCCATTTTAAGGCCATTATTACCCCAAATCACTAGAGCGCTTCATATTTAGCTATGTTGGCATGGAAACAAGAGTTTGTAAGACTTTGGTATAGCATATCCCCGAGGTGTGATAACTAGAATTCCTACTCCTAAGACATGTTGAGTATATGATCCATCAAAATATAGATTCCATGGTTGGGCTTCAATTGTAACTATTTATGTATCAATAAATTCTAATTGCATAATCTCTTCACTTGATAAGGTTGCCTATTCTAGATGATTTTCTATGACATGGAATTTTATTTCTCTTTGTCTCACATACCCTACATCAAATTTTCTTAGGATCATTACCCATTTACGTTAACATTCCTATTAGAGTTGATTTACTAAGAGGATATTTCAAATGATCTATCTTAGCAACTAACTTTAGTTGATGTGCTACTTATAATATCTTTTTTAGGGGGAGGAAAACTATTAATGTTAGACATTCTCATTTTATGAATGTATACTTGATTTCATATTTGATCAAATTTATACTAATGCATTCGATAGCCCTTTCTTCTCCTCACTAATCTTGTTGGGCTAATAGTTCTCCTAAAGAATTATTTATTGTTGAAATGTATAATAAAAAAGGTTTTTTTTCATATTGGAGCCATAATTATTTGAGGACTCATCAAATATTTCTTTATCAATCAAAATCTTCATCACAATTGATATCCAACTTAAAGTTAGTGTTCTTATGGAGCAATTGAATGAAAGAGTGACACTTTTCAGCTACTTGTGCTATAAATATTCTTATTAATTAGAGACTCCCTTGTAATGACCTTAATTGAATTATATTTCTTAGGGCTCACATTGCCATGATAGCTTTTACTTTTGTTGAATCTACTTCATTTCTTTTTTCTAGCACAATTTATTTAAGAAGTTTTCCTATTCTCACCCTAAATGCACACTTCTTTTTTGTTTTTTCTAACCAAGAAATTTTCAAGACTTGTAACTATTTTATCCAAGATTTCTTATGTATATATCATCTGCATAATCCTCTATAAATTTATCATATCATGGAAAATTATCGGCATTTCCCTTTGATAAGTTTCTCTAGAATTTTTTAGAGTGAAGGGGTTTGCATTCCAACAAAATATACCCCATAACATGTAAAGGTTATTCTATCATGGTATTTGGGTACTTTTTAAATTTGGTTATATCTAGGCAATTTTGTTACAAATCTAATGGGAAAGTAAGATGCTGAAAGGGAGGGGTGAATCAAAATCTTCCAATCTTTTATCACTTCAAACATAAACCATATAAAACTTGTTTCACCACATACATCTCATTAACCTTAACCATTCATCATCATGTGATAAATTATCAAATCAGATCTAACATCTAATAGCATGAATAAACATTTAAACAATTGATCAACACATAACACAAGATTTGGCAATACAAATATCCTCCTAGGTGACAGTAAAATTGTGTTTGGTATGGTATCCACAAGATCTTCAATACTGCAACAATAAAGTATGCTTGTTAGGGCTATAATTTGGATCACTTCTGATGATCTACCATGTGAGAGGTATGCTCTGTTAAAATATTACAAAATTTTTAATTATACCTTGATTAAAAGATTTATATATCATAATAAAGTGAGCACTCTATTAGGAGATTTATAATAGGCATGTTAGGACCACTCTATTAAAAGATTCACCTGATATATTGGTTAGAATGTAATTAGTACATTCATCCTGTGGTATGCACAAAAACTTTGATGACATGTCTTCTCTTTACAAATGGTAATCACCTCAATGTGACTAATATGCAATATCACCTCTCTACACTGCTCGGTCGCCTTACTCCTTTACAACACTTAACTCCATTGATTCTCCTTCATATTCACATGCATGAATCCCTCTCTCTTGCAACAATGATTTATTTCTTGAAACCCTTCTTTTGTAACCATCTAAAAAACCTTCTAGATCTTGATCAATGATTAGGATTCATCCTTTTTGCCACTTGACCTTTCTCATTTCTTGATCAGTTAATCATTGTACATAGGGATTAATGAAGTGTAATCCTCGGCATAATTACCTCCATGGTTCTCTCTTTGAACATGAAAATATGTTTCCATCTCAAAAAAATGGTTTACATAAAATTTAGTGCTATTCCAAACTCAAATAAAAATATTGTATTACTCAACACATATACTTCTTGATTCTCAGCTATGCTTATTTCTTTGTGTTGTACCTTAGATTGAACTATTTCAACTCTAAACTAGCCATATTCTATGTTACTTAGTTGATATGATGTGTTTACCTCAAGTTCCATAGCAACAACTAAATTCTTATTGATTGTAGTGTTCTCAATAACTATGTCTGCCTTGACACACACTAAACTTATAAACTTGTACACTATATGTCTTGACCTCTGCTATTGCTCAATCACAGTTTTGACTAATCAACTTGACCTAGTAAGTGACTAAGTGTTTTACACTAATTTACAATACTAAGATGTCCTTTAGAGTCAACAATCTCCCCCTTTGGCATTAGTGTCAAAAACACTTATCATGCTCAAAAAATTTCATAAAAGGACTTCAAAACATGAAATCCCTCTCAGGATGTATTGCATACCTATAGCTCGGTCATCTTATAGTTGTAAGTTGTATCTTCAAAATATTTTTTAAAAAAATCTGTTTGTTTTGATTTTCATGTCTAGCTCTATCTCCTTACTACTTCCTTTCCTTTAGACATAATATACATAAGATGGAAAAAATTGCAGAAAATTTCCCCTTTGCTGTATTCATACATAGTTCCCCCTTGTTTTTTTCATGAATATCAAGTAGTGATATGAAATTGGGGCCTAGGGAGTATATCGAACTCTTTCAAAAATGGGTGGTGTCATTTCATAACAGTAGACATTGTATTGTCCCAATTTTTCTTGATTGTCTCAGGAGTTGGTCTCTCAATCTCTATTCTAGCAGCAAGATCCACCATGTTGTATGCAATAGAGACTTGTACCTATGCATAAGATCATTTGCAAACTATAAATGTCTATGCATAACTTATGAATGAGGTAACAAGGGTAAATGGATGGTAGTGACCCCATTCCTTATGTTTCACTTCTTATGTAGTAACTCTGATTTTTTTCCCTACAAAAATATGATTTTAAAAAAATAAACCGAGCTAGAACTAGGATCCATGTTTAGATCTAACCACACTTCTTTAGATCTACATCTATTTTATCCATTTTCTCCCTAATATCCTTAGTGGATCCTATAACATTACATATTTTTCCAAATATTGTGTTGGCACTAGTAACTAACTATTTCAAATCAGTGATAAGTGCGGAAATCTCTACCTTTTTTATTGCAATCTATGTAGAAACCTTCTCCAATACTTTATTCTCTAATTTTCTCTCTAAATCATCTTCAATTGTAATAATTTCTATCTGATCTCCTCCTTGTTGAACCATGTATGTTGAATCATTATTGATGTCTTATGTGTTATCCAACTCTACATGTTTTGGCTCATCTATCTCACCCTCTTTCTTCTTCTCACCATCATCATAAGACCATAAACCTTCTTCCAAATTATTTTACTATCTTCAACTACATTTTCTACTTTTTTTTTCAAGATTAAAAAAAAATGTTCTTCCCGTAGGGAAAAAATTATTGCTATACTTACTCATTGCTTTGGAATTTTTCTTCTTACTCAACTTAGGCATGACATTTTCTAGTGTGCCTTCTCTAATCTTCCTCTTGGTCTTCAAAGAATATTGCCACCTTTCTTCCATCTTATTATATAGCTCATTAGGGATCAAATTACTTAACTCCAAAGATGTATACTTGAATTTTTCCATCATATCTAAAAATAGCTCTTTTATCTTGGCCTTCTCTACAGTATTTGACATATCATACTTGGCAAATCTAAATCTTGTCATTCTTGCACTCCTCCTAATGTTTTCACAGATATCATCAATGTTTTGGGGAGGCTTGTCCACTACAATCCTAAATTGGCTAGTATCTTCTAACTTGGTCCTTTCCTCGTCATCTTCCTCATCATATTAGCCATAACTACATTCCCTCTTGACTTCTTAGTTGTCTTTCTCGGTTCAACCTATTCTAGAATATTCTTTCTTTTTCTTAACTTATTGCCTTGAGCAAGCTTGGTAATCTTTGCAAAACATTTATTTTTCTCATCTATATGTGTATTAGATGCCTTAGTCCTTTATCTTGTGACAATCTGTGTGGTAGGCACTAACTTGGTGACCTTTTTGAAACTATTTCTTACTTGAGGCTCGACAAGCACTATCTCTTTTACCTTCTACTTATTCTTCTTAATTTCCTTCTTCCTCTTCATCCTCATCAGTGCACATATCCTCACCTTTAGACTTGGTTATCTATAATGGTGCTTCAATCTCGACATCTTCACCAAATGTCCTTTCCAAGTTCTTTATCATACATTTTCTTTTATTATCTATTTTGGGTGCATTGATCTACACAGTGATCTTAACCTTAGCTGTCACATACATGTTGAATGGCTTGGTATCCTTGTCAACAAGCTCATCCAAAAAGGTAGTTATTATTGATGTTGCTTCATCAATGTTAATCTCATAATGAAATATTCTCAACCATATCATTCTAGGTATAACTTCTCAAATGTATGTCCAATCAATATCTACAAGGAAACATACATCATCATAATACTTATCTACCAAGGATTGGAGAATCCTTGTCTTGTTTCTCATCTTCTTCTTAAATTCTTCAAAATAGCCATCCATCATAACCTCCTCAAAATTGTCACCTAATTGAATGATGAATTTATTTATTTGTTACATGACAAGTTTCTTCTTACTCTAAGTAACATTATCAATTGTGGGGAAAGAGTTTTGTACATAAAAGAATATGAAGATGAGTAAATAAAAAAACTTACACATTGTGTTCTTGTCTTTTTTATGCTTCACAAATTCTCATCTAATTGTGTTAACTACAGTTGGGAAAGGTCATATCTATGATCCTTCTTTGTAATCCTCCATGCAACATCAACTGCAATGTCAGGGACACTATATCATTGGCTTGACTAAACTTATGAGAAATAAACCTCACTATAAAATGTATCTCAACATATTTAATGGTGGAAATAGTAATTCCATGCTTGTTCTACACTGCTAGTGTGTTCACCTCAATCACCTCCTTGCTCTAATAGGGAATAGTCTTCACTTTATCTATCATGAGATATCTAGTAACTTGGTGAATAATCTACTTTGTGATCTCAACTAGTCCACCTTCCAATCAAACTTTCATGTTGTGGACTCAGCTTAGAATATCTTTAATCCATTTAACTTTAAAAACCTTAGAAAAATACAGTGCACAAGTTAACCTTTTCTATGTTATGTGTGTGTGCACTTCCTTTAATTTTCCATCAAGGCACAACCTTTCATAAGAATTTCTTAATTCAAAGTCTCCTACTTTACTAATATTGGACATGTAATAAGATCTTACATCATGAATCATAATTTTCTTTGGTAGAATTGAAGATAGGTAACTAGATTAATCTCCTTTCATTTCAATCTTTGGATATGCCCTAAACTTTGGTGGATTAACAACTTCATTTTGAATTAATTACACTTTACTAACCTTTTATGCTTCACCTTTCTCAACAATCAAACTTGATGTCATTTTATTCAACTAGGAGTTGATCTTCAAAACTATGCTTTTCTCAGTATTAACTCAATTGCTCCAAATCACATCCAACACCAATAGGGCACTATAAGATCTCCACATAATCACTCAAATTTTCTCAAGAATCATTCAAATTGTATTAGCTCTTGAAAACTTGAAAGAAAGATGACCAAAATGAATAGTGATATTTATATATAGGTCAAAAAAATTAATTAGGGCCTCATTATTATTGTGTACACATAGTGGGTGCACAATAGATGTCTTAGCCGATTTTGCAAAGCTTGGCACTAATACTTTGACATTCCTTCAACTCAGCCATAGTCATGACTTGATAAATGCTAAAAATAATGCTCAATCACTTAACACATTTCATCTATCACTACTAATACTCAACCAATACTAACTTAGAAACTCGACATTTGTACACATTACTTGATTCAAACTTCAAACTTATCATCATGTATCTAATCATATGCTAATTTGGACTCCTATGCATTCAATCTTAGGAACTCATGTATTATTTAGGAATTTTAAATATAGTTTCATATGTACCTCTTTATTTAGTTTTGTGATGGTGGAATCACCTAATCCATTGGATTGAGTGATCGCAACTTCCCATTTGCATTGTTTCTTCTAGTAGATTTCTTCTTCTAGGTTTGATTCATCTGGCTTCTCACTTCTTTAGGATTAACCTTTTCTTTTCCAATGTTCTCTTCAACATTAGGTGATGGTTCTCAGTTCATATAGTCTCTTCTTAGGTGACCAACTTTCTAATACTTAAAATATATTGGATCAAATTTTTCCAGTTTCCTAATCTTCCTCTGAGATGTATCCTTATACAATTTTCTACAATGTGTCAATACTTTCCACATAATTGAAAATTAACCCAAGTATTGTAATCTCAATTTATAATGTTGTCTTGCTCTTGCCTAGTTGCATTTCCTTGACCTTTGGGTGTCCAATTGTGTTTTTCATTAGATCCACAATCTTGTGCCTTATGACCATACTTCTAATGAACGTAGCAACATCCTTCAAATCTGTATGTTATTGGTGCCTTGACATTATTTTATCTACACTCATATGCTTGATGTTCATGCTTGTTGCAATTAAAAAATCCATTGATTTAGACTTAGGATTGGACTTACCAATTTTGCTTCTACAAACATTTATTGTATGACCTGATTTTCCATAGTGGTAGTATGCAGGCTTCTTGTTCTTTGGTTTTGCATTCCTTTGTTCTCCATGCTTTGATGACTCTCCTTTCTTAGTAGATGATATGAACTTGATATAGCCTAATCCAGTAATATCCTGAGGTATTCTTTATTCTTTTAGTTGTTCATCAAGTTGTCTCATAGCCTCTCCTGATATGTTCATTCTTTCAATGATTTCCTTTTCAACTCTCAATTCATTTTCCAGTTGATTATTCTTTGATCTCATATTTGCAATCTCTTCCACTTTCCTTGAAATTTCATGATTAGCACTTAGTAGTTGATTGACCAGGAAAAATTGATTCTGAGTGATCCTTTGTACTCCATTGATCCTCTCATCAAGACTTGTAGCCATTTTCCTTTTGTCTTCATCAATCATTACCTTATCTTCTTCAACCTTTCTCTTTTTAAGTTAACTTCACATAGTCTCACTTATTGCATTTCATGTTCTCTTTTTAGTGCTCTTTCCTCTTCATTTAGGATGTTTTTCTTCTCCAATAGATATGATATTGGCACATTAGTTTCATTGGGTATGTATTCATCACATATGTCCTCTATGTTTTCTTCCTTGTATTGTGCATCATGTTGTTGGATTGTCATCTCCTTCCTTCTTTTCAAGGATTTATTTAGTTTCTCCTTTGCAACCTTGACTTGCTTATATGAAATTTGTAAATCAATCTTTTGGTTTTCAATCACCTTTCCCAGCTTGTAGGCTTCCATCTCCAAGATCTTTGGCTTTGAAGTGGTTAGAATTCTTTCTTAGAGAACACTACTCTAATAGAAATTGTTGAAAATCTAATGGGAAAGTAAGACATTGAGGGGGGGTGAATCATAATATCCAAATATTTTACCACTTCAAACATAAACCATATTAAAAAAATTCACCACATACATCTCATTAACCTTAACCAGTCATCATCATGTGATGACTTACCAAATCAAATCTAACATCTAATAGCATGAATAAACATGTAAAAAAATGATCAACACATAACACAATATTTGGTAATTCTAAAACCCTCCAATGTTAAGGTAAAACTATGGTGTGGATGACACCCACAAAATCTTCACTACTGCAGCAATAAAGTATGCCTATTAGGGCTACAATTTTTATCACTTTTGATGATCTACCCTGTGAGGGGTCTTCTTTATTAAAATATCACAAGACTATTAAGTCTAGCTTGATTAAATGATGTATACATCACAATAAAGTGAAAAGTCTATTAGAATGTTTACAATAGACCTATTAGGAGCACTATATTAAGATATTCACCTGATACACTAGCTAGAATGTAATCAGTACCTTGATCCTTCGATTTGCACTGAAATGTTGATGAAAAATCTTCTCTTTCCAAACTATAATCACCTCAATGTTGATGATATACAATATCTCATCTCTACACTTCTCATTCACCTTACTCCTTCACAACATTTAACTCCATTGATTCACCTTCATCTTTGCATGCATGAATTTCTCTTGCTCACAACAATGATATTTGTCTTGAAACCCTTCTTTTATAACTATCTGATGAAGCTTCTAGATCTTTATCAATGATTAGGATTCATCTTTTTTGTTGCTTGACCTTTCTTACTTTCTGATTGGTTGATCATAACACATAGGGATTAATGAAGTGTAATCACACATGTAACTACCTCCATGATTCTCTCCTCAAACATAGAAACATGTTTCTAGCTCGACAAAAATGGTTTACATATAATTTAGTGTCATTCCAAACTCAAATACAAAAATTGTATTACTCAACTACTTTTGCAAAAATACAAATACAAAAATACATTTGCACCAAAATTGTGATGGCAAGTCTGTTGCAATTATGGCATTGCAACCTATCACCATCATAATTGTGATGGTGACACGTTATGACACCATAACTATGATGGACCTGTCATTGCAATTTGGGTGCAAATGTAGTCGTATATTAGCACATATACCTCTTAATGCTCACTTATTCTTGTTTCTTTGTGTTATCCCTTGGCTTGAACTATTTAAACTCTTAACTTCTCAGCTTATACAGTACTTAGCTAATATGATGGGTTACCCTCAAGCTACTTGGCAATAACTA
The DNA here is from genome assembly GCA_028749045.1 of Cupressus sempervirens. NCBI lineage: Eukaryota > Viridiplantae > Streptophyta > Pinopsida > Cupressales > Cupressaceae > Cupressus > Cupressus sempervirens. The sequence goes on along the minus strand of CM053787.1, from coordinate 483,375,117 downwards.
AATTCTTGGTGACTGCAATGTGCTCTGCAACTATGTCTACCTTAGCGCACACTAAACTTATAAACTTCTAACTGTATGGATCAACCTCTAGTGTAGCTTGATCATATTGTTGACCAACCAACTCTATCTAGCAAATGACTAAGTGTTCTGCACTAGTTGACAATACTAAGATTGCCTTTAGGGTCAACAAAATCTGTTCATTAGTAAGAAAACAATATATCTGGTTGTCAAATATACAATTTTATCTATACTTGGAAGTGGAAAAAAACCTTTAGTACATACCCTATTAAGGTCTCTAACATTTTTTCAAAGTCTTATGCTCTTGTATGGATTATAAACTAGCATAGTATTGTAAATACATTTAGCGTAAGTAATGGGTCGAACGAATCCAGTATTTAGGAGTTTCATCAATTATGCTTTGACTAACAAGATTATGCAAGAGTGCATTTTCTTTGATTTTTAATTCACAGGCTCAACTTCTGAAGTAATGTCAAGATGTTTCATTATCAAATTTGAACCTAGCCCTTGCATGCTAGTATATGAGCAAGAAAATTTTATTTTCCTTTCTTTGAAGCAATTGATAAATTGGTTTCTCTCCTCTTTGGATAAAGATTTTGTTAAGTTGATCATCTTGATTTCTTCCTTTGTTCCAATATTCATTTTTCTTTGTTGGTTCTATCAAGATGGAAGATCTTTCTTTATAATGTTTGGGAAGCGTGTCAAGTTTCTCCTCCTTAGACTCCTCAATAATGTTTTCACATTCATATTTATTTATTTACTTTTATTTATTTTTCTTGATCTAGCACTACCACATACTAGTGGTTTTCACCACTAGATCTTTAATTTTTTCTTTTATTTCTTTGACTAAGGGACTTGACATACCCCCTAGTAGATATTTCTTGATATAATTCATTGATAGAAGATGGTTCAACCACATCTAGATATAGGGTAAGGGAATTTTCATCTTGGAAAGTATTCATGTCAAGTGGTTTAGTTAATTTATAATCAATAAGTTTGGGATGGATTGAGGGTAAAGATTCATCAGTTAGGTTTAAGTCTATTGAGGAGAAGGTTATAACTTCATTATAGATTGATCCATACATTATATTTTCAAGGCTTATATCATGCGCTTTTTGAGTTTATCCATAGACTTTGGATCTTGTTCTTCCTTAGTAGAGCAATCTTGAATGTATCATAAATTTAACTCTTCTAGCATAAAGTTAAAACTTTGGCCCTTGAATAATGAAGCTACATATGGATCTCCTACACCCTCATGTTTGAATTTTGTGCTTCCTTGGATGTGGGTGCAAAGAAATATGTTACATGCAATTCCTTATCAAATCTCATTCCCGATTGGAAAATTCTTCGTCACTATATGAATTCAACTTAAGAATTTGTTAATGAACATAAGAGAAATTATTTTCAAAATATCCTAGCTCAAGATAACCTACTCTTTTTTTCTCTTTTCTCACAAATTGTTTGTAAAGGTTCTATTAATCCTTCTTGTCTTTCTTCTTAAAGGACTTGATCCTTGGTAACTCATATTTTACATGGTTTTAAAACCTTTTCCATAATAAAGTATTGGAATGCTAATGTGTTGAACTCTTCACTGTTTTCTTTTTTCTTTTTTATATACCCACTTTAAACTCTCATTATCTTATTCATCACTAGTAGATGTATTCCCTTACAAAATTATGATTGTATCTTTGAGGATTTTATTGTCTATTAGAAGTAGATGGTTTTCCATGATATTTAGGAGAAGGGGTAACAATTTATCAATGATGGGAAATATTCTCTGACCCTTTTGTGCTGGACTTTAAATTTTCTTTCATTAAGTTGCTCATATTTTTAAAAATTCCAATATCAAGATTTGTGTTAGTGTATTTGGGAGTTATCTAACGAATTATATTATTTTGAAGATGTGAGATTTGTCATGGTTGGTTTGTTGGGTATTCATTTCTAGGTGATTTTAGATGCTTTCCCCCTACTTATCACATTGGGTGCCTCTTTTTCTTGTTTATCTTTAATTACTATGAGTTTGATGTTATTATAAAAAAAGGATAGACTATCGATGGTATTGTCAAAGGTTGAGAAAAAAATACCTTGTCTCCTTTGCTATTGTTTTAGGTTGCATTTGAAGATTGTCCTTTCTCATGATTTAAGAAAGGGGTTTTAAAGGTTGTATGATCTTCATTATTTTTAGGTCCATCCACTTTAATAGTGTCATTATCAATGACATACTGGACAATATGTGGGCATTCATTGGTCTTGTTATTGGAAATATAATAGTAACTAAGAGGAGAGGGGTAAATAAGTTACCACAAAAAAAATCCAATGTCCCTTAAGATGTCAATATAATACAAAACCAAAACTCTATTGACATTGAAATACTATTGTAACTCTATTAACACAGGAACACTCAGTCAACACGGTATAGCTCAATTTACACTAAGAATTACTAGCACTCGATAAACATTGAAATAATTACTTCTTAATATTTTTAGTGTGTTTAACCTTAATTAACTTAGTTTTTGAAAAATAAAGCAAATAACATGAACATAAGAGACACCAAGATTTAATGTAGAAATCCAATTTAGGAAAACCACCAATTGCAACTAGTTACTCCTTTTCACTCTTCTGAAGTGAACCCTATTAGGAGCCAACCCTATTAAAGGTTACAAAACACACTATTAGGTGTGACCCTTTCAAATGATCTAGATCACCCTATTAGGAGTGGCCTTGTTAGAGGTCTTCAAATACTTCAATCTAGAAATGCCACCTTGTTAGAGGATTTACAAAATAGCAGTCAAGCTAACTTTGCTAAGAGATTTAATTCACTACTAAAATTACTAGAGAATAACAATGGCTTGACCTTATTTCTAATGCAATTGACTTTTCTAATTTTAGATCTCAATTCTAGATTGGATACTTGATCCTCCTTAATCAGATTTATCTTTACATCATGGTCAACTCTAGATATTCTATTATCCTTCAAATTTGCTTCATTTATTCATCTTCTCTTCTTCCACATGTTCCACACATTCAATCCTCAACTTGACCTTATATTTATACGATTTACCTTGTCAAATCAGCTTGAATACACTTTCAAAAAAATAATATTCATCCCTTGAGCCGGCTAGAACTAACCAACAAAATTGTTAGATCTCATATGTTGATACAGGAAAATCCTTCGTTAGCCAATCCAACTTGGTCAACATTAACATAGAAAAGAATTTCCTTCATACTTTCTTTGGTAACTGAGTGACCTCAATTAACACTAGTTTCGTGTCAACTTTCCTTTAGTAACTGAGTGAACTCAGTTGACACTAGCTTTCAACAAAACTTCCTTTGCTAGTTGAGTGAGCTCGGTTAACATTGTTTACCTACAAACTTTCCTAGAACGCTCGACATACATTGGAAACTTCCTTTGGCACCTGAGTGAGCTTGGTTGATACTAATTTCTTGGTAAAGACTTGACATTTGTGTAACATCAAGGAAAACATGCAATTGAATGATTTCTGCCTCTTTGGAATTGGGGGCAACACAACATGTCATGATACAAAGAAATTTTTAGAGTAGAAATAGAAGTGAGGATAATATCCTTAGTTTCATTCTAATTCTCATCCATGAGAAGTCCCTCTATTAGTGTGAACTCCCTCTGACATCAATCTCTCCCTCTAGAATGATTTCTCTTATTTCTTTGACTATAATTTCTCCTTATGATAGCAAACTCTCCTCTTCGACATCATTGAAATTTCTAATTTATAATATGACAAACTCTCCCTATTTGACATCTTATTCAAAAGACAACAATCAATGTATTTTTAATGTATCTGATGTACTGATTCATATGTAATCTACTCTATCAATACTACATCAACCTTATTGATCTTCAAAATACTCTATTGATGCATCACTAAAATGTATTTAATGAGCTCCAGATAGGGGAATGACCCTTAGCTTACCTCTTAGATACAAAAATTCATCCTTAAGTAATGGCTTGGTGATTATGTTCATAATCTATTCTTTTGTATTCACGTATTCCAATCTCACCTCCTTGTCTTGCACTAATTCTCTCAGCAAATGATATTTTATTGCAATGTGCTTGGTCTTGGTATGCATCACTCAATTCTTGGATATGTTGATTGCATTGATATAATCATAGAAGATCACAAATGGGTCCTTGTTCTCCTCCTTCATACCTGACAATAGATTGAATGAAATGATGTTGGAACAATTAATTGATGTTGCAACATGTTTTTCTTTTGTTGTAGACTAAGAGATGAAATTCTTCTTTTTTATTCTCCAAGACTCTAGCCTCTTTCCAAGAAAGAATGCATCACTAGTAGTGCTCTTCTTGTCATCAATACTTCTAGCCCAATCAGGATAAGTGAAATCTTTCAATTCAAAGTGTCCTCCTTTCTTATACTACAAACCATAATCTTTAGTACCTTTTAGATATCTCATGATTCATTTAATTTCCATCATATGATTTTTTTTTGGATTAGTAGAGAATCTTTTCACTGTACCAACTACCAATGCAATATCAAGTCTTGTGTGCACCACATACTAAAGTTTTCCAATCATTGATATATATGTAGTCTAGTCTACCTCCTTGGAATCATCATTTTTGAAAAGCTTATGTCCAATAGATATAGGTGTTCCAATTGGTTTACAATTCTCCATTCCAAATTTCTTCAATATCTCCTCTTTTTGTGACTCAGCTTCTTCTAACTAAGACTCAAATAGAACTGTCTCTAACTTAGGTTGCACTGGCTGCAACTTGGGTTCCTCTATTGTTGGATGCAACTCAAGTTGCACTAATTTTTGCTTGACCTCCTCTATCTGAGGTAGCAAGCATGTAGTTTCAATGAAGTCTAGGTAAAAAAAATTACTTTTTTTTTAAATTTCCAATCCCAACTGTATTTCCTTTCCCATCCAATAGCTTGGTCTTCCTATTCATGAAGTCTACCTTGAATCCAATGTTATTCAACTGTGCCACACTAAGTCTATTAAGTTTCAGTCCTTCAACCCAATAAGTATTGTCACATATATGAGCTCATTGGTTAGTGCAATACAACCTTTTCCTTTCACATAACAAGGTTCATCATTTCTAAATATGACACTCCCACCAGCATAGTGTTCCAAGTGCTCAAATTTAGATTTATCACCAGTCATGTGGTGAGAACAACCAATATCTATGATCCATGTGTCATTATTTCTAATATGAGAAATGAGTTCCATCTTATCATTTTCATCATTTAATTCATCCTCAACATCAATGTAAACCATTTCATCTTCATCACTATTGTCAAAATCTTTAGCCATGTAACAGAATTTGTTACCTTTATCCTTGTAGTCTTTGTAGATTTTGAAATCTAATTTATTTCCTTTGTACTTGTCATGCTTCTTTTCTTCTTTTCCTTCTTTGTTTGGAAACCTTACAGTAATGTGACCAACTTCTTCACAAGAAAAACAAATCAAAGGTATTTTCCCAGTGTACTTTCCTTTACCTTTGTGAAATCTTTTTGCAAGCAATGCTTCACTAACTTCAAGCTCATCATCAAAACCATCTTCATCTATACTGTCATACTTTTTCCTTTTAGACTTTGCAACTATCTTTTTGAGTGATAGTTTATCTTGGAATGCAGACTCAATGCTACCAAAATTAGAAAAATAGTTATCAGAGTTATCTAACTCAAAGGTTGTCAACCTTCTCACTAGTGCATCCAAAGTTCTATCATGCTTAGGATCATGTCTCATTTCTTGAATAGTTGAAACTCTAATTGCATAAATAGGAATAAGAGTTATGAGTACCTTGCTGACCACTATCACATCATCAATTTTTCCACTTGAGGCTCAGATTGCACTCACACTGGCTTTGATTTTTTCATTGTACTATGCAATGTTCTTATCTTCTTTCATCTTCATTTGATCAAACTAACCTCTAAGAATTTTTTCCTTAGCTCTCCTCACATTATCATCACCTCCATATATATCTTTCACCTTGTAGCACAATCTTTAACTTCATCAAATTTAGCATAATTTAGAGTAGAATCAATGTCAATCATCATTATGTTATGATTCTTCTTTTCCACAATCTGATCCACAAAAAAAGGTCCAACATGTACCACATATTTGTTCTCTAGATATTTCAGGCCTGTATCACCAATGGTTTTCAAATGGAGCTTCATGAGTTCTTTCCATTCTTGGAAGTTATCTCTATTCAACTTAAGAATCTTCATTTTGTAAGACATCTTGATCTTTATCTTAGGTCTTTGAAACCTTATTTGCAAGCCCAAAACACTTTGATACCAATTGTTGGAAGTATAAGTAGAGTAACTAAGAGGGGAGGGGTGAATTAGTTACGAAAAAAAAAAATCCAAGATCCCTTAAGATGTCAATACAATAAAAAACCAAAAATTTGTTGAAACTGAAACACTATTGTAACTTGATTAACACAAGATCACTCGATCAACACAATATAGCTTGGTTTACACTAAGAATTATTATCACTTAGTAAACACTAAAATGATTACTTCTTGATATTTTTAGTGTGTTTAACCTTAATTAACCTAGTTGTAGAAACATAAAGCAAATAACACGAGCACAAGAGACACCAAGATTTAACATGGAAACCCAATTTAGGAAAACCACCAATTGCAACTAGTTAATTTTTTCACTCTTTTGAAGTGAGCCCTATTAGGAGATAACCTTGTTAAAGGTTACAAAACACACTATTAGATGTGACGATGTTAGAAGTGGCCTGGTTAGAGGTCTTCAGACACTTCAATCTAGAAATGCCACCTTGTTAGAAGATTTATAAAATAGTTGTTAGGCTAAATCTATTAAGAGATTTGATTCACTAGTACAATTATTAGAGAGTAACAATGACTTGGCCTGATTGTTGATGCAACTAACTTTGTTGATTTCATAGCTCAGTTCTAGCTTGAATACTTGATCCTCCTTGATCAAATTTATCTTTGCATTTTGGTCAACTCTAGATACTATGTTATCCTTCAAATCTACTTCTTTTATTCATCTTCTTCTCTTCCACATGTTCCACACATTCAATCCTCAACTTTAACTTATATTTATATTATTTACCTTGTCAAGTCAACTTGAATACACTTTGAAACAAATAATATTCATCCCTTGAGTTAGCTGGAACTAACCAACAAAATTGTCAAATCCAATAGGTTGATACAGGAAAATCCTTTGTTAGCCAACCCAACTCAATCAACACAAACTCATAGAAGACTTTCCTTTGGACTTCCTTTGGTAACTGAGTGAGCTCGGTTAACACTGGTTCCATGCCAACTTTCCTTTGGTAAATGAGTGAACTTTATTGATACTATCTTTCAACAAAACTTCCTTTACTAACCAAGTGAACTCGGTTAACATTGTTTACCTACAAAATTTCCTAGAATGCTTGGCATACATAGGAAACTTCCTTTGATGCCCAAGTGTGTTTGGTTGAAATTGATTGCTTGGTAAAGACTTGACATTTGTGTAACATCAAAGACACCATACAATTGAATGATTGTATTCAGTACTTGTATCCTTTATTTCAATGATAACCATAGTGATGAGACTAATTCCATCATAAAGGCTTCACTTTTGGTTCATAACCTCTTGACTCGGGTAGTGTAATAATCTTGTCAGTAATAAGAGCTTTTAATGGTACCTTCAAAGGTTCTCATAATAGAGCAAATATCCTTCTCGATGAAATAAAATATTGAGTTATGTTCTTCCTTGGTTACTATTGTTGATGAATGAAGTTTTGTTAGGTGGGTTAACATTGTTTTCTTGGTTATTTGAATTGTTGAAAACATAGAACTGTTTTGTCTTGAAATTGTTAACATCCACAACTCTATTATTTACATAGTTTATTATTATTATTCAATTAAAACTAGGTTTATCATTATTGGTATTATTATTGGTTGAAGTGGTATTGTTGTACTTGTTGTTTGTGTACCCTTTTTTTATCCCTATACAACTTGATTTCACCCTTTCTCACTAGGTAATATTCTATCTTAACATTGTTCTCTATCATTTTTTCAAATAGAAGACATTGAAGTTGTAACTAGTAATTCGTTTCATTATTCCAATTATTGATTGTCCATCTCTTCTTTCTCTAGCACACTTCTTGGGTATTTAGAAAATATTGGGTAAGAAGGTCAAGAAATAATTTTGATTTATTTTTTTTGTATGGCACAAATCTTACATAGTCACTTCATGCTCAATATCACATGAATATTGGGTGACAAACTTGGTTATTGTTAAATTCAAGGATCATTTATGCAAATGTAGAATCATAGCCATTGTTATTGATAATGTCCAAATGCAGATTTGGATCTCATATAAATGTGAGAGGAGACATGTCTCTATGGTGTAATCATCATTTTAAAAATATTATATTAACATAAATAATAATAATATGTGTGTGTGTGTATATAATATAATATATATTATATGCTATAATACATATATTATATAAAATAATATATATGTATGTATGTATGTATGTATGTATGTATTATAGACAATAATATATATTATTAACATGGATAAGTATATATAGGAAATGATGATTACCAATAACAATAATGTATAATAGATTGAGTCAATCCAATTGAAGTGACAACTTTAACACTCCCTCTTAGTTAGGGAGGATTGATATAGAACACATTATGCTCTCAAGTATATGAAGAGATATCATCTCACCTTTTATAACACACAATTGAAATAAATTCAATAAAATTACTATAAGCTTAAACATCTCCTTAACTATGGTCTATAATAGTAACTATATCATGGTGTCTGACAAGATCCAACCCAAAGAACCATAACAAGTTGGTTATCATGGTGCCTGGCAAAATCCAACCCAAAGAACCATGATGAGTTGGTTATCATAGTGTCTGACAAAATCTAATCCAAAGAACCATGATAACAAGTCTACCATTTATAAGATCACCACCTTACAATGGTTACCTTTTATATGTTTGTTGTCATGACTTCCAACACTTTGGGACAATAATTTAATGAAGTTTTTCATGATAAAAGGTCTACCATTTATAAGATCGTCATCTTACAATGATTACCTTTTGTTTATATATGTCAATAAAATATCGTCACCTTTCATTACATATCATATGTGAGATAGTAACCCCCCTGATCCTAGTTAGAGGGTGGTACAAAGGCTTTCACCTTAACTTTCTCTCATAGAGAAGAATGCATTACAAGGAGTTTCACTTAGAACTTCTCCTTGTAGAGAAGATATCATTCACAAAGGATTGCACCTCAAAAAATTTGCCCTCTGAACATTGACCCTGGGAAGTCAGGTCTAGTAGTTACTCTCTTAAAGACTTTCTTCCCCAAGGATTCTTGTTAAACTCACTCTAAATCTGATATCTAATTTTCTAGTGATAAGTCCTCACTTCCTCATGATATACATAGGAGTGGGCCATCAAAATCATGCAGATACACACATGTATTTTTAGACTCCCTCTGAGTACCAATTTTCTAAGCTCTTGGGTTACCTTAGAAGAAGTTTCATACTCCCTATTAATGTAAAATAATCTCATAATCTCAATCATTAAAGATGTTTTCTTCAAGAGCCTCACTTTATCCATCTCGATCATCAGGGTCTTTGGACCTACTATCATTAGATTGAGTCTACATAAAATTTGGTAGCAATGTAAAGTACCAATATTTTTTCGTATATGAATATCCTCAAACATAAAGGAAAAGATCAAGGCAAATAACCCTTATAATATGTACAGAATTACAAATAAGAGAGAGACTACAAAGAGTAGATAAATGTAAAAGATAAAAATACTTATCTTCACATGAAGATTCAAAAATTGTATTTTTAGATTATTTGAGAATGGAACATCTCCCCTCTAAATGAGGTTCAAGTGGTAATGGAACATTGACTATTATTTTATATAACTTTTTGTTTATAAACTTTTAGGTTCCAGGTCCTTGTAAAACCTAGTTGGTTCTTAATGCTAATCTTTTGCTTTTGTTAAAGGGTTTTAGGTCCCTTCAAAACTTGTTTTTACCTTAATCTAAAACATTGACTATTTTTCCCCCACAATGTAAAATTTCCACTCATTCTTATATTGTTGAACAATTTTGTATCAAATATGACAGCTACTTTCTAAGTTTCAACTTCCTCTTTTCATCCATTGAAGGTCCAAACATTCATTTAGTTTAATAGTTGAAGCAAACATGTCCTTCCATTTTATCAAAATCATCCATAATATGCCAATATCTTGAATAAGTATGGTTGTGCCACATGAATGACTCCACAACTCATACGTCAAGTTTCATTCATCAACGAGAGACTCATAGATGGTTCAAATAAATTCTTAAAAACTTCATTATCATCTCACAACAACTCAATTTTTATTACAATTACTTTTGCAAATATTAGTGACATCATTTATAAGTCATCACTTCCTCATGATGTACATAGTGGGTAGGCCCATTAAAATCACATGGTCAATATTTATGTATCATGGTCCTCTTGATAGTGATAATTAATTGATCACTAGATAAATCCATCTCAACATTGTTTACTCCTTCTTATTTAATAAGACCAAGATCACTGAAGGTTGATTGAATCATTTCCTCTATTTGCTACCTCTCTTTCAAGGTTGTCTCTAATGAAATGTCACTCCCTCTTTTTTCTACAAGAGCGTTCTCGAAGGAAAAAAGATCAATGCACATGGCTCTTATAGTATACATAAAATAAAAATAAGATAGAGACTTCATTGATTAAATAAAATAATAAAGGATAATAAATAATTATGTATAATAATATAAGATCAATACAATGCAATATAGATAAATATCTAATTTAAAGATATAGTTTAATTGATATTTACTTATATTCATAAGAGATTATATTACTATCTTTTTGCACATAAACTAATCCTCTTATATTTAATAATGTCAAATTGTTAAATTAAAGGATATATATATATATATCATTTATTGAAATAAGATAACATAATACATTTTACCTTTCATGCTCTCATAATGGATCTATTTATATTTATCAAATTATTAAATATCATTTAATCCTTTCCTTTTAACAATGTCAAATTGTTTTAATCTCACTACTAAATTAAAATATTATCCTTAAATATTTGTATCTATATTTGTTTTCATATTTAATTATATGCTTACCATATATCCATAGCATATCAATAATGTAAGGACTTTTTAACAATAAAACAAACTTAAAACAATACACCCCATACTTATCTTGATAGGATTGGGACTCAATGTCCTTAGCAACCTCCCTGATGTGTCTCTATGCTAAACTAGTTTGTCTTAATTTCATTGTGTGACCCTTTGCAACCACATGGCTTTCCTTCTCAATGAACCTATGAGATTAAACAAAAATTAAATTAAGGGACTGTCAAGAAGTATAATGTGTGACACTAATCGCATGTCTATCCTATCGACATGGAACCCTAAACCTAAGATGCTTAGACAATTTATCAATCGACAAATCGCTCATCCCATCAAACGTGGCACCCTTTCTAGGAGTCATATCATCCCTAGAACTTATTTAATTCACTCATTGTTCCCCAAGTCTATGCTAACAATTTTCATCTTGCATGAAAAATAATTATTTTGTATATCAAGAAGCATATCTTTACTATTATAGATATGTCCTAATAATATGATAACTTAAATTAATATGCTTTAATTTTCTCCTTATTAATTTCCCCTTACTTTTTTTGTGATGTGGAGCCTAATCAAACTCAGAGGTTTATTTGGCATGGTTTCCCTCTAGATTATTTCTACGGGGATTTGGGGGCAATGCCCCCAAAACAGGGTCAAGGGGTAGTGCCCCTGTGAGGTCCTAAGGTAGCACCCTAGGTGCACTCCTTACTATAGTATAGGGTGAGGTCGAGGGGCAACACCCCTGTGGGGGGTTTTCGAAGCCAAAAATGTCCTTATATTGTAAAAGGCATCAAATGTTATTTTTCCTATTGGATGACTTATTCTAGCCCTAATTTTGTTAGCGACAAAAGCTTGTATAAAAAGACTTAGGGTTAGGGATTTCATAATGTAATGGTGATATTGTAGCTTCTTGTGGTGATATTGAGTTGTAAGGGATTGCAAATTGTAATCACTTGATAATAATATTGGACTTGTTGTTGGTGGACATAGCTCAGGGATTGGGTGAACCATGTTAAATCTTGGTGTCTTGTGTTCTCTTATGTGCAATCTATTATTTTTTGATATTGGTTATATTTGCATGTAACTATTATTTCTATCTAAGGTTAATCATAACAAGTGGTATCAGATTCAGGTTGTTGTCATTTTTTTTTAGCCAGACCATTGTTTTTTTTTAGTGATCCTTTGCAAGGTCTCATGGTTGAGTGGGAGTGATGGTAGACTAGGGTAAGCTAAGGGTTGATAAGTTTAATGGGAAAAACTTTTAGTTATGGAAGATGCAAATGGAAGACTATCTTTATTAGAAGGATTTGTTGAAGCTATTGGAAGGAAAAGCCAAGAATCACAGATCTATGACAAATGACGATTGGGATATTTTAGATAGAAAGATACTTGGAAGAATTCGATTATGCCTAGCACCATTAGTGGAATTTAATATTACAAAAGCGAAGACAAAAAAAGAGTTTATGCAAACCTAGCGAAACTATATGAAAAGCCCTATGCTTCAAATAAGGTATTTCTCATGAAGCGTTTATTTAATATGAAAATGATAGAAGGTGGATTTGTTGTGGACCATTTAAATGAGTTTAATATTGTTACTAGTCAATTACCTTCTGTGGGTATCAATTTTGATGATGAAATTAGGGCTCTCTTGATTTTGTGTTCTTTGCCTGAAAGATGGAATGATTGTAAGTAATTCCTTTTCTAGGTCTAATACTCTAAAATATGATGATGTGATCAGTGTTATTTTGATTGAGGAAACTCATAGGAAAACCTCAAGTGGATCTACATCAAGAAGTTCTTTGAGCACACAAAGCAGAGGCAAAATGTCTAAGAGAGGAAATAATTCCATAAATCATAGGAAAACAAGAGGAAAGTCAAAGGGGAAGAGGTCTCAATTCAGAGGACCGAGAGATTGTTGGTATTGTGGGAAATTAGGGCATAAGAAGAAAGACTATTGGACTCAAAATAAAAATGAAGGAGATAAACCAAAAGGGAACAAGAAGGTAAATGTGGTAAGTAACAAATCCAAAGAGGATGCTTTGATTTTTTTTTAGAAAGTATTGATGATTCATGGGTTTTAGATTCTAATGCTCCATTTCATGCTACACCTCATAGAGGTTATTTCATTGATTATATCCAAGGGGATTTTGGGATTGTTTATTTGAGAGATAATGAACCCTATCAAATTATTGGAAAGGAAAAAGTTAAGATTAAGTTGTAGAATGAGAATCATTAGCTATTACATGAGGTAAGACATGTTCCAAGGCCGAGTAGGAATTTAATTTCAGTAAGACAACTAGGTGATGAGTGTTGTGTAGTTACTTTTAATGATAAAAAATGGAAGGTTTTAAAAGTTTTCCTTGTAGTAGAAAAGGTGTGAAAGTAGGCATCTTATATCTATGTATAGGTCATATTGTTCCTTCTACTTTGATTGTTTCAGAGAAAAATGAATGGTCAGGAATAGTTGTTGCAATTGAGTAGGGAGAACAAATAGTTGTTGTAGATTCTGATACAACATTGTGGCACAATAGACTTGGGCACATGAGTGAGAAAGGTATGAAAGTACTTCATTCAAATAAAGTGTTACCAAGTCTGAAATGTGTTAATATGGACTTCTGTGAAAGTTGTGTGTATGGAAAACAAAAGAGAGTGAGTTTTGCGAAGACTGGGAAGGAAAATAAAAGTGAGAAATTAGAGCTTGTGCATATAGATATATTGGGACTAGCTCAGGTATCTCCCCTTGGTGGTTCTCATTATTATGTTACATTTATTGATTATGCAACTAAAAAAGTATGGATTTATTTTCTTAGACAGAAATTTGATGTATTTCAAACTTTTAAAAATTGGAAGTACTTGGTTAAAAATGAGACTAGAAAGAAATTAAAATGTCTCAGATCTTATAATTGTGGTGAGTATTGCAATCATGGATTTGAAGATTATTGCTTCACAAATGGTATTCGTAGACAGAAAATTGTTCCAAGGACTCCACAGGAAATGGAGTGGCTGAACGCATGAACAGGACTATAATGGAGCATACAAGAAGTATGAGGTTGCATGCAAGGTTTCCCTTAAACATGTGGGTGGAGGTTGTTAATATTGTTATATGTTTGATTAATAGAGGTCCCTCTACTCCTTTGGATTGTGGTATTCCAGAGGAAGCATGAACTGGAAAAAAGGTGAGTTATTCTTTTCTCAAAACCTTTAGTTATGAAGCATTTTCTCATATAGAATCTGAAAATAGAAATAAGTTGGAGGTTAAGTCAAAGAAATGTGTATTTTTTGGATATGGCATTAACGAATTTGGTTATAAGCTTTAGGATTTTGAAAATCATAAAATTGTAAGAAGCAGGGATTTCATATTCAATGAGAAAGTGTTATACAAAGATCTGTTGCAACAACATGAGAAGAAAGAAGATGATTATGTAATGGTGGATGATACCCCAAAAGATGATGTTTCAAAAATTCTTCATGATTAACAACAACCGCAACAATAAATACCACACACCCTAGTAAGAGTTAAACAGTCAACAAGGCTAAGTAGACCTCTAGAAAGATTTTCTCCTTCCTTGTATTCTATTTTACTTATTGATGCTTGTGAACCTAAATGTTATGATAAAGTTGTGTAGGTGGATACAAAGATTTGATGGAAGTCTACAATGAAAGAAGAAATGGACTCTTTGCTAAAAAATAAGACATGGGACTTATGCAAGTTGCCTATAGGTAAATGGGTTTTACAGAATAACTGGCTTTACAGGTTGAAAGAAGAGGATGGAAGTAAGAAAATATTTAAAGCCAGGTTAGTGGTAAAAGGATTTTCATAGAAAAAAGGCATTGATTTGATGAGATATTCTCTCCTATTGTTAAAATGATTTCCATTTGCATTATTTTAAGTATTGTTGCTACTGAAGATTTGTATTTGGAGCGACTTCATGTTAAAATAACCTTTCTTCATGGTGATTTGGATGAAGAGATATATATGGTTCAGCCACAAGGATTTGAGGTCAAAGGTAAGGAGAACTTAGTGTGCAAATTGAAGAAAAGCTTATATGACTTGAAGCAAACACCTCGACAATGGTATCTGAAATTTTACAATTTTATGCATGAGCATGGATATAGTAGGTGTCATCCAAATCATTGTGTTTATTTTAAGAGGTTGGATGATAGTAGCTACATTATTTTATGTTTATATGTTGATGATATGCTTGTAGCTAGGTCTAACATGGATCACATTAAGGGGTTGAAATGCCAGTTAGCACATGCATTTTTTATGAAGGATTTGGGGGCAGCAAAACAAATCCTTGGTATGAAGATTTGTAGAGATAAGAAGAATAGGAAATTGACATTATCTCAGGCTGATTATATTGAGAAGGTGTTGCAATGTTTCTCTGTGGAGAATGCTAAAGTTTTCAGCACAACTTTACCTGGTCATTTGAAGTTGACTAAGGAGATGCGTCCAAAGACACAAGAAGAGGAGGATAAGATGTCCAAGGTACCTTATGCTTTAGTTGTAGGAAGCTTGATGCATGTTGTGGTATGTGCTAGGCCAGATATTGCACATGCAGTGGGAGTTGTTAACAGCTATATGAGTCATCTAGGAATTGAGCATTGGAATGCAGTAAAATAGATTCTTAGATATCTGAGAGGAACATCCAGTAAGTATTTACACTTTGGGGGCTCTACTACTGATTTACAGGGCTATGTTGACTTAGATTTGGCAAGGGATATTGACACAAAGTGGAATACTACAAGATATGTGTTTACTATTGGTGGGGCAACAATGAGCTGAGTTTCTCGATTACAGAAGGTTAATGCTTTATCCACTACAAAGGTAGAGTATGTTGCTGCTACAGAGGAAACTAAGGAGATGATATGGTTGCAGTTCTTCCTAGAAGAATTGGGACACCCTTAGAAGGATAATTATTTATTTGTAGATAGTTAGATTGTCATTCATCTTGCAAAGAATTTAGCTCTACATTCACATACAAAACACATTCAGTTGTAGTACAATTTCATTTGGTCATTTTTGGATGATGGACAATTAAAGCTAGACAACATACATACAAATGACAATCCAGCGGATATGTTTACAAAGGTAGTGACAAGGGAGAAACTGAATTCCTCTTCATCTGTAGTTGGTCTTCTCAACTAAACAGAATAAAAGAGCAACAGTCCAGGGTGGTTTAATATTTTAGTGGGAGCTATAGGTTTAGTAGTGCTATGATCAGTCTCCAAGTGGGAGGTTATTGTTGTGGAGCTTGATTAGTCTCCAAGTGGGAGATTGTTGTGATGTGGAGCCGAATCAGACTCTGAGGTTTATTCAGCGTAGTTTCCCTCTAGATTATTTCTACAAGGGTTTGGTGACAGTGCCCCCAAGACAAGGTTAAGGGGTAGTGCCCCAGGTGTGCTCCTCGTCGCAATAGAAGGTGGGGTCAAGGGGTAACGCCCCCGTAAGGGTTTTTGGGAGCAGTGCCCCTAAAGCCAAAAATGCTCTTATATTGTAAAAGGTGTCAGCTGCTATTTTTCCTATTGGACGACTTATTCTAGCCCTAATTTTGTAAGCAACAAAAGCTTGTATAAAAAGGCTTAGGGTTAGGGATTTCATAATGTAATGGTGATATTGTAGCTTCTTGTAGCGGTATTGAGATGTAAGGGATTGCAGATTGTAATCACTAGATAATAATAATATTGGACTTATTGATGGTGGATGTAGCCCAAGGATTGGGTGAACCACGTCAAATCTTGGTGTCTTGTGTTCTCTTATGTGCGATATATTATTTTTTGATATTGGTTATATTTGCATGTAACTATTATTTTTGTTGAGATTAATCCTAACAACTTTATACTTCCACTTGCTACTTACTTAGATACTCCTCTGATACACAATGGACCTTAATTAACCCATTGTTAATTGCTTACTTTGCTAGGTACCTCAAATATCCCTCTCATATCTTAAAAAAACTCCTATGCATGTAGTCCCCTATAACTTTGGCCTTTACCATGTTTGGATTCTATTTACATTTTAGAGTCTGATTCCAATTCTTTTTTAATACTTGTGTGTCCCATTTTTTGGTGTATTTTATGTATCAAAAGCTAGCTCCTTATTATTATTATTTATTCTCCCATTACTCTTACTATCTTGCCCGTTATTTCCTTATTTTCCCTTAATCTTTTAATGTCTTTTTTGGTGCCCTTCTAAGGATTGGAGGCTAATATATATTTATTTGCTTATTTAATCTTTAATGGAAGTTCCCTCTTGATACTTGTATTTTAGTCCTTCCTTTTTTTGACAGACTTGTTTATTAATGCTTCCAAGATGTTTGTGCTTTGGGCCACCTCACTATTTTCAAGGTTTATACTTTCGATACCTTTTTTATATTGTCATTTGCGAATTAGATCTTCAATGATAATAAATGGTAGTATTTTTTCCCTCCATATATTTCTTCCCACCTTTTTGAATTTATTTGTATGGCTTTCCTATTCCTTATGAAACTCCTTATTAATCTGTGGGCTTCTCTAATCCAATGTTCCACTGCCTCAGAGGTTGTGTGCAATCTTTCCTTCTTTTCCCCATTCAATGTTTCATGGAAGACTTCTCTCCTTTCGCTTTGTATCACTTCCCACTTAATGGACGTTGGATTGGATATCGATGATCTCCTCCACAATCATTCAATGTAAGATATATTTTCCTTTTTCTATTTAAGATATATATCACCACTAAGAATACATAATCTGCCAAGCATATAGCAATGATTTGAATGTGACTGGAGTGTATTGTTGCATTGCGCCCATGGTCTTTCAAATAATCATTTGAGATTGCAGGACTAATTCATAATGATCTTAATCAGGACACTTGATTTCATCATTATTATCGCCATAATATCGAGGAGCCAATGCCATTAAAAATGTCTAACAATAATTGTTGTTTATATACTTCAGATTTGTATATCAATTTGCATATGCATCTTTCAATGTTGATGTTATTATGAGGAAACTTATCATTGCTATTGTATCAGATTGCACATTATACAAGTAGAACTCATAGTTGTTATCACATCCATCCAACCTTTGCTCGTTACATCTGCACGGTGAACTTTTTGCAATCTCTGTCCTTATAGTATCCATGTCTTTCAAATCTTCCTTTCAACAATAAAGCTTTCTTTAAAAGAACCTGCTCTGATACCATTTTAAATTCTATTATCGTTTCTGCAAATGTAGAATCATAACCATTGTTATTGATAATGTCCAAATGCAAATTTAGATCTCATATAAATGTGAAAGGAGACATGTCTCTATGGTGTAATCATCATTTAAATAATATTATATTAACATGAATTATATATATATATATATATATATATAATCATGGATAAGCATATATAGGAAATGATGATTACCAATAACAATAATGTATTACAGATAGAATCAATATGACTGAAGCTACAACTTTAACAATTATTAATTCCTTGAAACTCTCGAGATCTGTATGGTGAATTTTCTACAATCTATTCCTTATAGTATTTAAGTCTTCCGGATCTTCCTTTTAGTGATAAAGCTTTCTTCAAAGGAACCTGCTCTGATACCATGTTAAATTCTAGGATTGTTTTTGCAAATGTAGAATCATAATCATTGTTATTGATAATGTCCAAATGCAAATTTGGATCTCATATAAATGTGAGAGGAGACATGTCTTTATGGTGTAATCATCATTTAAATAATATTATATTAACATGAATAATAATAATATGTATAACAATATATATATGTATATAATTAACATGAATAAGTATATATAGGAAATGATGATTACCAATAACAATAATGTATAACAAATTGAATCAATCTGACTGAAGCTACAACTTTAACAGTTATTAATTCCTTGAAAGTCTCGAGTCCAAGCAGTTAATTTAGATAATCACTCCATAGCCTGTCCATCTAGACTCCTCAAATTTAGTCTGATTAGATATGTTTTTTCTTGACTAATTCTATGCTTAGGATACAAATTTCCTTGATAGGATCTTGGGGATTAGTTTTTTCCACATATTTATCATATTTTGGAAGCTCCACATTAGGTAAGAAAGGTACCATGACCAAGCTCTTTTCAAAAGCTAAAGGGACAAATGTCTTCTAATGCATATTTCTTTTTTGATGTCTCTTTTTTAATGTTATCAAGTTGTGCACAAAGGGATTGAATATGGCTATTTAAGACCCCCAAATGGTTAACTTCGTCCTTGTCATTTCTTAGTTGTAATGAATCATAAATGTGAGGTAGCTTAACTCCTAGTGGATTTAAGGTTATGAAGCACCTTTCATTTTCTTTTTCTATCACATTTTCTACCATGTTCATAAACATAGGGTTTTGGTGTGCTTCCCTTATCTTTTCCTTGTTATTTCCTCTTTCTCTCCATTATTGTTGATATTGACTCTAGCCCCCTCATTTTCATGTTGCTTCATTTTCTATTGCTTAAATTTATTTTGATTTTTGTCTGCTTGATTTGTTTGATGCAAATGTGATTGGGGTTAGTTTTTTTATTGGAAGGGTGACCCCTTCTCTAATGTGACCTTACCGATTTTCGTCTGCTTGATCTTATTATTAGTTTTGGATGCAGATTTAGTTTTTTTATTGGAAGTGTGGCCCCTTCACTAATGGGACCTTACCATTAGAATCAACTTGAAAGTGATAAAGCATTATAAACCAAAGTAATAAACTCTTAGAAATTACCAAGAAGCATTATAGTCCATCTGAATGGATGTGAAATCTTTCGTTGCTCAGCACATTTGGTTAGAAACTTTTTGAATTCACATCAAAATACGTACAAAAGCACAAAGTGCAATTTCACTTTGAAACAATAGCTTTGGTTATCATCAAGAGCAAACCTTACAAGGTTTGGCTAACCCCGTCCAAATGCACCTCTATATAATACATGCTGTGCAGGTCAGTTGCACTAGCAAAACCATTTAAGAACTCGAAAGTAACAGAAAGTGCTTATGAAAGACATAGGTCTGATTCATCTATCCATAACATTATGGGGTGCAGATATAGTGTCTGTCAGGAGTTATATTACATGTTTTTTTTCCATTCCTTAATTGACATGGGATCATTCCTCCGTTGGTATCCATCTTCTCCACCAGAAGCTCTTTCTTTTATTTTTCATCTCATCTATACTCTCGTCTAGAGTTTTAATTATTTTCCTCTGCACGCGTAAAGCAGATGCTAATGCATTGCGCTGAACTGTTGATTTCTTTTTTGGACGAATTTCCTGTCAAGACACGATGAAGCACTAGTTAAGGACGGAATAAAAATGACAAACGATTCGTTTGTAGCCATGATATCTATGAGAGGATCAGCTATAAAATGAGTTCAACAACTTTAGAGTAGTCTATCTTTACAACAGCTTTTAATAATTATCATCTGAACTCGAAATTCAATTTTTCAGTTGATACTAAAAATTGAGTAAAGCTAAAGAAAGAATAAGATATAACATTCACCCTAAGTTCCTGCAACATGGCCTCTGTGAAGCCACCTGCAGCCGGTGTGCCTGACTTTGCCATAAGCCCAGTAATCCACTGATACGCTTCATTATAATCCTGCTCGGTAGCCCTAATCAGCTGCAGTCTCAACCTCTGCATGGAAGACAGAGCCAATAAACCTTGTCTCACAAAATACGGATGTGCAAGAGCACCCTTGGCACTTATACGTTGCCGACCCCTGTAACGCACCATTGACAACAGAAGCTCCCAGCCAATGCCACCATCTAGATCCATAAGATCAAATGCACGACGAAGCTCTGGACTGGCTCGGGGTTCTACTGTCTTCCTCCATGCAACCATGTCATAACCACACCTTTTAAGCTGACGATTGAATTGGATGAGACTACTATCAGTGCGCAAAGGTGGGAATGCCTGATCATACACTAAGAGGTGAAAAATCAGATGGAGACAAATATTGCAGTGAAACAATGTTCATGATTAGAACATCATAACGTGCAGAAAAAGAAACCAAAAGCTTTACAATCATTTCGAAGCTCTAGTATTGCCTATTACTATATCTACAGTTCTACTACTGATGAAACATTAAAGCTCCTTGTATGAAGCAGTAATCGTGGAAAAAACTTGAACAGCACAGCTAAGTTAAGATGTAAGTTGTTCTGCAAAAACATCATGTTCAACTTTCCATCACTTAGCCGACCAATAGAGTGTGTCTAGATAAAATGGTTGCTATAAGAAAAAACAATAATTGAACCATGCCATTTTTCGAAATAGGTGAGTAGACATCCTAGTTTCTGGTAAAAAATTCTTGTGTTACTAAGTACCTGGTAAGCAAAGAAAAATTATCAAAGCAAATTGCTGAAGACTGAAATATTACTACTTAAGTTAGAAACATAACTATTCTCGGACATTCCCAGTTACATATTATAAGCAATATCCGTGTTGGAGATCAATTTAGATGTAAGTTGATAGCAATGCTTCAGATACCTGAAAATTGGGTTCTTATTACCACAGTTTCCAAATTACATTGGAGGTTTAGTGTCTTAAGATTGCTGTATCTTACCCATCAAAATCTGGTTAGCAAGTACAAGATTTTTTTTACTTGACATGAAATTTGATGCTTATGTATTTACCATGTCATTGATGCCAAGTTGCCAACACTAATCTAGGTTTCTGATGGACATGTAACTTCCAAATAGATTGAAATTTTGCACATTGGGAACCCATCTGTATGACCAGAACCAAGAAATGGACAGATTTGTCTCCTACACTATCATTAACTTCAATGTCTGCATTATTAATATCTTTTGACACTGGAAAGAACATGAAAAAGTGGCATTGAAATTCATTGATTGACAATATTTTCTTGATGTGCGGGCATTTTAGATATCTGGATTCTGAACCTTCAGATTTCAATTCATACCATGTGGTTAACATACATACCCATGTTTATTAGAATAATAGTTATTTCCAAATGACTTACTACAGTGCCTGCAGAAATAGCATGAATATCATGAAATATTAAAAAGCCATCCAACTGCCTGAATAAAGTGCGTAAGTAACAAGAGAGTGCCAAACAATCACTTTTTCAGCCTATGGTAAAAATAGAAGACTGCATTGCATATTTGAAAAAGTAAAGGATGGATATTAAATACCATTTGCAAAAATATAAGACCTGTGCTGTATATATCAAATCTGTCTGGTAAGTTCATCTGCATGGATATTATCACAGATGTCAAAAACGAATCATTTGGAAACAGTGGCTAAGATACTAATTTTTTTCCATTACATCAATAATCTGACTATCCTAGGAACTAGAAGATCTCAAACCTGCCAGAGAACAGGGGAAAGTGCAGCTGCCACGGGGACAGGGGGTGCAGTTGGGGTCTGTGTACTCATAATATACTGCTCAGGGGCTGCATACCTAAAAAGAAGCACAGGAAAATAGATGGATAAATTATTCTCAGATGCATTAGAAACGTAAATGGGTGGCTTTCAAAAATGCTTGAATTTCTGGAACGTACACCAAAAGGAATTTTACATGATACCCACAAAGACAAAATTCATTGCAGATATCTTTCATACAAACTCTGAAGAAAATATTACAAGGAATAATATCACCATTGTAACTAAAAGGGTATATTAAAGATGGAAATCCTAAATATCTGCTCTATTGGAAAGAATTGTCTTTCACAGGCCTACTAGTCTATAACAGATTTGGGGGGATGTTCCCAAGTGGTCTTAGGTTGGACACAATGGCCTTGGGCTATTAGCTATTAGTATTGTAAGCAATCCAAGAATATCATCCTAACTGATTAAAAATATTGTCAATCCATAGTTTAGTAGTATCTCAATATTGCCTGTAACACTACTCTTGCCACAATTCCTAGCTATAAATAGAAATGGATGTATCTGCTGCAATTCTCTCTAAACCAGAAATACAATTATCAATGCCATCTCAAAAATTATTCATGTGAAAATTTAAAACAGATTGCTCTCTGATAAATAATCTAACAAGAAGTTGTACAGTTTTGAACTTCATTCTGCAAGGCAATCACAAATGGCTATCTCTACTTGTCAGGAGACTGTTGAAGAAAAAATGCATTGAAACAAACAGTGCTTTAAGCAGCCTGATTAGGAGAACTTGCAAAAAAAACCATATTTTCTTCTGTAATTATGTTCCAATAGCTTTAAAATCTGGTGCATACCTTCTTTATAGGACATTTACGTTAGTATCTGCTTCCATTTTCTCTAAACCAAAAATACAATCACCTATGCCATCCCAAACATGATTGTTGTTTAAAGTTTCAAAATAGATTGATAATCGATCTAGCAAGAATTTATAAGGTTTGGAACTGCATTAACTTTTCAACTGCATTTCAAATGTCAATCTCCAGGGAAGTCAAACTCAAATGGCTTATGTCTACTTGTGAGGAAGCCACATGAAAAAAGTAAAATACATTTCAACAAACAATGCTTCGAGCGGCTTGTAAAAACAGGCATATTTTTTGTTGTAAACTCTGCTATAGTATTACAGTGGAGTTTTTAACATTCCAATGACTAAACTTTAGTGGGTTTCTTCTATGAAAGACATTTATCATTTTATGGCAACAGAAACTGATATAAAAGTTTTCAAACTCTTTTTATTTTTAATATTTGAGTCAACCTTTATATTTAACTGTGCACTTCATGCTTCCACCTGCACCTCACAATGGGGTGTCCTTTGGTGAGGTGTCTCCCTTTGTTAGCAAATAGCACTTGATGCGAAGCAGCAAAATCTCTTTTATGAGGTGTGTGCCAAGACTACTCACACAATTGAGAATGGTACCTAAAATTTTCCCTTTCCAGTCAAACGATGCCCATTTCAAACACACCATTACAATATAAAACATTTTATCTGTGTGCATCCTTTGTTGAAGCATGCCCCAATCCTATACACATGCCTATTCACACTTTGTTGATTGGTTTTAAAAACCATTAGTTTAATCAAACACACACACTTGTAGGAACTACACGTTCCTGCATGGAAATTGAAATTTTCTTTCAAAAACCCGCTCTTTTATGTAGCACACGTCCAAGGATCATGTGCACACTTTTAATATGACCAACTCCTTTAAACATGTTTTGTATTAGCGATGTACACCAACATATAAGATGTAATTTTTGAACCTTCATTTGAGTAGGCACATCTGACCAACTCCTTCAAACCTGTTCTGTATCAGTGATGTACACCAATGTATAAGATGTAATCTTAGAGCTGGCTTGCCAGCTGAGATGTGAAACGAGTAGATGGTGGGTACCAAAACAGGAAAGGGAAAACAGAATGTGCCTATTCTGTGACATGGGGGCTGTTGAGACAGAGCACCATTTTGTCATGCAGTGCTCAACATACAATGACATCAGATCCGGGTATGCCGAGATTTTTGAGGAAGCCAGTTTGAACTTATATATTTGAGGGAAAACAGTTGGACAACACCTCAAACCTGATTATCAAACTCCACTGCCGAAGAGGCGAGTTAGTTAAGAGGTTACAGCTTTCTTAGATTCTCTTCTTCCTTTCTGGGGGTGTGAGTTAGCTTATGGGTCCCATAGGCCGCTTTGGCCTCATGGACATTATAAAATCTTTCATTCATTCATTCCTTTCACCTTAGGCATGTGCCTACATACAAATATGTTTATTTATATATTTTGAAAAACACATCTGCCTTCCTGAAAGACACACCCGCCTTTGTCTTGCACACCTCTAAAATGATTATTTATAGGTGTGTCTCAGTCCCTTAGGCATGCATCTTTGTATGGCCCTTCTATTTTTCACCATCTCCATGAAGATTTTTTGTTCTCTCAGGCATGCACCTCAATCTATCATGCACACCTATGATATTTCTCGTCTGTCAAGTGTCTCATGACATTAGGCGTATGCATCAATATAGTAGACTATTTTGTTCAAAGATTAACTTCTCCTTCTAGAGATGCACCCTAAACATGATGGACGCACCTTCATGCACCCTATGAAATTCTGATTTTTGAAAGTAAGTTGTCTTTGACAAAGTGCACCCTTGTATAGAATTGAACCTCTGAATGACATTCACTTGAGTCACCCTTTACATATCTTGAAATGATTTCAATCCTTTGTTAGATGCACATCACAACTCTAGACGCACACCCAACAATGGACATTAAACTTATCCAAGTGTGTACACTCTCAAGGTTTATTTTATGTGTTACCTCAAGTTTACGAGATGGGGATGCATTTCTAAGGACCCAAGTTTCCGAGTCACTTTTGGAGACAGCCAAAGAATGGCTGTATAGTAGGGGAAAAAATTAAAATATAAACATTGTATGATATTATGGATAAACCATGCATTTATAAATATAACAAATTTTTAACAAATTTTAAAAATATGCAATGTCAAACTTAATTTAAATTGCTCTCATATTTCATTGTCAATATGCATCAGTGTGTGATATTAAGAAATAGGTACAAGTTACAACAAAATGCCCAAAGGCTACAAGATTCACTTTCAATTAGAATATGAAAATACTTTATATTTGTGACCTCAATAGACTCACAGATTCTCTTTATACTAGTGTTACAAGACTCGGCGAGTCCTAGCCAAACTCAACGAGTCTTGAGAGAAAGCCAGGCAAAACGAGGCCAATGGCCTCGTTTTGCCTTGGACTCGGTCGAGTCCTAGCCAAGTTAGAGCTAACTCACCGAGTTCTGACTCGCCAAGTTCCGTTAGGCAAACTTGGCCAGTAGTCAGTGTTTGAAAAGGACAAAAAAAAATTTATTTTTATTTTTTT
This sequence comes from Cupressus sempervirens, assembly GCA_028749045.1. Taxonomy (NCBI): domain Eukaryota; kingdom Viridiplantae; phylum Streptophyta; class Pinopsida; order Cupressales; family Cupressaceae; genus Cupressus; species Cupressus sempervirens. The sequence continues at coordinate 483,349,122 of CM053787.1, read as the reverse complement.
TGGTATGTAAACATTCTAAAGAATAAGTTAGACCTAAAAAGGTCATTCTATCACTTGCAAACACAAAGAATAGAGAAAGAAGAGTATTGGGATTTTGGGAGATAAATTAGTAAATTGGTTGGCTCTCATCTATCGGTTGTTGATTGTTTGTGCCACTTTGTAGCTTGCATATAAGCATTGAGACGGGTTAAAAGAAGCATTTGGAGAAGACTTCTTCAAACTTAGGTTACAGTTCCATTTCTAGAGCAAATTTGAAAAGGTAAGATACATCCTTTTCTTGTTATTTTGCAAATTTATTTTACATTCATGAATCTTTTTTCATTTGCGTGTTTGGACTCTTTAGATTTGTTCCATTTTATGGTGATGAAAAACTTGAAAAGTAAGCATCCCTAGTGTTTGTAAATTGGATTTTCTATAATCTAAATACTTTTTTTTATGGTATATTGCAGCAGCAACAACATCATGTCTCAACCTGAGGGTAGTGGAACTAGACCTAAAACCTACTCTGATGCTGACCCTAGTGCAGTAGCAAGGGATAGAGCTTGGAAACATGCTATTCCTAGGCATAAGAAAGGAGGTGTGACATGTTGGCATTGTATGACAACATATAATGGGGGAGGCATTAATAGATTGAAATATAACCTTGCACATATACCAAAGCGTGATATCAAAAAATGCAAAGAGGTACCTCAAGATGTTATGCGTGATATGCAAGCACTCTTAGACAGTCTTTCGAGAAGAATTTTGTTTTACAAAAACAACAAGAAGAGATGGCCCAATTCGCTGGAAGTAGAAGTGTAAAGGGCTCTTCAAATTATCATGGATATGGTCACCCTCCAATTCCACCTTCTCATCCTGCATCTCAAATTGCGAGCATTGGGCCTTGGGTGTGTAAGCAAAGATCCTCACTGATTCCATCTTTGTTTCAGGCACAACCTCAGGTGCACAACCATCACTTGAGAGCATGGTTTGGAATAAGGAGAAGCATGAGAAAGCAAAGTTGAGACTTGGAGATTTTTTCCTCTACAACAACCTTCCATTTAATGCAGCAAGGTACTTATAATTTTAATTTTTAATTTGTATGTCTTCCCTTGCTTGCATAATAAGTATACTTATATTGTTTATTTAATTTGTTTTAACTTTTAGGTCTCCTTATTGGCAAACTGTCATAGATGTTGTTACTATTTGTGGTCTAGGGTTCAAAGCTCCTGATGATAAGGAGGTAAACGGTCATATTTGGCACATCGAGTTGCTGATGTAAAAGTTGAAATTGAGGAGCAGCGTAAAGTATGGGTCGCGAAGGGTTGCACCATCATGATCGATGGTTGGACTAATAGAAGAAATAGAAAACTGCTGAATTTTCTTGTCTCCTCATCAAGTAATTCAATATTGTACTTAAAAAGTTAGAATTAATAATTTAGTAGTAAATTGATTGATCATTGTGATTGTACTAAATTTCTTTATTTTTTCTCAAGTTCCATAGTGTTTTTGAAATCAGTTGATGCCTCAAGGAAGACCAAAAATGTCAAGCATCTTTGTGAGGTAATGGAGAAAGTGTTGAAGGAGGTGGGTGAGGAGAATGTGGTGCAAATTGTGACAGATAATGCACCAAATTATGTTGTTGCACGTAAACTTCTTATGCAAAGGCACCACCACTTGATTTGGACCCCTTGTGTTGCCCATTGCCTTGACCTCATGTTGGAGGTTCTAGGTAAAATTCCTTCGATAAAAAATGTGTAGAGCAAGCAAAGAATATTTGCAAGTTCATATATAATCATGCTTGGTTCCTCAACCTTATGAGGTGATACACAAAGAATAAAGAGTTGTCTCGTCCAACGGTCATTAGATTTGCAACAAATTTTCTCATGTTGAAATCTTTTCTTAACACAAAGGCTGGTTTGAAAGGTATGTTTGTATGTGACGAGTGGACAAATTCATCATATGCAAAGCTCAATGCAGCAGCTGAGGTGGTTGATCGGATTTTTTATGAGTGGCTTTTGGAAGCCTGCCAAGGAGATTGTGGAGGTAATTTTCCTTTTTGTATTCATTTCCATTTCATTTCACTATTTTTGTTAAAGTTTTAAACGCTTGTTTATGTTTATTGACATTCACATTGTTCATTTTTAAATGGAAAACTTAATGCTAAAAGTTTTGTTTTTCACAATGATTGCAATTCATAGAGCCTCTTATTGTTATCCTACGGATTGTTGATGGAGAGAATCCCTCAAATTTATGAGAGCATGGATAGTGCAAAAGAGGTCATTCGAACTTTTTATGCAGGGAATCACGAAAAATATGGTCCCATATGAGATGTCACTGATAAGCGATGGCACAATGTACTTCATAGGCCTATACATGCAACTGCCTACTTTCTTAATCAAGCATACCAATTCAGCCCAAATTTTAAGGCCGATGAAGAGGTGTTGAGTGGCACCGCCACTTGTTTTGGACCCCTTGTGCTACACATTGCCTTGACCTCATATTGGAGGATCTAAGTAAAATTCCTTGAATAAAAAAATGTGTAGAGCAAGCAAGGAATATTTGCAAGTTCATATATAATCATGCTTGAGTCCTCAACCTTATGAGTCGAGACACAAAGAATAAAGAGTTGTCTCATCCAGCAGTCACTAGATTTGTAACAAATTTTCTCACATTGAAATCTTTTCTTACTACAATGGTTCCTCTCTAACACGATTTTGTTTACTACATGAGAGATCACGAACATGATGGTCAATGACAAGCTTCTAAATGAATCCTCTTCGAAGACGATGTCAGGAATTAAATACAACATTCTTGGAGGTAAAACAGCACTCAATATCCACTCGATATCCACTTAATTTATGTTTTCTCATCATTTTCACCTGGTGACCGATCACAACTAGTTCGGCTCTCTTGAATGCAAGACGTGGACTTCACAAAAACTCTGGAATTTTACCCAAGAACTGATACTATTGTCTTCCTTCACAACCCGTACTCCTTATTTGTTGACACAACAGCATTAGAAAGCTTAGAACTCTTGAAAACCTTCAAACAACCATAAGACGCCTTATGTCATTAAAAAACTACAACATCACTCACCTAGAACAGAAAATCTCTCTTGCAATTCTACTTACTAAGACATTTGAATTACACAAGCAGTTTAAATCATTCGCATGTAATTCTATGTGCATGTTGATGTTCCCATAATTTGTATTGCTGCTAATAATATCACTTATACTTCCATATCCGATGCCACAACTTCCCATCAAAATGCACCAAGTATGCGCAAGATGGCTCGATTATTAGTTTTTGGTTTTGGTTGTTTGTGATTTCTTTATGTTATAATGATCTCTACACATCCTCTCAATAGAATTCAATGGATGAGTGTATCTCTTTCAAGAGCCCGATATATATTGTTCACCAGAAGTTCCAAAGTGTGAAGGCGCACGTCTTTGCTTGGGACACATCAATATATGTTATGTTTAATACATCCATGATAAATATTTTCACCCTTCATGAGTAACAACCCCAATAGTCACAAGAAGCATAGGAAAATAATTCGGTATGCAATAAGCATAATCACATCTCGGGGGATATTCCCAAACTTTCGTTCTGAAGATTATAGTCTCACCCTGGTAATGATCAACAGCAAAGGTTCTTAAATCTTACAAGTTTGTGATAATATATTACAATTCAGCTAATGATAATATTCTCAACGGCAGAAAAAAGAAAAAATTCCTCTTGGCACTCGTTCCCGACAATCCTAATATTTTGAATATTGTTCTATACACACTCATGGAGAAATAACCCCAATAATGAAGCACAGTAACTGTTTGGCAATCTATCTCACGATAGTTTGAGAAATGAGATTCTTCGTGAACCTTAGCAATCGTTACAACTCCAACCCTCTACTTCATTTTATTTTCTGAAATTAAAGCATTAGCTACAGCCTCAAATGTTAGTTTCCTCTTCCTCCAGTCCAAAGGAATGAATATATGTGTCATCCCCACTAAATGATTTTTTTTGCCAATTTGATACCCCAATAATCTTTAGGATTAATGAAAGTGGCTTCCTCAATAATAAATAGATCATATAGGTAACCTACTGTATTTTTGTGACAGCCACAATGTTCGCTTAAAGAGCTTCAATAATTTATGCACAGTGACCATCCATTGCAAACACTAATGTTAACTGAGGCAAAAATAAATCTCCGCAAACTTAAAATCTCATTGGAATGCCTGCTGCTTTCATTTAATTGGACTCCTTCGATATTTTGTTTACCACAAATACTAGTCTCGTCCAAATTATTATTCCAGCAAATGATATTAGATTTGAAACATTAAGACTTTCAGCCTACAGAAAACTTCAGCTCGAAAACTTTTCAGTATTCTATCAATCTAGAACTAGGGCTTCAGAATTAAGGAATGGGCACCACAGGGATTACAAATGGAAATCTCTAGCAAAGCACAAGTCAGAATAATAATCCTCTGCTTGTATTAATCATTGGTATTGGAAAGTGACAAGAAGAATTATACACATACTGTAATGCCCCCATTTGTTGCCAGCATCAGAATTTCAGGGATTAGCCTATTAGTGTGATCCTAGTAGGCTAATGAGGATGGTTAGAGGGTCTTCTGAGGATTGATTCATTTCCAACATTCAAGGATTTATGGATTTGGCCTTCATTCGATACCATTTGGATTCCATTTGCCATACTTACTATGTATAGTAAGTTAGGAATAATAGAGATGGGCCCTTTCTATTTTTAGAAAATGTATTTGGTTACATGGGGAATTATGAAGAGAGATTTGTATTTCAGACAGCATGGCAATCAGACAAGTATTTCAAGAGATATTAAACTTCAAGTGACTTAGGTGATTTATTTAAATATTTTAATGTTATTATAAAGTTATAAAGTAACTTATAATAATAAAGTCACTTTATGACAAAAGTAACTTAAGTGACTAAAAGACGAAATTGGCTTTTTATCCCACATTGTCTAGTTGTTTGTGTCTTCCCTTATATCGAGGTTATAAAAGCGTGGAGCTACATTGGGATTGACACCGTGAAAATATGATATTGATCAAATACAAATGGTTTCTTAAATGTGACTGGTTATCTTAAGGAAGAAACCCCTTGAGACAGTGGAGAAGCTGGACGTAGCCCCAACAACTCATTGAAGTTGCTGATCAGATCCAAGCAGGAAGTTGGCAAGGATAAGTCTTCAGAATATTCGGCAGTGAGGTAATGTTCTATATCTGATAGCAGCCTATTGTGAAGTTAGTGAGAATGCTGGCACGTAACTGGAAGCATCCGTCCAAACTCTGACTGTATTCAACGCTGGTTGGTTTAACGTCCTCTTGGAGGGGTTTGAAGCTGAGAGGTACACTAAATCACTGCTGAGGTATAGTGATTTAATTCTGAAAATTGTTTACCTCTCCTTACTGTTTTGATTGTGGCTGGGAGTTAACATTGTAGTCGAGATTGTTTGGAGTTGTTTACAATTTGCTGCTGCCTAGACTTTCCTACCGTACATGTTGTGACTGGGAAGTTTGTTGATGACTGAAGAAATTAAAACTGGTTACATCTGATCTGAACACTATTATTGTTTATTTCTGGGCATGATTTCTTGAGAGGAATTGGTTGTCTTTCAGAACTGTGATTACTGGCAAGAGATGCCCATTTATGCACATGTAACTGTCTGATTTGGAAGAATTTGATAACAGTGGTTATAAGTTTCAGACCTGCACTGTTGTTTGGGACTGTTGTGTATGTTGGAGGCTCCATTGTGGCAAGTAGTTCACATAATATTTATCATATCAGATCTGTATGGACGCTATTGCAATCTATCCAGTCGTATCAGAACATATTTGGGTTGCAAGTCAAATAGTGCTGATGTGCAACGTTGGGAACCAAGATAAGAACCGTTAGCAGCTGACTTAACAGGGAACATGATGCGGTAACAGCTAGTATGCCTGACTCCCAATCATGGCAGACTCTTGTGTGGTGTAACTGGGTGTGTATACATCTCACCAATTGCTATAAACAAGTTGCCTGTGTATTATGAAATCTTCCTAGATGAGTAAGGTATTACGTTCATTGTTTTTCCTGCATATCAGATTTAATATATTCTGTGACTGTTGAATTTGAGACCACATATTTTCGATGCTAACTAACGTTCTCTAACCACCAATAATGCAAATCCTTTGGAGACATTAAGTAGATGCGTGGGTAGCCATTTCTTAAAGTAAATTTGGTTAATGACCTTAGAAAGAATACTGCAGTAGTATTAGCATGTTCAGTATCCAGATTGTATACCAACTGTTTGTTAAAATTCCAAGAGTCAGAAATTGATTTCTTCAATCAGATTCCTTCCAAGAGTCGGAAATTGATTTCTTCAATCAGATTGAAGTGACTTTGGATTCTTTGGAGAGAACCCAGTTGACCCTTCCAGAGTAAGAGGCACAGTTAGAAAAGCTTACCATGGAGTTGAGTTTGGCATAGGCTTTACCAACTACACATACGATATAGTCGTCCACAGTGGCAGTTAGTAATGACCTTATATCTATGAGTTATAGTTGTGAGCAAGTTGAGGATGTGGCCACACCAATCACAATTATAGGTGTAGTTGTTACTGTTGGGATGAGTGCATCCATTGAGCAACAGAGAACCACATGTTACATCAGGTTCTCCATGTTTACATCCACTACAAGTGTTATTGGTGATGAGTTAGATGATAGAGGTTATAATTAGAATGAAGACAGTCAACACTTGACTACGGTGGGAGTTTTTTATCATGACTGCATTGGGAGTAGTACTCATCACTACTTTTTTAATCTACACACGAAGGATTTGATGATACGTCAGTGTGGATTGGCTCCGAGGTTGTACCACCTTTTGTGGGATGAATATCTTCCATCTTCGATAGATGGGATCAATGGTTGCAAGTTAGATTTCTTGCATAGTCAACATCCATGGTAGTTTAGTAGAGGATGGAGATAATTATGGTGTCGCAAACACCTTTTTTGATTTGTATCTCCACATAGCACATGGATGTCAATTTGGTGTGCATTGGGACACAAGCGACGACAAGGATAGTATTGCAATTCGAGCGGGTCTCATTGATTGGCTTCACCACTTTGGGCATGGTGAAGTTGACTTCAAAGTTGAGCAACAAAAGTCTAAGGATGTTTTTATTGACGAGCTTCTATTCAATGTTTGGGATCCTTCCAATGCACTAGGCTTTTAGATAGAGCTCACTGAGGATTTATTAGGATTTCCTTTAATCCTCATGTGCATGACCCATACCCGCATCCAATTTGGCAGTGCAATATTAACATAAAGTGATTCTAGTTTGAAATTGATGTACACACTTCACTCATGCACCACTATATCCTAATTTGAAAATAGTATTACTGTACTTGTGGTTGTGCCCCAAAAATTATTGTTCCCTTTAATATGACTTTTTAATGTTAATCATATGTTCCTTGGATCCTACTTCCATCACTAAAACTACGATCTATAAGTTCAAAGATACAAAATAATAAATGTGTGTCTAGAGAGGTGACTTTCTAAAACTAGGAATGCTAAAAGCTTGGGCTACAAGCCTAAAACAAAAGAAGAAATACAAATTTTGAAACTAAGCATTGAGACCCACGGGGCAAAAAGGAGATATATTGTTCAATTTTATGTAATGCATTCATTTCATTATTGACATATCTATTGTGTAAAAGTCCCAACTAAATTAAAATATTTCACATTAAATGGACAGGGACAGCTTCAATTCATACTACAAAAAAAAAAATTGTGTAACAAAGTTAGTATGTTTCTCATGGTAATGTCCCCATTTTTAGCAGGGTCTTGCAATTGGCTTGGTCAATTCATCATTGCGACCCTCGTGGGCTTACAATGAGATTTGAGGATCTCAGTTGTGGGGTTATATGCTTTCTAGTAGCCTATGGTGAGTTTTGACTCCGTTTGAGGGACTTACTATAAATAGTAAGTCAATAGTTGGTTCCAATGAGCTCAGTTGAGTTAGAGGAGTTATTGATGCTCTCAATTTTCATTTTTGGCTTTTGGATTGGGCTCCAAGAATCTTGGAGGGAGCATCTATTTTAAGTAAGTCGCCCTATCAGGTCCATTCATCATTTTTCTTCATCGCGATCACTCTTGTGTTGTCAGATTTCGATTCTAGTGCTTCTTCAGTCATTTTCACATGACAGGTAAATTATTATTACTATTCAACTTAATATGATGAGGTTGTCATTTTTTGGGTATTGTTTATTGGCCACCTTAGTGTCATAGCTCATTGGAACCGAGTTGGAAAGTTTTAAATCTTGGGCACAAGAAACAATGGCCTCACGGGTAAGAATTTCATTATATGGTTGAAAAGGTAATTTTTGGGAGTCAAAAGAAATTAATAAATTGTATTATATGTTATGTTATAAAATGATGTTATATTGAGGAAGCTTCTTAAATGAAATTGCATTTGAGAAACTTTGTGCCAATGGGAGTTATAAATATGAGCTCATTTTGATGGAAAAACATATGAATAATTATTTGTTTTTGTTGTCTTTGTGAGATTTTTTTAGGCTGAAGTTTGTGCCCTTGCTGAGGTATAAGGGTTTGAAGTTGATTATGCTTTCCACAACTGAAATATTGTGGATTAAGTTTTGGGAATCATTACTGTTTCCTCTAACTGTATGAGCTGTGGCTGAGGAACAAATATATAGTGATGAATCTAGATTCTTCCTTACTATTTTGGCTGTTGCTCGGAAGACTTCTCTGTTGAAAGTGAATTGCAAATATTTCTTTACAGGATTTAGCATCCAATATCTGACAGCATGCTGTGTGGATTTATTTCTGCAAATACAAGCACCCATGTATCTGATCCATCGGACGCTAGGGTATTGTTAATTTATATTTTGCATTCACAGTATTGAGGCTGTTTATCGCCAAATGGAGGCATCGCTTTTCAGTGAAAGCATTTGTCATTTGGGGTGGCTAAGATGTTGTTTTTGGATCTATGAGTAAGGCAGCCATTTATCACCTGTTAGAGGTGCCTTGACTGCTATAATTTGGACACCTGTATAGCAGCAATTACATGTTTGAAATAGTGCAAACCTGCAGCCAAAATTCTAGGCCTGTGATTGGTGGTTCTAGAGCCTATGCTGAAGAATTGAGAGCCATGTTGCTGAGCCTGGGCGTGTGGACCAGTTAGGGGAGGCTACGATTCAATTGGCAAGGCCTGCATCCCATTTTCAAGTTCTGGTTTTGACCAGCTAGTGCTAATGTTAGCAGCTGGGAAGTGAACCCATCATTCCTAAATCTATACTTCAAATTGCTTATGAATCTCATGTAGAAGTTTACAAAATTATTAAATCTGGGATCGCAATTGTGTTCATTTCAGAGCTGGTTATTACAAATTTGTTTGCAATTTAGCTCTGTTATTTCCTTCCTTCTCATATCCAAAATTTAAACTGGTAAGAAATATTTAGAAATTGCATTATCTCTACTGGTCAAGGAGAACTATCATGGATTCATTTACAGTAAAATCAGTGGTTGCTGGTGAAATGTTTGTTGGAATGACATTAATTGATCGATGAGGAAAATTAGTGTTTGTTTTGAGCCATAACTGGTTAAGGGTTATTGCAGTACTATTAGAGCGGTTTTTTGTCATCCTGTGGGGTAGGAAATTTAATATTGTTTCAGATATATTGTTGTATTTGGAGTGGCCAGCACTCTAGCTTTTTCTGTATATGGACAGATACACAAGGCCTAGTAGTTCTGGGAGCAAGTGGAGTAGTGTGGAAGATAGTGAGAAAATATATTCATTAACGGATAGTATGGAAAGACTTGAGCTACATCAGAAGAGGTTGACCACGAGCTTGTAGAATCTAGTGGCACTTGATAAAGCATCGAGGTATATGTTTTCTGCCTTTACTAGGCCGGCACCGAGTTTGCAAGGAAGGAGGCTTGAGTTTTCCCCGGCAGGCAAGCGGAGTAGTGTGGAAGATAGTGAGAAAATATATTCGTTAAAGGATAGTATGGAAAGACTTGAGCTACATCAGAAGAGGTTGACCGCGAGCTTGTAGAATCTAGTGGCACTTGATAAAGCATCGAGGTATATGTTTTCTGCCTTTACTAGGCCGGCACAAAGTTTGCAAGGAAGGAGGGTTGAGTTTTCCCTGGCAGGTGTCCATGATGCAAATGTCCCTATATTTAGTACGACACCTACTAGTCCTATCCATGGTTTCAAAGATGGACATTCCACACAGACATGTGGATGTGTCAGGGCCTTTGGTAGATAGTAGCACTAAGCATCAACAGGTTTAGGATTCCAAAGTTGTCATTGCAAATAGTGTCAGGACTACTAGCGCAATAGTTACCACTGATTGTTCAAACTCTCTCGAGGAGGGGATTGTTATTGGAAAGTTATATGTCAGCTATTGTAGTGTGCCCTCAGTGCAAGAGGCAACTACCTCTTCATGTGGGACTGATGCATATAGGGAGTCACCTAGTCATGATGTTGGTGATTTGGGTGTTACAACAGAGTCAGTGGGTGTTGCATCATACTCTAGCATTATTGATTCACAGCCTAACATTGAGTTGTGTGGAGAGTCAGGTGATAGTAGTTGAGCATCTGTTAGAAAATGTGGATACAAATACTATGGATATCTCTGATGATTTGTTGGATGATGCAATGAGTTGTATTGAGTATGATATCCCTTGTCATATATTAGGTGATGACACCAAGGAGGTTTCGGATGGGTCCCTGGATTAGGATTTAAAAGGACTTCCTATTGAGGTGGAAGTAGACTCGTGCAAGGAGTGCGATATTGCATGGGCTTCCGCTTCTTCAAAGGAGGTGTCAATTGAGGTACCAAGTAGTTGTATCTTGGTTGCAGATGTGTGCAAGGATGATAGCACACACATAGTGAGCAATCATGTGGTGAGCAGCTCTGATTCAGTTTTGTATTACACTGCATTTATCGAGATAGAGAGCTTGCATGGGAGTTAGGGGTTACAAAGGCATCATGTGGCTAGTCAACTGAAGGTGAGTGATGGTGACATCTCTTCAACTTTTGAGCATTATGATGCGATTCGCCATATGTTAGCCGTATATGGTTAGGGTGCTCCTATGTCAGATGAGCATGATGATAGTAGTCTTTCCCTAGAAGAGGTTTATGCGCTTTGAGAGGTTGTCAAAATCTTGACGCATAATTATTTGCAGTTAGTTGCTGACAAGGATTACCTTCTAGAGTGGGGTAGCACCTATAATGAGACATTTTTAGGGAAAGAGGAGATGGTTGAGCTCATCCATGAGCTTGAGCTAACTATGGACTCACTATAGTGTACCCAGTTGGTTTTCCAGGAGTCACAGTCATGGTTGGATGAGGCGACCATGGAGTTAGAGCATGTTCAGTCCACACCAGCCCCAGACCCAGTTAAGCTGCATATTGTGGTGGTTGGTGGTGAGTTTGCTTCCACGGTAGGGGATAATGGACATGATGATGTGGCAGACACATCCATCTAGAATATAGGTGCAGTAGGTACAAAGGGTGAGTGCATCAAAGGAGACGAGCTCTCATGGTGATTTGCTTCCTATTGCTCAAAGCAAATCTATATCTTTATATCATACAACTCGTAGCATTGGACAATTGGTAGTGCCACATTTCAGAGGGATCAATTGTGGGTCGCGGGGGAGCAAGTTGACACCTCCACATATAATTTCTACTGCACTGAGTCATTCATGGAGTTTTTACTCAAGAGTTCGGATTTGCAAGAGGATTCATACAGAGTATCTGAGAGTACTCTCATTTGGGGCTCTCGTGCTATCCGATGTTTGGTAGGGAAGATTGTAGAGACCTTGACTATGACACTTCCCTACAGAGATTTTGTGGTTGGGTTTGCTGAGAGGGTTGCCCAAGATCTTTCCCAACCAATATTTCGGAGTAAGAGATTAGAGTCGTCTCTTGATTCCTAGTTTGATACTAATGAGCCCCTACAGAGATTGGGAGTTTTCACTGGCATTACACTATGAGGAGTGCTCATTACTTCTCTTTTGACCCACAGGTAGAGGATTTGGTTTTGCGTTGGTGTGGGTTGTCTTAGTTTCATACCATCCATTATGGGATGGGTTAGCACCATCTTCTGTGGATTGGATCAGCAGCTTCAAGTTAGACCACTTGTAGTATCGACACACTCTATACAAATTACCAATGGGAGGAGTAGGTGGAAGCAATTTAGGTACCTATAGTTGTTATCATCTCCATAGTGCATTTGGGTGTGAGTTACAGCTAGACAAGGACTCAAGTGCTAACAGCATTGGTGTTTCAGTTGGGTAGAGTTTCAATGGGTTGTTGCCTTCATCAATGCCTACAGTTAGTTTCCGGTAGATGTTGTCATTCATATCAGTTATTTGGGTGTTGGTGCTACAAGAGTTGCTTGTAAATAGCGAGGATAGTACACAGTTCTACCCTTGGGATCCAAGTGGACTACGATGTTCATTTTGCACCAAGATCACTTCATTTTGCTCCAGGATCGCTTGGAGACAAACAAGCTTAGGGAGGTAGGGCAGTAATGTCCCTTTTTTCAAAAGGTTCTTGCATTTGGCTTGGTCAGTTCATCATCGCGACCTTCGTGAACTAACAATGGGAATTGAGGGTCTTAGTTGTGGGGTTAGAGGCTTTCCAAAAGCCTATGGTGAGTTTTGGCTCCATTTGAGGGACTTTCTATTTATAGTAAGTCAACAATCGATTCTTATGAGTTTAGTTGAGCTAGAGGAGTTGATTGATGTTCTCAGTTTTCATTTTCGACTTTTGGTTTGGGCTCCAAGAATCTTGGAGAGTCTATTTTTAGTAAGTTGCCCTATTAGGTCCATTCTTCATTTTTCTTCATCGAGATCACTCCTGTGTTGTCACATTTCAATCTTGATACTCTTTTGAGTCATTTTCACAAGACGGGTGAGTTATTATTATTCAACTAAATATGTTGAGGTTGCTATTTTTTGTTGTATCATTTATTGGCCACCTTAGTGTCATAGCTCGTTGGAACCGGGTTGAAAAGTTTTAAATCTTAGGCACAAGAAACAATGGCCTCACGTGTAAGAATTTCATGAGATGGTTGAAAATGTTGTTTTTGGGAGCCAAAAAAAAATTAATAAATTATTATATGTCACATTATAAAATGATGCTGTGTTGAGGAAGCTTCTCGAGTGAAGTTGCATTTGAGAAACTTTGTGCCAATGGGAACTATAAATATTAGCTCATTTTGATGAAAAAGCATCTGATTAATTATTTGTTTTTGTTGTCTTCGTGAGAATTTCTGAGGTTGAAGTTTGTGCCCTTGCTAAGGTATAAGGGTTTGAAGCTGATTGTGCTTTCCACAGCTGAGGTATTGTGGATTAAGTTTTGAGAATCATTATTGGTTCCTCTTACTGTATGAACTGTGGCTGAGGAACAAATATCTATTGATGAATCTAGAGTCTTCCTTACTGTTTTGGCTGTTGCTCAGAAGACTTGTCTGTTTAAAGTGAATTGCAAATATCTCATTGCATACTTGGAATTCGTTGTCAGGGTTTGGCATCCAATACCTGACAGCAGGGTGGATTTTTTTATGCAAATCAAATACTCGTTATTGGCAAATACAAGCGCCCAGATATCTGAACCATTGGATGCTAGGGCATTGATAATTTGGATATTTTGCATTCACAGTATTGGGGCTGTTTATTTCCAAACCCAGGCATCAATTTTCAGTGAAAGCATTTGTCATTTGGGACGGCTAAGATTGTGTTTTTGGGAGTGTGAGTAAGGCAGCCATTTATCACCTGTTAGGGCCGCCTTGACTGCTATATAATCTGGATGCCTGTATAGCAGCAATTAGGTGTTTGAAATAGTGAAGACCTGCGGCCAAAGTTCTGGGCCTGTGATTGGTTGTTTTAGAGGCTGTGATGAAGAATTAAGGGCCATGTTGCTAAGCCTGGGCGTGTGGACCAGTTAGGAGGCTGTGATTCAGTTGGCAAGGCCTGCATTCCATTTTCAAGGTCTGGTTTTGACCAGCTAGTGGCAACGTTAGCAGCTGGGAAGTCAACACATCATTCCTACTTCTATACCAGGTTCCAAATTGCTTATGAATCTCAAGTAGAAGTATACAGGATTATATAATAAAGGATTGCAATTGTGTTCATTTCAGAACTGGTTATTGGAAATTTGTTTGCAATTTAGCTCTGTTATTTCCTTCCTTCTAATATCCAAAATTTACACTGGGAAGAAGTATTTAGAAATTGCATTACCTCTACTGGTCAAGGAGAACTGTCATAGATTTTTTTACAGTAAAATCAGTTGTTGCTGGTGAAATTTTGATGGAATGACAGCAATTGATTGATAAGGAAAATCAGTGTTTGTTTTGAGCCATAACTGGTTGAGGCTTATTACACTCATAAGATGGGGAAATGTACTAAAACAAGATATGGACAAGTCAACCTTAAAGGAGCATTTTGCATTGATATAGATAGCAAGGTTCTCTTGGAGGAGAAGGATCTGGACAGTCAATTCACAAAACTGGCACTTATTATCCATTTTGATGAGTCATGCACTTATGGAAGAGGCACATCACCTATCATATATGGAACAAATCTGGCCCACTACCCAAGCAATTGCTGGGGGTTAAACTACATATCATAACTCTCCAGGTGTCATTATTTTGATTTCCAGTCAATTAAACAAGATAATTTCAGGAACAAACATGCATAGAAAGCATATAATCATTCTTTCAAGATTCCTGCTAGATGTCTGCTGTCTAATATTGTTTATTATTTTAATGATTGATGGTACAAAGTTTCAAACTTTAAATACTATTTTTTTTTTTTCTAGCCAAATATTGCTTGTTTGGATGTTGTAGATACTGCTTGATCTGCTAATTACTGGTATGTTTCCTGCATGCTCAATTTGTGATCATAATAACAAAGCCATTTTGAGAAAATTAACAAATCAAAAGCTTCAAATAAAATGGCAATTTTCTATTTTATGAAAATACAAATGAAACACATGTCAAGTGTTATATAAAAAGTTAAATGATCTCTTCTTTATACACAAGATCTTGATGAAAAAGCATAATTCCAGCACTGAAAGTACTTGTACCTTGGGTCCAATAGAAACTCCTTTGGTACATAATTAATACCCACCCGTAAGTCCGCAGCAGCACCAAGGTCAATGATCTTGAAGGCACGAGACTCTTAATAGCAATTCCAAATAAACACATTAAAAAAGGTCAGCAGTAAAAGTATTTTCAGAGCATACTAACTTTAGAACCACTGAGAAGCTTACAACTTTACAAGAAACAGAAGAAAAAATTATGTCAATTTCTTTTAATTCTAAAATCAATGAATTATTGCACTTCCTTCTTTTCAAAAGAAACAAGAGAATAACCTTGAGAAAATATAATGTTCTGGGGCTTGATGTCCCTGTGGACAATTCCCGTAGAGTGCAGTCCATCGAGGGCAAATAAGATTTGACGCATGATAGTCTGAATTACTCTGTTTTCTCTTTCTATACCTTTAGGCATGTTCTGAACCTCTCCAAGAATCATCCTCTCAACCTGCACTTAGTTAAATGTTAAAAAACATTCAAATAGTTGAAAATTTGGAATAGGCTTCAGATCACTTTTACAGGGAAAAAAGTTCAAAAGTGTTTTCTCATTTTCCATTCAAAAGATCGACCAGATTATATCAGATATTCAGCTGAATATTACAAAAATAAATTGATTTGTTATGAGCACGATTACATATTAAAAGGGGTGGAGAACCAGAACATAATGAAAGTTCAACATCCAAGAGTGCAAGGTTACATATAAGTATGCAGTGAAGGAAAACCTATTTACTCTTAAAGAGGAGCCATAAACAAGGAAGAGATGCATTACTAATTGCTTCACTTTTTTGAGACTTCAAAAAGAAAACCAGGATGTGATATCCCCACATTTTTACGCCATCCTGTTTTGCAAGCATTGACCAGTTTTTAGATTTTTTGGCTAAGTTACCATGGTTCGTTCCTAGACCCCTCAAACCTACAGAAGTTTGAACTGGTTCAAAGTTCAGGTCCTATTCGGGCAGGGTTTCAATTTTTGCCTATTGATTCAGTTTGGTTCAAACCCAAGTGAACCAGGCCAAAAACAAATTGAACCAAGTTAAAACCCAGTAAGAACCACATGCTTTCTGGGCCTGGCGGACGGCAATAAAGTGCTTTTTTTGCAAAAATTTATTAAGTTTTTGGAATGCACAACCCTAAAAGATGGTTGTGAAATGCTTTTGGTGGCCTCTCATTGTCATTTTTTGAAGAAATTGATGCCAATAGCATTGTTGCTGTGCTGATCCCATTGGCCTTAGCTCTATTGTTGAGTCAACGAATGCCAAAGAAGAAGCAAATGAAGAAGTAGAAGAAGATGAAGAAGATGAATATGAAAAAGTAGATAAAGATTGAAGAACTTAGAATATTAATAGATTTTTATTCCATTTGTTGAACAATGAACATGAAACAATGATACTTGAACTTGATGCCATGATTTATCTTTTATGTTTTGAATCTTTGATGTTGAGCTATATGATGGTATGAACACTATGACTATATGATAGTAAGATCACTATGATTAAAATTTTATGGTATTTTTGTTATTTAATGTATTTATGCTACCATGCTACATTCTAATTTTAATTCATGTTTCATAAATATGTATATATACATATTCTTTTTATAATTTTATGTGTTTTTGTCAGTGTTCTAGGACTCTATGAGTCTGAGGCAAAGGCGGATTTTCCAAGGCAAATGGCCTCTGGACTCGGACTCAGTCGAGTCCTGGCAGAGTCCACGTGGACTTGCCGAGTCCCGAGCCCAGGACTCTCGCCGGTGGCAAACGTCGTAAAGTGCAAAAATTAAAATAAACAAAGACTTAAGTTGCAATTTTTCAGTTGTTATAACATCTATTGGACCTCAAAAGGTCATTGCACCATTTGCTTATGCTTGTGATAGAGAGGATCGAGTTAGAGAAGAGTACTGGGGTTTTGAGAGAGAAATTAGCAAACTGGTTGGCTCTCCCGTATCGATTGCTGATGGTTCGTGCAACTTTGTAGCTTGCACTTAATCATCGAAAGGAGCTTAAGGAAGCATTTGGAGGAAGCTTCAACAAACTTACTTGCATTTCCATTGTTTGACTTTGTGCAAATTTGAAGAGGTAAGCAACAAATTGCATTTCTTTGTGTTGTTTTGTAATATGTTTTACATTCATATTTTTAAATTTTTACTTTCCATTTTGTTTACATTTGTTTTATTCTCTACTTCTAGTATCTACTATTTAGAATCTATATTTATTCTAATTTATCTTAATGACAAAGTAAGAAGGCCCTAAAATTTAAAAATCTGATTTGATGCTAACTTTTCTCTATTTATAATATCTTCATATTGCAGTAGCAAACACATTGACATCATGCAAACACATTGACATCATGCATTTAACCCTAATGTAGATCCAGCTGCAATAGCAAGGGATAGGGCTTAGAAACATGCCATCCCGGGCCACAAAAGGGAGTTGTTACATGTTGGCATTGCGGTGTAATATATAATGGGGGAGGCATAAATAGATTGAAGTATCACCTAGCACATATACCTAGGCGTGATGCTAAAAAAATGCAAAGATGTACCCCAGGATATTATGCGAGACATGCAAACTCTTCTAGAGGATAAAATGGAGAAAAAAGAATTGAAAAAGAAGCAACAAGAAGAAATGGCACAACTAGCCCAACAGGGATCTTCTAGTTTTTGTTCTCCATTATCCCCTACTCCACCTACGGATGCTGCTGCTTCTATGAGTGTGACCGTTGAGCCTCGCATTCATAAGAAAAGATCGACACTTGATTCCATGTTTGTTCCACACACAGCTCCAAGTGCACAACCATCGCTTGAGAGCATGGGTTCGAACAAAGAGAAGCATGATTATGCAAAATTGGCACTTGAAGACTTCTTCATCTACAACAACATTTCATTCAATGCAGCAAGGTACTTATTTATTTAAATTTAAATTTATGTCTTACTTCTCTTGCTTTCAACTTTCAACTTTCAAGAGACAATAATATTATTTTGTTTATTTTAATTTGTATTTTGTTTTCAAATTTAATAGTAATAATATAATACACTAATTTGTTTAACTTTAAATTTTATTTTATTTGTTTTAGCTCCCCTTATTAGCAAATTGCAATCGATGTTGTTACTATTTGTGGTCCGAGGTTCAAACCCCCTAGTGCTTGTTGGTTCCCAAAACCGCAGATTAGAAATCCAAGAGCTTGCCACTTCTCCTGTAGGACTTCTTAATCAATTCTGGCCAACGAACGGAAATCGCTTAGATTCCCCTGCACTTCGGGCTCCGCTACACCCAGGCGGGTTAACCTTCACCTTGAACATTGACTGCTCAGTTCAAGGTTTTCTCTATAGCGAATTTAAACTTCCAACGTTCTTCGGCTGGCAAGGTCCTCGAACTCAATTAAAATGGAATTGGATGCTGAATATTTGTTAAGTGAATGTTTTTGTGTAAGGTTTTAAATAAGTGATTTGATGTTTGCAGGAAGGAAATTATAGATTTTCTGACTTCAATAAAAAGACCAGTGCCTTTGCTCATCCGGGCGATAGAGTCAACTTCAGAGAATTTTTACATACAACTTCATAATGTTCAATGCACTTGTATTGCCAACAATTTTGATAATCTAGATGCGACAGACCGATTATGATGCAATCTTAAATTAGTCCAGATTGAATTTTAACTCTACTGAGACAAACTGGACATAGCTGTGGAAATAATTAAATATTTCACAGCACCTATGATGATCAAATTTAAAATGCTAATTGACCATGTCCACTTATCTGATAACAAAATCATATACAAAACTCTAAAATATAATTATGAAGGATGATTCGCCTGTGGTTTTTAATCTCCGTGCCATTAATGATAAACAAAGAACATTTTTATTTTATTATTAAAATAAAATAATTTTATAATAATAAAATAATGGAATTTTATTATAAAATCATATTGAACCCTTATTCCTCCTTACAATATAAAATGCTTCCTCTCAATATGAATGTTCGAATATTACCCTCCTCTCTATCATCCTTTTTTGACTCATCTTATATCTTTTAATTTTAAAAGACGTGACCTTTTGAAATAAAATGTCTCACTTCTTTTGATGAGATAATCACACCTTTTACTTTAAATAACCTTTTACTTTAAATAATTGCCTTCAGCCTTACGACCATAAACTTTAGTGATAGTAAGATTTATTGATTCTTTTTTATATCTCACCCGATAAATTCAAATATATTAATTTTTTAAAGTTTATAGCACCCGACATTCTCAAGTTTGCATGAATGAAGAAATGCTAGAGGTAACAGGGCGGAGTTTCCAGATATTTTTTCCAATACCCGCGGCAATGAAACTATGGCCATTGCGTAACATATTTGGTTGAAGGAGACATTATCCAATGATGAAATTCCATTTCGAGTTTGAGACGAACGCAGTTCTGTACCACCGTTTCCAAAATTGCATTTTTTATTTACTTCTTCGTGCAGCGCTTAGGCATACTTCTCAATTGCCGATTTGAGCACGTAACTTGCTGTGTGTAACATGGATCTTCATTGACTTCGAACCTGCCAATACGTCCTCAAACATATCTGTCGCTTTTGAAGAATCTCCATTGTGTGCCTGTAATTTTGTTGTCACTTTTCAATGTCTCTACAATCACTGAATTCATGACAGCTTAGATTCTGTAGACACCATGTGTAAATCACATATCACTGCTACTGCTTTTATAGACTAAGGAGGGGCCATAAAATAAGAAACATCAAGTATATCCCGAGAAGACTAGTTTGTACTTGCATGTAACTCAACGCCATTTATGTATGATATTCAGGCCACTCCATTTTTTATAGTTTCCATAGCATAGACTACACTTGCTATATAAATTTATGCTATTGATAACTTCCTTTCAAGTTTTTTCTCCTCTTAATGTACTGGCCCGTTTGATTCGTGTCCATACGTTGGCAGTAACGGCAATGAATCATGACAGATTAGAATATCATTCAGATATTGGGGTCTTTTGATACACAGATTCAAATGTATCCAAACTGTCTGCATCATGTTGCTAAAATTAGATCATTGTCTTTTATTATAGTCCAGAAAGGCTCAACATATGAATTTTATTATTCCACTGAAATTTGGAGTGGCTGTTAATTCTATCTTCAATACTGGAGAAATAAAGACTTGATAAGGGGCCTCATCTTTTTCTTCTACTTTCATTTCAAAAGTTGATGGCATTCTTAGTTCCCAATCCATTGACTTTCATGGAAATATCATACCTTTCCTTCCATGAACTACTCATATTTCTCTTCATTGTAATCCTCTCAAAGCCCATCCAATTATTTAGATATCACTATGATGTTTGGGACTCTAAAATTTTCCAAAATTTTTGAGTTCCATCAGTGCTAACGAGCTAGGAGGCCCTATTTTGACCCAAAGGGAGGCTGATGTAGAAGGTGCAATCAAGGAGCAGCATGAGGTGTGAAGGAAAAAGGGTTGCACCATCATGACTGATAGTTGGACTGATAGGAGTAGAACACTCCTCAACTTTCTTGTCTCCTCATCAGGTAATTGTACTTGGTCATTAAAAATTTAGAAGTAGAACTTGTACTTATAAGTGATTAAGTTTATAAATTATGATTCATCATTGATCATTATACTAATTTGTTTCTTTTACTACAGGTGTCATGGTTTTATGTGGGTGAGGAGAATGTGGTGCAGATAGTTACAAATAATGCAGCAAATTATGTTGCTGCAAAAAAGCTTCTTATGGAGAGACACCTTTACATATTTTGAACCCCTTCTGCTGCTCACTGCATTGACCTCATGTTAGAGGATCTTGGTAAACTCCCTTGGATAAAAACAATTATAGAGCAAGTGTAACATCCTGTTTTCCCTGGTCTTAAATTAACAATTAACATACTCAAAGAAATACAGCTATTACTTCAATTTCATAGGAAGATAGTTGTATTAGTCATTTTCATATAAATGAGATTTACTGTTAAAATCAGTTAGACAATTTCTTTAACTAGAACTTAAAACACCATCAAGGAATTTACTATAGAAATTTAAATCCACATACTAGGGAATTTGAATAGATAAATCATTGTAAGAAGGCTTCTACAATCACCCAAATTAGTCCACAAATACCACTATAACAAATCATATAACGACCACCACTGAATACCGCTATATCAAAATCAAATGACGATTACTATTAAGAATCATTGTATCAATTAGGGCATCACAAATCACTATATCAATTAGGGCATCGATTACCATTCGATCATTTAGGGCTTTTGATACCATTGCATCACTTAGGGCTTCTGATACAACTAACTCAATTAGGGCTTTCGATACCACTGTATCATTTAGGGTTCCAGTTTTCACTGAATCAATTAGGGCTTCAGATACCACTGTATCATTCATTTCCTTCTAATTACTTTACTATGGCAATAACTCAAGATTAGAAAATATGCTCATTTTCGATATTCATATAAATGAAAAACAATTCTTAAATCTATCTCTCGCATCCATGTGTAAAATAACTGTAACGATGAATTAACTCAATCAATCTTACCTTCTTGCATATACATCATAAAAGTGATAATACCTGTTTCCGACAAATGATTGAATGTATAGCTTATTTTTGTCTGATGTATATCCGACCACTTGGGGAGAGGTGAAACATTGTTAGGGGCTTAACCACTCAACCTCGGACCTTAACTTATTCCCCACACGATCTCTAATGAGAAAGATCCTCCCTACTTGGAATTGAACTTGGAACATCTATCATCTACTGAGCATCCTGGTATTTAAATGCACCACTAGACTTGATAGCAAGAGTTACAATAACAGGATCATGCATGAGCTATTAAATAATTCATATTAAAAATGATAAACATTGTTATGTCATAACTAATACTATTTTCATGTTATTGCAGGTTCCTTTCTCTCACCTCTTCACCCTTTTCCTTGGCTACACAGCCGCGATTCCTAAGTGTTCAGAATTCTTAGAACAACAGGTTCTATCAATTATACAAGAAGATCACATGCGTCCAGCATTCACAGTCTGTGATTTGAAAAAGATATTCTTAAAGAATACATAATTTATTGCATAATTCTAATCTCCATTGGCATAATGATCTACGGATCCATACTATGCTTACCTAGCTATCACTTGCCATGAACAAGGCAAAATTAGAATGAGAATCAAATCTACAATATCAACAATATATCAATGTAAACTATAAATGTACATACATATTGTGATTATTGTAATTATTGTAATGGTTGGGTCAACATATACCTTGTTATGTAAAGAGCTCATTAATATTCAACATTACCCACAACATATCTTTGGCTTGTATTCATTTGTTGAAGTCTGTGATTCTACCAGAATGAACTTGCTGCACTAAGAGACCAAGAATCGAGTAACTTCAATGGTGATCACAGATGCTTGATTACATTGAGTCAAATTGAAATTGAGGGTCAAAGACTTAAGAAAAAAGATATTAGTAATATCAACCCGATGAGATGACAATGATAATATTGTGCTGTCAAAGTTTGCAATGGATTCAACAATGCAAATAATATTTAAGTACCACAAGCAAAATATATTCTAAATTTCACACAGAATGAATTGTTGGAGAAGAAACCAAGAGCAGCTTAGAATTGAGAGTAAAAAAATGTTAATGGTTATCACAGTAGCATGACTTGTACGCAGTTAAGTCTACAAACCAAGGAAAATTGCAGTCAAAGATGGTAGTCAGTCCAGACCTCAACGGCAATCTACATGTGAGTCTATATAAATGAAATATCATTTTCGAATGCAAGGATATCTGGCATAAAAAGTTGTGGTCGTGATGCACATTATTCAGAACAAAGACTGGTAGAAGAGTGCCTCGTTTTGTGGAAGAAAAAGACATATTGCAAAGAAGGAACATAACATAATGCAATATTATCATAGTTATGAAATCTGCTCACACACCACACATAGAAAAGAAAGAAGGTCGGGAATTGTTAAAGAAAAACCGATCCTAAAAAAAGTAGTCGGGTGAATAAAAAGGATAGATATATCTGGATTTTGTCCACCTCCCTCACGACTTCCATTAAAAGAGCAAGCTGTGACTTCTTGGCTTCCATCGGTTTCAAAGAATGAAATCCATTTGAATTCAAACATTAATTCAATTTGAAAAGAAGAGAAATAAAGAGGGAAAAGAATTAAGGAGTTGAAAAGTTATAGACTTTATTTTATTATTATAATACGTTCTTATATACGTTCACATAAGTCTATTGATGAGGTGACATCATTAGATTATATTATTATAATTTATTGGTGTCATTTCGTTTTTATATTTATGTGTTCGTATGTAAGTGTTTATTATAATGATAAGATAAAAACTAAACAATCTCTAAAGGTATGTATTATATTTTAACTCAATTATTTTATGTTTCTCAATTTATTTATTTGAATAGCTCATACAGGTCCCACAGATGTATTCTATTTCAAGTCACTAGGTTCTCAATCCATTTGCCCAGTGATGGTGATGCTCATGTGCCTAATTCTTTTTTGACAATGCTTCCACCCCTTCGACATATTTCCTCCAAGGAAGTTCTCCGCAGTTAAATTATATTATCATAATAAATTATTTAATCATAATTAATCACAACGGTTAACCATCTTCTCAATTCCATGAATTCGTGACAAATGATCAACTAACTTGTTATCTTCATTTTGAAATTATAACGACTAACCAGCTTACCATTTCACAGGATTATAACCAAATTAACTGTCAACTAACTTCATGTGAACCTCAACGGCTATATTTTAAATTAGGTTTAAGATTGGGATGTAACAGCAAGGAAGGAGTGTATGCAAATTCATATATAATCATACATTAGTCCTTAACCTCATAAGGAAATACAATGACCAAAAGGAGGGTTCTCATCTAGGGGTCACTAGATTTGCAACCAATTTTCTAATATTGAAATATTTGCTTGATTCAAAGGGAGATTTGAGACACATGTTTGTTAGTGAGGAGTGGATTGCATCATCATATGCAAAGACCACTGCAGGGATTGATGCAGCTGATCGCGTTTTTGACGAGGCTTCCTTTTGGACACCTATCGCTAATATTGTGATAGTAATTTTCCTTTTTGTCCTCATTTCAACTTTTTTAGTCTATGAAATTATGTTATAAATTATTGTTCATTTTTTAAAGAAAAAACTTAAAGCTGATTGTTTCTCTTCCAACTTTCATAATAATTGTAGTTTCTAAAGCCGCTTGTTGTTCTCCTAAAAACTGTTGATGGAGAGAAGCCCTCAATGGGCTACATTTAAGAGGGCATGGATAGGGTGAAGGAGGTCATTCGCTCTTTTTTTTGCAAGGAATCGAGATATGTATAGGCCTACATGAGATGTCATTGATAGACGATGGCACAATCTACTTCACATGCCTATACATGTAGTGGCCTACTTCCTTAATCCAACATACCAATTCAGCTCACATTTCAAGGCTGACGATGAGGTGCGGAGTGGCCTCTATGATGTTATAGAGAGAATGTCACCTGATTCAAGAGTTGGAACAATTGTAGTCTGTTAGATTGAGTTGTTTAAGAAAGCTCAAAGGGACTTATTTGCACGGGAGTTATGCAAGAAAAATAGGACAGAATTGATGCTTGGTAAAAATCTTTGATTCTACATCCTAATTTCTAATTCTATTACCATTCTAATTTGATAAAGTCAAAGTTATTGAATTGATTTAAAATTTTCTTGTTTCAAATGCATGGTGGGAGATGTTTGGCACTAAGGTGCCAAATTTACAAAAGATTGCAATTCGCATCTTAAGCCAACCATCTAGTGCATCAGGATGTGAATGTAATTGGAGTCTATTTGAGCATATACACTCGAAGAAGCGCAATAGATTGGCAGTGAAAAAATTGGATGATCTTGTCTTTGTTCACTACAACCTTTGCCTTCGCCATAGATAGATCCTGAGCACGGATACATCACTGATCGTGTTAGAGAATGTTGATCCACATGCAGAGTGGAACACAAAGATTGTTGATCATGTCTTCAGTGATGAAGATGTGGAGTGGCTTGATTAGGTGGATCGAGAGGCTAAGGCAGTAGCCATAGCAATCGAGGAGGCTAGAGCATGAGGAGACAAAGTGCAAGACCCTGAGGCTAGGAGTGATGGATCTGAGTCTGATGATGAGGATTATTTGGGTGAGGATGAGGATGAGGTTCAGCCTCAGACACAAGGAGAGAGAATGGCGCTATAGTCTTCCATGACTTATCTTAGGTGTACTCGTAGGAGGACATAGGCTACTATGAACCTTAGTCTTCTACTATTCTACACTCTAGTTGTATTTTGATATATGTTTTGAACTTTTGATACCATGGATTTCATAATCCATGAATATTGTAGACATTTGACACTACAGTGATACTATGTTTACTACTTTATATTGTGTTATTTAGTTTTCTTCTTTCAGAAATTTGCTTTTATACTTATGTGATCTATGCAAAATTGTGTATGTGTATTAAGTAGCTTCTATTTATCTCAATTATTGTGTATTTGATGTTAATTAACTAAAAGATGCATGAAAAAATCTTAAAATCCTTAAAAATCTTTGAATTTCATGGGTTTTTCAATTTTTTGAGTCCTTGCTGAGTTCGGTTGCCGAGTCTGAGTTTGACTCAGATTTTGACTTTCCGAGTCAGAGGCAGGTCCAAGCCCCGTAACTATGGTTTTTGTACTAACGAACAAAAACCCCTTTCCAAAATTTTGACGAACGTGGGAACCGGTTCTCAAACTTTGGACTTGGAACCGAACCCGAACCAATAACTTAACTTTATAGAGATTTGCATTTTTGCTGGAAGTTTTCCAGTGTGATTGGTGAGCTCAGTTCTCAATTTCACAAGGTTTCGAATGCAGTTTCTATTTGCAATAATTGCTTAAAAAGTGCCAACCTTTATAGATTTTTCTAGGTTTGTTTTATTTGGTCCCCACTATTTATAGTAAGTGTTTGGATGGCACTGATTTTCTTGGGTTTGTTTGTTTTGGTCTCCGAAGAACACTGCCATTTATAGTAAAAGCTTACATGTTACCAATCCTTTCAGGTTATTTTTGGGTTTGTTCTCTTTGGTCCTCAAAGAACACTGCTATTAATAGTAAGTGTTTGCATTTCACCAATTTCTCTAGATTTTTTAGGGTTAGTTTTCTATGTTCTATGTTCCCTATAACGGTGCTATTTATAGTCATTGTTTGCATGTCACCAAAAAATTTGGAAAACTTCTGGAGCTTTTCTCTTTGGTCCTCAGAGAGCGTTGCTATCTATAGAATGATCTCGTGTTGGAATCAGTTATCATCTACCAGCTTCAAATGGTTTTGGCATGTTCAAATGGTACCTTGACAAGTTTCTGCAAGGTGGTAGAAAATATTTTAATATTTTTACTCAAGTGCTTCAAAAGTGACTTTATATGCTAGTAATGTTCTAAAAGTAAAATAAAACACTTTTTGGAGTTATAAGGTTTATTATTTAATTAAATGATTTTATAACTGATTTCCTAGAAAGTTCACACAAAAAGCTTATAAATAGGAGATCTGAGAACTCATTTGGATATGTTGAAGTTCATTCTCTCTTGGTCTGAAAAATCCTTGTTGTTCTGGAAATTGGACTTGGTCCATCTCAACCTTCTTGAGGATGAAAACATTCTTAGAGAAGATTGGCTTCAGTGGTAAGAGATCTACCCTACCTAATGCTGTGATATTTTTTCAGAATCTCACTTGAGCATATTGGTTTGACTGATTTTTCAAAGATTTCAGGTAAACGTTCATATTAGAGTTGTTGTGTGGGATATTTCAGTCTTCCTTCGGATTTCTAGTGTAGTGGAGTTTCTTTGCAGTCGTGATTGCTTGGGGATAAGAAATCTCAGAAAGGGTGAACTGTAATGTCCCTATTTTCGTGGGCAATAAAGTTTGTTTGTATTAGCCTATTACTGGCTCTCATAGGCTAAGGCTGATGGTTAGAGGGTCCTAATTGACTGAACGGAAGGCTCTTTCCTCTTTGTGGCCCCCTCCAAAGTACAGAAGTGCTCAGAATTGCTCTTCATTTGGTTCAGTTTGGTACATTTACTAATATAGTAAGCTGTTTATCCAGCATTTCTATATTCAACTAGGCACCTGGATCAAACTCAATTCTGATGTCAACCCTTGGCACCATTGGTTTGATCAGGTAATGAGGGACTTAGTATTTATAGTTAGTCAGTGGTTGATAGAGAAGATTCTTTACTATTTTTTAGTTGGGTGCACAGTGGACGCAATGATTAACTCCTGGATTCAGGCAAAATTGAGAAACAATGATTATTTGTGGAGTTATGTTATTTTAATTATTAGTAACATGATTAGTTTATTAATAATTATTTATAAAGTTAAAAACTCACTTTGTATTGAACAGGGCCATGACCCTTCATTAAGTGACTAAAAATGCAATTAATGGATTATATTTTGAAGTCCAAAATGTTAAAGTTTTCTATTAATATAAAATCAGTGTGCATGCAAGTTATACTATTTTAAACAATATTAAAGTGCATTTAAGTCCATGAATATGAGTGCCCAAGTTTGAAGACTAATTATAAAGTTTTATTAAAACCCTAAAAGCAAATTTGAAATGAATTTAAATGCTATTAAAGATATCGGGGTTATAAAAGCACATCAAAAAGATAATCAACCTCATTATTAATGATCGTTTTACATTTTTTTGGTGTCTTGGAAATTGTGTGTGGAGACAAGGGTTTGCATTTCTTGTTTTCGTATCAGTCATTGGAGAGCAGGTAATCTTTAGCATTGCAGTTATACAGAGGTGGCAAAATACCCATTGAAGGTAGCATTCAGAAAGGCTTCATCTAAAGGTCTTCATTGTCAAAATTGGTGAAAGACTCAAGAGTTTGATGATCAAATTCAAAGGGATAATGCAGAAAATGTCCAGTGCAGGCTTGTAGCTGTAGTTTGCAGCTTGTTTGAGGCAAACTTATTCACATTGCAGGTCGTACAATGCTAAACAATAGTAGATGCCATTAGTCATATCATGGATTACTTTTCCTTGTTAATATTGAAGAGGCTCGGGTGCTTGTAATGGCTGTGAAGAGTTCATCCATCAATTCTCTTTGGCAGCAGCAGTATGGACACGTTAACCTAGCATGTTTCTCTTAGTTGACTTGAGAGAATCCGCTAAATGGCTTACTTGAGATCCAGTCACAGATACATGGAGTATGTGGCACTTGCCAAGTAGGTAAGCATCATCAGACTCCCTTCTCACACAAAGAATCCTAGAGAGCATTCAGAGTCTTGCCACTAATTCATGTGGATGTTTGTGAAACAATGAACACTAAATAGGTCGCTAGTGCCAGGCATTTTCTTTTGTCTGTAAATGATTTCAAAAGGAATTTGTGGCTATTTTTCCTACAAGGAAAATCTAATAGTTTAATGAATTCTAGAAGTTGGGGAAGAATTTTGTTCTAGTTAATTCTCCAATTTCAGTGCTAACACAATATTAAGCATCAACTTACCACACCATACACCCCTTGGTAGAACAGTATTGTTGAGAAGAGGAACTGTACAATTATAGAGATGGCCCGCTCTATGTTGAAGCATGGAAATGTTCCTAAGAAGTTTTGGGTAGAGGCAGAGTACACTACAATGTACCTTCTAAATCAGTCTCCCACACAAGCCGTCAAAAAGAAGACCCCTAAGGAAGCATGGTCTTGACGGAAACTATCAGCCACCTGAAGGTTTTTGGTTCAATAGCATATGCTAGGATTCTAGATGAAAAGATGACCAAACTAGATTCCAAAAGTCTGAAGATGAGGCTTATAGGCTACAGTGACAATCATAAAGCCTATAGGCCTATTGATGTAGACACTAATTGTCTCATATTAAGTAGAGATGTGGTTTTTGAAGAGGCAACCTTTATGCTCTCTTCTCCTATCTAGTGCCCTAAAGATCAACCTCTGCAGACAAATGATTTGGATGGTAGGCTTTCATTAGCTTCACCAGAAGAGCGGGATTGTGATGGTTTTGAATCTGAATTATTTGAATCTCCTAGGGATGACATTATACTGCCAAATTTTCCATAGGATAACCTAGATCAAAACCCGCCCAAGTAACCCAAGTCATAATGATCATCCTCATTTTGAAGAAGATGGTTCTATTCTCCAATCTAAGTTGTGGAAAAAGCTAACAATGATATTCGAGATGATGAGCGTGTTAAGTATAGATCATCCAGAGGCAAAGAAGAATAAAATTATTTTTTCTTTTATGGTCAACATTCAAAGTGTTTATGAGCCCTCGACTGCGGAAGCAAAAGGGTATCATAGTCTTTTGAAGAACACCTAAGTTCCATCATATCTTCCATTAAAGAAACCCATTGGCAAAAAATGGGTCTATAAATTGAAGTGCAAATTTGACGAAACTCTTGATAAGTACAAAGCTCAATTGGTGGCTAAGGAATCCTCGCTGAATGAAGGCATTGACTATGAGGAAACATTTGTTCCTACAACAAAGATGAGAGCCATTTGATTGATTTTGGCCATTAAAGAAAAGTTTGGTTGGAAAGTCAATCAAATAGATGTGGAGGGTGCCTTCCTCAATGGTGATTTGGAAGAAGTCTATATGATGCAACCTCTAGGTTTCAAAGTTGTAGGCAAAGAGCACTAGGCATGCAAATTGGTAATGGCTCTTAATTGCCTAAAGAAAGCCCCCAAGGTATGGTACATCAAAATTGATACTTGTTTGGTTGCATGGTTTTCATAGAAATCCCTTGGATTCCATCTTGTATGTCAAGAGCATTAGCAATGACATCATGTTTCTTGTCACTAATCTGATGATATCATCATTATTGGCAATGGGGCACAATAGTTTTAGCACATCAAACTAGATTTGCATTGAGCATTTGATATGACTGATTTGGGACTTTTGTAATGTTGTCTTGGTGCAGATGTTTGGTAGATAGGTGGCAGCATTTTTATTTCTTAGTCAAAGTCTGCCAGAAGTTTGCTAGATAAGTTTAGGATGGAAAATTGCAAGCCTTCATCTACACCTATGGAGAAAATCAGCCAAATCATATTCACCCGTGGAGAACTACCTCTCGTAGTTAACCATGACAACCAAAGGACTTGCTAACAAGTCCAGGGTTAAGATTTGTTAGTTGCCCCACCTTTTGAGTGTGAGCGTAAAATCATATCAAAGCCTACCTCCTTTATCTTCTTATCTCTATTATCTTTAACTACTCACTAATCATCTTCCACCCTTTCAGATTTCCTTCTACAACCTTTGGGGCTTCACAAATGATGACCTTGCCTTCCTTTCATGACTCCAAGAACACCCCTAGAAATTGTACCCTTACACCATCCATCAAAACAACAGACTCAACCTTATTTGCCTTCTTTGAAGAATCTAATTGTCTACCACGAGATCTATCCCCAATCGATGCCTTTAAAATGTAAAGAATATGGATCTGTTCTAGAGAAAAACTAAGTTCAGTAATGTCAGTAACCAATGAACAGTTTCAGATCCGTGTATACAAGTTGAAGTATAATGATTATTTCTGATCTCAATATTGCTGCATGCAGAGACTATTACTAATATATATAATCCTGATGACTGAAGTTCATATCTTGAATGCCACGGTTATTGATTCGATATGTTAGAACAGACATCCGATTGCAATAATATATATCTTGGAAGAGGTCACGATATCATGAGAGGGTGTGACTTTCCCATGGCAAATGCCACGGGAGCCACAACCTCTCATAATATCATGACCCTTCATAACCAATAACAATGCCTTTAAAACATTAATTGCCTTTACCAATTCACGTTAGAATATAACAATATTTAATATGGTTTGACTTATAATGATATTAAAGTATTTAACAATATGAATATATATATATATATAGAGAGAGAGAGAGAGAGAGATGTAAATAATAATATATACAAGTATATATATATAATCATATATATGTTCATAACCATAATAAATTCAAATGCTTCAATCCGAATGAAGTTATACTCAACATCTAGAACCAACGCATAATTGGGATCCCTTACAACATCTATTGAAGCCTCCTTTAGAGCTTTATCAACCTCTTTCTCAACCGAGTAGAAATTATGTGATTCATCCTTCCATTAAGTTAATTGTTTAAGCACTCTCCTCTTAGGGTAGTACATAGCCAAATGCTTCATTTGAAAGCATCTTCTACATCTAAAAGGAATGCCTTCATAGTTTGCTAGTTGAATCCACTCATGATTGACCGACTTCAAAGATAACTCTACTGGGAGGACTTTCGTAATATCCACCTCAACCACAAAATTTGCATAACTAGAGTATAAATCATTATGGGATCCCTCATCCACACTCATAAATCTACCCAAAGTGTTCCCAATAGCTTCTAGGAAGGGTTCAAAACCAAAACTAAAGAGGAAGACTAGGCATTTTTACCCAAAAGGTAATCTTGTTGAAAGATGTAGTGACTAGATTGAACTTCAGCAGCGGCATAAATTTATTCTCCCAACTCCAAATGGTGCCGCAGAAGATTTTCTTCCTATCCAACTTGTTGTCAAAGGTCGCAACAAATAAACCTTGGGCTCCTAGATAAATCTGAACTATTCCATCCAAAATGGGCCTCCACTTATCTAAAATCCAACTATCCAACTCTTCTCGAGTGGACCAAAAACCCCTAAATCTTGCAATCAAACCCATCTCCATAAAATATTTTGCATTTTTTACTTCTCTCCCTCTACCTATTTGTCCAACCTAACTGATATTCTCTTTGCCATCAGTTCCAAACATATCAATGGTAATATTTTCTTTCTTTCCCATTATTGCCTCTGCATACAAACCTCATTCTAAACCTGCACTACCCTTCTCCCTGACAAAGTGGCAATCCAACCCTAGAACACCTTATTCCTCTGTTCCTAGTTTCAAGAAAATCCCCCATCTCTCTGTTGGAATGCCTTAGAAACAGCTTACAAATAGCAACAAAAGAGTCCCTATAATATCCTACCTGTATATTCCTTTTCAACTTTCCTCAAGAATATTTTATCAACAAATAAAAGTTCTATGCTCATATCCAAAGTAACGAGAATCGGAATCAGATCACAATCGGCAAGGCTGAATCAAATCGTGAATTAGCAATGAATCGCCCATGAATCGGCGATGAATCGGCAAATTTGAAAAAACCCTTTAAATTTAGAGATTTTAACAATTTAAAACTTATTTCATGCACCCTTTATTGAGTATAACTTAAACACACTATGACATCATCAAATAGAAGTTAAAACTTAACATACATAAACATGGAAGTTTGGAAGATAAAATCCATCACATACGTAACTATGT
Organism: Cupressus sempervirens; assembly: GCA_028749045.1. NCBI lineage: Eukaryota > Viridiplantae > Streptophyta > Pinopsida > Cupressales > Cupressaceae > Cupressus > Cupressus sempervirens. Next base: position 483,316,620 of record CM053787.1, on the reverse strand, counting down.
TATCTAAAATGTAAATTGTAAGCTAGCTAAAGTAAATAGAAATCAAATAATCATAATGATTCAAATCATAGAATGTATGTAAGATGGAGATCCATAAGACATCAAATTATAAATGAATGTAAGAATCTAAGATGAAGATCCATGAAAGTTTGAAACGTATGTCTATCAATGATTCAATATCAATATCTATAAACAAAATATAAAAACAAAGCTCCAGCTCAAGCCTCATAGTCATCATCATCCTCAACATCATCCTCAAGCTCGGCTACAGCCTCAGCCTCAGCCTCAGAGTATCCAGTCTGCATACTAGAAAGGCGTCTAATGTAGGTCCTAGAGGACTGCCAAGCCATATCCCCCGCATGTAAGATGGGCTCACGAACAACATCGCTATGGCCTGTGTCTGTGCGTGCGCTTGTGCGTCTACCAATGCCTGAAGAACGTGCTCTAGCTGCCTCAGCCTCTATATCCACCTGGTCAACCCACGCACGGTCTTCCTCGGTGAAGACTAGATCCACAAACTCTGTGAGCCACTATGATTCTGGATCAATCTCCTCCAAAATGATCGAAGAGGAGTCAGTGCCCAAAATTTGTCTGATCCTAAGACAAAGGTTGTAATGAACAAAGACAAGATCATTCAACCTCTACACTGTCAACCTATTTCTCCTTTTCGAGTGGATGTGCTCGAACATGGACCAACTGCACTCACATCTAGAAGCGCTACTTGGCTGACTCAGAATACGAATGGCAATTTTTTGAAGTTTTGGGGTTGTGGCCCCAAACATTTGCCACCATCTATCTAAAATAAGGGAAAATAAAAACAATTAGTCTCACTTACAAATTACAACTTTAAAATTACATAATCAACTTTAAGTTTAGAATCTAGATTCGTGAACATTGAATATATTATTTAATTTTTACCTAGCTATATTGTTGCCCGAGCATCTATGGCCATCCTGCTAGAGAAAAGTGGCCCTTCTTTATTATTGAACTTGTCGAGCTCACTAATTGCAGCAACGCTATCATCATCACTACTCAACCTCTGGATCACTGTATATAATCCGGTGAGAACCTCCTCATCTACCTTGAAGTCAAGACGGAAACGAAATGCCGGATTCAAAAATTAAGTTGCTCCATGGATGGGTCTGTGCAGCTGATTCTTCCATCTCCTATCAATGATATCCCAAATAGGAGCATACTTCTGCACTCTTGCATACTAGGCTCTAATGGCCTCCTTGGCCCTATCCATGCCCTCATATATGTAGCCCATAGAGGGCTTGTCCCCATCAGCAATTGAGCAAGTTGGTTTTGGACTCTATCTCAGTATAAGACCGACTACCACTAGCACTCGCATGAGTACTAGAACTAGGATGAAAAGGAGGCTTGGAAGAACCCTCTCCAACACAACCTACGGATGCGGATGCTGATGTAGATGCGGTTGCGGATGCGGGAACATAGGAGCCAATACCCCTTAACCCTTCAAGTTGCATTTTCTTATTCAATTTGTCTTGTTCAATTTTTTCTAATGCCACTAAACAAGTGCATTTTGCCTCAGCAGTTTGTTGAGTGCAAATTGTAACATCATGTCCAGGTATAGCAGCAATGTGGTATTTCAATCTATAAATACCTCCAGAATTTATTTTTTCTTTACAAAATATACATTTTGTTTGAAATTCGGTTCTTCCAGGAAACTCTTCGTTATATTTCCAACATTCATCTTTTTTACCCATTGTGGAAAATGAAAGCAAAGGGCTGCTGCAATAAAAAAGTTCATGTAAAATATCAAAGTTTGAAACTAATAAACAAAAGCTACAAAACAACAAACCCTAGTTTGCAATTTAGTAAAAATAAAAAACATACAAGATTTGCAAATGAAAACTAAAAAAATTTAACAAAAAATGCATAATACACTAACAAGCCAAAAAAAACCAACACTTACCTCTTGCAAATGAGTTGAGGAGTGTTGATATTGACTCCTTAATGCTCCCAATACAATTTATGGGCTCCCCAGATGGACTTCTGATCTCTTTGGTGCTCTTCCTTCTTGCCGGTTGGAAACCTATGGTTTTTCTTTTCTCTTCTTCTCTCTCACTCTTCCTCTCTTCTACTCATGCTTAACAATTAGAAGGCCCTTTCGGGTTATAAGGAAGAGGAAAGACAAAAAAGAAATGAAATAAAACATGTTTTTTTTTAAAACTTTTCAACACAACTTTCTAGCTGCTGCGGGTGATTCACATGGGCGATTCATGCGATTTTTGGCATGAATCAGCGATTCAGGTGATTCATGCCAAAAAATCTCTATTAGCAATTCAAGATTCAAAAAAAATCGGCATTGATGAATCTTCTCGCGATTCACGCAATTTTGGCGATTTTATGGCGATTTTCGGAACTATGCTCATATCAGAATAGTCAGCATCGAAAATGAAATGTGCTGATAACTACCTGAAAGTTTTCTCTTGATAACAGTAATTAGCTAAGGAATGAATACATATTACATATATTAACAAAAATTATCAAAAAAGACTCGAGAGGACTTGATTGCATTATTAGTCCCATCCATCATCATTGAGTGTTCTAGCTTCAGCATTATCCCATCCCTCATCTTCTTGAGTTCTACTTTCAATAAAGTCCCATTCATCATAATGATTTCCTTCGGTTCTAGTAGTCTCAATTTGTGCCTCTCCTGACCGGTACTACTATTGTCTTGTGATACAAGGCCATGTGTAATCAGCTTCTCTCTATCATCAAGATCCATCTTTCCTTGATTGCCTTCCAGTAGGTGATATTCCTAAATGTCTTTCTTGAATAAGATAATAAAACCATTCTTGAGAAGAGACGAAAATCTATCTCTAGACTTTAATAGTAGCTGAAACCTGTGAAACACTATAGAAATGTGTGAGTTCAAGATTAAGCTCAGTAAGGTCCCTCTTTTTGTTTTGGAACATCTCCATGTTCCTCTACTTCCAAATGAGCCACAGGCTTTCAATTGTTAATGCAAAACAGAATCCATTCAACTTTAAGTCAACATCAAATACAAAACCAACAAGAATCTTTAAGTCAAAATCAAATACAAAACCAACAAGAATTTCATGCCATGAGAGGCTAGTCTTACTATTCCAAATAATGGGGTGCCCAAAAAACAGAGCCCACAACTTCCTAACAAAAATAAAATCAAAAAATAGATGCTCAAAAGTTTCATGACAATTACACAAGGAACAATAAACAATATATTGACAATTTGATGAAAGCCAAGACCCAACAGAAAGCTTTTTAACAAGCAAAATCTATCTAAAGCAAACTATCTTAGGCTCTACAGGCGAGTGCCAAAATGATTCAAAGACAAGGTGCCATTTAGTGTTCAGCCAATTAAAGCCCCAGGCTTGACTGATACTGGTAAGAATGTTCCCATCATGTTTCAGCATGTTATAAATTTGTTTACTACGGCAATCACCCAATCTACTGTCATATGTCCATTTTAATTGATCAATCATTTGTTGAGAGTTCATTACCGGGAAAGAACAAACCCACTGCTTTGAAAATAAGAGTATAAGTTTTCTTCTGAGAATTAGGAATATTATACTTATTGCTGAGTTCATCCCAAGTGCCCATACGCTTGTCAATCACTATATCTTGAATGAGAGAAATACCAAAATTATGCCATCTTTTTACAAAGCAACACTAAATTAATGCAAGAGGTGTCCCATTGAGATATATGCCCCACTGGATAGATTTGTCTAGCACAGCATATGATGGATTCTTTCCAACAGCATTAAGCAAATCAATGCTCTAATGGAACTTAACACCATGCCTTCCAGATAGTAGAAAATACATTAGAGCCAAAGACTTTGATTTCAAAATCTCCAAATACAATATCTATTAAAGGAGTGTTCTTCCATTGTTTACCTTTCTTAATTGATGACAGGACCAGATAATTTCTAGTCAAAACCTTCCAGATATCATTGCCATTTTGATGATCCATTTGGAGGCTAGGGCTATCCCTTGCATTCTGAGATCTCTTAGACCTAATCCCCTCACTTTTTTGGCAAACAACACCAGTCCGATTTTACACAGTGTCTCTTGCTGTTACCCATGCCATCAGGCCACAAGTAATCTCTTAAGATTTTCTGCAACTTATCGGTTTGATAATTGACAGGACCAGATTATTTCTAATCAAAACCTTCCAGATGTCATTGCCATTTTGATGATCCATTTGGAGGCTAGGGCTATCCCTTGCAATCTGAGATCTCTTAGACCTAATCCCCCCCTTTTTTTGGCAAACAACACCAGTCCCATTTTACACAATGTCTCTTCCTATTACCCATGCCATCAGGCCACAAGTAATCTCTTAAGATTTTCTGCAACTTATTGGTTTGATAATTGGATAGAAGCCAAGCAAAGGCATAGTAAGCAACATGAGAAGAAAGTACCTTCTGTACAACTTGTTCCCTCCCAGCAATGGATAGTGAATGGATTTGCCATTTGATATGTTTTTTTTTCCAATCTTGTTTTATATCCAAGTCCACATGTCTTTTATAGAAGGATAGTTGGCAAAAGGAATCTCACAATAGTATCAGGACAAGACCAATGCCACCTTCTGTCTTTAAGCCACAAAGGAGGGGATTCAGACCAACCCAGCATGGACATTTACTTGGAGCAATCTTGACTCCAAAGGCTGAACAGAACACTTGTAGTCTATTAAGAACATTGTCATTTCATTCAATTCCACAAACAGAGCAGTATCATCTGCAAATTGTTCAATCAGCAGCTCTTCTTTAATAGGAAGTCTGATGCCTTTAGCAGGGGGGCCAATCTCTGTGATTTTAAGAATATAGAATAAAGTATAAGCAGCAATTACAAACAGGGCAGGTGCCACAGGGCATCCCTGTCTGGTGGATCTGCCCAGAGGGATAGGATCAGATAATTCTCCATTAACTTCATTAACAATTGAGGAGCCCTTGAAAAGAATGTTTACCTAATTAGAAAATTAAGGTGGGAACCCAAAAGTCTTCATCATATTAAGAACAAACTGCCATTCTACTCTGTCATAAGCCTTTTCAAAGTCAAGAAAGAACAGCCATTTTGATCATCCATCTTGGCCTAACGCATTGCCTACCAACTTGTGATGAGATTATCAAGAATGTACCTGCCTTTAGCGAACACAGTTTAGGTTGTAGAAACAATGTCATTGAGCATATTAGATATTGTCCTGGCCAAAATTTTCGCAATGATCTTGTTTGAGATATTTAACAAAATAATTGGTCTCAACTCTGAGCTTGAGTTGTATCACCACTTTTTAGGTAAAAGTTTAATCACTCCCTGTTAGTTTTCTCTCCTAAAGAACCAGTGTCTAAAGCATAATCACACAATCCCAGCAGATCACAAGAAATCCATTCTTTGTTAGCCTTATAGAATTCTGTTGGCAGTCCATCCAAACCAGAAGATTTTCCATTGGCCAAAGAACCAATAGCATCACCAATTTCTTTGAGATCAATCTGTTTTTGTAGGGCAATGGCTTGGTCCTTATTCACTCTCTTGGGGATAACATTGATGCAGTAGTTCATAGCCAATTGGTTTTCCATATTGTATTCTGAGGCAAACAGCTTTTTATGAAACTGCACAAAAGTATTAAGAATTTCAGCATTGTTACTAGTATACCCATTCTCTCCCTAGATACCTTTAATCTCTTCTCTGTTATGCTTAGCTCTAATAAGGTTAAAAAAATACTTAGTCCCTCTATAAACTTCTTTAATCCACCTTGCTTTGGACCGGATTTTCCGCCCTTGGATTTTATGATTTTGGATTTTTCTTAATCAGGTTTTAGCATGAATAAGCCCCTGTTAGAAAACTTGATCATTCCCTCTCTCCTGAAGATTTTTCTCAATAGAGTTAAGTTTTTTCCAATAGAGATTTTCCTCATGATTTCTATCAATAGCTTCTTTTGTTCCAATGATTTGGAACATTTTTCCCCAACTCTCCACCAACTGTTTCCATTTGTCCCTTGGAGAATCGCTATTGTTACAAAATTTGGAGAGGTAAGTGAGAGTTCTAATAGCCTCCAAGGAGTCTTCATTATGCAATAGGGAAGTATTTAGCTTAAACTGGTCCTTTCATCTACCTCTCCTGGTTTGAGCGTTTGGGTCATTCAAAATAATGCAAGCATAGATGGGAGACTGATAAGAGATGCTGGCTGGTGAAACCATAATTGGAATATTCCCTAGTGGGTGAGAAAAACCAAGCATGGAGGGGTTCACATAGATCCTTTCCAGTCTGCAATAGATTTTGTTCTTATTGGATTGATTATTACACCATGTAAACCAAATATTATTATACTCAATTTTCCTCCTTTCTAAAGGATCACGAATATTGAGTTTCCTCTAAATTTTATTCCAAAAAAAGGCTTCATTCCCTTTCCATTCATGCTTATTCCCCCCAGATTTGTCTTGGTTGTTTTCAATCATGCAAAAGTCCCCAGTGAGAGTCCAGTATGCCAGTAACTAAGCTATTTATCAAAGCTTAATTCAATTTGTAATTAGTTTGAAACTTTGATACAATACTGATTACTAGTAAACTTTATTACTGTTCAGGTCAGAAGTTTATCATTTGCAATATGTCATTCTTATATGATTTATGATCTTCTTGTTCATGTTTAAGGTTTCCCTTTTCTATTACAAACATATTGCAAATGTGAAATGGAAAACAGTACTTTACATCTGCAAACTTTATCACTGTTCTTGTTTTGAAAACTCGTTGTCATGACTTATTTTTCAGATTTTCTATATAACATTAAATTATACTTTAAAAAATTGACGTACCCAAGTATGCCTGTTCGCTATTTTGAAAAATAGCATACCTGTACTTGTACCCGAAGTACCCAAGAACCCACTGTCCCCATGCAACCTTGCCATAAACTATTTATTTATAAAGCAATAACAGTGAATAATAATGACTAACAGATGATGAAGAACAGGATTGATCACTGTCACAACCAAAAACACTGTTATAAGAATTCAGCAAGAAAAGTAAAAGTAATCATTGAATGAAAGCAGGATTGAAATGCCAATAGACTAAGTCACAAGGTTTGAGTTCGAGTTCGAGTTCAACAACTATGAAGTTCGGATGAAGTTCGACAAAGTTAAAAATTTGGAAAAAAATTCGACATCAAATTCGCCTTATAATTTTTAAAAAATCTAAATATACGATCTTGATTCCTAGTTAGGGGAGAGTTTGTGACTTCTTGTTCATGGTATTGGTGAATATATATGCATTGTAGTAAATATTTTATAAGTTTCATGCAAAGAACTTTTCAATTCAAATATAAAAATATTAATATATTCATATTTATGAATTAATTTAATATTTCAAATATATGGCATATGTATGCATACATACACTAATAAACAAATTTACTATAAAAATTAAATTTATTTTATACACAAAATTTATAATAATATAAAATAACAAACATATAATACACACATACCTATAAACAAAATTACTAAGTAAATTAAATTCATTATCTATATATATATATATATACATAATGACGAAACTTATATATAACACGAAACCTAAATAATAAATACACATTAAAATTTATGGGTCATTGTTAATAAATTTTTCATTCATGCGCAAGCTAGAAATTATTAACTTTTGTTTGCCATCAAGAACGATAGGAGGAAACACGAGATTTAGACCCGCAGTATGCTTGATAATGCCCGCGCTACTCTGTCCCGAAGAGCAAAAGATTTTCGATTTTCAAAGATTATTTGAGTTTTTAATTATGGTTTGGATTAGTAAAGAAGGGCTTCCGATTTGGAACAAGGGCATTCGTTCGTCTGAAATGAAGAATGAAACATGTGAAAAACCCTCGAAAATTCATTTTGTTTGAAATTTTAATTATAGAAAAAATTAGATCCTTTATACAAGTGAACAACAAGCGAATATGAACGAACTATTTTATGGTATTTTGAAGTTTGCCGAATTCTGCACCTCATGGCTGGAGTCGAACCCTGTGACACAGCCAATAGATATTTGCATTTACTATAGATAAAAAAGGTACCACTCATTGAGTTCTCAGAAAAGATACCAACATTGTAAGGGAACTCTTTACTCAGCATAAGATCTGCCAGTGTGGCATCTCCTTCATAGCGCCAGACAAGCCAATATTCTTCTTCTTTGCTTGTTGAATTCTGAAATCAAACAATTAATACATCATCATGCATACTTTTACGCTAGTTTTAGCAGATAAATCAAAAAGACCAAAAAGAAATTCATGTTCACAACTTTTTTTACAGGACACAAGTGTATCAACTCTCGATCATTGCTTTACCTCACGAAAACCATGAACATAATCAGCACAACTACTGGCACAGGCCCTACGAACTCGTTCATTCATCCATATTTCCACAGCGCCATATTCAGTTGCTTTTTTCACTACCAAAGCATCATCCTGCACAGTTCAGATGAAAGATCATAACATCTTGTATGATCCATGTGAGCTGCAAATATATCAAAGTGTGAAAGACAGATAAGGTCTGCAATATTTAGCCTTAATTTCTAAGTCACATTCTCATTCTAGAGATTAATGAGTGAAGCCCTTGCCATAAAACTCTAATAGCATTCTAGAGAGATCTATTCAAATTCTATGCAAAGGAATCCAGAGTTCAAGTCTGAATCAAATGTTTTTGTATCCAAATTTTGACTTTACAATAGATTAGAGAAAATAGATTGAGACAAACGAAACCACATTGTCACATTCAAACCTTTTGCTCTAAGCAATAGAATATTTCTTCAGTTTAAAATTTGAAATAACTATAGATCGAGAATTTTGTTGAAACATGAAAGTCACTCCAACGAAGGTTGTGATACAAACCACAAATTACATGGAGCTAAAACTCCTTGTATTTGTCAAAAACAGGTAATGCTGCTTTGTCTAAAAAACTTGAAAATTGAGAATACCTTTGCTTGTAATTTATTTGTTACGTAAGATTTATAAACTACGCCAAATGCTCCCTCTCCAAGTTTCTTTTCAAAAACAAAATCATCCTGACAAAAACAGTCAAAAATATCTTAGTATCAAGCAAGTACGATTGTAGAAAGTCGGCATAATTTACAGATAGCCTTATTTATAGCTCTGAAATCTTTGAATAAAACAGTTTACAAGAAATGGAACAAGCATTATCAACATAACATGCAAGTGTTCAAACTATTACAAAATAAGATGAGATGAAGTTACAGAAGCCTTATAAAGTCAACAATCTCCTTGCAAAGATCAAATTTCTAAAAAAAATTAAATTAAAAAGAAAAAAAATTCTTAACACTTTTTGAGTGTAAGAATGACAAATCAGTGATTATAAAAGCAGATTGAATTGAGGCAAAAAACCATTGTTTGTTGCCAAAAATCCCTTTGTAAAAAGATTGAGGACATGGTGCTCATATTTTGACTAAAGGATTAAAATCCTCTTGGTTTCCAGATTGGATTTGAGGACAATTATCCTCTTTCCGAATAACCCTCTTTCCCACAAAAACGATTCCATCTAGCGATTGTATTTGTTTGACATGTTTGTTTCTGAAGCATATTGGGGATTTAAGGAGTTGTGCCAAAGATCAAAAGATTTTTGAATTTCCAATTTGGTATTCTACAATTATTCTATGAGCTTTTGAATTTTATATGTTCAAAGAGACTTCAGAATATTTTACATAAATATATGATGTTAAAGACAAATACTATGTTAGTCAATTTAATGTCTTTTCTTAAGGCTGTTTGTACCCTTTGAATAAGAAGATTTGTAAGGTTTGGCTCACTGTTCCATATTTTGTTATTTACCAGTTGTGCAATCTCATTGAGCGTGTTAATATTAATTACTAAGTTGCCGATATGGGTATGGGTACAGGTATGGGAACATGGGTATGATACACTGGTATGACAATTTTTGTGGGGAAGTTGGGTCCTTAGTTACGCCCGTAAAGGAAAACATTAAAAAACATAACTATATACATATTTGCAGCCTTAAAAGTGAAAACTAGAATAAAATTTAGAATACCACACATCATACATGCTAAACAAAATTTGAACTGCCATTTATATTAAAAATTCAAAATACAATAATACCAATTTTCTATCGGTTTGTCAAAACTTGAATTTTATGATAGATATATTCAGTTCAATGTTCATTGGATCAACACTAACATCACTACTTAGTAATTACTAATTACACATCATATAAGATCATCGACATCAACATCATCATTGACATTGGATGAAGCAGATTATAATCACATGCGATCCCACTATTGCACTAGAAGGAAAGTGCCTGCCTGACTGCACATCCAATAAAGAGTGTGTGGCAGCTGAAAAATCCAAATCAGTTCGCTTTGGATCTACATCCCAAAAATTTACGCCCCCTTCCTTGTACTCATTCTGACTATAAGTAAGAAGGTGCAAGTTGGAATGCACATAAACTAGTTCTTCTGCCTTACTTGCAGCCAATCGATTGTGTTTCCCTGAGTGAATAAAGGTATATGTACTCCAATTTCACTCAAATGAGGAGGAACTAGCAACCTATTGAAACAAAGTGAGGCATAAAATGTCAATCAAATTTTGAATTTAAAAGCTAATATTTATTTTTATTTTTATGAAATACTAAACAATATAAATTTAGAGAGTGCAATAAAAAGGAAAAACTTATTTGTGATAAAAGTTTGACTGCAAGTGTTTGGAGGTGTGGTGACGTATGACCATTAAGGTACTGCTGAGCATGATCATCCTTTCTATACTTATCATGGAGAGTGGAAGCACTTTGACCATTGGAAGCTACAAAATCAGCAAACTCACTTGTAACTATATTCTCCATTTCACGATTGCGGAAGAGTTTTGTAAGTGTTTTCCTGCACACTTCACTAACTTCTGCATCTTTGTATGGTGGTACCCTTGATGGGATAGCAAGAATTTCATCACTATTAAATTTGGGAGTCAATGCAAATGCAAGAAGATGAAGTGGGGTAGTCAGTTTATTCCACGCTCGACACAAATTGTTTCATTTCCCCAAGTCCCTTGTATACCTCTCCGAAATATGGATGATCCATCTTGGTATAACAAATTCATACTCATGATGGGCTCAGTTAAGCTAAGAAGATATTCCACTCGTTCCCACCAAATATCATCTAGGATCATTTGGTTTACATTTGTAGCCCTTTCAGTACTAGATTGCCTCCATAGTGACCAGGTTTGACTAATAACCATACTAGCAAGTGACTCTCACACCTTCGCAAGTCCCTCAACACAATTGTGTTGGATGAAAATCAGGTCTTAGCAACTTATTCAACATATTAAAAAATAAAATTTGAAATGCAAAGATATGCTCAAGTTTAAAAATTAAGTTCATAATTATTGAAGTGAAATACAAAATTCTAATGTTAAGAACTAAAGTATTTCAATTACCTTTGGCAACTCCAACTATGAAAATGATCTAAAAATGGCTTGTAAGTTGTAACAAGTGATGGTTTGTGATGAACATTTGGATCTCTTTAGCTTCTATAAAGGTTTCTTTGATCCAATTTATTTTCCTTCCCAACTTTTGTAGCATAAGATTGAGAGAGTGCGTTGCACAAGGTGTCCAAAAAATGTGTCCAAACCACGTCTCAATCAAAATGCCTGCAGCTTTACAATTCTTTGCATTGTCTATTATTACTTGGACAACATTTTGAGGGCTCACATCTTAAATGCATTGCATAGATGTTAGCAATAAATTGAGCATCCTTCACCTACCCTTCACAATCCACAGCTCTAAGAAACATTACCCCTTTAGGGCACACTACAATCACATTGATCAATGGTCAATTTTTTATACCCTTCCACTCGTCAAAAATAATTGACAACTTTGAGCTTCTAATAAGGAGGTAAAGAGCTAAAGCAATGTCTATGCCTTTTACCTCCTTTGTTAGTAAGGTGCTACGCACCTTCTCATATCTTGGCCCCATGTAGCCTTTTGGAGCCTCATTTACTTTTCTCAACATATCTTGCTAATATGGTAATCGTATAACATTAAATGACAAACTATTTGCCTATACAAATCTTGCAACACTATGATCTACAATCTCTCTAGCATCACTCTTAAATGCTCTCTCTAATGGCCTTGTTTCTGTTCTCGTTAACAAGTTCTTCTTTAGTTCTACCCAAAAATGGGTGGCTCTCTACTACATCATCAGGAAAGTCATTGCGAGATCAAGAAGGCTTACCTGATCTCTCCCCTTTCTTTAAAGGATGGTTTGTACCACAGGCAACTCTTGCATTTGCTTCTTCTTGCTCTCTAATATAACATGTTATTTATTGAGATGGTAATCCATTACCATCCTCTCCTAGACATGCTTTGATACATTGTTGGGGAATCGCACAAAAATGGACTTTCACACGACTGTGTGAATTTTTGTACCTCACATTACAAAAATTGCATATCCAAACAAATGCTCCACCCTCTTTTACTTATTCTATCTTCTGTACATATTTCCATAAAGGTGAATTTGGATCGATTTTGAAGCTTGGAGAGCTAACATTAGTTGTCATTATCCTATTAACAACAAAAATTGAAACAAAAATATAATTTATAAATGTTTATCCCATTTGTTAAGGAAATATCAAATATACATAAAATAACCGCATAGTTTCAAAATTACTATAACAATTATTTTGAATAATCACAATACACTTATATCCAATAATCACCAATGAAGTATAGAATTGCATATAGTAGTTCTATTCACACAAAGCATATAAAAGAATGATTGTAGAACTTGAATATCCAAACGTCACTTCTCTGAGAATAATCTCTCTCAAAATATCTGCAAAAATGATAACTACAAAACAAGGGCATAACCAAAAGACATACTAACGAGAGAATGAATGAATGCAAATACATCTTGAACAAAAGCTGCATATGAAGAGTTCATTTTCTGTTATGAACATACACACTAGCTTGTAATATGAAATACCACATCATTAAGAGTGTCAAACAACAGGAAGCAATAGGTGTTATCTTTATTCATGTTACCAAAGATGCAACATAATAAATGGGTACAACTAATAAACACTCTCTTTTGGGTGGATATTTTGCAACCGACAGTTTTGGGTAAAATCCAGTCATAAAATAGGTAGACCAGCCACAATGTGTGAGACAGAATAATAAACACTCTGTTTTGGGTGAATATTTTGTAACCGACAATTTTGGGTAAAATCTAGTAACAAAATAGGTAGACCAGCCACAACGTGTGAGATAGAGGCTCTCCTACCTTAAAGGGAAGGCTCCCCCTTCTCACCGTTCCTTGGATCAGCTCAAGGTAAGCAAAAAGTTGAGAGATTTGAAAGGGTATTACCAATATTCTTTCGTCTTAGCTTTCAGAAAAGAATCCACTTACCCGCGAAGCGAGTAATTGGCAAGTTGAAACCTCAAACTACACTTCTATCTAAAGTTGGAAACGGTGATACCGATAAACCAACACTAACTCAAAGGCAATATGAAAGTGCACCAGTTTGGCTCTAAATCTGGTCTTAATCTATGTGAATGACCTTTACTATTGGGGTGCAAAGACTTCCAAAAGTAAAGAATTCTAACTATTTTTGTGAATCAAGAAAGAGATAAAAGCTACACTCAAAGCTCCTATTCTATATATCTCCACAATCACTCTCAGTCAAAGCTTTGGCTCTGATTACTTCCTAACTATTTATATTCAATTATCAAGAATGCAAAAACACATGAATCAAAGATAACAAATGCAAAACACAGTCAAAGCTTCTATCTTGCACAAGTCACAATTGCACTCAATCAAAGTTCAACTTCGATTGTTTTTTTGAATTCACTTTTTCCCCAAATTCATACTACACATTCAAAGTTATGCTTGCACAAGTTTGACAAAGGTCTCTTGCATACAATAAAAGATGATTTTTACAATGAGGGGGCACTCCTTTATATATGCAAAGGACTTGAGAAAAAGATGGAGGAAAAAGTGGGAGCAACTCAACCAACATTGACCTGGTCTAACTAACAAGAGAAATTATTGGATTACATGTCATAAGGACATGCAAATCATATTACATGTAATATGGCACGAATTATTAGAAACGGAGTTCCCAAGTGATAAAACTAAATAGTTACTCTTTGCTTAGGTTCCAAGTGAATTAAATTATAGGTACGGAAAAGAAGTAAAACAATCCTAAGGATAATTTTTAAGTGCCTTGAACCTGATGATAACATCACACATTGTGGGAAGATCGGAGATTTCCGTTGTCTTTGATATAGCTTATGTTCTGATTATGTCGGGATATCTTGATTTTACAACTTTACAATTTGCCACAAGAGAATCCTTAAGGTGCTTTACTAAGGTTTTGTACAAAGCAAACCCATTGATTGTATGAGAACCAAAATCTTCAAAATCTAGATCAGCATTAAACTCTAATTGTATACTCTGAAGTCATTTCTTCTATTGTGACCAAGTTATTATGCTCATCAAGAACTTGACATCCCATTTGTTCCAAGTCACTAATGATCCCAGTTTCTATTGCCTGACAATCCTCTAAGGCTTCCTACAACTTTGTTACAAGTTTCCTCAATGTCTCTTCAGTTTGTGACATCTGTAGAACATTTCGCAAGATGGGACAACATTACATGCAACCAAGCTGTCTATTGGTTCCCAAAACCACAAATTGGAAATCCAAGAGTCTGCCACTTCTCCGATAGGATTCCGCAATCAGTTCTGGCTAACGAATAGGAATACTTCTCGATTCCCCTGCACTTCAAGCTCCACTACACCTAGGTGGCTAGACCTTCACCTTGAACCTGATCACTTGGTTCAGAGTTTTTCTAAAGCAAATCTAAGCTTTGGAGTTCTCCGACTAGCAAGGTCCTCGAACTCAATTAAAATGAAAACTGGATGTTGAGCATTTGAATGTTTTGTATAAGGTTTGTTAATAATGGATTTGATGGTTGTAGAAGGAATATATAGACTTCCGACTTTAATAATAAAAAGACCAGTGCCTCTGCTCATCCGAGCAATAGAGTCAACTTCAGTGAATTTTCACGTACAACTTTATAAAGTTCATATGCACTTTACTGCCAACAATTAAATAATCAAGATGCGACAGATCAAATATATACACACACTTAAATTAGTTCAGATTGAAACTTTAACTCCTCTGGTAGGGAGACAAACTGGACACAAATACGGAAACAACTTAATATTTCACACTATCTGTGATGATCGAATTTAAATGCTAAATGAACTTGTCCACTTATCTGACATTTAAATTGTATACAGAATTCCAGATAATAATTACAAAGGACGATTCATCTGCAGTTCAAATCTCCACGCCTTTAATAATAAGCAAAGAACATTTTATTTTATTATTAAAATAAAATAATGAAATTTATATTACAAAATCATATTAAACTCCTTATCCCTCTGTACAAGTAATATAAAATAGTTTACTTTCTCTTGAATATGAATCTAAATGTTTTTTCCGAATGTCCATATGTTTTTTTTTCTTTGTTCTTAGTATCAGAATTTGCACCCAATACTGAATTTTGGAAGTTCAGTAATTCCGACTTAACATGGGAATCACTTCACTTCGTGGGACATGCAAATGAAATGAGACCTCTGAATTCTAGGCCGGCTCCTATTGGATATTCAGTGATATTTCCAAGATCCTAACTTAAACTCAGGGAAAAGGGAAGAAATTGCTGAAAATGAACCTAAATCTATAGCCTAAACTAGGAGATGGTGATACACCAAAATGATGATGAAAACTCAATCACACTTAACAGAGAAGGATCAGATGGCTACTTGGAGTACATGCAAAAAACACATCTTTCTGTAAAGACCTACATAAACAATTTGCAATAAGGTTTTGAGAGTAAATCAACAAAAGGAGGAATACATACAGATGCCTCTCTTTAACTAATTTTACCCTTAAAAACACAAACTACAACTTGCAAGTAGACTTACTTTCCTACACTCAGGTGCTGAAATGAGACAAATTAATAAGGAACAATAACAGCTCACAAATTACTTCATCAAATCATTATGATACACACACAGAACTACAAGAAGAAAGAAGGCTTAACAATTAACACCAAAATAACATGAACACTAATGCTGTCACCTATATTGAATTTCCCAAGATGAATTACAAATTCTGCAAAAAAGGTTAAGGACTCAAAACAGTAGTCACATCCACTTCTCCGCATAATCAGAACTGATAAAATGAGTACAACATACTCACTAAATACAATCTCAGACCCCTTGGGTCGAATGCAGAAAGATAGCATAAAAACAAGGAATCAATAACTCACAAAATTAAGTCCTACCCCTGAGAAAACTCCACTACCCCATAAAGAACCTCATGACTCACTCAAAACTCCTCTAAAAACGTTCTAACAGCCAACAAATATCTTTTAATTGTTAGGGCAAATGTAGTGCCTGCCCTAGTTTACATTTTTCTAGATAAATTGTTGCTATCATTGTCGAACTCTGTTAGGCTAGTTTGTTGATGGTTAGTAGCATTGTTTTGGGACTATCAGATATTGTGTTACAGATTCAGTTGATATGTGATGAGATTACTTAGACTCTACATTTCATGTATGCATGATGATTATTACATTATTATCAGTGATTGATATGTTTAGCTAAATGGATTATTATATGTGTTGTCTTATGGATACTTACCCCATACTGCATGTGTATGGTGTGCGTGTTTGTTCTCTTTATGTATGGCATTTCTGATGTGGTTAAGGAAGGGAGTCGTAGTCACCTGCTAGTCGGGATCTCCACGATGCACCACTTCCTGCCATTACCTGTTTAGCTTAGCATATATATATATTGTATGTACATGCATGGATTTTATGCAGGTTGCAGGTACCGGGTATTGACTTCTCTGAATTGCCAAGATGAGTGTACCCTATCGCACTATCTCAATGGTAAGAGAGGGGAGATAAATTCTCAAGTCCAAATCCTAAACACTTAAACCATTTGTCCTAGAAAGGTAGGACAAGTATCTGAGATGTTTTACCTACCGAATGCGTCGGATGACGTAATTCGTGATTTTAACCCCTTAGACTGATTTTGATTGGATTGTTCTATGATGGGTTTTCATATTTTATTTTGGAAGTCTATGGTGAATTTTCTATTAATTAAAGTCTTAAATTAAAAGATTTAATTAATAATTTAATTATTTTGGGAAAAATTAATATAATGTTATGATATTTTGATATAAATGGAAATTAATTAAGTAAAAGAGCTAAATAAAATTATATTAAATTAAATTAATAATAATAAAAATAATAATAAATTAATAAATTAATAATAATAATTTTAAAAAATAAAAGAATTAAAATAAAAGTTATAAGACCACCTAGGAGTAAGTGCGCCTCTTAAATGCACGTATGACTACAACGTAGGAGTTAGCGCACAAATTAAGCACATGGTGTCTACAACCTTGTAACTCATCTAGAAGATTGGAATAGGCTCGTGCTTAGTTGTCGATGCTTATCTTGTATTCTGGTTGCTTCTAGAGACATTCTAGGTGCTTCCTAAGAGTTACTTATATTCAGGCACTCCTAGAAGCTCGGAGAGCGTGTTTGGGTGGATCCGCAAACGTTGGAGAAGGAAGGAGCTTGCTCTGTAGATTCTAAGGAGAAATGATTTAGCATCAATGTCCAGGTAGACACTTGTGATTTTTGTATATGATATTTCGCTTCTTGCATTTCTTGCCTTCTTCGTGTCTTCTGAATGCTTTCTGAGGATTCCCTGCGTGAATGGTCTAGTTATATGCAATCTTGTCATGAATATTTAAATTTTTGTATGGAAAACCCCACATGCATAGATCTAAAGAATATATGGAATTAGGGTTCAAATGCTTATAGACAAACCTATTAGAAGGATTAAATAGGTGAATCTAAGAGAACGATCATCATAGGGGAATTCTTATTTTACAAAAAATTGGAAAAGCCCTTTTGTTTTTTTTTTTTTAAATATATATATATTTTACTAGTCTGAAAACATTATTATAAACGTTTATATTAAATATATATATATATAAAAACGTTGCTTATAAAAGTCACGGTGGAAAAAAAGTTTAATGAAATTTTTTTTTTTTTAAATTCGAATTGCATTTGGGCCGAACGTTTTTTTTTTTTTAAATTTAAAAATAAATTATAATAAAAGAGAGGCAGGGAGGGACGAACCCATACCCCAACCCCTCTCATGTCACGGAGCGTCGATAGCTCTGCTGCCATAGGCTATGCGACAACAGTGCTGTCGCAGGCCTGGGACAGCAGACTGTTACAGCACTTCCGTCCCATGTCCAAGCAAATGGTCGGCCACGGGGGCGCAGGTAAGATTATATTATGGTGTATTTTTGTTATTAAACATTAACAATTTTTAATTATTAATTGTTAATTGTTATATATATTAATAATTCTCAATTATTATATATTAACAATTTTTAAATATTAATTACTATATATTAATAATTTTTAATAATTATATATTAATAATTTTGAATTAATTTGTTAATGATAGATATCAATTAATAATGTAGTTTTTTCTCATTGTAGGATTATTAATATAAATTTAATCTAATTGTTTAATTGAATACAATTGTGAAGGATAGATTATTATGACAATAAATTGTATTGTCCAAATACGTATTTATCCTATGGGCACTTTAGGAAAAATTGATTTAAATGACTTAGGGGTGGGGAAAATCTTTAACTTATCAAAACTAATACACGGGTTAGTTATAAGGAAGACGAACAATGTTCCTTCACTTGATAGCTAAAACTGAAACCCCACACTTAATTCAACTATGTGATTTTAGCAAACCAAGACATGTGCTTGCATTTTGTGTTTTCTCTATGCTATATGTTTTGGGTTTTTGGGTTGACTAGGTTGTTGACCAGTTATAGGACGTCTACCAGAGGCTCAAGGGATTATGATTTGTGATGTCATGATGATGTCTTTTGATCTCGATCTTTTTAAACCCAACCATGGTTATGAGATGACATGTTCTATGGTGTGTGTCCACTGATTGAGTTTACTAATTGATAATGTTTCCAGTCTTCTTGTGTAAGTTGTGATATATGTAACCATTTATGAATTATTGATCAGTTGTATTTGGATTACTTTCCAGTCACCTTGATGGGACTGAAGTGTTTATCTGATCTTGTTGATGTCATGTTGTGACATGTTTTGACTTGACCATTTTGGAGTCTTCGATCAGTATTATTTGCTTGATATGCCTTTTTGGTTGCTTGTTGAGAACCAATGGATATTGTGATTATCATTGATACCTTCAGTTGCCAATAGAGAACTGATGTGGTCATGATTATCAATGGATGCTTTTCAGTTGCTCATGGAGATTTGATGCCCTTATTGTGGATTATCTTTTGGTATTTTTTTTTCCAGTAGCTTGTATAGGACTGTGGTGATTCTGTGATTTATGATTCCATGAGCCTAGGGTAGATTATCTACTTGTAGTGTTGGGAAGTGGCTTGCAATGGGGGCCGGGGCCCTAAGTGGTTGCCAGGGTAACTCATTGTAAGTTGTTTAATAAGTGAAAACATTACACCTAATACTGACTTAAATGAACCTAATAAGATAATTGTTTGTTCTCGCCCATGCCTCGAGTGCTAGTACAGACTAGGATGGGAGTAGAGAGAACACTTGGTTGCGACCTTGCATTCCTTAGTATGCCTTGTCAATATGAGAGGATACTAGTGGCCACATAAGGATCACTAGGGGGCCGGGGTCTATAGAGAGACTACCAGGGTAACTCTAGCGTGATCCGTGCGATGACACTTTCCCGCTTACATAGTAGGTTCTTACGTGTCTTGTGTGCCTCTGGGATTAGATGTCAATTTGTGTTGGAACCTTTGAGTTAGCATACTTTTAGGATTCCTGGACTTAGAGAGTATTTGTGCTATGTGATTTGATAGCCTATTTGGGACTTGAGATTATCTCTTCAGCGCGGTGGGAGTGGGCCATTTAGGTTCCACGCGGTCGGGTGGTAGTGCTTTTTCACTCTTACCATTTGAGATCCATCTGAAACACCGTGGCTGAAGCATTCTTTGATGGCATTTTGTTCTTGCATTATGATGATGGACATGTATCCTTATATTGATGATTAGCATATGATAGATAATGTTATTTACTTATCTTATGTTTTATTTGCATGATTAGATCTGTTATGTATATGTTGTACCATGTTAGATTTCTTTCTACAAATGATGTAGAATGTTTTAAGAGTGACATTCCTACTATGATAATACCGATGATCTCTTCGGTGACTTGGGATGTTACGCACGGAAGGATGGTAAGGACCCACGATGGTCTAATGATGTTATTTACGGTTGGGAGGAACCGTGCACTTAGATAATTATATGTTGTGATTTTTGGTTATCTGTTATGATGTATGTCTATATCTTCTATGATGATGGATCATGTAAGAAATGTGGTTTCATTTACTTTATTGCACTTGCATCATGGATTAGAATAGGATGATGTACTTTATTTTACATATGTATATTCTTTTATGTTTTTCATACCCTATGGCATGTACAGTGGATGATTGAGCATTCTGAAATGTAATTTACTAAGGGACATTTGGGACAAAAGTATATTGTTTAAGAATGTTGGACTTTTCATTATTATTTCATGTGGATGTGGTATTAGATGGAATTAATATTAGTTAATTTAATGGTGATTCAACATTAAGGGATCTTTAAGGAATGTAACATGTTATGTATGTTTATGTATACTTTCAGTTGAATGTTGTTATTGTTTCTACTACTATGTGTATGTTGTGAATAGTTTAACTTTCATGTTTCAAAAAAAAAAAAAAAATGCTACCAAACTTAGTGGAACCTTAGGTTAATTCTTTTGGATCCCTTAGCGAGGCATTACAGCAAAGCCAAATTCGACCCCTAAACCCTATATTCCCTCCACATGTTTCCATACTGATTTTTTACTTAAAGACCATGACATAGGGATATAATGACTCATTTCTCCTTTTGCATTACAAATAGAAAAAAACATTAAATGATTTATAATTTATCATTGTAATATTTTTCCTTTACAATATTATACTCATGCAAAAAGAAATAAAAGAAATAACCCATTTACCCTAAGGCAAAAACACAATCAAAACCCCCCCCTTCCACAATAAAAACAATAAAACTTTTAAAAGGGATTAAAATCCCATATCTCTACCTGCGGACTTCAACAAAATATACAAAATGGAAAAGGGGCATACAAAGGCTCAAATACCCAAAGTTCTTTCATTTTATCATTTTGCATTTAGAAGTCTCTAGAGAAAATAGAGTTGTGGCTAGGGTTTTTAGAGTTTTTGGTGCCACCATTGATGAAACTGGGTTCTCTTGCCACCATGAATGAATCTTGCTGGTCTCTGAGTATGAAAAATGACAGTCTTCAAGTCGCCATTGTGAAGAATGCTGGAAGGTATGTTGTTGCTCATGAATTCACTACTGTTACATACAAGTTTCATCTTTTGAATGAATTTGAAAGTTGTATTTTAAAGAACTAGAATGGGGTTTCTTAGGATAATTTGCAATCAGTATTTTTGATGGCCACCATTAAATTCTTTTTGCTGGAACTTCTATGCTGTCATTGTGATTCTTAAATATTCTTGCCCATAGTCCTGAAAGGAGCATTATCCTCAAAATGGGTTTTCAACATGTTGTGTGCCATTCTGATGGCATTTGGTGTCATGAGAATCCTTATCACATTCTTGACCCATTCCACTGTTATAATCCTTTTCAACCTCTCAATATCTTCAAGAAAATGTAGTATTATGGAGAAATTCATGTCATTTCCTTTATCCCCTGCTTGACTATGGGCTACTTGGTAAAGTGGGATTCTTTTGCCGGCTGGAGCTCGACGAGCATCAATGGCCCAGTTTGGATTGGAAAAGTCCATCAATATTTCAATAGACTCAGTTTGCGCAAGACCTCTATTGTACTTAACTGGTGCCTTCTCCACTTCTTTTGAATTCTCAACATGCCTATTAGACTCACACTGACTATCCAATGAATTTATGGTTTTTATGTCAAATTCCCAATATGTGTTCTCTCATGGTACCAGTGTTTTTTTTTTTTGAAGAAGCGTCTCCTTCTTAACACCCGTGCTGATGCCACCACCACCCGCTGATCCATTTGTATAAAGTGCTTCACATTCTTGTGTGAAATGCACTGCATGATCCTTTGTGCTAAAGAGGCCATCCATTCTGTGATCTGTGAATTATAGCCATTTCTACCAGACATCATGATATCATAGTGAAGAGCCAAGGTCCATTCCGCCAAACACTCAAGTACAAGATAGTCTAAATTCGGAACTCTTTGAAGCAACTGTAATGCAACAGTTGGCCTATCACCTCTAAAACCAGCACCACATCCTATGTGAATTGTTTATTTGTTCCTAATGGGATTTTCCCTCTCTATTACTTTTTACTTCTCGGCTAACCCATGATTATTGCGCTGAAACGCGGAAGATCCTCTGGGTAGTATCTTCTTTCATCTGCAAATTTGTTGATAATGGCTTTTAGGAGATCACCTACTCATTATATATTTATTCCTTATGAATCTTTGTGAATAACTATTGAAAAACACGTGGTGTCTTTCCACTATTGCTGTCATGCTGTAGTTGGTACTTATGAGTCCATGCATTTCCTTTTGGGATGTATTCTGAAGATGAAGGTGTCCTTTTAATAAGCAAGTATCCTAAAGCAATCCTTGTTAACTATTACACTTTGTTCTTTATTGGCCCAATCTCCTAATGACTCAGAAAAATCTGAATTAGAGGCTTGTATCTCTGAGAGTATACAACCATGCATAATCTGTGGGCATTTTTTTGATTTCCTTGTTAATAAAATAACAATTTTTTCACGTAAAAACAAATAATGAACCTGCTGTAACAGCAGTTTGCTTGCATTTTCCTCTTTACAGCCTTGCACATTTTCTCTGACTTTATCTTGCATGAGAAACATTGCCCGGCCTTTGTACCACTTACTAATCCATAAAACTTCTACACATTAATAATACTGTTGTCATACTTTCGCTGATATTTATTTCAAAAATCCCGACTGCTCATTGCCTTAATGCTCTGTTTTTTTCAACAGTTCACTCTTTTAATGGTATTTCATGAGGCTCGAGCACGGGCTCGTGACACTCAAAAATTATCTGTCTGTGATCTGCATTTAATATGCTTGTCTTTGATTATAACGAAAGGTTTCATATCAGAAATAATGTCCCTTTAACATTATATTGTCTGATGTTTTGTCATTTGAGCATTAATGTTTTTATATGTATTCAGAATAGGAAAGATGTTGCATGTGTGGGTAAAATAGTTGCAAATAATCAGCCATTGCTTAGATCTTAAAATATCTAACCCCACTTTTTCCTTGTGCAAGAGGACGAAGACCCAAAATTGTCAGATCGAGCGCTGGACCAAGAGCAGCAACAAAGATCACATAACCAATCAAAGGCTAAAAGGCAATGACTGGTTACCTCTGACTCTACCTCCTTGTGCTATATTTTTCTTATTTTAAATATGTATAAAAGCGGTAGTCAGACTCACGGCTTGTGTAAGATTTTCATTTCTAGCATTTTTCCATTCATTTCATACTTTGTAAACATGAAAATTGTACATATCAGTTGATGATTTATACAATAAACATCGTATCTCCTTTTGCTCATGATTTTTTATATGATTGCAAAATGATAAAATGTGAATAGAAAATGAATGTTTTCTTCTGCAATTCTTTTATGATGTTACTTGAAGTAAAATTTTAGTAACATGTATCTCCCTATTTATATCTTAATAATAAGAGAAGGTAACTTTTCAGACTTTAAAGGTTGTGTCTTCACAAATAAATCGCGGCTTCTCATAACACAATTGCTTTAATCGTAATTGATTTCAAATTTTAATATTTCTTTATTAGTAACTAGGCAAAGATCCCAGCAAAGTTGCTCCCGATGTTTGGTGTTTATTATTGATTTATTCATTCTTTTCATAGTGCATCGTATTTTCCTTTGCCACTTTATTCCTACGTGATACATTTGCACTTGCCCTATTGACAACATCTCAAAATCAATGACTTCACTGCCACCTCCTTCAATGTGACTGCTCGACTATGTCAACAAATCACATGTGTACTTCCTTGAGAAATTACGAAGACACCATTTTGTGACCATAAACAGTTACTCCTACACGTACAGGTTTAGTGATTCTCATCTTGCATATCTCTGTTCTGGTGCATACAGCTTCAATTTGTCTGACTGCTGCACATTCTCTTTCCGATAGTATTCATCCCTCATTCCTCGTATATTTACTTCACGTGTCCAAGCTTTAACTCTCTTTTAACATGATTTACTTCTTAGATGTGAGACAACTTTTGTATCAGCTCTTGATGGTATCATGCTTTACGTCTGTGTTACTAATAGTGTCATGGAGACTTTAATATCTTTCAATTTATAGTCGTTTCAATTTATTCAAATGTATGTAGTAGAAAACTTCACCACAAAACTGCTATGAAATTCTGGGTTTACTATGCAACTGAAAGGTCTCTCTATTTATCACTGTTTTGCAATGAATCTTTTGCCCCATATTCTAAATATTAATTTTTTAGCATGCAAGATTGGTTTTTTCATTCGACTAGTGACTCCAATACCTCCTCCTTATCAATAGTGTCAACTCATTATTGGACTTTATTGAATTCTTAGTCTCCAATGATCCTATTTAAAACTCCTTGAATATATGAAGAATCAATATGTAGTTTTTGTTGTATTATATATCACTGAATATTTTGTTACTGGCAGAATTATCATATATGTCCACAGTCCCAATTTGCTTGATTGTTGCTGGAGTCTATGACACATCGATTGCTTGCATTTCCATTATGAATCTCCAACATTATTTCTCAAATGGAGACTCTAATCCTTTGCAGAAATTAGAGTTCCATCACCGTCCAAGTCAAAATTGGTGATTTCATCCCAATGACACAGAATTTTCTTCAAGGTGTTAGCTTCCTGATTCAAAGATGCAATCAGTTCATGCACCATCCCTTCAATTCCTCTAATACGTTCAAGAATTCTGATCACATCTGTGATGGCTTGAACTCCTTTAGAGACAACTTCTCCAAACCATGTTTTTGCCACTTCCACAATCCGGTTCTCTTGAGGCGTCAGAGATGTAGTAACTGCATGTTGCAAAGACTATTGTTGAATAACCTCGTTTAGGCAAGCAACCTCCTGCTTGAGCTGATTTTTTTTCTCCCACAACTCATGATTGCTCTTTGATACATTAGCAAGTGCATTATGAGCATTTTGTAGACAACTCAATCGTGATTTCTTACCAAGTTCGATTTTGGTGAACTTGTAATCCGAATGGTTAAGTTCTTCAGTCGGTCTGTCCACCGGTGGTTCAACAGCCTCCACAAACTTAGTCTTATCAGAATTAACTACAATCCTTGAAACAATCTTATCTTTCAAAGATTTAGACTTGGTTTTCTTAATAGGAAGATTATCTGGGAGCAACACAACCTTCCTTCTCTACATAGTAATCTTGCCCTATTGAGCATGCAAATTAAAACCCTCACCTAATCAATCATGGGTAGTAGCGACCATCGACATTGATCTTGATTGTATTTTTGTGGTGACTGAACATGCTTCAGTTTGTACTATTGTACCGAGAGGTACCTGATGAGAAGATTATGTCATGAATGCCTCAAAACTAGTTATTGAAGTATCAAGTTGGGAAACTTGACCTTCCATGAATGTTGGGAAATCTTCGAACATATTCCCCAAATTCTTACACTGCTCAGTTATGGGAATAGGAGTCGTTGAAGAGATAGGAAGCGGCAATTCATTCATCTCTGAGGCAAGGATGGTAGATGTGAAAACAGTGGAGAATGAATCTACGTCATCATCTATGATACCTAGAAAAGGTGAATGGATGGACCTTGCTAATTTATTGGTCGTAGAGGAGATATGATCATAACCTCTCCTTCCTCTTCATCCTTCTTAGATTCTTCTCCAAATTCTTCCTCGTGAGGTGCTTGTGAGGGTTCTTGAGATGACTTAGATCCCTTTCCACCTTTCAACTTGAACTAAAGAGATTTCGTTGCAACAGAAGAAGATATACCATCTTTACTTGAAATTTTTAATTGGGATTTCCTTCCAGGTGGTCCAAAACTTCTACAATCTACCCCAAGTTGGGGATTCACCCACTTGAGACTTTTGATCTTCAACCATTTGTTGGTATTTACCAAAATGGATTAAAATTTATCAAAAATGGATACACCTTTTTGTTGCCACTGTATAGGAAAAGGACACTACTTGTCAAAACCAACACGATGGTACTCTGAATGAAGAATATTACCATCATCCTCAATCTAAAGATTAAAAGGAATATCAAGCATGTTAAGATCAATTATCTACTGCAAAGTGAGTCTACAATAGTCCATTCTCATGATGTCCAGCTCCGTTCGCATGTCAATCCAAATATCTTCTATACGATGGATATGGGTGAACGCTCATTTGATTATTGAGTGCATTCCTCAATAATCAAAATCATACCTAGCTTTGAACCTTTTTCATGTGATAAGTTGAAGTTTTGTCTCCATATTCTTCACCTTGTAGATTGAGTTGATCATATACTGACCAATTACCAAAGGTCTGGCAAAGGCGATACCAAAACTTGGCCTATGCTAAGAGTTTTGATAAGATTGTACTTCCATGAGCTATTTGGCCAACTCCATCAGAATGATTTTTTCGTTAGCAAACCTAGGTAAGGTATATGGCTCTCCTTTGAAGTACCCAACTCTTAAATAAGTGAAAGTTGGAAATTGAAGAAAGATGCAACCATGTTGAATTATCTTATCCCAAGCTTCATCGAACACTCACTTGATTACTATTTGTTTAGCAAACAAACATCAAAAATATCCAGAAAATGCATCTTGGACTCTCTTGTAAAGATATTTGTTGTTTGTCAAGGTGATTTGATTATAGTAATCCCAGATAGGTACTTGTAACCGATCCCCTTTAGTGGAAAGACTTGAGAAAGATCCCATAGATGCAACTATGTAGACCAAGTAGGAATTCATGTAAAATAGTGTCGAGATTCCCACATTAAGCAACTGCTCACAAATAGTGGTACTGATAAGCTCACCCCAGAAGATAGTTTCTTCATTTTCATAGACCTAAAAGATGAATTTATACATCCATGGCTCAAAGTCACTGGAATCCTTGAGACCACATATTCTGCTAAGGAGAGTAATCAAGCATTTGCATTCTAATTTAAAACTAGATTTATGAAAGGTTTTAGGCCATCTTGAAAATTAAATTTTTTTTAGAATCCAACTAGTAGGAGATTATATATTTTTGATAAGTTGCCTTATTATCATCTCATATCTCATGTGACATTTCTTTTGTTAGATCCACACATTCTGCACTCTGAGGTACCTTGAAGATTTGTTCAATAACCTTGGGATCAAGGCTAATAATAACCTTCCCATCTTCATTTTTTATTGTCTTGGTCTTTGGTCTGAAATTTTCTGCACAACCCAAAACAAATTCTGACTCCAAGGCAATCATAGGAAAAGTAGACACCAAGTGAATATTACTCTTCATGATGCGTTTCATTTCATGAGTCGAAGGAGATTCAACCCTTTGCAAGAAATCAGCCATGACCACTTGCCCAATTTTTGTCTCTGAGACATTGTCTAGAATAGATGAGATATGAGATGGAGTCGCATGAGCCAACTCTTTGTCATATTTATATTTCATCTTTCCTTTGGATTTTGAGGATGAGGGCATATCTTGTGCTGCAACATGAAAATTCCAAAACGTGAACACATCATCAAAGGATATTGGTTCCATAAAAACATTGATTCTGGATTAGCAACAAAGGATTTATGAAGGGCAAAATGCGATTCAAAGAGATGGAAACATGTGGAAATAAATGAGTTCTTGTGTATATGCTTTGAGGAGTGAAAGTGAGATGCATGGGAATGCATGCAAATATTAACTTTCTTCTCTGGATGTCATTAAATGAAAAGTGATTTACATGTAATTGTGACATGAGATTGGATTTGGAGGATGGAAATGTGTGTAAGTGGGAATGGAGAATGAAATTATATGTAAGTGTGGATGGAGGGTCTGATTACGTGTAATCGCACGTGGAGAATGAGATACAATGTGTTATGAAATGTAATGATGGATGTGGAATTAAATGATGCACTTGCATGAAATGGTGGAAAGTGGAGTGAAGTGAAACATGCTCAAGTTTTTGGGAAAGAACTTGCAGCTTCTTCCAAAAGAAAGCAAACAAACAAACAATGAAAAAAAGCACAAAACAAACACATATCTTTGGTCTTAGACTCAAACATGTCAACAAGCAAGTTGCTTTCAAGTGCAAATTCAAATTTGGAGTTTGGGGAAAATCCAAGTGTGAAAATGAGAGTTTTCATCATATTTAAAGGCAAAATGCACTTTTCATGGTACATCTTTGAACAAGTATGCAACATCAAGCTAAAATATGCAACAAAATAGCAAAATGAGGATGAATTAATGAGTGAGATCGAAAATGTCCACTTACTTGGAGATTAAGGAGCCAAACGTAGAGAATATATGGATTTGAAGACCAATTCTCCAAATTCGAATCTAGAAATAAATTATTTTGACATTTTCAATCTTGCAATGATGAATGATTAATGAGCATTCAATGAGGCATTTTTGGATGGGAATGCCAAAAACGTGCCCTACAATCCCTCAAAATACCAATGTTTTTGCAAGAAACATGTTCTTGGTATGATTTTTTATCAAAAACATGTTTCCAATCTGCCTCAAAATGAAGCATTTTTGGTTAATGGAGGGCAAAAATGTGATCATAAATGACAAATGCATGGATAAAAACCTTCAATCGATTCTTCTTGGGAGAAAAACATGATCAAAAAAGCTTAAATCTAGGCATTTTCTCTAAAATGTGACTCCAAAAACTCACAAAATGCATCATTTTTTACATGGTGGATGCCAAATGCATGGGAATGCATTCAAATGCAAAAACGACCCTAGGCAGAGGAATTTCAAGCCTTGGAATGGACAGATTTGGAGATTTCAACCAAAAACATGTTCTTGAGGAGCAAATGCATGAATTTTTCCCTTCAATCTTCAAAATCGGGTTCTATAATGGCATTTGCATGTATCCAAAGCTAAGTTGCCGATATGGGTTCTGGTTCAGGTACGAGGTTTGGGTACGTGGGTACGGCAATTTTTTCTCCATTCTGGGTTCAGGTTCGTCTGTATATGTATGCATACATGTATGCGAGAACATCGAAGTTACAAATGTAAAAGAAAAGTAGTACTCATAAATCAATAATGGCCAACAAAGTTATAAATAAAATAATTGTATCACTGATATAGTTTCAAATTAAATGCATTGGCAATTGACATCAATCTGAACATGATCAACAAACATAACTATTGGCTAGTTTTTAGAAATCTATCAACAGTCATGTCCTTAGATCTACAAATAAAATAAAGTCAAACCCTGAACATTAAATGAATCGAAGTAGATTGATGTTCACTACTGTCACAAACTAAGGGCATTACATAAAAACAATTTTAGATTGAATAATATTACCAAGCTGTTGCAAGAGAGTATTTAAAGCTATTAGAAAGAACATGCTAATGAACAAATCAGAAATACATACATAAACTGACCTACCGCCTTGGGGTACATCCTGGGTGCCCAGGTTCACTCTAGGTCCTTCACAGGAGGACCCACAAAGAACCCATGAAGTACCCCGGAAGAACCAGTACCAAAACTGTACCAGTACCAAGACCCAAGCCGAAACAGCAGAACCTAGTAACTGAGATCCAAAGGCAAATTGCACTCTAAAGGAGGCATTGCATGCTTTAAAACACATCAAACTTGACTCCTTGTGCAAATCGCACTCTAGGAGTGCATTTGCATATTTTAAAACTTGTATTTTGGCTTCCATGTACAAATCACACTCTTGGGAGTGCATTACATGTTTTAAAAACTTGGTCACCTTTGGTGCAAAATCACTCTCTAGGGGTTATTAAATGTTTTAGAAACAATTAAGGCCCGTTTGGTTGCTAGAATAGCACTAGAATAGGAAGAGAAAATTAGAATATGTTCTATATTCGTTGTTTGGCACACTCAATCAGAATTGGGAATAGGAAGACATATTCCAATGTTGCCCCTAAAATGAACATATGTCTATGCCAAAAAATAGTTGTTATTGGAATAGGCCATTCCTATTCCCAATCTAATTTTTTTTCTTTTTCTTTTTTTTGGTAATTTTTTTAATTTTAATTTTTTTAAATTTTTAAATTTTTTAAATTTTTTTATACTTTTTTTAAAAGTATTTTTTTATTATATCTATTTGTTTAAAAAAATAAAAATTAATTAACCTTTTTACTATTATTGAAAAAATTAACCAAAAAACAATAAATTAAAACAAAGAAAGTTAAGGGAAATTCCTATTCCCAATCTAATTTTTTTTCTTTTTATTTTTTTGGGTAATTTTTTTAATTTTAATTTTTTTAAATTTTTTAATTTTTTAAATTTTTTTATACTTTTTTTAAAAGTATTTTTTTATTATATCTATTTGTTTAAAAAAATAAAAATAAATTAACCTTTTTACTATTATTGAAAAAATTAACCAAAAAACAATAAATTAAAACAAAGAAAGTTAAGGGAAATATTTTTAAAAATACAAAACTTAACCTTATTCCTATTCCATTTTTGTACAACCAAACAACAGATTAACATATTCTCAATCAAATTCCAAGTGAATCATACAGAATTGGAATTGCCCTTTTCTATTCTCATTCCCCATTTCCATTCCCATTCCATTTTTCTATTCTAATTTTCAGTTCCTACGCCAGCAACCAAACGGGCCCTTAAATATGCAAGTCTCACTCTTGGAGAGTCTTTGCACATTTTAAAATACATGTATTTACATGTTTTATGTGTTTAAAAATGACCTTTTAGTTCAAAATCGTGGTCTCTAGAGGCATTTCTATATTTACATGCAAATGGGTTAAAAGACATGTTTGCACAACTTAAGTGATCAATTAAGCACATGTTTAATTGATTTATATCACTTAATTGGGTTATAAATAATATTTACACTATATTTTAATATATAATGTGCAAATATCAGTCAAAAAGTAATATTTCCTAAGATGTTTTGAATTAAAACTCAAAAATTAAATCAACTTATATAGTTAATATAGTCACCTGGTAAAAAATTAAAAAGCAACTCAACTTAAAAATATAACATACAGTGCTCTATGGTTACTTTAAGTGATAAATTCAAATGATCAAGTAACTTAAAAACATTAACATAAAGTGATTTATGTTATATTTTTCAAAAAGTGAATGTCAACATTAAAATATAACATGATATTTTAAATTATGCAGTTGCACCTGGAGAGTCCACCTTTTGGGCACTAAAATGATCATATCTTTTGATTGCTCACTTCAATTAAGCCCTAAGACTAAATCGAAGGGAAAACCGAAAGCAATGACTTGAGAAAAATGAAAAGATCAAAAGCTAACAAGCACACACTCTAAAACGTGAAAATAGGCATCGAAGGCTTCAAAAATCAAGCATAGGCTCAACAAACAAAAAAACTAAAAAGACTTAACAAAAGCCTTCAATAAAAGAGTTCATTACGTGAATTTGGAATCGACTAATTGATTAGTACTAACCAATTAAAAAATGAACTAAACTCGAAGAAATGTGAAACTAAGGTGGAAAAGTTTTGTACTATTACCTATGTTTTGTGGTGACAAAATACAGGACAACACTCTCCACATGGGCAAGGTTCTCCACAGATGCCAAGTCATCAAGAACTGCCAGTGAGCATTTGATGCCGCAAAGCATACGAGGCCAAATATGAAAAGCACAATCATGGTCAGGGAGAACACATAAGACTCCAAAGTCAATGAGATACATCCGCACAACAAAAACTAAAGCAACGCTAAGTCGCAACAACATGAAAAAGGAAATGAAGTGAACATAATCGGGACGTGAAAGAAGGCCAACACTGAACATGACAGGCATCATCCAATCATAAGGGGTAAGGATTTGTCTCGCAGTTATAGAATTCAACACTTATAGCTACCTATTGACATCTTATGTCTTCTTATCACTCCATATTTAGTCAAAGAGTTAAAGAGTGAGAATATAAAGGGCTTCTAAAACATGCTACACAAATATGATTAGCCTTGAAAGTAATAACAAAAAAGAATCATTCCACAAATATTTACAACATAAGGGCCATGCAACCTTCTATCTTGGGCACTAGAAATCACAAGCCATGAAACTGTAAACTTACCTTAATGTGCCCCTCATTTTCATGATTATGCATTGTCTTCACATAATCGAAATCGAAATTTCTACTCCGCTGGTTTA
The DNA here is from genome assembly GCA_028749045.1 of Cupressus sempervirens. Taxonomy (NCBI): domain Eukaryota; kingdom Viridiplantae; phylum Streptophyta; class Pinopsida; order Cupressales; family Cupressaceae; genus Cupressus; species Cupressus sempervirens. Next base: position 483,284,114 of record CM053787.1, on the reverse strand, counting down.
GTCTATAGCATAGTAACACGGAGACACATCCCCCCTCTTTTTGCCCCACATCTCAGAGACAGGGATGCATCAAGGACTTGGGGAGTCTATGCCCCCGTCCCCAACGGTGCCACCAGATTCCACCACCTCTACCAAGGATGGAGGGACATCTCAATGTTGACTATTTGCTGATGCAACTATTTATGTTCAATGTTTGACATTCCAATTCAATGCAATGTTCAACTATTTACTCTTTTATATCTTTATATCTTTATACTGCAATACATTTTTTCATAACTAGCATTATAAGTACCATATGTATAGTATATACAACACCAACCCCCCCCCCTCCCCTATCCCCCATCTCGCAAACTTGTCCCCCCATTCTATCGTCCCCCCATCCCCCAAGGCGATGTAACTATGGTCTATAGTCAATATGCCCCCATACATTTGAAACAAGGTTGCATGGGTACTCGTACCCATACCCCTGGTACTTGTACCCCCGTACCCAAGTACCGGGTACTCGGTGGAGAGCATCATAGCTAAGGACCTTGATTAAGATTTTTGAATTCTTTTTGGTTTTTTCTTTGCGTATCAACCTGTTGTTTATCAAGCTTAATTCAATACCTAATCAGTTTGAAACTTTGATAAAGTATTGATTAACAATAAACTTTATCATTGTTCAAGTTAGAAGTTTATCATTGCAATATGTCATCATCATATGATTTATGATCTTCTTGTTCATATTTTAAGTCTACCTTCTTTTTTATGCATCTAAACATTTATCATATATTATTATTACAAACATATAGCAAATATAAAACTGAAAACAATACATTATATTTGCAAACTTCATTACTGTTCTTATTTTGAAAAACCATTGCCATGACTCATAATTTCAGGTTTTTACAAATATAAAAGTATAATTTAAAATAAGGTCTAGCATACCCAAGTACCCCTGTCCCCTATTATGAAAAATAGTCGTACCCTGTGTCATAGGGTTTGACAAATTCCAGCCATGAGGTTCGGAATTCGGCGAACTTCAAAATACCGTAAAATAGTTCGTTCATATTCGTTTGTTGTTTGCCTGTATAAAGGACCTAATTTTTTCTATAATTAAAATTTCAAACAAAATGAATTTTCGAGGGTTTTTCACATGTTTCATTCTTCATTTCAAACGAAAAAATGCCCTCATTCCAAATCGGAAGCCCTTCTTTACTAATCCAAACCATAATAAAAAATTCAAATAATCTTTGAAAAACGAAAATCTTTTGCTCTTCGGGAGAGAGTAGCACGAGCATTATCAAGCATACTGCAGGTCTAAATCTCGTGTTTCCTCCTATCGTTCGTGACGGCAAACAGAAGTTAATCATTTCTAGCCTGCGCGCGAATGAAAAATTTATTAACAATGACCCATAAATTTTAATATATGTATTTATTATTTAGGTTTCGTGTTATATATAAGTTTCGTCATGTATATATATGTATAGATAATGAATTTAAATTACTTAGTAATTTTGTTTATAGGTATGTGTGTATTATATGTTTGTTATTTTATATTATTATAAATTTTGTGTATAAAATAAATTTAATTTTTATAGTAAATTTGTTTATTAGTGTATATGTATGCATACATATGCCATATATTTGAAATATTAAATTAATTCATAAATATGAATATATTTATATTTTTAGATTTGAATTGAAAAGTTCTTTGCATGAAATTCATTAACTTATAAAATGTTTACTACAATGCATATATATTCACCAATACCATGAACAAGAAGTCACAAACTCTCCCCTAACTAAGAATCAAGATCATATATTTAGATTTCTTTTAAATTATATAAGGCGAATTTGATGTCGAATTTTTTTCCAAATTTTTTATTTTATCGAACTTCATCCGAACTTCATAGTTGTCGAACTCAAACTCAAACTCGAACCTTGTGACTTAGGTCGTACCTATACCCGTACCATGAGTACCCCAAGTACCCCCGTCCTTGTGCAAACTTGTTTTGAAACTAATATATTTGAAATGTGAGAATCCTTTCTGCATCATCTCATTGAAATCCAGTTTCAAGCCACCATGAGACTGAAATAGAACCAAATACAGTTAACTGTATGGTAGAGTGAAACCTGACCACTGTTTAAATATTTGTTGCAGCAATGTGTGGAAACAACCAAGGTAAGGACAAGATTCTCTTCCAGGTCAGCATATACAGATATTGCATTACCGTGGTAATATAAAATTATGGCAAAGGCCTCTCCTTCGAGTTTGTTGGGTGTGAAACCTACATACAAATTTTAGTGCAAAACAGGCCTCTGTTAAGATGATAGTATTTCAAGGGTCTACATCCTCCAGTCTCAAGCTATCAACAATCTGTTCACGTTTCAAAATTATCTCAGCAAATGGAGAATGGATATGCAACAACCCACGGCTCTAATACCACTCTCAGGCCCAGGATGGGAAGAATGAAATATATCATTATAGCATATAAATTGCACTTTACAAAGGAAGATTTACATTCAAGTTTATAGCAAGGTTCACAAGCGATCTTGCATCACTCAAAAAGAATTCTAGTTCTATTTTCAATTTTGATGTGTGTTTTGGTTCGTTTGTGTGGTTTCATCACATATTATCAGAATTGCAAAAAAAAACAAAGTTTTCGGCAAAGGAGAATTCGTAATATCTGGTCAAAATTCCTTTCAAAGATAGTTTCTTAATTACATTTTGGCCAAATGTACAAAAGAAATTGCAGCCAAATTCTTCACAGTTTGGAAGAATATAATTTTCTCTGTTCTAGCTAGCTAGTTTATGGAAGCAATCAACTTTCAATATTTTAAAAGCTGAAGAAAATCCTTGTATGAACATCTTAAGGTGGTCTTTCCCCGTATCTTGGTTTGTTTTCTATAAAAGGAGGTTCTGGTAATAAGTTATAAAAAAAGTTTTGGTTTTTCAGGCAACTGGCATAATTTAAGGCTCTAAAATGCTAGTCTTTTTCACCAAAGAAAATTATGAGGATTAATTGCAAAGTTGCTAGATGAAAGTATTATTAAAAGAAGTCCATTAATTTGTGAGACTTTCCAAAGCAACTCTCACATTTAAGCCATCCATTTTTAGCAGTGAACCATGCACTTTGATTCGAAAATTGCTGTTTCCTTCTAAAGACGCAGTAAAATTACTTGGAGCACCTAAAGCTAGAAGGAATTAATATTTTAAAGCCACCAACATATAAAATTTAAACTTGGGATGGAAAAGGAGTGGTAAGGGAGACGTTGAGATAGTGGAGGAGCTACCCACTTCCTTTGGACTTTTGATCAAAGAAACAAAAATTGTCACAATTCATTTGATTCAGGCAATTCTGTGATTCAGCTTGCACTGGCCCATTTTTTCTAATTCGACTCAGCAATTTTTTGCCAAAAATTGCCATGAATCATCAAGTTAGTCGATTTTGGGCAATTTTTGCCTAAATTGCCGAGATATGTGTCTCATGACTTGGCAAAAAAAAAATTGTTTCTTTGAAAAAAAATTTGTTGGTTGCATCTCAAATGTGATTTATGATTATTTAAAAAGTTTATTGTTCGATCAGCAGATATTGGTGTTTTGGAACCACATAAGATATATAGTTACAAAATAACTTCGAGAATACTTTCCTTGACCAAACATACCATGAACTTCAACATTCTTAGAAGATTAACTAGATCCTCCTTAACCTCTTTCAATCATATGCAGCATTTAAAACGTTTCATTAGATTCAATATATGATATATCATATTATCAAAGCAATAAAAATTACAATCATTAATTTTCAATGAACTCTTCCTCTATGACTTGTCATTTCTCCTCAAATACAAAGCCACTTAACATGAGATCAAAACCAATGGAAAGATAATTCAATGCACTAACAAAATCCAAAGAACTAAAATTTTCCAATGATTAGAAGTAAAGTTATCAACCTACTCTAATTCAAAGTTACATGGTTACTATTTACAATTCTACACTTTCCTATTACAGATACAGGTTTCATGGAACATTTGATGTCATTAGTTTCATGGATTTTACATACATTTATGATTTGACAAGATTTATAATTCTATATATCTATGTCAAAAGATTATCTTTTCTATTTCCTTCAACCACAATTTACATTTTACGTATGTGATGGATTTATCATTTATGTTCCTTGTTTATGTATGTTAGCTTCTATTTGATGTTATAGTGTGTTTAAATTATATTTAATAAAAGGTGCATGAAATAATTTTCAAATAGTTAAAATCTCTAAATTTCAAGGGTTTTTTCACTTTGCCGATTCATAGCCGATTCATGGGCAATTTTAATATCTCTAAATTTCAAGGGTTTTTTCACTTTGCGATTCATAGCCGATTCATGGGCGATCCATAGCTGATTCACAAGTCGAGTAGGCCTTGCCAATTCTGAGTTTTGATTCTTTGCTGTTGATGCAGCATTATGAGGACTACGTCCCATCTTTGGAAGGCTCATAAACAGCAATTTATAAACTTTTTAAAACAACAAAAAGGGGAGAGGCATAGGAGTTGAGTAGAGAGTAGTTTGCAGAATGAGGCATGGTTCAAACAATAACACTAGAAAGTTAGGCTGAGGCCTAGTTTGATTGGCCAAAGCTTTCAGTGGTAGGCACGAGGTCACAAGGTATAGTCTCCCTCTAGTAAATGTGGTACCAAAGGACGTGTTATGCCAGTATCACCAAAGATGTCAAAAAGCTTACCCAGCACACTACAATTTATAGGAGGGCTACCTGATTCCTACAATCTACTAAAAATGATGATAGGAAATTCAAAACAGAAAACTAAAATATAACTAAGGGAGGTAGTGCGTATGGAAAGAATGGATAAATGGTGAAATAAATAAAAGAATAGTCCATTCTCAGGGCTGCTTATAAACGAGTAGAAGAAATATTGAACAGAAATCCAGAGCTTTGAAATGTTGCATGGAAGAGAGAACGAGGAAGCTACAAGATGTTTGAAAGATGTAGGTAAGAAGAAAGAAAGAGATGGTATGAAGGAAGAGAAGTCATGAAGAGAATGTCTGAAACATTAGTTGAGAAATTCTTCATTCTACATAATCATGCAAATTCATGATATTAATATAAGATTTGTTTCCAAATTTTGTTTTCTCTACTGAACGGATTCAAATTTGTTTTTAATGTGCATTTTCTTTTCTTGAGAAATTGTGGGGGATGTGTACTCAGCTGCATCAATTGGCTGCCCTTTCATGGGTGCCAATCTATGTTCTCCACCAATCGCTAATAATCAACACAATAACAGTTAAGCTTAAAACTGTAAGGAAAGAAGATTTATATGAAATAGTCATGAGATGATTTATTATTTGCCAGGATAGCTTTGAGAGGGTCTATAGTAAGATTTGAACCTTCGACCAACAGAATTGGGTAGAGAGAGATTTGCAGAGTTTTAATGCAAGGATGAATCATTCTGCAGATCTCTTACAGTCATATTGGCATTAAAACTAGAGGTAAATACCTTTCCTTTGTTTATTTAAGATCATCCTATTTATTATATTTATCAGTCCCAATTCTGTTAAAAACAATTATTATATTTATCAGTCATATTGTATTTATTATATTAAGTGGCAAAAAGAAGTCAAGCAGCAAAAAGGCAGAGTACAGGTGAAGACAGATAGAACAGTGATCGAAAGCGAGAGGCAAGAGACAGAGCAATAGGTGAACACAAAGCAACTGGTGAATACAAGAAGGCAGAAAGGTGAATACATTGACAGAGAGTTTGAGAAAGGTGAGCTGAAGAGACAGCAAGAACAGAATGGATCTGAAAGACAAGGAGTGCCACAGACAGGTCAATCAACTTATTGTTTCCTAACAGTTTCAATAAGGGCAATCCCTTAACTGGGTGGACCTTAACCAGTCTGTTTATTGTAAATCTTTTAACAGGGTAGACTCTGAAATAGATCCTAATAGATCTCAGTATACTCTTAACAGTGTACAAAACACTCTTAACAAGGTGAACTCTCAGAAAGAGCTTTTGTAAGCTCTTAATAGGGCAACCTTTTAACTATAGTAAAAGGCTTGTGGGTATCATCTCCACCACAGTTTTAACCTTCTAACAAGGGGTTTTATGCATAGCCAAAATTCCAGTGTTATATGTTACCTACTGTGAATGACTGGTGATCTATTAATTATTTCATTTCCATAAGTTATTTGATTAGTAGTTGATGAAATAGTTTAACCGGTGGTTTGCATTGGTAGATTACCTATTGTACTGATTCACCCCCCTCCCCCTCTCAATACCAATCCATACCAACAATTTGTAAGAAAATTAGCCTAACATGTAGAGGCGAAGATTCCTAAAGATGGATAGGTACGGGTATGAAAAAGAGCTTGAGGAGCAAGCTGTCTTGATTCATCAACCGCAACAAAAGTTGAGAAAATCACTGGCAATAAGAAGAGAACTAACAGAAAGGTCAAGTCAAAGTCAGGACTACATTGAACAAATTGAGTAACTTTCTGAAAGTGCCATGGCCGAAGAATCTGAAAGAGTCATAGAACTGATGGAGAACAATGAAAAGCTCAAGGAGAAAAGTAAGACTCTGAAAAAGGAACTTGAAAGACAAGTTGTAAGTGTATGTGAAAATCTTGAAGCAAAGAGAGTTGTTGAAGATGTAAGGAAGTCAGTTGAAGATGCATTGAAGGCAAAAGAAACAGAACTTAATCAACTGAAACAAGAACTAGCACTGCTTGAAAGGTAGAAGCAGGGCACCACCAATGAGAATCAACAAGTTGTGAACGAAAATGAAACACTAAGGAATGAAGTTGAAATTCTGAAGAATGAATTGAAAACTGAGAAGGAAAGTTCAAAGCAATGAAAGACTAAAGAGGTACAATGAAAGTTCAAGAAAGCTCGATGAACTACTGAATAGTGAAAGGAGACACAAAGATACAACCAGTTTGGGACACACTGCTCAAGGAACATTTGAAGTTGGAGAACTGTCAAAGTCAAGGGATCTCAAGTTACACACTGGCATAATTAGTTAGAAACCCACTAAGCCCACTTGTTTCAATTGTGGAAAAATTTGTCATACTGTGATATTGCTATCAGGATTTAACTGTGTGATTTTGAGTCAAACTCATTGACCCATGTTTAATGAGTAGTGATTCAACATGAATCCATCTCTCATGAGAATAAATGGAACACTTAGCACTCATTGGATCTAGGTGATGCTCACAGGGGTGAAGCATCGGGACTTCCCGAGAGGTCACCCATCCCAGTACTGCTCCAGCCTAAGCACGCTTAACTATGGAGTTTCCTCTGTGGTTAACTACAGAACTCAAGGGGCTTTCTAATGAATGTTTCATGAGGCACAACACTTGGTGAAGGTTTTGCAAATGGGGTTGCAAGCTTTGGGTTTAACCATGGAGGAAACTCGGTAGTTAAGCTCGCTCAGGCTGGAGTAGTATTGAGATGGGTGACCTCCCGAGAAGTCCCGACGCTTCACCCTTGTGAGCATCACCTAGATCCAATGAGTGCTAAGTGTTCCATTTATTCTCATGAGAGATGTCATGAAACATGGGTCGATGAGTTTGACTCAAAATCACACAGTTAAATCCTAATAGCAATATCACAATTTGACTTGCTGTGAAAATTATCTCCTACTGATCAATTGGTCATACTGCTAATGTTTGTAGAAGTAGACTGGTGATTAGTAAACCACAAGTATTTAATGGACATTGCTAGAATTGTGGAAAGCACGGTCATATGGCTTATGAATGTGGATCTAGTATGAGCAGCAAGTCAAGTGGAAGTAGAATTGATGGTTACTATTATGCATGTAACAAGTATGGTCATAAAGCTGAAGACTGCATGTCAAGAACACGTATTCCTCGGTACCCTGTCAAACAGGTGATCACAATGGCTAAGACGAGACAATTTGATGTTTTCTATACAGTATGTGGATTCTACGGACATGTGGCTATTAATGCAGAATGAGAACAGTGAGGAAAGAAGATTTATATGAAGTAATCATGAGATGATTTATTATTTGCTTGGATAGCTTTGAGAGTGTCTATAGTAGATTTGAACCTTCGCCCAACAGAATTGAGTAGAGAGAGACTTTCAGGGTTTTGATGCAAGGATGAATCATTCTGCATATCTCTTACTGTCATATTGGCATTAAAACTAGAGGTAAATACCTTTCCTTTGTTTATTTAAGATCCCCCTATTTATTATATTTATCAGTCCTAAATCTGTATCCCCGGCTGAATTTGCTTGTCACTGTAAATTTAATTAATTTATACTGTGATAAGTAAGGGTGCATTTATTTCTTTAGAATAAGATGGATGCTATTAATTTAAATTATCACGATAGAACTCGGAAGAATAAAATATTATAAAATTATATGTAAAACAAGAGCTCTTTGCGAGCTGTAGTCCCTGCCTTTTAGTTATGAGATTGGAATGTCTCTTTTTCGAGACTGCAGAGGGCTACAAATTGAAATCTGTTTGGGAGAAGCATATGATCTGTTTTATGAAAAAGTGAAAATAGCTGCTGAAACTTTGATTGTTACTATAAATGTCTGAAACTTTGACTGTTACTATAAATGTCTAAATTTTTAATGCAGCCATTAGTAAGAACTAAGAAGTAAACTACTTAAAGAAATCACTTTAAACGAAGCATTTTGAGTAATCAGCAAGACGAGTCTGGAGAATGAGAAGTCTATGAACTATGTAAGAAGGTTAAATATGTATCATATTATGTTATATAAACTAGTAGTGAATCTTTGCAAAGCTCATTTATTTATTCAATAGGTTCATTTGTAAAAAGAAAAATTCATATACAAGTCCAAATTTTAAAATTGAATCAAAATGTGCCATCGATATGTGAGTGTTCTCTGAGTGGTATGCTTTCAGTTGATATGCTGAATGGTATGCTTTCAGTTTATATGCCATGCTGTACAAGTGTTGTGAAAATGGCAAAAACAGTTGTCTAAAATTACAGCATTGATGGCTTTTCAAATACGTGGTATCCCTGCATAGTAGGAAGCCGGTAGTTAGAGATATGAACTAATGTAATCTGAATTATGTAATCAAATACGATAGACAATTAAAGAAAGGGAAATGTAGAAGTAGCTGGCTGTTTCTAATTGGTTGTGTTTTGTGAGTGTGATGGAACAACTAGATGCTGTGATTGGCATTATCTTTTCAAAAGAAACTCTGCACGAGTTTCCTAACATACAACCGTTTATCATTTCAAAGGAGGATGCTCTCTATCCAGGCATATAGAGGAGGTTTTGTCTTTCATTTCATGTTGTGCGTGACACATTTCACTAATGAAACCATAGCTAAAACAAACAGTTTGCTTTGGTGCACTTATCTTCTTTTGATTTAGGTGACACTTGAATGGTATCGTATCTCTCAGATTTCTAGGTGTGCAGAGAAGAGCGGCTGTTGTAGTTGATTTGTAGATTTTATATATATAAAGGTATATATTTGTTGTCTTCTCTTCTCTGTTGGTGGTGAAGGTTTTGCTGTGAAGATGAAATGTGCAAGACTGAAGCTGAAGATCAAAACACCGAAGGAAACTCCAACAGCAGATGGGAAGAAATTCTCAGGAAGGAAAGCTGGCACAATGGGCAAAGACAATTTCCAGACCAGTGACGTTCAAAGCTTACAGCATTCTTAAGCATAATTGATAGTATTTTTGTACAGATTTCCTCTGTTAACTGGTTTAGAGGGGTTCGCACAGTATCTCTACACTGATTTTCTTTCAGGCCTAGATAAGCATATGGTGATTGCGTGAAAAAAGTGAATATTTTCGGCCATGAAGCAGAGGGTTGTATTTGTGATCAGGGGGGCAACAGAAGGCATAGATCCCCTTCACAGAAAAGGAAAAAAACATCTGCATACGCTTCAACTCAAAACCCTAAACAACTGCTACTCTGCAATGTAAAAATTGAAAGGCGATCCACCATTATTATCCAACTCTAATGTTGGTGATCCGCTGCAACCACATTAATTATCCATCTCTAATGTTGGTAGTTGGCTGCAACCACATTAAGTGGACCTTTTTGCCACCGACATTACTCTGCCATTCTGACGCAACATTAATGTGCTTACGGATTCTGAGTTTTATCTAATATTATTTTTCAGAACAACAAAAAAAACCCAGCAAAAATGGTCTTAGCCAATCGAAAATTTACAATTTGCATATAATAATTATTATTTTTTAATTTAACTTTACAAACTTTTTATCCTCACAAACTTCGTAATTTGGACTGTGATTATCAAGAAAAAATAAATGAAGGGGCTTCAAAAGAAAAAATTAGTTCCCTGCCTTATATTAACGCAGGACTAATAAGCAGAGGTTGGCTAGAGCAGGGCCCTTCTTTGTCAATTTAATTATTTGATAACACTTGTTTGAGATGTTCAAATCCCCAAAATGCAGGAGGGATTAGTGAAGGGAAGTTACAATTTCGTAAAAGAAAATGTAAATGAATCGTGTGGGAGCACGCAAAGGAAGGACCTTTCTCAGGGAGGGGCGGAAAAAGCGTTGCAGAGGTGCCAAGACGAACATATCCCAAAAACCAGGCGCCACTCCAGGGGTTGCCCACAAATAGGAGGCAGCCAAAATTGTGAGAAAAACCCCCGGCGGCGTTATGTTGATCCCCTCGTCCTGCGGCAAAGTGCTCCTGTAAATCATGTCCCCGCACTCCATCACGGTGCAGGGCAACCCCACTCCCACCCCAACTATCACTTCCTTCCGCTTTGATTCTCTCCTCTTCCATTTCCAATTCACCGCTGAAGTGAAGCTCGGGCTCAGGCTCAGGGCAGGGCTACATCTACCTCTGCTCTCACACACGGGTGCCAACGGTACCCTCAACAAGCTGTTGGCAGCCATTATTTTGATCTCCAGCTCAAATTGTCATTAGAATTTGGGAAGAGAGCAAGAAAGTAGAATATTTAGCCAGGAAACGTATACACCTGTGGTGTATTTGGCTGTGGGCCTCAGTTATCCGACTTTGGTAGACCTCCCTCCACGTCAGCATAGTTAATCAGAGAATGGAAGAAAACAATGCCTATGATTGTAGCTCGTAAAAAGTTTCAGCCGTAAAAGCAATGCGATCCCCTTTGCACTTGTGGTCACCATTTGTGCGCTGCTTTGCTTTCGCAGGAGCGCGATGTTCCGAGTTTGATGGTGAAATATGACTCGCTCGACCAGATGAGGGGGTGATCGAATGAAAAAGATATGCCTAAGCCATCTATGGAGCAAGTGAGCTGCACACACGAGTGTTGTTGACACAAGCGCCAATACGAGGGATCCATAATTTTTGCCTTCTGCAGATTGTACAGGGTTTCCAAATTTATAGCGGCCCCATATATGTGTGGGGGAATTTTGTATTAGTATTTACATTTTTGGGGTGGGGCAAGACCAGTGTTGGAGTGCAAGCGCCAAAGTTAGGTTAGTGTGGTGAGGTTTGGATAAAGTCAAGTTGTAGATTTCATGGTGAACTTTGAAACAAAATGCTAACATGAAGTTTTCAATTTGCGAAGATCAAGTGACTAATCTATAATATCAATAATTGAAATATATTAAACTAATAGTTGCACACTTTTGTGCTTATATGCTAATAGGTGTTCAATAATAAAATTAGTTTTAAAAATATAATCTTATGTAAGTAAATTAGATTATTAATAATTTTTAATTTAAATCACATAATATTTACGAAAAAAATTAAAATAGATTAATAACTTGAGTCGTATGTTTTTGTACATGCAACGAGTGCGCCAATAAGAGATGAGAGAGAAAAATGTAGAATGAACATTAAATAATGTAAATATATATTTTTTTTAAATGAAAATACAAAAATATAAAGTTGAGAATTAAAACATAGATATAAAATTTACAATATTTAGGGAATTTGAATATTGCTTAAGAAACGTGTTCAATAATTTCAAGATTTTACAATTAATTTCAATTTATCAAATATGAAAAAAATAATCATTTTAAAAAATATATATATCAAAAAATTTATTACGAAAAAATACAAAAAAAAATTATGAAAAATAGCAGCATCTCTAACAAATATTCTATTGACTAAATAAATTATAGAAATTGAAAAAATGATATTTAAAGAAAAAACTAAACTAATATAAAAATAATAATTTAAAGTAATTTAAAAACTAAAATCTAAATCAATTTAAAAAATTAAAAGTTTAATAGATAGAGATCATAACATAATCTAATGTGGAGATCACAAGTAACTATTTTATAAATAAATAAGAAAAGAAAAATAATGGTTAAAAGTGGATACTTAAAATATAAGCTTATGTGAACAAATTAGATTACTAATAATTTTTAATTTAAATAACATAATATTTACTAAAATATTTTAAAAAGATTAATAAATATTATTTATTTAAATTAAATTTATCAAATATTTAAAAAATAATCATTTAAAAAAACTCATCAAAAAATCTATTATGAAAAATTAGTAAGAGAAATACAAAAATATAATACATCTAACAAATATTCTATTGACTAAATAAATTATAAAAAACTAAAAAGTAATATTTAAAGAAAAAGTTAAACTAATATTAAAATAATTTAAATAATTTAAAAACTAAAATGTAAATCAATTTTAAAAATCAAAAGTTAAATGAATAGATCACAACATAAGCTAATGTGTAGATCACAACTAATAAATAGAAAAAGAAAAACAATAGTTAAATGTGGATATAATAACTAATAAATATCAAAACAAGAGTTAAAAGTGGAGAGAGATGGAAAAAAATGGCTGGTAAATAATTAACAAGAAGGATTTCAATTTTTCGACCAAATTGACAACTTTTCCGACCAACTTGCAAACTTTTCATCAAAAATTAAATTTTTGAAAACAAAGTTCTCACAAATAGCGTATCTGCTAAAATATTATTTATTTAAATATAATTTATCATATATGAAAAAAATTATTTAAAAAATCTATTATGAAAAATTAATAAGAAAAATACAAAAAAATAATATGAAAAATTAACGTTTCTAACAAATATTATATTGACTAAATAAATTATATAAAAACTAAAAAAATAATATTTAAAGAAAAAACTAAACTAATAAAAATAATTTAAATAATTTAAAAATTAGAATCTAATTCAATTTTAAAAGTCAAAAGTTAAATAAATAGAAATTGCAACATGAGCTAATGTGAAGATCATAAGTAATTATTTTTTAAATAAATAGAAAAAGAAAAGTAATAGTTAAAAGTGGAGATTTAAAATATAATCTTATGTAAACAAATTAGATTATTAATAGTTTTCAATTTAAATAACATACTATTTATTAAAAAATCTAAATAGATTAATAAATATTATTTATTTAAATTCAATTTTTTCAAATATGAAAAAAAAAAATTTTAAACCCCATCAAAAAATCTATTATGAAAAATTAATAAGAGAAATATTTTTTTTAAAATAAAAAAATAGCAACGTCTATGACAAATATTCTATTGACCAAAAAATTATAGAAACTAAAACCTATATTTAAAAAATAAATTAAACTAATATAAAAAAAAATCAAAATAATTTAAAAACTAAAATCTAAATCAATTTTAAAAGTCAAAAGTTAAATAAATAACATCACAACATGAGCTAATGTGGATATCACAACTAATTGTTTTTTAAATAAATAGGAAAATGAAAAACAATAGTTAAAAGTGGAGATAACAACTAATAAATATCAATTTAACAAGAGTTAAAAGTGGAGTAAGATAAAACAAACTAGCTGGTAAATAATTAACTAAAATGAATTACAATTTTCTGGCCAACTTACAACTTTTCCAACCAACTTACAACTTTTCAGTAAAAAATTCAATTTTTGGAAACAAAGTTCCCACAAATAGTCTGTCGACTAAAAAATAAATTATAATAATTATAAATTAATTTTCTTCAACCAAAATATTTTAAATTAAAATTAAATTATATGAAAAATTAAAACAAAAAATTCAATATAAAAAACTAATTAAATATTCTAATATCAATTCATAAGATTAGTAATAAAAATATAAGTTTATTAAATTAATAAATAATTAGATGAAAATAAAAATAATTATTGATATTATTAAAATTGCTATTTATAGAAAAGTTTAAAATGTAGTTAATATTAAAAAGTATTAAAATCAATTGAAAATAAAATTTAATATTCAAAAAATAATAATAATGTTGTTGGTGTAAGTAATGTATATTTGTTTTCTAATTAGTAATCAACTTTATAAAAATAAATATGACATAATTGAAGTATGTAATATCAATATATATCATTGAAATAAAATCATCTAATCAACTTAAAATATAAAATTAAACAGCCTTATATTAATTCGAGGATGTGTATTAATTTATTTATTTATTTTGAGAATGTATATTAATTTATTTATGATTAAAACTAAGTAAATGCTAAGATTTTAGTTGAAAATAGTGATGTTATATTTTATTTTTTCAACAAATGAAATTGATAATGCCTAGTTTATCAAACATGCTTGCTTGGTTTTCTAAAGTTCTTTTAAACAAAACTTGTACTGATGAAATTCAACAAAATTACATTTGAATTTAGTCGAGCCTTCAAGAAAACACCAAAAAAACCCAACTATCCAAAAGTAATCCCTTGATATGATAAACAAGATTAATTATATTTTTTAATTATATACCCTAAATGAGTTGTTGACTTTTTTAGATTCTACAAGAAGTCACACAACCCCTACATGGAGTCTACATGAACATATGGAGATCTTCAACGCAACTACATGCTTTTTGCATAGATTGCTAAGTGTCATTTAGGCAAAGGCAGGAGGTCACTAGGCAATTGGAGATCGCGGTTGGAGCAAATGGATTAAGTGAGTAGAGTCTCTGGACAAAAATCAAGTAAAAGTGAGATGTTGTTTAGACATGTTTCAGGAAGGTAACGTGATCAGAATTTCTCAAGTTGGATGAAATAAAATCAACTGTTGTTTTGATCATTGACAAAATGGTAGTCTAAAAAGATAATAATTAAGCACATTATGCTATTAGCATTCATGTACTCACATGCACTGGTTATGGATGCAAATACATATTTTGGGCTTGGAGTTGTATTCTTTTCAGGCATTTGCTTCTCTCTTTTTTAATGACCTTCTGGGAAAGAGAATTCTTACTTGATAAAGAGACTGTGATTAGTTTGTAGGAAGATTTTGTAATGCCTACCCCTAGTTGACTTTTCAGATTGTATTGTCACATTTTTTTTAGGCCAATTTTATGATTATTGGTACTTGGTTATCGAGTTTGATTAGATGTATTTTATATTCAGTTGATAAATGTGTTGAGTTACTTAGTTATTTCATGGGTTCATGATTAGTTTTATGATGGTGCATGTATGTTCATATAATGATTTCAGTTATTTCATGATGATTAGTTAGAAGAATGATTTATTTGCAGTTCTATGGTTATTTACTCCATACTTGCATGTGTATGGTGTACTTGTATGTTTTACTTTATGATTGATGTTCCTTATGTGGTTGAGCGAAGGGAGTCATAGTCACCTGCTAGTCAAAATCTACACGATGCACCACTCCCCGCCATTACATGTTTAGTTTAAAATATATGAGTATGTACATGTGTGGATTTTATGCAAATTGCAAGTACTAGGTATCAACTTCCATGAATTGCCAAGATGAATGTACCCTATCGCAGTATCTCAATGGTAAAAGTGGGAGATAATTCTTGAGTGCAAACTCTAACATAAGCCAATTGTCCTAGAAAGTAGGACAAGTATCCAAGTTGTTTATCCATCTGAATTCGTCAAGTGATGTGAATTCATGGTTTTGACCCTAAAGTGTGATTATGTTCTTTGTCTTGTAGTTGGATTTTCCTATTTGATTTTGTGGGTCAGTTGTGATTTTGAGTTATAATTAAATCAGATTAAAAGATAATTTAATGATTTAATTTAATAAAATTTTATAAAGAAAATTCAATATTTAATTATATTTAATTAATTAAGAAAGTAATTAAATAAAAAAATTAAATTTAAAAGATTTGATTAAAATTATAATTTTGGTGTATTTATATTTATTTAATTTAATAATAAATTTTTTAGGAGTTTCATTTTAATAAATAAACTCTAAATAATATGATTAGTTAAATTAATAAGTATTGTATTAAAAAAATAAGAGAGAGAAAGTATTAATTTAATAAAATTTATTTTAATTAAATTACATCAAGTCTGTACATGAAATTAAAATAATAAAGTAATAAAGGAAAAGGGGTTTCGCGTGATTGCACAATTGAAGCCCTAAATTGGGGAAAAGCTCTTTATTAGGAAATCAGAGCTCATTTCTCTAGACAACATGTTTGGAGGAGTTGAATTTTGAAAAAAGGGTTTTCAAAATAGAAGAAAAATTCTTGTGTGTTTTGTGTGTTCATTGTTTAGCATTAAATCCAAGTAGGATCTCGTGAGTTTTGCACAATAGTTCTTGCTTTGAAAATATATATCTCCTCTGTGCCTAAATGAAATTATTTTCAAATTTTTAATTTGAATTGAAACCCTTGTTTGTAAATCTATTGTTCTTTATTTTCGATGATGGTTGTGAATTAATATCATCAATTTCAATGAAACCTTTGTGTTGAAATGTTTTGTTCTTGAACATCTGTGAATGAATTTATTCTTTGAAACCTTGTTTGATTAATTTGGTAATTCATAGATTGAATCATTTTAGAAAATAGTGTTTTGGATAGGGTTTGGAAAAGATAACTGAATTTATTTTATTGTTTGTTTAGTTGTTTTATTATTGTTGCCCTATCAAATCTACATTTGAAAATACATTAAAAAATTTATATTTATCATAGTAATTTTCTAATTACTGTTGTAATTACAATTTTAAATATGGAGTGATTTCATTTGTTTGGTGGGGGGGTTCTAGTATATTGCTTTAGAAATATATATATATATATATATATATATATATATATATATATATATATATATATATATATATATATATATATATATATATATA
The DNA here is from genome assembly GCA_028749045.1 of Cupressus sempervirens. Lineage (NCBI taxonomy): Eukaryota > Viridiplantae > Streptophyta > Pinopsida > Cupressales > Cupressaceae > Cupressus > Cupressus sempervirens. Next base: position 483,267,094 of record CM053787.1, on the reverse strand, counting down.
TATATATATATATATATATATATATATAATTTTTATTTTTTTTATTTTTTTATTTTTTTTAAATCGCATCTCATATGGGGGGTTGTGTTTTTTCTTTTAATTAAATTAAATGTTTTGGTGGGTGGAGGCCACCACCCCCTACCCCGCTTTCCCCTCTACTTTCTCCTGTGTTGTAGCTGCATGGGTGTAGTGCCCACCCATGGGTTGCCTTTTATGTTCTATGTTCTTAACTCTTTTAGGCATACTTTCATGCATGTGTTAGTTTCATATATATATGATTTATAGTTATATGACATTATTTCATGACTTGATTTAATGTCTAGATTGAATACTTCATAATGATGACGCTTTAAGGATTTTTGGTTATTAATTGTAATTTCCTTGATGACGATGTCTTACAATGTGTCTTTAAAAAATGATGATTGTGCATTCATGAATATAAATATTTATATCGAAATATGATTTTTTTTGTACTTATGATTAATTATGGTACTTATTCCATACTTGCATGTGTATGGTGTGTGTGTTTGTTTTACCTTTCTATCTGATGTGTCTAATGTGGTTAAGGGAAGGAATCATAGTCACCTGTTAATCAGAATCTACACAATGTACCACTCCTCACCATTGCCTATTTAGTATATATGTATATGTATATGTATATGTATATGTATATATATACATATATACATATATATGCGTATATGTATATATATACATATACATATACATATACATATACATATACATATACATATACATATGTACATGTTCGAATTTTATATAGGATTGCAAGTACCAGGCATCAACTTCCCTAAATTGTCAAGATAAGTGTGCCCTATCACAATAACTCAATGGTAAGAATGGGGAGATAATATTTAGGTCCAATCTCAGCCATAGCCTAGAGACTTGTCTTACAAGGAGGACTCGTAAATAACTTTCTATCCTTTTAAAACCCATGAGTTTATCTTTGTCTGTGTTGTTTGATTTTGAGTTTTAGTCTGTTTTGGTAATTTTGTTTTTATGTGGATTTCACTATGTAATTTATTTGGTAAATTATTTAATTATAATATTTTGGTTAATCATATAATATTGAGAATTATTAAATATTATTTGATTAAAAATAAAATATTAAAGTATGAGAATATTTAATTGATTAAAAAACTAATTAATATGTTCTTTAATTTAAAAGTATTTTTTTCGGTAAATGGTCAAAACCTAGATTAATTATTATTATATGTTAAGCGAAGGTAGATTTGAACCTATCATGAGTCAAGATTAATGTATTTTTTTCTTTATCAAACATATTTTGTATTTGTTTAATTATTTAAGTTAATATCTTCAATACTTCATTGTAATAGCACTACTATTGAATTATATCAATCAATAGCATACAAATTATAATTAATAATGAATTAATGATCACCGAGCAAAGATGTTGATCGTTCATCTCTCATAATTATGTTACAAATATATTACTAATTCAAAGTACACCAATCAAATAAATACTATCATAAACTATACATTAACCTTAAATAAATTAACCTTCACCATTACTATAACCTATAAATACTTTCAATTCAATAAAATAAAATAAACCTAAACCTAGTTAACTATATAACATTCAAAAACTATGACAAAAACTATATTGATACACAACTTTTCATTCACATCTGCCCAGGCCATATTAATTAGGGTTAGATCAAATTTGAAAAGGGATCATAGGTGAAAAGCGCAGTGAGTACGAAAAAAAAAAAATAGAAGCCTCTTCTATGGCCACGTGAAGACCTGCGCACAAGTACACATGTTCCCTGATGCCAAAGACTGACAATATCTACACCATGAATCTAACACCAATGTATGATAAACTTTGCGTAGTCCCTACATCAAAGGGTGCAGTCGGGTACCTACGTTGCCCTATGCCAAAGGACTAACATTCATACCACAACACATTGTCAAACACAGTTAGGGAACGTATAAATTTGTGTTCAATTCTATACGTCGGGATATGGATATAGTTAAATTAAAGTGATAGAAAGTGATTGCTATTAAGTTCTTGCACAAAGGTATTGGCATTGAATTATATTTGGAATTCCATTAATGATGATTATATGTTATGAGTTGTGTTAATCCCTAAGTTTGTTCAATTCTATTTCATTCAAAGAAAATAGATATGAAACGATTAATGAATTACATAAAGCGATTCATATGATTAAAGGAATAAACATTAAAATGATATTGGAAATGTCATTAAAGATCGATACATGATATAAGTTATTTAATGTGTGTGTGTGTGATTTATACATCAGTATAGATATAAATATCTAACACATAAATAAATATTGAATTAAGGAATATTGGTGTAATAAATTAAGATACATTTTACAAAATTAAGATAGAATTAGGAATGTATTTCAGTTATAGTACATAGGAGTCTATTCTCATCCACATTTTTGATATCTTAAGGTAGGGAGTTTATGGAGGGAGAGGTGGAGTAATTTTAGGCACATGACGGATTCCTCCAGGGAACCCCTTGTACTCTGTTTCATGCGCCCTTTGACACTGTAAGTCTTCCATCTTATGATGATCATAATAAGGAGGGAAGAAGGTTCATGTGTCTATATGAAGAAATCTTCCAAATAATCATGTTCATTATATTAAATACTCATCTCCTCAAACACTTTAATAACAATGATAGTCATAGGTTTGCTAAATTTTGGATGATTCCCTAACTTATGCCCAAATTTTGAATTTTAGGTCAAGGGGTTAAAAAGGGGTCATCACAAGTGGTATTAGAGCATGATCATGCCATCCTAAAAATATAATAAATGAGAAAATGAGCAAAAATGAGTGAGCAATTAGCTAATGAACTTAGAAATATTATGGAACAAACAAACCAAACTTTAGCAGAGTAAATAGAGAGATCAAACCAAGCACTTCTCCAAGCATTGCAAAACATGGAAAATTCCATAAACAATCTTAAAAGCAATAATTCTAGTGGAAGAGACATAAGTTCAAACCACTCAGAAAATAATGGAGCTTCATCATCTCAAGTACCCAAACCCCTTTCTTACTTAGGTAGGACCCCTTGATGGAAGACGAGGGACAAACAACCAATAATGCTATTGAGAATGCAAGAGCTTATGCCAGCCTTGAACTAGAAATCAGGGAGTTAGTAACATTTAGAGAATTTTGTGAAGCCAATAGGAAAGAAACTCCTAGGAGAGAAAGAAGACATCAAAATCAAAATTTTAAAAGCAAGGTAAATAAAGTAACACTTCCAAATTTTGATGGATCAAAAAAGTCTACTGCACACACTTGGCTGCAAAAATTGAACACTTATCTTACCCTTAGCCTGATGACAGAAGAAGATGCACTTCAATTCACGATTCTTCACTTAGAAGGCACGGCCCATGATTGGTGGCACCATGGCGTTGTTACCCAAGGGCATCAAAATATCACTTCTTACGAAGAATTCTCTCAAAAACTTATTAAGAGATTTGATAGAAGGCATCCCCAAGAGAATTTTAAGAAGTTGACTCAAATAAGGCAGCAAGGAACAGTGGAGGATTATATTAAAGAATTCCAAAAGATTTCAATCCAAGTCACAGGAGTAGATGACGAACGCTCTATCTACTTGTTCATAGAAGGATTAAAAGATTCATTAAAGGGTCTAGTAAGTGCCCTAAAGCCTTTATCCTTAGACAATGCTTTTGAAATAGCACTAAGACTAGAGGTCTCAACCATAAATAACAAATCATGGAATAAACCCAATACAAAATCTCACAAAAAAAGATAGATTGTACAAAAAGTTTGTGCCTACAAAAGAACGAGAGGAGTTAAAGAAAAAGAATTTATGCTTCAAATGCCAAGAACCATGGGGCTAGGCCATAGTTGTAATCAAAAGAAAAATCCTTGTCGCAATTGCAGTGAAGACTGGGTACCAAGACATAAATGTAAAAAGAGAGGTTGCCTCCAAAGAATAGAAGAGGATCCTAAGGAAGAAAATACCAACAAAAAGGCAAAATGTGAAAAAAGCAATGAAGAAGAGGAAGAAGGAGAAGAATATGGAGTGATAGCCACTATTACTCAACCCTCTAAGCATCAAGTCTTAAGAATTAAGAGCACTCTTAATGGATAGAAAGTCATTGCACTAGTTGATAGTGGAGCATCCCATAATTACATTGATGAAAAACTTGTTAACAAAATGAAATTAAAAATTGAAAAGTTCAAGGGATTTATTGTTGTTCAAGCCATAGGATCATTGGTACAATGTACAAAGGTGATTCCATGACAATAAATCACATTAGGAAGAAAACACACCATCAAAGAGGACTTGCATGTGGTTCCACTAGACTTAGATATAATTTTGGGGGTTCCATGGATATTTTCTTTAGGATTTTTTATTTGACCTTTCGAACTTGAAGATTCATTTTGAGCACAAAGGGGAAGAAATAACATTGGAAGGAATGCCTAATAGTTCTGCGAAACTAGTTTTATGCAAAAGAATAGAAAGAATATTACGACATGGTCAAGGAGAGTGGGATGCACATTGCTTAGTACTAAACAAATCTACTCCACAAGAATCAACCGTCCATATAGATATTGAACCCATTATTAAGAAACATCGAAGGGTGTTTGAAGAAATTCCATTAGGATTACCACCCAAAAGAGGATTTGAACACATTATAGAATTGGAAAAGGATGCTAAACTAGTGATTACCACCCCTTACTGACATCCTCAAAAATATAAAGATGAAATTGAAAAGGCCATTCAGGAACTCCTAACAATGGGACATATTCAACCTAGTTCCAGTCCTTTTGCATCACCGGTGGTATTTGTGAAAAAGAAGGATGGGACAATGAGGATGTGTATAGATTATCGAGCACTAAATAAGAAAAGTATTAAAAATCACCATCCCATTCCTAGGGTGGATGAACTCATAGACAAACTTCATGGAGCAATGTATTTTTCTAAGATTGATTTACGATCGGGATACCACCAAATTAGAATGAGGAAGGAGGATGTTCCCAAGACAACATTTAGATGTCATTATGGACATTTTGAGTTTCTAGTTCTACCCTTTGGCCTCACTAATGCCTCAACCAACTTCCAATCATGCATGAATAATATCTTCCAGAAACAACTTAGGAAATTTCTCCTTATTTTCTTTGACGACCTTCTTATCTATAGTAGGTCATGGTTGGAGCACCTCCAACACATTGAAGAAGTCCTAAGCATATTAGAATCTAAATCCCTATTTGCAAAAGTATCAAAGTTAAAGCAATAAGGGAATTGCCAAAACCTAAAACCCTAACTCAACTTAGGGAATTCTTAGGCTTATATAGCTACTACAGACGATTTGTGAAGAATTTTTCCAAGTTAGCATCCCCTTTGACAAACCTAACAAAAAAGGGAAATTTTGGATGGAATGAGGTAGTACAAGAAGCTTTTGAAGAGTTAAAGGAAAAAATGAGCTCTTGCCCAGTCTTAGCTGTTCCAGATTTTACATTACCTTTTGAATTATAGTGTGATGCTTCTAGTGAAGGAATTGGGGTAGTACTAATGCAAAACAAACACCCTATTGCTTTCGAGAGCCGAAAACTTTCAAAGACAAAAATGCACTACTCAATCTATGATAAGGAAATGTTGGCTATCATGCATGCATTAGCAAAATTCAAACAATACCTAGTATGTGGAAGGTTCAATATTAAGACAGACCATAATAGCTTAAAGTTCTTCATGAATCAGAAAGACCTTAATGATTGCCAACAGAAATGGGTAAGTAAAATCCAAGCCTATAATTTTGATATTGAGTACGTCAAAGGAACCCATAATGTGATAGCAGATGTTTTATCTCAACAAGGCCAATTGAACACCCTTACTAGTATCACAAGTGACTAGAAAAATGAAATTGTTGCAGAATATGATAAGGATCCAATAAACTAATGAGATCATGGAGGGAAATATACCCAATGATGAATTCAAAATCATTGAAGAACTCATACTATATAGGGGAAGAATACTAGTTGCAACAAATTCCAAGGTTAAAGTAAAAATTATGAAGGAATACCACGACAACCCTCTATCTAGACACACTGGATTCTACAAGACTTAACAGAAGATAAGAGAGTGGTACTCTTGGAAAGGCCAAAAGAAGGACATTATGAAATATCTCCGAGAATGTATGACATGCCAAAGGAATAAGTCTAAACAGAACCACCCAGCTAGTTTATTACAACCATTACCCATCCCAAACCAAAAATAGGAAAGCATTTTCATGGATTTCATTACAGGGTTACCAAAGGTACAAGAAAGAGATTCCATCCTTGTAGTGGTAGATCAGTTGACCAAATATGCACATTTTTTTCCCATATCCATACATTATAAGGCACCACATATAGTAGAGTTATTCTTTAAAGAGGCTTTTAGGCTACACAAGTTACCAAAGAATATTATTAGTGACAGGGATAGCAAGTTTCTCAGCCTATTTTGGAAAAAAAAAATTCGGTTAGCAAGAGCTGAGTTAACTCCCAGCACCAGTTATCATCCCCAAACAGATGAACAAACCAAAATTGTTAATAAATGGATAGAAGGTTATCTCAAAAACTATGTGACTGGACAACAAAATGCATGGATCAAATGGTTATACTTAGGAGAATACTGCTATAATAACACCCATCACATGTCGATTGGACTGAGTCCATTTAAAGCATTATATGGATATGAGGCCACTACATTTGGAGATCTGATTATTCAAGAGAGCAAGGTACTAGGAGCCAAGGATTTCATCCAACAAAGCATTGATATTATGAAAACTCTAAAGGATAATCTCCACCATGCTCAAAACCAATAGAAGATATATGCTGATCGAAAGTAAGTGGAAAGGACGTTCGAAGTTGGAGACCTAGTATTCTTAAGACTATAGCCCTACAAACAATCTTCACTCAAGGTCAACAGAGCAAAGAAATTAAAACCACGTTTCTATGGACCATATTGGATATTAAGAAGGGTAGGAGAAGTAGCCTACGAGATAGAATTACCTAAGAACAACAAGATTCATAATATATTTCATGTATCCAAACTTAAGAAAGTCCTTGGGAAACATATAAGCCCTTGTATTGATCTGCCACCACTAGACAATGAAGGAAATCATCTTGGAGCCTGAGGTTATTCTTGAAAGGCGTGACAAGAGATTGAGGAACATGACTATTTCATAATACTTAGTGAAATGAAAAAATCTACCTAGGGAGGATGCTACATGGGTGGGAGAAGAAGTCATTTCTCACTCAACATTGCTTGGGAACAAGCAAATTCAAGAAGGGGGGACTGTCATGAGCCAAGATTAATGTATTTTTTTCTTTATCAAACATATGCTATATTTGTTTAATTATTTAAGTTAATATCTTCAATACATCATTATAATAACACCGTTGTTGTATTATATCAATCAATAGCATACAAATTATAATTAATAATGAATTAATGATCACCGAGCAAAGATATCGATCATTCGTCTCTCATAATTATGTTACAAATATATTACTAATTCAAAATACACTAATCAAATAAATACTATTATAAAATATACATTAACCTTAAATAAATTAACCTTCACCATTACTATAAACTATAAATACTTTCAATTCAATAAAATAAAATAAACCTAAACTTAGTTAACTATATAACATTCAAAAACTATGACAAAAACTATATTGAGACACGACTTTTCATTCACATCTGCCTAGGCCATATTAATTAGGGTTAGGTCAAATTTGAAAAGGGATCATAGGTGAAAAGCGCATTAAGTATGGAAAAACAAAGTAGAAGCCTCCTCCATGGCCACATGAAGACCTGTGGATGAGTACACATCTTCCTCGACGCCAAAGATTGACAGTATATGTGCCATGAATCTGACAACAACATATGATAAACTTAGCATAGTTCCTACGTCAAAGGGTGCAGTCGAGTACCTATGTTGCCCTATGCCAAAGGACTAACATTAATACCACAGCATGTTGTCAAACACAATTAGGGTACATATAAATATAGATGTGTTCAATTCTATACGTCAAGATATGGATATAGTTAAATTAAAGTGATAGAAAGCGATTGCTATTAAGTTCTACACAAAGGTATCGACATTGAATTATATTTGGAATTCCATTAATGATGATTATACATCATGAGTTATGTTAATCCCTAAATTTGTTCAATTCTATTTCATTCAAAGAAAATAGATATGAAACGATTAATGAATTACATAAAGCGATTCATATGAGTAAAGGAATAAACATTAAAATGATATTGGAAATGTCATTAAAGATTGATACATGATATATATATATATATATATATATATATATATATATATATATATATATATATATATATATATGATGAATACATCAATATAGATATAAATATATAACATATAAATAAATATTGAATTAAGGAATACTAGTATAATATATAAAGATACATTTTATAGAATTAAGATAGAATTAGGAATGTATTTCAATTATAGTACATAGGAGTCTATTCTCGTCCACATTTCTAATATCTTAAGGTAGGGAGTTTGTGGAGGGAGAGGCGGAGTAATTTCGAGCACATGACGGATTCCTCCAGGGAACTACTTATAGTCTGTTTCATGCACCCTTTGGCACTATAAGTCTCTCATCTTATGATGATCATAATAAGGAGAGAAGAAGGTTCCTGTGTCTATATGAAGAAATCTTCCAAATAATCATGTTCATTAGATTAAATACTCATCTCCTCAAACACTTTAATAACAATGATGGTCATAGGTTTGCTAAATTTTGGATGATTCCCTAACTTATGCCCAAATTTTGAATTTTAGGTCAAAGGGTTAAAAAGGGGTTATCGCAGAACCCAAGCCCTCCCACATGAAAGGCTCACAAGTTAATGTTGTGTTGTAGGCTTTTGCCTAACTTTAATCTAAAAGTATTAGTCTAAATATAGAAAATTGGTTAAAGAGAAATTAGAATATGATGATATTTAATTAATTATTGATTAATTAATATGTACTTCACTTTAAAATATTTAATTTAAAAGTCTAATTTAAGAAGTTGGACAAAAAGAGAATTTAAATATTAAAATATAAAAGATTTAATATTGCTTTATTGTAAGGCAAGAGCCTACAACACAATGGTAACTTGTGAGCCTCTTATGTAGGAAGTCTTGGGTTCGAATTCGCTTAACATATAAATAATTAATTACAATAAATAACAATAATTAATCTAGGCTTCAATCATTTATCGATAAAAAATATTGCTTTATTATAATTATTTATTTAATAATAATTAAATTAGAGTTGCATTTAAACAATCAACTTTGATTATTATTATTAATGTAAATAACAAACTATGTTTTAATTAGTGCTTGCACTAATTAATAAACTGAAAGAAAATAAAATACAAAAGCATGAAATTTAAAGATAATGTTATAGTTCTAATTGTGGCGTAGTTATATTTATTTAATTTAATGATAATTATTTCAGAGTTTTATTTTAATAATAAACTCTAAATAATGTTATTAATTAAATTAATAAATATATTAAAAAAATATTATTAAAATTAAGATATTTTGTGATTTAATATTTAAAAGATTGTGCATGAAAAAGTAAAAGTTAATAAAGTAAAAAAATAGTAATTGATTAGTGAGTTCCCTCTCGTCATTGCATAATCGGAGCTCCAATTTAGAGGAGAACTCTTTATTAGAGATCTAGAGCTCATTTTACAATTACACAAGGTTTGGGGAGCAAAATTTGGAATTGGATCAAAGGAATTGTTGAGAGTTTCGAAAGTTTTGAGATTTGCATGCATTCATAGATTGTCTCATATTTTAGCTGTGGTTTTGAGGTTTTGAGAGTAAAACTTCAAAATTGGATCAAAAGAATTGTTGAAAGTTTTAGAGGGTTTGGATTTGCATGCATTTACATATTATATCATATTTTAGCTGTAATTTTGAGGTAGGGTTTGAAAACCTATTGTAAAATTTTATTAAAAGATTTGTATACTTTGTATCTTCATGGGTGTTTGCATATTGCTTATTAATTTACTATATTGATTGTTGAATAAAGAATTATGTTGTGGATTTTGAAAAAGAAAAACTTATTAATCAAGAAAACTTAACTGAGAAAAATTATAGAAAACTATTGTGATTGTATTCTTATAAACCCCTTTCTAATATCATGAAAATCTGATTATTTAAAATTGGAAGAAAATAATAAATTAAACAGTTAAGGTTTCAACTTTAAATTTGTTAATAAAACTATGTGATTATCATTAATTTTTTAAATATAGATGGATATCTTTCTTACATCTAAAATAATTTAATTACAATATTTATTTGAAAAATAAAAGATTAATTGAAAGGAAAGTATGTTGTAACTAAATGCATACATGCATGTGAAAACAAATATGATAAACATAGAAACCAAGTATAGTATGGTTATATGCATGTGAAAACAAATATGCTAATAATAGAAAATAAGTATAATAAGGTTATATATATGTGAAAACAAATATGCTAAAAATAGAAAGTTAAGTATAGTAAGGTTATATGCATGTGAAAACAAATATGCTAAAAATAGAAAACTAAGTATAGTATACTTGCATGATTTGAGAGATTAAAGACATGCGAAAATACTAATTGCATGTTTGTTTATTTTTTATAAGAAATATAATTTAATTTTCATATTTATTTATTTAAAAATAACAATAATAATTATTTATTAATTTCTAAATGAAATAAATATTATCCATTTAGTTATAACGTGAACGTTAGTATTAGTGATTATTTAAGTCTAATTAAACTTTTAGTTGCATATAAATGATTTTATAATTATTAATGCAAGAAAGAAGTTAATAAATAAATATTTATAATTTTATTATATTTTAAGAGAAGTTGCGGTGGAGTTCACTTTGTAATCATATAGTTAATAACTATTTGACCATGAGAGAAATTATAAATAATTCAATACAATTTATAATTTTATCTCTAGTTGCATTATGAATTAAAGGAAAAGTAAATATTAATATTGGACTTAAATAGAAGTCAAATTAATATTTTAGAAATAAAATTGATATTAGTATGTAATCTAATAATATATTTATGTTATTAATTAAATTATTTATGTTTTAAGATTATTTAAATTAAAAATATGATAATTTTGCATGATATTTTATATGCACAAAGAGATTGGATATTTAAATACTTATTATTTTAAAAAGTATATTAGCATAACAATTTATATTAACATGTATATTCTTACTTTATTTCTAAACACATCATTATGATCCAAACTAAACAAGAGAAATTGATGGAATTAAATCATGTGGCTAAAAACTATGTGCTTTCTAATATTCTATTTATAGTCTTGTGATGTTTTTTTTATATAGTTTTTCTGTTTAGTTGACCAATTTAGGATGTGCACTAGAGGCATTTTGTGAGATTTATTTTATGGTTATTTGACTGGATGTAATGATGATATTTATGATTTGAATTGAGATTTATGTTTTATGAGCCTTATGCTATTGAGAATTTATGAGAGCTTGAGTTTCGAAGACCAATATTTTTTTTTTGGGTTGCCTGTTAAGGAACCAAATTCGATCAATATTACTCTTGTGGTATGGGACACTTGTGATTTGTCAATTTTGAGAATATAGTCTAGGTGCATGTCCACGGGAGTGGCTTGCAATGGGGGCCAAGGCCCAAAGTGGCTACCAAGGTAACTCATTGTAAGTTATGTAACAAGTGATAATATGGTAATTAAAATATCTTGCCTAGCCCTTTCCTTGAGATACATTAAAAAGATAAGTTAGAGATTTTTCCTCATCCATGCATTGAGTTCTTGTATAGATTAAGGATGAGATGAAGACGATACCTTGAGAGGTATGACTAGTTTCCTCATCTTCATGAGAGAGTATCTTAGTTTTATATTGAGTCAGTAGGGTGTTGGGGTCTTTAGAGACTGTCAGGGTAACCGTAGAGTTGACTCATGTGATGACTCTCCATAGTATGTAGCCTAAGTCTCCTTCATAATTTTTTTTAATCTTTGCCTCTATTGGTGTACTCGTTGGATATTATTTTTGATGGTGTATTTATTCTGAGTTGTTACTCATTGATTGGATGTCATTTATTGTTGACAATTTACTTTTATTAATGAATGATCAATTATTCATTGGTGGTGTTTTTATTGTTGGAGTTAGTGATTGGTAGTTTACTTTTATTAATACAGTTGTTATATGTTGGTCATTGTGCTTGTGACACTTGACATTGATTTTGAGGTGGTTGTATATTTTTGGTCTTGGTATTTGTATGTTGACTTGGTATGAGATGTTAGTATTGGAATGAGTGTCCTTTTGATTTTGATTATCTCTTCTTCTTAAGTAGTTTGTGTTACCCTTGAGGTAGATTTGGCTACCGGGGTTCCTTGTCTAAGATTATTTTATGATTTGATTATATATGTGGATCATACATTCTCTCCTGCATGGTGGGAGTGGGAGCCTAATTAGGTGACCACACGGTTGGGAGGTAGTGTATTCTTACCATTTGGGTCCCCCTCAAATTGACAAATGTTGGATGCTTTTTGATATAGTGGTACCATTATCATTCTTCCTCTTATCTTGAAGACTTCTATTCATTTGATGTATCTATGTATCATGTGTTTTGAGATTCTATAAGATATTGTATTGTGTATTGATGTACTCGTATCTATTTTCACATACCCTATGACATGTGCAGTGGATGTTATTCATTAGATGTGATTTCATATTATAAGTTGTACTTTGTTGGATACAATTGTTCAATTGTGTGTTGTCTTTGATGTCATACAAATGTCATATCAGTCATCAAATAGAGTCTACCGAGCTCAGAAGGTCAGCAAAGCAAAGGACAGTGTCTACCGAGCTTAGAAGGTCAGCAAGGCAAAGGATAAAGTCTACTGAACTTAGAAGGTCAGCAAGGCAAAGGACAGTGTCTACCGAGCTCAGAAGGTTAGCAAGGCAAAAGGATAGAATCTATCGAGCCGAGGAGGTTAGTAAAGAAAATTTATAGTATCTACTGAGTAAACAATTCTTACCGAGCTAACTCAGTCATCAAAGGAAATGTGGCAAAAATAGTTCTTACCGAGCTCATTCGGTCATCAAAGGAAATGTGGTAGAAACAGTTCTTACCAAGCTCTCATGAAGGAATTCAGATCTTACCAAGTAAACTTGGTAGCCAAAGGATTTTACGGATATCACAATGTTAACCGAGTCAAAAAGGTTAACTTAAGAAATTTTTGGAAATAATATTTACCGAGCAGGGTCAGCCAGTAAAAGATTTCATTGTTTTATGAAATAATGTTTATTTGTTTAGAGTAATATTTGTAGCTGACTGATGTATGGTTTATTGGTAAATGTAACATGTAAATGGGTCGACTTGGCAATTTGAATGGTATAATTAAGAGGTCAAGTTGTGAATTCTAAGTGTGAAGTGGAAGTGTGTGTGGGATTAATGTGATATGAAGACTGATTATTGTAGAAGCGAATTTGAAGGATGATCAAAGATCATTGAGGAACAACAAAGCTATACTTGATCAAGGAGGATCTAATAATGCTGAATAGAGACTTGTAGTCAACAAATTCAATTGCATATTGCTTAGGTCAATTCATTATTGCTTTCTAATAATTGTAATAGTGATTTCAAATCTCTTAACAGAGTTGGTTTAACAGCTATTTTGTAAATCCTCTAACAAGGTGACAGTTCTGTTGAATTGTTCCAAAGATCTCAAGCAAGGCCACTCCTAACAGGGTGATTAAATCCTCTAACAGGGTCACACCTAGCAGTGTGTATTGTAACCTTTAACAGGGTTGGCTCCTAATAGAGCTCACTTCAAAAGAGTAAAAAATTGGTGACTAGTTACTTGGTGGTTTTTCTCATATTGGGTTTCCACGTTAAATCTGGTGTCTCTTGTGTTCATTTTGTTTTTGATTGCATGCATGTTTGCTTGAAAATAAGTAACAGTTTAATTTATCGAGTTACAACATTTTTGTTATGTTTATCGAGTATCAGCAGTAACTGGATCTTTAAGACATCTAAAGGATCTGTGGATTAATTTTTGTGAGTAACTGATTCACCCCCCCTCTTAGTTACTCTACCTTTAATTCCAACAATTGGTATCAGAGATTTTAGTGCTTACAGGAAAATATTTCAAGGATCTAAGCTAAAGATCAGGATGTCTTACAAAAGGGAAATTCCAAGACTTAATAGTGACAACTTCTCAACATGGCAAGGATTGATGAGGCTTCATTTGGCTTCTATTGGTGATACAGGGCTAAAGTACCTCGATGAAAAATATGAAGAACCTTTTGGTACATTATTTGTCAATGATATTGCTAAAAAGAAGACTCACAACAACATGATGATAGATATAGCATCTGCTCTGAGTTATGAAGAATTTGATGACATCAAGGATTGCAAAACTGCCTTTGAAATGTGGAACAAGCTGAAAGAGATCTATGGAGGAGATGATAATGTGAGAAGAGCCAAAGCAAAAAGTTTGAGAGGACAATTTGATCAAATGAGGATGAGAGAGGATGAAAATATTGTAAAGTATGTTGAAAGAGTTAAAGCATGTGTTAGTGCAATCAAAGCATCTGGAGGAGATATCAATGAAGAGACAGTTATAAGTAAAGTTCTCAAAACTCTACTTTCCATTTATGCAATCAGAGTCTCTGCAATTCAAGAAAGAAGATGTGAGGCAAATCATGAAATAAATTTAGAGGCCATAGTTGGGAGAATGACTGCATTTGAACTAGACAACTATGACAATTATGTTCCAGCTGTCAAGAACATTGAATCAACATTTGAAGCCAAACTTTCACTCAAAGAAAATGGGAAAAAGATGAAGGATCCGCAATCAGATAGTGATGAAGAATCAGAACAAAGTTTAGACAGTGATCTTGAGGTGGTTGAAGCTCTACTAACAAGAAAATATTCAAGAGGCAAAGGGAAATACAAAGGTAAGGTTCCTCTAATATGCTTTTCTTGTGAAGAAATTGGACATATTGCAGCCAGGTGCCCAAATAAGCAAAATAGAGATGAGAAGAAAGGTCACAAGTACAATGGCAAGAAAGACTTCAAATCATTCAAGGATAAAGGTAAGAAAACATGTTTCATGGCTAAAGATTCTAATGATTATGATGATGAAGAAGAAGATGAAATTGTCTACATTGCTATGAAAGATGAATCTGATAATGATGAAGAAATGGCACTCATTTCTCATATGAGTATAAATGATACATGGATCATATATAGTGGTTGTTCTCATCACATGACTAGTGATAAAACTAAGTTTGAATACTTTAAAGACTATGATGGTGGCAGTGTAAGATTTGGTAACAATGAACCTTGTTGTATAAGAGGAAAAAGAAGAATCTTACTAACCAAGGAACTTGTATGTGATAATGCATATTGGGTAGAAGGACTAAATCATAATTTTTTGAGTGTGGCATATCTACTCATTAATGGATTGAAAGTAAAATTTATGCATGGACAAGCAAGATTGTTGGATGGCAAAGGAAAGCTGATTAGATCAGGCACTCAAACAAAAGGTAACTTATTTTATCTTGAACTTGGTGAATGTTCATGTTTCATTGCTCAAATTGAAGAAAGTTGGTTATGGCATAAGAGGTTATGTCATGTAAACTTTGACAACTTGATAAAGATCAGTAAATTCAAGAAAGTAAGAGGTATTCCTAATATAAAAAAACTTGAGGATGGTCTATGCAAGAAATGTCAAATTGGTAAAATGGGAAAGACTAGTTTTAAAAGCAAGAACTATTAGACTAAAGAAGTTCTAAAAATTGTGCATATTGATTTGTGTGGACCTATTGGCATTGAAAGTTATATTGGTGAAAAATTCTTCATTCTGTTTGTTGATGATTATTCAAGAATGATGACTGTCATGTACCTAAGAGAGAAATTAGAAGCATTTGAAAAGTCTAAATGGTATTTGGCCAGAGTAGAAAAGGAAACAGGCAAAAGACTAAAATGGTTAAGGTCTGACAAAGGTGGTGAATTCATTTCACATGAGTTCAATAACTTTTGCATTGAAAGGGGAATCAAAAGACAGGTTTCAGTACCTGGAACTCCTGAACAAAATGGAATAGCAGAAAGAAGGAACATATCTATCATGGATTGTGCAAGAACCCTAATGATTGAGAAAGACATTGCTATCAAATACTGGAAAGAAGCTATCAACACTGCAGTTCATACCTTGAACCGAGTACAACTGAAAAATGACTCATTCAAAACACCCTATGAATTGTGGTATGGCTACAAACCCAATGTAAGTTATCTAAAAGTATTTGGAAGCAAATGTTACATTTTTAAAGAATCTAGAAAATGTAAATTTGATGTAAAAAGAGATGAAGGAATATTTTTGGGATACTCTTGCAAAAAAAAAACATATAGATGTTTGAACTTATCTACTCACAAAGTCATAGAAAGTGCACATGTGAAAGTTGATGAGTTTGCAAAAAGAATAGAAGAAGAAAGCAAAAAGGAACCTGAAGACTACAGGAGATTTGTTTACATGGAACCTAATACAATGCCAAGTATACCTATTAATCAGGAATCCTCAACTCCAGAGTCTTCATTAACTAAGTCACAAGAAGTTCAAATCGAATCAGTACCTACCAAGCTGCAAGAATCCGAGTTGCAAATAGAAGCTATTGAGTTAGCATCTACCGAGCTTGAGCAACTAGAATCAGAACTAGAAGTTGAGACATAGAAGGATAACAATGCAAGATATTCAAAAGGCAAGGAGCCCGTGTTAGCCAAGTATGTCAGAAAGCATCATGCACCAGATCAGATCATTGGAAATAAATCAGAAGGAACAATGACAAGAAGTAAGTTGAAAGGCACTTGTTTCCTAGAAATGTCAAAGATGCACGAGACAATGAAAGTTGGATTGAAGCTATGAATGAAGAGATAGAACAGATAGAGAAAAACAAAACATGGACTCTTGTACCTAGACCCAAAGAAAAAAATGTGATTGGAACAAAGTGGGTATTCAAAAACAAACTAAATGAAGATGGGAAGGTATCAAGGAAAAAAGCTAGATTGGTATGCAAATGATACTCTAAAAAAAAAGGTGTAGACTATGGAGAAACTTTTTCTCCTATTGTAAGATTGGAAGGTTTCAGAACCTTACTTGCATATGCTGCATTCAAAGGATTCAAAGTTTATCAAATGGATGTCAAGTCAACATTTCTCAATGGCATATTGGATGAAGAGGTTTACATTGAACAACCTAAAGGTTTTGTTGATCCAGACAAGATGGACATGGTCTATAAATTGCATAAAGCATTATATGATCTGAAACAAGCCCCTAGAGCATGGTATGAAAGATTGCATAACTATCTTATTCAGATTGGTTTTCAAAGAACTAATGACAACAGTAGTTTGTACATAAAGGAAGGACCAGATAATAAGATTGTTTTGGCAGAAATATTTGTCGATGATACTTTGTTCACAGGAAATGATGATCTTTGCAAAGAATTTTTAGAACAAATGAACAAGAAATTTGAAATGCCAATGTTTGGTGAAATCAAATTATTTGTTGGTCTTCAAATTCAATAGAATAAGAATGGCATCTACATCACTCAATCTAAATACATCAAGGAGATACTGAAAAAGTTTGTTATGGAAGACTGCAAACCAGTTGGGACTCCTATGTGTACTGGATTAAAACTTACCAAGGATATGAATCAAAGGAAGTAGATCAGACATTGTATAGATCTATGATTGGAAAGTTGCAATATGTAGTGCACACAAGACCAGACATTGCCCTTGTAGTAGGAATTGTAGCAAGATTCTTAGCAAAACCAAAAGAAAATCATATGATGGCAATCAAAAGGATCATGAGATACTTAAAAGGAATTGAAGAATATGAATTATGGTATAAACTTGGAGAAAATTTGGATCTAAAGGTGTTTACTGATGCAGATTGGGTAGGAAATATTGATGACAGAAAGAGCACAAGTGGAGGAGCTTTCTTTCTTGTAAAAATGTTGGTTTCTTGGACAAGCAAAAAGCAAAATTGTACATCTCAATCCACAGCAGAGGCTAAATATGTTGCAGTAGCAGTAAATTTCTCAAACATTGTGTGGTTCAAATAATGATTGGAAGGTATGAAGCAAGAAATCAAAGAACCTGTTGTTATGTTTTGTGATAACACAAGTGTAATTACCATCTCTGAGAATCTAGTGATGCATTAAAAAACCAAGCATATTGCCATAAAGTATCACTTTGTTAGAGAATTGGTGCAAGAAAAGGAAATAAGATTGGAATATTTCCATACAAATGAACAAATTGTTGACATATTCACAAAGCCTTTACCTAAGGATGCATTCTTGTATCTAAGAGGTAAGTTAGGGGTCATTCCCCTATCTGAAGCTCACTAAAATATAGTTCTAGTGATGCATCAACAAAAACAGAATTGAAGATCTATTAGTTGGTGTAGCAAACCAATGAAGACATTACATATGAGTCAATACATCAGGTACAATGCTATTCATTTTTTTGAGTTGTCTTTGGCATGTGTTGTCAAAGAGGGAGAATATACTGTCATATCTTTCTAAAATTTGCAAAATAATAAGAGTTTGTGCAAGAGGGAGAGATTATTATGAAAGAGGGAGTTTGTTGTATTTGAAGAAGAAAATGAAGTATTTTGTCAGTAAAAGACTTGTTTTCAAATTTTATTTTTCTATGACATGTTGTGTTGTCATCAATGCCAAAGAGGGAGATTGTTGGATACAATTGTTCAATTGTGTGTTGTCTTTGATATCACACAAATGTCATATCAGTCATCATATAGAGTCTACTGAGCTCAGAAGGTCAGCAAGGCAAATGATAGTGTCTACCGAGCTCAGAAGGTTAGCAAGGCAAAAGACAGTGTCTACTGAGCTCAGAAGGTTAGCAAGGCAAAATGACAGAATCTACCAAGTCCAAGAGGTTAGTAAAGAAAACTTGCAGTATCTACCAAGTAAACAGTTCTTATCAAGCTAACTCGGTCATCAAAGGAAATGTGGCAAAAATAGTTCTTACTGAGCTCACTCGGTCATCAAAGGAAATGTGGAAAAAGTAGTTCTTACCAAGCTCTCATGAAGGAATTCAGTTCTTATCGAGTAAACTATTCAGCCAAAGGATTTTACGAATATCACAATGTTAACCAAGTCAAGAAGGTTAACTTAGGAAATTTCTAGAAATAGTATTTACCGAGCAGGGTTGGCCTGTAAAGGATTTCATTGTTTTATGAAATAACGTTTATTTGTTTAGAGTAATATTTGTAGCTAACTGATGTATGGTTTATTGATAAATGTAACATGTAAATGGGCCAACTTGACAATCTGAATGGTATAATTAAGAGGTCAAGTTGCGAATTTTAAGTGTGAAGTGGAAGTGTGTGTGGAATTAATGCGATATGAAGACTGATTATTGTGAAAGCAAATTTGAAGGATGATCATATATCATTGAGGAACAACAAAGCTATACTTGATCAAGGAGGATCTAATAATGCTGAATAGAGACCTATAGTCAGCAAATTCAGTTGCATCTTGCTTAGGTCAATTTATTGTTGCTTTCTAACCATTGTAGTAGTGATTTCAAATCTCTTAATAGAGTTAGTTTAACAACCATTTTGTAAATCCTCTAATAAGGTGACAGTTCTGTTGAATTGTTCTAAAGACCTCAAGCAAGGCCACTCCTAACAAGGTGATTAAATCCTCCTAATAGGGTCACACCTAACAGTGTGTATTGTAACCTTTAACAGGGTTGGCTCCTAACAGGGCTCACTTTAGAAGAGTGAAAAATTGGTGACTAATTACTTGGTGATTTTTTCTATATTGAGTTTCCACATTAAATCTAGTGTCTCTTGTGTTCATTTTTTTTCGATTGCATGCATGTTTGCTTGAAAATAAGTAACAGTTTAATTTATTGAGTCACAACATTTTTGTTATGTTTACCGAGTATCAGCAGCAACTAGATCTTTAAGACATCTAAGAGATCTGTGGATTAATTTTTGTGAGTAACTGATTAATTCCAACAGTACTTATGTATTTGCTTATATGATTATGTATGTGATTATGGACATTGTAATTGAGACTTAAACTTATTAATATTTTTTTTCTTAAATGTGACTCAACGTTAAGGAACCCTTGAGGAATTGAAACTATATTTGTAATTGATTACATGTTCTTGATGTGTATGTATATATTACTTCTGCATTATTGTTACTTTGATGTTGTTTAAAATTTAGAAAAAAAAATCAGTAAACTTTGTAACATATTAGGTTTTTTTTTTTTGGGTTCTCGAGTGGGGCGTTACAATAAGACTACGCGCAGTAGTCCTATTTCCGCTACATCAATAGAGTTGTGTATAGCATGCCGCCAATTAACAGGGTATAAACATTTTCAAAGGGTAAGTTTGTTTATTTTATTTTATTTTTAATTTTTATATTTTATTCAATTTTTAATAATTATAATTTATGTTAACTAAAATTTGTGTTATTTAATTATATTAATTTTTATTTATTAAATATTAAATATTAATTAATATTATTCTTATTAATAATCATTATTAAAATATTATTATTTGTAGTAATTATTATTATTAATAGATTAATTAATATAATTTTGTTGAAATTTAAATAGTTATTATTATTATAATAATGTAATGATTATTATTTAATAACAGTTTATTCAAAGTTTTGGTTATATTCTTATTATTAAAAATTTAATTGAAATTGGGATTTTTTAAATAAAATTCAGAGTTGTTAAATGGTAATTCATTTTTATATAAATTTGGGGTTTTTATATTTAAGTGACTTTTGATAAGATTTATGAATCTATTATTATTGTGTACTCAGAAACATTAGCAAATTAACACTAAGGAAGTTTTATGTTTTAGAAACCTTAATAATTATAATACTTTGATAAGACAAAAAGGTGAACTCTGATTGTATTCAAAAACTCTATAACTGTAATGTTTAGAAATGAAAACTGAAACTGTGATTGTATGTCAAACCTTGTGTCTTGAAAACAAAAATGAAAACTTGAAAACCTATAAGTGAAAATTGAACCTTTGTGTTTTCAAAACCTAATGTATTAAGAAAGTTACATTTTTATATACTTTTTTTGATGTATGGTTTACTGTTGTGGGGTTTGGATTTGACTTGGTACTTTGACTAAGTCAGGTTATTTACGAAAGGCTTGGGGGTTTTATTCTATAATAATTTTATGCATATGATCTTTTATGCCTGACCATTGTGATGTAGTCACATGTCTTCTATGATGAGTTTGATCTGTTGGTCTATAATGCCTCGCTAAGGGATTCAAAAGAATTAACCTAAAGTTTTACTAAGTTTTTCAAACATTTTTTTGAAAGAAAGAATAACATACATGTCAAACATAAAGTAGCAAAAGCTATAATGTTCAATCATACATAAGAAAACATAATAGATTACATTCCTTAAGGATCCCAAGACATTGAATTACATTTAAATTTAATTAATACCAAGTCTAACAAACACCACATCAACATGAAAGAATAATTAAAAGTCCAAGTCCATTTAAATAATATGCATTTGTTTCGAATATCACTTGGCAATAAAATTTGGAATTTTCAATCATCCACTGTACATGTTATAGGGCATGAAAGGATAAAAGAATATACATTTATAAAAATAGATTACACCATCCCTTTCATATCCATGAAACAAAGTACAATACAATAAGAGAAACCATCCATCATAAAGATATAACTATCCATCATAAAAATACAACCATCCATCATAAAACACAAAGATAGAATGAAAGGAAATGTAGACAAAGAACTCTAGCCATGACATCAATGAATGAATCTCAATGGTAAGAGTAAAAAAGCACTACCACCCGACTGCGTGGTAACCCAAAAAGACCCATTCCCATTATGTTAAGGAGATAGTCTCAAGTACCAAACAAGATATCAATCCAAAAAATTAGAAGTAATATCTAAGTCAAGAAAATCCTAAAATTAATCTAACTCAAAGGTTCTAGAATAACTCGACATCTAGACCTAGAGGCAAACACAGACATGTAGGAAATCTATACTGCTAGTGGACAAGTGTCATCACACGAACCTGCAACTCTAGGGTTACTCAGCTAGTCTTTTAATCCTTCAGCCCCCTAGTGACTCTATGCGGCACCAATATCCTTTTGTACTGACAAGGCATACTAACAAGTCAACTCTAAGGTTACCCAGTTAGTCTTTTAATCCTCTGGCCCCTTAGTGACTTTTTGTAGTACCAATATCTTGTTAATTCATTCTAAACCCATTTAATGAAATGTTATCACTTATTAAATTACTTACAATGAGTTACCTTGGCAGCCACTTTGGGTCTCGACCTCCATTGCAAGCCACTTGCCAACTTAACATACAGATTACCTACCCTAGGCTCATAAAAGTATAAATCAAAGAATCACAATTTTCACCTCAGTCCTATACAAGTGATTGAAAAGCATCAAAAGATAATTCACAATAACACATCAGTTCTCTATGAGCAACTAGAAAGCATCTTGAAAATATAGATTGAAGACTCAAAAAGGTTAAGTCAAATATGTCATAACATTCACCTCAGCTTCACAGAAGAACACTGGAAAGCAATAACGAACAATAAATTCAAACTCATCATAAAGCATGCCAGACACATTACCATGGTTGAGTTTAAAAGATTGAGATCAAAATATCATAATATCACAAACGTAGAACTCCCAAGCCTCTGGTAGACATCTTAAACTGGTCAACACTCTAGTCAACCCAAACCCAAAACATAGACAACATATAAAAAATAGAGTGGTCTCATAGTTTGGTTTGATTTGAAAACACATAGTTGAGTTAACAGTAAGGTAAATTTTTTGTTTTCAAGATATGTTTCAAGTAGATGAGATCCATAGTTTACCCTAACAATTTAACCCATTCTTATATTTGAATAAATTGCACAATTACCATTATTCGATTTTAAGTTCATTGTTCCAAATGACTTAAGGTAATTATTTATTTAAATTATTAAAATAATACCTATTGATTTTTAAATAAAATAATTTACCATTTTATTTAAAATCAATATTGTTAATAGTAATAATTAGATAAATTTAAAATTTTACTAATAACCTTCATTATTAATTAAACTTAATTAAATTAAATTTAACTAAATTAATTAATAATTATATATAAATAACCATATTGATATTATTTAATTATTTATTAAATTAATAAATATTAATAAAACTTATTAGTATAATTAATAATTTAAAATTTAATATAATAAAATTTTAATAAAATAATTTTTAATAAATTAAATTAAAAAATAAAGTAAAGTTAATGTAAAGTGTTTATTTGAAAATGCCTGCCGGCCTTTTAATAAGTTGTCGATCGCAGGCCAACTGCTGCTGTCGTGGTTTGTACTATGGTTAGCGCAGCAGAGATTGCCGCCGAAGGTAAGAAGAAAAAGGGGAAGGAGTGGGGTAAAACCCACCTCCCCTCTTCAATAATTAAAAAAAAAAAAAAATTAATTTAATTATATAAAATTTGTATTTTAATAAGTTCAAAATCAAATACCCCCACCACTATATATATATATATATTATAACAGTTCTAACAATTCATTAATAGGACAAATACGACCAATTAGTCAAATTTTCAATTAAAATTTTTCTTTTCAAATCAAAACCCTTCCTAGTTTAAAACTAATTTCTTTTAATTACAAAACGAGGATTTCCTAATAATTTCAATCCTCACGTAAATAGAGAAATGATATGAATACTAGTACATTCAGATGGAAGATTGAACTTTGGAAGGTAGATATCAATAACCATGAAGAAGATAGGATTATCTAAATAACATAATTTATCTCGGTGAACAAAACTAAGAATCTACCTAGTTTTGATGCTAAAATCGCAAACACCCAAAAGATTTGTGAGAGAAATTTCTTCTCTCAAAACTTTCTGAAAATTCCTTCTCCAAAATTCATGATCCCTCGAAAATGAACCCTCAATTGGTGATAAGGAGTTCTCTTTTAAATTCGGGGCACTAATTGTGCGATCACTCAGGTTGACTCCTTGCTCACAACTTTCAACTCTATATTATCTTTATTTTATGTTTTCATGCATGCTTTATGCAATTAAAATATCTTTATCAAATTCACTTGACTTCTCTTTTTAAATTAATTTATTAAATTTTAATCTCATGCATACTTTATGAAATCTTAGAACTCTTTAATAAATTAATATTTTTTCATGCTTTAATTTATTTTCAAAATGTAAATTGATAAAATATCTATTAAGTTAAGTAATAATAATATTTAGCATTTGTTTAAAAATGATCTCCTAAATATATTATTATTAAATTAAATAAATATTATTACACTCTAAAATTAAACTTATAATTCTATCTTTAAATTTAATTCTTTTTATTTAATTAATTTTCCAATTAATTAAATATAATTAAATATTAAAAATGTCATAATTAATTTTTCATTAAATTAAATCATTCATTTAATTTTTAAATTTGACTTAATCAATAAAAAAATCACCAAAGACCTATAGGACGAAATATGAAAACCCATCATAGAAAAACACATACAAAATCAAATTGATGCATTTGAAAGGTAATCATCTCAGATACTTGTGATAATTTTCTAAGATAATTGGCTTAAAAGTTTAGGATTTGGACTGAAGAATTTACCTCCTCTCTCTTACCATTGAGATAATGTGATAGGGTGCATTCATCTTGGCAATTCAAAGAAGTTGATACTCGGTACTTGTAATTTGCATAAAATCCACACATGTACAAACACATATATACTAAGCTAAATAGGCAATGGTAGGAAGTGGTGCATCATGTAGATCTTGACTAGCAAGTGACTATGACTCCCTTTCTTAACCACATCAGAAACACCATACATAAAGAAAACATACAAACACACCATACACAGGCAGTATCTGGTAAGTATCTATAAGAAAACACATATGATAATCCATCTAACTAATCATCATCAATAACTGAAATCACTGTAATAATCATCATGCATACATGAAGTAAATAATACTAAGTAGTCTCATCATAAAATCAACTAAATATGAAACAATATTTGATAATCTCAAATATAATGCTACTAATCATCAAGCATAAACTGGCCTAAAAGAGTTCAGCAATAATAATAAAATATAAAATATAAACTAGGGGCAGGCACTACATCCACACCCCTAGACTTAGGCTTACTCCTCGAAGCCTACAAGAAAGGTAAAACTAAATAACTCATAGTGCAGGTCCCGTTGGACCCTTTCCCCATGTAGGAGGATATGACTCCATTGAGAACACTCTCTGGGACCTACCCATGTCTCCAACCATAGGTTCTGAAGCTACAGGTCTCTTGTCTAAGAATTGTGATTTCCATTAAGGGCAATAGGACAACTTGTGTCCACATTGTCCACATGAGAAATACTCTCCACTGAAACTCCTCTACACTCTAGGTGTACTAAACTATTGAATGCTACCCCCACTAGCATAAGATTGGTTGCTCTACACAAGCTGAGTGCACTGATTTCACTTCTTATGCTGAGTGTTATGATAGCTCCTAGTATTGGAACCACTACCACCACTCTGTGTTGGAGGATGAGTTCCTCCCTGCTGCTAATTACCTCTAGAAGGAGGTTTCCTACTATCACTTGCTCCCTGATTACTCTTGGATCCTAATACTGTAGGTACTCCTACAAAACCTCCATGTCCTAGGTTAACACTCTACTCTACAAGGGTGGTTCAATATACTGCGTCTTTAAGGGTTTTAGGTTCAAACACCTTAACACCCCCAACTAGATGGTTGTTCAAGCCTCTAATGAAATGTTGTGCCAATTGTGTTGGGTTATCACTAATTCTTAAATAGGGCATGATCTCATAGAATTTGCGGTCATACTCTACTACGGACATAGTGACCTATCTCATGTTGTGAAATTTATATGCCCTATGCTGGTTCCATTCCTCTAGTAGGAATCTCTCATAGAAGTTTTCTAGAAATAACTCCCATGTGACTTTGTTCATGTTTATGCCCAACTTCTTCTCTTCGATAGTCCACCAAGTGGCTCTAAAGAGTTCTAGTTTGGTAACAACAAACCTTGTTTTGACATTAGTGTCAAAGTCCTGAATAGCAAAAACCTTGTCAAGAGCAATAAGCCACTGCTCGACTACATAACCTGAACCCAACCCATTAAAGGGTTTGACCTTGGACCTCTGAAGGTCCTTCATCTAAGCATACACAATCAATCTATGTCAATCCCTCTAAGGGCTCCCAGACCTAGGTCTATGCTCATGTCCTGCTTGGTGTGCTCCATCCTGGCCATGAACATGAAGTAGGTGATCAATAATGGTTTTCATCATTTGCCTCAGGTCAACTGCTCTATATGGTTCTCTTCTTGCTGCTCACTGACATGATCTCCCCTATCCTCTTCTTGATTAGGGCCTTCATGGATAGACTCATTACATTGATGTTTCTACCTCATCCACAACTTCTATCATGGCCTAGGCTACAACCTCTAATAGAAGATCTCATCCTCGATACCATCCTACAATAATATCGAAGATATAAGATGCTATAATAACCATAACCCATACTACTATAAAATATAGATAAAAGACACTTGTTTTGAAATCAGTATAAGTTCAATTTTCTGTTTTGCCTATTTTAAGGTTTCAATATATTTCAGTTTTGAAGTATAAGTGTTCAAGTTTGAAAGTATACAACTAAAACTTTAAGTTCAGTTCAGTTCAAGTTTTAGTTTGAAATAAATATACATAACAATTTAAATTTTGTTTTAGTTCAACTAGTTAACAAATAGTGGCATTCCAATATGCCTAGAGCTCCCAGTGTAGAACTCGAGCTCTAATACCAGATGTAACACCCCGCCAAGAGATCCAAAAGAATTAACCTAAAGTTTTACTAAGTTTTCCAAACATTTTTTTAAAGAAAGAATAACATACACGTCAAACATAAAGTAGTGAAAGCAATAACATGAACCAACTCTAGGGTTACTTTGGGTAGTCTTTTAGTCCTCTGGCCCCCTAGTGACTCTACGCGGCACTAGGATTCTTTTGTACTAAGAAGGCATACTAACGAGTCAACTCTAAGGTTACTCGACTAGTCTTTTAATCCTCCAGCCCCTTAGTGACTTTCTATAGTACCAATATCTTGTTAATTCATTTTAAACCCATTTAATGAAATGTTATCACTTATTAAATTACTTACTATGGATTACCCTAGTAGCCACTTTAGGCCCTAGCCTCTATTGTAAGCCACTTTCCAACTTAACATACAAATTACCTACCCTAGGCTCATAAAAATACAAATCAAAGAATCACAATTTTCACCTCAGTCCTATATAAGTGACTAAAAAGCATCAAAAGATAATTCACAATAACACGTCAGTTCTCTATGAGCAACAGGAAAGCATCCCAAAAATACTAGTCGAAGACTCAAAAAGGTTAAGTCAAATATGTCATAACATTCACCTTAGCTTCACACAAGAACACTGGAAAGCAATAACGAACAATAAATTCAAATTCATCATAGAGTGTACCAGACACATTACCCTAGTTGAGTCTAAAAGATTGAGATCAAAACATCATAATGTCACAAACACAGAACTCCCAAGCCTCTGGTAGACATCCTAAACCAGTCAACTCTCTAGTCAACCCAAACTCAAAACATAGACAACATACAGAAAATAGAGTAGTCTCATAGTTTGGTTTGATTTGAAAACACATAGTTGAGTTAACAGTAAGGTAAAATTTTCATTTTCAAGATATGATTCAAGTAGATGAGATTCACAGTTTACCCTAACAGTTCAACCCATTCTTATATTCGAATAAATTGCACAATTACCCCAATTCGATTTTAAGTTCATTGTTCCAAATGACTTAAGGGTAATTATTTAATTAAATTATTAAAATAATACCTATTAATTTTTAATTAAAATATGTAGTGCTTGCTCTCGTTCACATCTTTCTAGACACATTATTGTTGTTATTGTCGAACTATGTTAGACTAGTTTTATGTTGATGGATTAGTAGCATTGTTTCGAGACTATCAGATATTATGGATTCAGTTGATGTATGATGAGATTATTTAGACTCTACATTTCATTTATGCATGATGATTATTACATTGTTTTCAGTTATTGATGATGATTAGTTAGATGGTTTATTATCACATGTGTTTTATTATGGATACTTACCCCATACTTGCATGTGTATGGTGTGCGTGTTTGTTCATATGTATGGCATTTCTGATGTGGTTAAGGAAGGGAGTCGTAGTCACCTGCTAGTCGAGATTTACACGATGCACCACTTCCTGCCATTGCCTGTTTAGCTTAGCATTATATATATTGTATGTACATGTGTGGTTTTTATGCAGATTGCAGGTACTGCGTATCGACTTCTCTGAATTGCCAGGATGAGCGTACCCTATCACACTGTCTCAATGGTAAGAGAAGGGAGATAAATTCTCAAGTCCAAATCCTAAACCCCTAAACCATTTGTCCTAGTGAGGTAGGACAAGTATTTGGATATTTTACCTTTCGAATGTGTCGGATGACACAATTCATGATTTTTAAGCCTTTAGACTGATTTTGTATGAATTGTTCTATGATGGGTTTTCATATTTTATCTTGGAGGTCTATGGTGAATTTTCTATTAATTAAGTCTTAATAGATAGATTTAATTAAAAAATTAATTATTTGGAAAAAATTAATATAATATCATGATCTTTTGATATTTTGATTATAATTAGTTAAATGAGAATTAATTGAGAAAAGAATTAAATAAAAGAAATTAGAAATTAAAATTAATAATAATAATAAAAATAATAAATAAGTAATAAATAAATAATAATAATAAAAGTAATAAAAGAATTAAAATAAAATTTGTAAGCTTGCCTAGGAGTAAACATACCTCTTGATTGCACATATGTCAACAACACAGGGGTTAGCGCACAAATTAAGCACATGGTGTCTACAACCTTATGACTCATCTAGAAGGTTGGAAAAGCTCATGCTTAGTTGTCAAAATTTTATAGTTGTTTTTAGAGACATTCTAGGTGCTTCCTGAGAGTTCTTTATATTTAGGCACCCCTAGAAGCTTAGGGAGAGCATTTGGAGAGCATTTTTGGAGGACTCAAGAATGTGGGAGAAGGAAGGAGCTTGCTCTGCAGTTTCTGAGGAGAAGCAAATTAGCATGAGTATCCGGGTAGACACTTGTAATTTTGCCTATGTTAATTCCGCTTCTTGCACTTCCTGTCTTCTTCGTGTCTTCTGAGTGTTTTCTGAGGATTTTCACATGTTGGTTGTATGCATTTTGTCATTTTATATGAGAAATTTTCATATGCGTAGATCTGATGAAATTATGGGGCTAGGGTTAAAATTTATAATCAAACCCATTAGGAGAATTATTGGATAAATTTAGAGAACAAATATTTTATAGGGAAATTCTTAAGATTGGAAGCCTTTCAAATTATGTATATGTCTCATTTTAAAATATACATATGTGTTCAAATCTGCATACTTGTTTATATATATATATATATATATATATATATATATATATATGTATTCATTTAAAAATGTTGCTGTCATATCACAGTAGAATAATGTTTAATGAAATTCTGTATTAAAAAAAAAAAACGAATTTCAAAATTTTATTATGAGCTGAATGTTTAATAAAAACGTTTTGAAATTTTTTTATTAAAACTTTGGGGGGGGATGGAACCCGCGCCCCCGTACTCGCTGTCCTCGCAGGTACCTACTGCCGCAGGTACTTTGATGATAGAGGGTACAAAGTACCCGCTATCGTCGTAGGCCCTGCGACCGCAAGGTACCGCGTGCCGATGACAGTACTTACACATATATATGTGTTATGCGATTTGATGGGTGCAAAATCAAGTTTATTTCACATTACTTTTGCTACCAAGGTGCCAAAAGAAGTGGTTTTCACCAAGGCACATTTGGGTGGACCCACAATAATGGGTTACATTTTTTTGCCTAAACTGACACTGAACTATGAATTTTTAGAAAGAGCTGAAGCTATTTGAATATTGATAATGCTCCTATAGAAAAGATAAGTCATGATAAGCCAAGACCATAGAAAGGTGTGCTCATAGATGTTGATAGGGTGATGAAAGAGAAATGGTAGTAGGAAGAGTATATGGAGGATAAGAGTTCATGTATAGAAAGGAGGTGTAAGCTTTAGAGGATTTCATGTGGGTAGCTAAAATATTGGACAAGATCAACATTGACACACACCTTGAAGGGTATTGGAACAATGGAGGAATCATGGATGAAATAGCTTGAGATTTAGATGTATGAGGTGGTAGAAGAGATTTGGAAAAAAGTGGAGTGAAAGGCTTTGGAATATTTTTAGAAAGATTTTTGAAAGAATATGGAATGGAAGCCTTTGGAAGCTTGAATGTCAACTTTGAAGTATTTTCAATATTCAAGTCTTTCAAAAGAGACTTGGGAATCCATATAGCTTTAGATTTTCTTTCGGATACTTCAAAACACATTTCTTCAATAATGGGTTTAGGAACCCATATTTTCTTTGATTTAGCTTTTTTAATAGTGGACTTTTGTGGTCTCTTTTGTGCATTCTCCTTCTTAGCATTCACATGTCGATTAGATGGGACATAGTGATCTTTCTTTTTCAATGGATTCTTATGTTTATTCTCACTTCCAAAGGACTTGGGATTTGTGGATGAATAGGGCTTATATGACTGGTTTAGGTGGATAGATGGGTGATAATTCATCAAGGATGAGCGTCTTTGTTGATCTTGAGGTATGATGAGAGAGCTAGGAGTGGAAAATGTAGGAGATGACGGAACATAAGGTCCCAATATAGATGGAAGGTTTGAAGGCTTTAGCTTTGATGGATAAGGACCAAGGATAGACTTAGGAGATGCAAATGGATAGTGAAAAGGGACATCAACATCTTTAGAGTGAGCAACGTGGTCAAAGCCATCAATAGACTCATGAGTAGCTTTGACAGGAGCAACATTTTTAATAGGAGCACTTGAAGCTTGAGTAAAATTTTGAAGTGGATATGGAGAAGTAGAACATGAGGGGACACTTTGATCTTGACAAGTAGCTTTGGATAGCATAGGAAGAGAACTTTTCTCATAATTTTTAGTAAGCTCAAGGGAGATAGTGGATGTGATATCTTCATCATACTTAGGAGGTGGACAAGATATAGGATATGGAATGGAAAAATCTTGAAAGAGATGAACGGGTGCTTGATCTTGATCTTTCTTGACATTTATAGCTTTTTCTTTTTCAGAGTCCTCTTGACATGGAGCCACTTCTAAGGACAAGGGAGAATGAAGAGTGAATGGAGTAGTGCTTGGATTAGGCATAGTAGTGCATGAAGGTTGAGGATGTTTAGGATTAGTAGCATGGAAAAGGTTTGCAGCCAAGTGAAGGTTAGCTTGAGTTTCTTTTAGAGGTAGCCCTTGAGGATACATGTAGTCAATGTGGAAAGCATTAGGTTCTTTATGTGATAGAGGCATGTTGGAAAGCTTTGAAGTGTTGGGAGATGCATGAGTGTTGGAAGAAGTGGAAGATGTAATGGAGCCACTACTAGACATAGGTTCATCAATGTAATCTTGCTCAAGAGAAGTATCCTCAGCACATGAGTCACTAGAGGTTCCAATAATTCCATTATCAATAAGATCTTGGATTTTATGTTTTAGGTCAATGCAATCTGAAGTACTATGCTCATTATGTTGATAATAAGCACAATAGATATCCAAGAATGGGTTTCCATATGAGCTAGACTTAGGTAATATGATGATCTTATTGCCAAAAAGTTTTTGCAAAGTGTCATCATAAGAATCTTCCAAGGGAGAAAAAGTTCTATTAGAAACATGTCTAGGATATTCTTGTTGTTTCTCAAGTGAATATAATGCATTCATTTCTTCATCATTTTCTTGGTCAAAGATAGGTTTATCATGATATTTTGGCCTAGGCTCAAAGGAGGTATCACTTGCTTGTTATCTAAAGAGGTCTTTAGATCTAGAAGATGAAGACATTTGATATCTTGAAGTAGAGCATGTAGACCTAGAAGAAGAGGATGACCTAAAAGAAGGTGACTTACATTCATGTAAAGACCTTAAGGAAGATTCATGTAATGATGCAATCTTTTCCTCTAACCTTTTCTCAAGTTTAGAATTCATTTCTGTCATGCACTTAGAGAGATGAAGGTAAGAAAGATCATTTGTCTCTTCTAGTTCTTTGTATTGCGCATATAGATCTTGAAACTCTTTAGTGACATGGAGGATATCATGATCATCTAGATTTGGTTGAAGTTTGGTAGCACAAGGTTTAGATCCCATAGTTTTAGATGCAAAGCCAAGCATAAAAGAGTCTAGAAGATAACTTGATGTTGAAACTATAGGAGGTAGAGTATTCACTTGCCAAGATATTAGAGAGAGATTAAAATGACTTTTCAAACAATATGTCCAAGAAACTTACGACATGAATGACTCAAGTCAATAGCTAGGAAAGATGCCCAAATAGCCAAATAGATAGAGCAAGCAGGGTGACAAATGAACAACTCTCCAACCCAAGAGTGTAGTCAAGAAATCAAGGCAACCATTTTAGCAAAAGGATAACTAGCAAGCATGCATAGATCATGAAGACAAAAAGACCAAGAGCACTAAAACCAAAGAGTCACTTTAAGCATGTTCAAGAACTAGAGACTTAGCAAATCAAAGTCAAATGATGAGACTCCCCTTAGCAAGCAACACAAGAAAAAATGTTAAGACTTGATGCTTTGACTTGGTTGACAAAGTTTGACAATAGTTGATAGCATAGCAAGTTTGATGTTCAAAAGCAATTTCTTTCCAAGCAAGATAGTGACACATGGAGTAGTCTTCAAACAATCAAGCAAGGGACAAAGCAACCTTGCATGATACAAGCATATGTGACGTCTCAAAAGAATTCCCTAGAATTATCATCATGTGTATGTTCAAAACATTTTCACTGGTATACCACATTTGAGAACACATCAAGCAATATCTACCTAAAGGACATGGTTCATTACTCAACAACTTGGACCATGCTTGATGCTCCTTCACCTCACACCAAGTGGTTTCCCACAAGAGATATTGGCTTTGTCATGGAAATGCCATAAGCATAACCAAGGGAACACAGATGGTGAGTGTAAAATCTTGGGGTGATCCGGGTAGTCCACTAGGATCGATCCTTGCACCAAGAAGTTGAGCAGCTAAAAAAGGTAGTTACTAACTTAGGGTGTTTAGATAGGGCTTTCGTTCATAGTGTTCCTCTTGCTCCCAAGTACGGGACACCTCACCTTGCGATGAGTAACCGATCTTGCGATCACAAGAGTACCTTAAGAATTCTCGCCTAGTGATTTTCTTATGGTTGAAATCCCATAAGCTATCACACTAGAAGAAGACAAACACTACGTCTACCAAGGTTTTGTGTATTTGATAGCATTGATTTTATAGTGGGTTGGAAGAGCCGGGTAATCTGCTTGTCCCCACTTGGATTGTTCCTCTTAGGTTGTCCGAGAGCAGGCCCTCTAAAGGATTTTAACTACACAAAGTGGATCAACTTTTGGAAGTCAAGATTTTTGGTTCACCACAAGGGTGAAGAGTATACTCTCCTATTCCAATCGTTTTCTCCCAAACACGCCAAGAAGATTTAGTTACCCCTTGCTTTTGAAACCAAATGGCAAGTCAAGATTTTTGATTCACCACAAGGGTGAAGAGCATACTCTCCTATTACCAAAAGACTCCAATCACAAGTTTTATGTGCCTATGAAAAATGAGAAATTAGTCAATGCCACACATGAAAACAAAAAAGCAAGAATTTTTGGGTTTTTATGCTTTGGGCAGCCCTGCAAACAATGTTAGTAGCCCTTGCACATTTGAAGCTTTGACATGCGTTCTTTTTATGCAATGTTTCAATTTTTTTTTCATAAGGATGGCAACCTGTAATCACAACTTGTTAGCACCAAAAGTTAGTGTGAAATAACATAAAAATATGCAATAAAAAGTGGTGAGTTGCCTCAAAAAAATCCAATTTATCTTCCAACCAAGTGCATGCAAAGAAAGTGCAAGTTAATCACAAATGCTCTCATTTTTACTCTTTGATTTTGACCTAGTCAACAAGATTGGACTTGTTTGCTATGATTTCATATCCAAAAATAAAAATGAAAAGAAGAGACCCCTATTAAAACTTAGAGAGCTTTCAAAAAATGCAAAAAATTTTAAAAAACTCTTCGTTTGCGCTCTAGAGATCAATTTTGTCAAAAATAGGCCAAATTCATCAAATCGAGTTTTTGATCCTTAATAAAACCTCAAAATTCAAAACACAAAGAAAGAACCCCCATTAGAATTGAAAACCCTTTCTGGAAATGTAAGTTTTTCTAAAAAAGACGTTGAGATGCGACTAGAAATGACTTTTTATGAAAAAAAAGAAAATATCATAACTTTCACAAATCACGTTAAAATGCTTTGAAAATCGGATTGAAATATTTTGGATACATACCCAACCTGCAAAAAAAAATTTAGAATCAAAATCCAAGCGGTTTAAAAGATACGATCAAATCTTTAAACCAACTAGATTTTTGGCCTTCAAACCAATCTACTTATGGGTTGGCCTTAAAATCAAAGTGATAATCCTAAAAAAGCACTTAATTAGATCCAATATGCTGCTGTAAAAAAATTAGAGATGAAAAATAAAAGCAAATGGAGCTAAAAATTTGATTCAAGCCCCATGGTGGGCGCCAAAAATGTACACTCGAAAGTGTCACGCTCTAAACCATTCTATCCAAACGATTCCATGAGTTGGGAATGTTTGAATGCCGGCTTAGAGCTCCCTATCCACAGAGTGCAAAAAACTAGTATTCAATCATGAAGGCTCTCAACCAAGCCTTAGAAATGTGCTTCTTGCTAGTAAACCATGCAATGGGAGGTTCTTTGAGACAAGAGCAAGAGTGCAAATATCTTCAAGGAATCCCTCAAGAATGCAATGCAACTATGGAAACTAAGCTAAGATGATAATGCAAAATGCAGCTATGCTAAGCATGTATGAGAGTGTTACAATACTGTTATTTAAACTATGTGAGATAGATCATTACAAGAAAATAACTAAACTAGCATGTAAGTATGAATCTAAACTAGTGTGCAATGGTAATGAGAGAATGAGACAAGAAATGAGAAGTTCTCCACAAAGCTCCAAAGAAACCTGTTAGAAAACTTGTAGCATAACAATATTCAAAAGATGGATTCTTTGAGGGGGAAAGCTCTCTCATTTTTAAATTCGTACGAACGGTAGAGATCAAGATGAAGATGGTGGATGATCAACGGTGAAATTCGAAAATAGGTGTGATCCATGTGCACACACAAGTCAACCAATAGAATATAAGTTCACTTGTCATATAAGACAAAAGTCACAATGCCTTTTCTTTTAATTGCAAAATAGAAAAAGGACTTTATGTGTGCACTTTAAGTGGGTTAGAAGAATGGGGTCTTTTATTTAATTAAAAGGGGACATGTTCTTTTAATCAAATAATGAACTTAGGATAGCATAGTCAAACTATAGGTTATAATCAAATTAATTGATTATTAGCAATTTGGTCTAGGTAAGTGATTAAATCAAATTAGCCAAAATGCTAAGAAGGGGGCTAATAGTCTAGATGACCATTTTTAAGTGATTACACAACTAATGATAGAAATTCTCACAAATCTCTCTTATTAAATATTAATTCAATACTCTTAGAATGATTGATATTATTTAAGACATTCATTAAATGATTAATTAGTTAACCTTGATTATATTTCTTATGTTAACAATAATTATTCTCTATTGATTAATCTATATATCTTTTAATCATCTTAAATAATCATATATATTGAGCATAGTATTATTTATAGAGATATAAGTGATGGATCATGACATTCCATATGGCTATTTTTCAACCCATTGGGAAGTTCAATCATAGATAAATGTGAATGTTCACAAGGAGGCCTTTGTTGGTATCTGTCAATTTTGCACAACCTTGATAAAATGTGACCACAAAACCAACATATTTTTTTTGTATTTTCCCATTTTATGATGAATGCAATTTCTAATCAATGCAACTATATGAATTCCTATTTTAGCCACATGTTTGAAAATAAAATAATGAAGATAGAGTAATGAGAGGTTAAAGAAAATTAATGAAAAGGAAATTCCTAACGGCCAATAACCCAAAGCAACAATACATCTACAAATTTAATTACCAAAAGTATCTAATAGGAAACCAATGAAATTAGGAGCAACACTTCCTCAACTCTGCTGATGCAATCATCAATGGGAACTTTAATATAATCGAAAGAAGTTTCATGATTCATCAAATTATGTAGCCACAAAAAGTGTGGGCATATGAGGAAAAAAAATAGACAAGAGCAATAGTGATCCTTTCTCCAATTCATCACAATAGTGGAATTTGTTAACATAATGCAAACATGAGATCTAAAAGATCCTACAATTATCATAACATAGTAAAACCATTAGTTCCATTACTATTCATGAATGTAAGTTCAGAAAAAATAACATACTTTGACAAGATTTACTACACTTAGAATGAGAGCAGCTGTAGCATTTATTATTGCATCAAAATATTGGCTTGGAGTACATATCACATTCATGTATTTATAGTGATCCCTATCCTTCATATGATGATAGGAGTGAGGGTTCTTCTAATGCAAACATTATGCTAAAAACTAATAAAAAAAGATAATTATATACAAACTAACTCTCTAAATGGTGATAAGTAGGTCTCCACCCTTGTTTATATCAATTAATGGGTACAAGAGCCTTTACATAAGTTAAAAAAATAGAAGAAGAAGAAGAAGATAAGAAGAGAGAGGTCATAAGATGATCCAGGAGTCACTACAACTTCAAAAAATATAAGATTGGCCTTCTCTAGGCATTTCTAGGAGCTAAACTATTATAAAAATGCACTTTTGATGCATGGAATGCTCACAAAATGGAATTGGTAGTTAATTGACGATGCACTGCAACTGATCCAAAACTATTAGCTCACCTCTGTATTTGACACACCTTGTTGAAAGCACACCTCTGTGTTAGGTGCACCTTTTGAAAAGAGTACCTTATGAAAAGTGCACCTCTAGGTGACATGACCAAAATTGACATAATTTTCTAAGTCCACAATTTTCCAAAGTGATAGAATTTTTCTAAGTCCCCAATTTTTTAAAAGTGACATAATTTATTCTAAGTCCATAATTTTCCATTTCCAACATCTGGGTCTTGATAATCTTCAACCAAATTGATATTTGGATGTTCCTATTTGAAACATTTGGATGGAAAAGGTGATTTGTTGAGGATATGAAAAGTCTAAAGCTTCATATTTTTCCCTTATTTCTCTGTGGAAATCATGAACATCTTGCCTTATTTTTGCAAAATCATCTAGCTTCGAGGGCCACTCCCTCACTGTCTCCTCAAATTTGAAAATGTTTACAAATATCATCCTTAGAGGATATTGCTTCAGATGATGCTTGAATTTTTGTACAACTATTTTCATAAAGCATAGTTTTGGTTTGGAATCATCATGAAGAATCTGTAAGATGGCTGCACTATAGTTTTATCCACTTCTAGTAGTTGGACATGTGTTCTTCTCTACATATCTTGGATACCTTCATACATAGATAACACAACCTTATTACCAACCTATATATTCTCAATATAATCATCAATATTATCTAGTTCTTCTCTAGTATAAAATCTAGCAACTTTCAATATTTCTCACTTTTGAGTGCAAATGCATGAAGTGTGACTTCTTGGTCACTCCTTGGAACTTGAAAGTCATGGGTTTGAGTGAAATCTTAGCTACTACAGAAGATAAGAAAGACATGGTAATCTTGGGCACCTAGGGGACCTCTAGATTTTTTGGATATGCATACTTGCACACCTTTAAAGACAATTTATTCACTAAACCTTCAAATTATGCACCTTCACACTTACACACATGCACACCTTGGGACCTTTAGGACCTTGTGTATATGTAAGATTTCAACATTTGAGCACCTACACAATTGCGCACCTTCACACTAGTGCACCTTTGCACTAGCGCATCTTCAAACTTAGCACACATTTGGACTTAATGCACCTTCACACTAGCACACCTTCACATTTAGTACACCTTCAAGGAGTTCGAAAAGGTGCTCAATTTGCCAAAAAATTAAAGTTATTAGATTTGAAAATGATTTCTTGGTTTTTCTCAAATGAGGTGTGGGAACACCCTTGTGTACTTATTCCTGATCCTTTTGATGATTTATGTCATCTTTATAGTCCAAAATTTCCATGCACTTGAGCTTTTTCTACTTATTCTATCTGAAAACCTAAGGTGCCTATGTTGAATATGCACATGAAAATACTATGGTAATCTTCACTGCTACAGATGATGAGGATGCCACAATGACCTAAAATAAAGATAAACATCAGTATAGTGGTACTAGGAAGTAAAAATGATTCTTAATGACTAGACCTAACTGACAAAAACTTTTAGAAATTGGTCAAATACAGAAAAAATCTACAATTGTACACTAGTACACCTATGTAGGTGTGCTAACTAGATCAAGTGTCATGATTTGCACACCT
Source organism: Cupressus sempervirens (assembly GCA_028749045.1). Taxonomy (NCBI): domain Eukaryota; kingdom Viridiplantae; phylum Streptophyta; class Pinopsida; order Cupressales; family Cupressaceae; genus Cupressus; species Cupressus sempervirens. The sequence continues at coordinate 483,228,322 of CM053787.1, read as the reverse complement.
AGAAAGGGGTGCACCTAGTGCACTTTAGGAAGGTACACTTATGTGTACCTACAAAATAACTCAAGGCATCATACATGTCACACCTTGTTAGGGTATGCATGTGCACTGGGTGGGCTTGTGCGCACCTTTGGCCTTTATGCAAAACTTGATCTTCCTGACTAGAAATTTTGAATGATGCTAACCAACTAGACTCCTAAACTTGAACTACAAATGTTCCTCTCCTTGAGGCACCTTGGAAGATACCCTATTTTGAGGAATGAGCTTTTGGGAGTCAAATTTAAAAAGGGTGGGGTCCCTATTTTTGAAGTAAAAAATGGGCGTGTGTTTTGGAACTACAACAATTCCTTGCTTCTTTTTGTTCCCCTTTCATGGATTTTCAAGTGTAATTTCCTAATTTGCAAGATTTTTTTTGCATGAAGATGTGAGTAGATTTAGTAATTCTTGTAAATAAAGGTGGTAGGTGAATTGGTTAGGGAAAGAAGTTAGTTTCCCACCTAAGAGGCATAGATAGAAGTCTATAAATAAGAAGATCACTAACTATTCTGGGGTCGATAAAATAGATGATTTTATCTTCCATTTCATTGAAACACCATTGTTATTAATGAAATAGTACCATCCTTTTATTTTTAATGTCTTCCTTAGAGCTATGTTCAACCCAATGTTATTTTAGACTATTATTAGGATATAGGAATCCTGGATTGCTTGCTATGGGATTCATTTGTATTTGAATGTAGTGAGATCTATTTATTTTGTCACTATTATCTTCCTTGGCTTGTATAAAACTAAATGATTTTTTTTACTTTGGTACTCTTTCATTTGCAACACTTAGTAATGTTATGATTGATTAATCGAGCATGTATTTAAGTTGTCCTATCATTCAAGCATGTATTATTGATCATTATAGTGCAAAATTAGATTATAGGTAGATTAAATATCTATCTGTATAGTCTCTTTATTTTCTATCATTTATTTTCAGTAACCCACCCCCCCACCATTATTTTTTCCCAATCTAGTTCATGTGATTCCCCACTGAATCTTATGCATGCAAAGACTCGTTGAAGACTTTGCTTGCCTTATTATAGATATAATCACCCTCATCCAAATTTTCCTATTCCTTCCATGATAAATACTTGATCTATAGGAGCTTGGGAGTCAAGAGTTCGTCTCTACACTTTTTTAGGTGATATTGGTTGGACATTCTAGTATGATGATAATTATTACTCTATTGGCAGTGTGTGAAATAAAGTTTTAGCAACAGATGAATGAGGCTAGAAGGAGGGCTTCTTGAGCCTTCACACAATTCACTTGCCTTGCATTAGTGAATCTTGGTTGTTAGAGTAATTAAATATTTCCTAATTGACTCTAGTTTTCTTAAGCTAAAGTTTAGGTATCTAATATTTAATTCTTTTATTAATTATTATGATGCAACCTAGGTTAGATCTTTTTAGGGTTTCAATCTCCTTTATAGGGATGATCTCTCATTGTAAACATTATTCACTTTTGATAATAGCAATATCTTTTTTTCTCATCAAGAATGTCTCATCTATTGATATGGGAATTCCAGCTTCCATAGCTTTTGCTTCTCTTTTTGTGAAAATTGTTTGAATGTAGGTAATTCTTAGGAGCTATGGGATTAATATTTCATCAACTTCAACATGGTATTAGAACTCTAGATATTCATGCCCCTATTATTTTTGTGAGAGATTTGACATTGGTTTTCAGATCTATGGCTTTTAGAGGGTTTTGTATTAGATCTAACGGGGACCTAAGTTTTAGAACACTTTGAGCCAAAACATACATCATTGTTGAGCTCAGAGTGTTTGAAAATTCCCATTTCCATATAAAATATGTCTAGTTTGGACATTTTTGACTTTTGAGGAAAATTATTTTCACACCCAGACTGTTTTAGCCTAGGCACGCAAAACAAGGCAATGGTTTTTTTAATTTAATTAATATATGTCATATTTTTGTATTTTTTTAATTTGAAAGTTGTGGAGTTTTTTTTTACAATCAAGGTGAGGAGGCATTGATTTTATTAAAAAGAAGAGAGCTAATGTGGATTGATTGGAAGGGCATGCAAAAGTTTTTGGGAAAATTTAATTGAAGTGGACTCCATTGTACAGGCCTACACTTGCCTCAAGCTTTGATCCCACCTTAGTGTCTACTCCACCTCACCATCTATGCACGGTCTCTACTTAGAGGTCTTCTTTTTTTGGAGGTCATGTACTCTTCCTATGGGACCTTATTTGACCTATCGTCTATCATGCTGAGTCAGCTTCACAATCTTCCACACGCTTGGCCCCTACCTTGGATCCTACGTAGAAACAAAGACTACAATATTCAAATAGTGGAGGCAATTTTTTCTTGTGCATTGGCATTTTATTTGGTACCCAATGGCATGTGTGGTCTTGTAATAACATCTGATGCTACACTTTGGTCATGCTTTCTTTTGGAAGGGTTGTCTGTGAATTTTTTTGATGGCAGTTTGGGCATTGCTTTTGGCTTTTTTACCTTGATTAGCCAGTTTTAGCACTTGGTAGTTTCTCCAAGTCTCTATGATTTACCCATCCTTTCATTTGCGACCTGCACATCCCAACTTGCACTAACATCTTGAACATCATGTTAGCAACTCCCTCCACACGCAATTGGCTCAACATTTTCAGGGATTGACCCTCATGGAAGCTTTTTCTATCCATGTGTTTAGATTGGGCGAAGATTTTTTTGGAGCATGGCACAATTTTTGGTGGAGCTTGGAATGCATTTTGGGACTCTCGATGTCAGTGCATGTATTTTTCACCATTTATGGCATGATTTTTTGTGTAATGTGAGTCTGACCTTGGGATTTGCTCACATCTCAGTTTTATTGCTATTGGCAATTTTTGTGGTCCCCAAGCCTTTGATTGTTCATTATGTTAGGGAGTCATCATATGCTTTGCAAAGTACCACACACTTGCCTAGCCAGCAAGACATTTCCCTATGTGCCAAACACTTTTTGAAAGTCCCTCCATTTTTTAGTGGTTTTTAAGTTGATTTTGGCAATTTTTGAGTTAATTCAATGTGCCCCAAGTACTTTGGTTTGTGCACTAATTCCTTGGTGAATAGGCTCTAGACAACCATGTTTTTTAGCCACCTTAGTATTTTTTTGGGTGGGCCTTGTTTTGCATGATCAATTTGACTTTTTTCTTTGGAAAATAAGAGTGTTGTGTGTGTAGACATACACATGCATCTCAGATTGGGAGTTTGGCATGCCCTTGACGTGCATTAATTATGTCATTGATCAAGATTTGGAAAGATACTATAAATTTTTTGACCACTTATTTCTTGGCCACCAATTTTTTTCAGCACTAACCCTTTTCCTAGCTCTTGTTTTCGATGAACAAATATTTTTTTCTGGTAGGGGTCACTTTTCAATCATTTTTTGCCCCAATGACTATTTGACTATCAAATTTATGCTCATCATGTGCTGACATCAACATTGCATCAACATTCCTATTTTCCCTTATGGGTTTGTTTGGGCCTGTAGACACTCAAAAATGGTTCGCATCTATGGTTTCATCACTTCTTTTATACTAATTCATCCCATTTTCTCAATCCACTAATTTTGATCTTTTGGAAAACTTGATCATATCTCAACAATGTCTATCATCATTCATATACTCTTTTGCATCAATTTCATATCATTTCAAAATAATTTCATATCAACTCAAAACCATTTCAAATCAACTCATAATCACCCCAAATCAACCCAGAATCAGCCAAAATCATTCCTAATAATCATGAAACATATCAAACATCCTAAATCAATCATCATTTGTCTAATCCTAGGCATTGTTGTGGCTTTCAGTGCCTTGGAAACCTATTAATTTGTCAAATCTTATCAATCTGACCTTAGTACTGTCATGGCTCTCAGTGCTAGGTTAAACTATCATTCATATCATCTGATGTTTGACATTGTCGAGTCTCTCAATGTTAGATGATATTATTTTCAACCATTTAGTAACATTGATATTATCCGTCAATGTTATTATGATCAACCATATCAATCAATCTCGATCCTGTAGCGTTTACAATATCAATTAAATGTTACGTATCATTAATTCATGTCATGTGTCCTTGGCATGTTATCAATTTTGATCAATCAATCAATTTGACCATGGCTTTGGTCTACCTATCATCATCCTATTCAATCCATATCATCATCACATTTTCATCAAAGGATACTATCACACTTATCAAATCAAACTAGCCAATCATCTACTAATTTTCTCTGTAGGATTAAATAACCCATAATTTAATCCTATGTCATTACTAATTATTCTTCGACTAACCTCCTCAATTAATTGATATTTTATTAATTAATTGATTTATCATTCACAAACCATGGAAATTCATAATTTCCTAACTCACATTTTCCATCATTAATTCCACTTTACTAATTTCTATTTTGTGGAATAAAGAATTTTTTTAATTCAAATATTCCATAAAATACTAACATCATCATGACACATGGGTTTGACACCTTGTGGATTCTCCTTTGACACTTGGCCAAGATATGTCATAATCGAATATTCTTATTCCCTTACGCATATCCATATTTGGCTTCCATTATCATAGATTCTTGGCTTTAAGTGGGCTTGAGGTGTCATATGATGCGTCATAGATTCTCAACCATATTTAGCCTTGTTTGACTTCCAAGTGTCATAGAATCCTATACTTGGCATCTTGTGTCATATGTGTCATCGATTTTCAAAGGAATCTCTTGCCATGTTACATATCTAAGGGTGACAAATCCAATGCTCTCACCTTGTGTGTTGATTATAAAATGAGCACTCTTTCTCTCATTTCTGGTCCCTAGTTTTCCCATATTTTCACTCTTGCTCTCACATTCAAATCACAACTTCAAATATTATCATAGCACCATCATTATCATAGGATTTTGCTTCAATATTGTGTGCACTTTAGGAAATTTGGAGCTACATCACATGGAGAAGAAAGAAGGACATGGGAGCTACAAATGAAAGAGGGAGTTTTAGATCTGCTTTCTTGTTTTGATTCATTTGGCTTTCATGGTAGACTAGAGGGTGTCAATGTATGATTATTGAGTTTGTGATTTTCTCATAGTATGTTAGACATTAGCCCATTTTCTAGGTCCTACATTTGGTGAACCTAACGTGAACATGCTTATCTAACTTGGGTTTCTTGTTTTGTGCTTGTAGGTGCAAGGAAGGAGCTCACTTGGAAGAGTACAACGACTATCTGCTCTTCCTTATCACACCTATATTAATTAGGGGGTCTAGTAATATTGTTATATGCTCTCATTCTATTCATTTTGTTAGCTTTCTACCCTAGGGTGCACTCTACTCTGTCAGGGCGCACTTGGGGCCCCTAGGAGTGATTTTAGGGGCCTAGGAGCCACCATAACCCCTTTTGGTTGTTCCCAAGTCACCAATTGTGCCCAAAACTTACCAACTATGCCCTTCTAGGCCCCAACTACACCATGGGTGTAGTCTACACTATCTAGGCACACTTGGGAGTATAGGTTTCAAAGTTTTCAATTTTGGGCCTTATTTAGACACCATTCCCCCACAACTTGCCATTGACTTCCCAATTGCATCTAGAAACTACCAAGTGCACCCTTTTGGGCTCCAAGTGCACCATGGGCATAGTTAGCACTATCTAAGCACACTTGGGGGTATTCTGAGCCATTTTGGCCTTCTGGGGCATAGTCTACTCTGTCAGAGCGCACTTGGTTCACTAAAAGCACTTGTTTCAATCAAAATCTGCATCTAAGGTTTCCTTTTGCTTCTAGGAAATAGGTTAGATGATTTTGTGTTACTAATGGTCTATTTGCAGCATGTGGTGATTTTTGGATGAAGACTAAGCATTGAAAACTACAAGCGATTGTTTGCAGGACATTGTTGAAGATCATTGTGTGTTTGTCAAAACCATGTGTGTGGATTTCTTAGATTAGATAACACTTCATTTGGTGCTTAAAATAAACTTTTTCTTTTTTTCTTGGCATGTCTATAGTGTTTTAAACCCTAGGGGTTACATGGATGTATCCTCTTCCCCTTCCATTCATGGATCTTTGGTGTAAGTGAATTCCATGTGACTTCTATAGGAAGCCTGCCTTGGACCAAGATATCTGATATTGGGTATGCCAGGGGATGACTTTAGAGCAGTAATGGGCCAAAGCCAAGTCAAAGTTCTAGCTGCTATATAAAATTTGATTATGGTGAAAGCTATGTCAACAGTATTACTGCATGATAGCTCTCCTCCAGTACCCTTGTGGTGCATCAAACCTTGGTTCTTGAGGTTGGGAGACCTTCTGTGGAAGTTTATCATTCACTTGTTGAATGAAATGCCCTTACTAAAAATTGAGTTTTAGTGGCTAAAATCCTGTCTATCCACTAGATCAAGGGGTCACCCATGCCCGTGAAGACATCCTACATTCTTGTGGTCCTTAGTAGAGACAACAGTCCCTTGGGAAGTCATGCCCCTTGGGAAGCAGATCTTGGTGGCCCCAAGAAGTGAGTGTGCTGTAAGGGGGAGCCTATGGTGCCAAGATCCTAGGTTGTCTAATCTAGATAAGAGTGGTTGAGCTTTGGTTGAAGTAGGAATTTTGTGGATAGAATCCTAAAGCCTAGGTTGTGGTGTGTTTGTTCACTTTTAACAACAACTATTCTTGTCTTAATGTGTCTTGTGTGTGTGTAAAACATTAATCAAGATAAAGAAAACATTCAAATTTACACCTTGGATAACATCAAACACTATCAAAACATTGTAACCTTTGTCAAAACTTTGTAAACTTTGGTCCAATACATTCAAAACTTGGAAAACATGGCAACTTGTGATCCTAAATGTGCTTGGCATAACATAGGTTTCATCCTTGCATAGAGCCACTTGCATTCACCATAGTTTAGGCTTCATACTTACATCATATAGGCTTCATTTTTCATCTTTTAGTCCTCACTTAATATTCCTCATCTTTCATATTGCATTCATTAGGATTTAGTTTGCCTCCCTTAGTTTTTGCATTTCAACCTTAAGATCTAAACTTTGCATCTCCCATCTTGCATCTTTTCATACCCAACCTTATTCTTTCACACTTTGACCATCATTATAGGTGTCCTAAACATCATTTTGAACTTTCATTCTGGTCCTAGCACTATCCCCTGCTACCTGGCTCACTGTGACATCAATCTGGAAACTCCAACACCTAAAATTGCCTTAGTTTTAGCCTAGTTTTCCAATTGCACTCTGAAACTACCAACTATGCTCAAACTAGCCCCAACTAAACTATAGGCATAGTTGGTACTATCTGGGTGCACTTGGTAGTTTGAGAACCCAGTTTGGTCTTCTAGACAACATTTTGAGGCTTTGACAATTTCCTTAGGTGCTTGGATACGCCCCCCTATCTTAGCATGCCCTAATTTGCATTCTTGGTCTCCTAACCTTCATTGTCTTCACTTAGGAAATCATTCCTTAGGTCATTAACTTCATTCTACATTTGCTAACCCATCATTAAATCAACCCCAACATCCTAGCTTCCTGGCATGACAACTTGAGAACCACCTTGCTTAGAATCAACAACCCTTCAACCCAACCTCCCAACTATGCCATAAAACTACCAATTGCGCCCAAACTAGCCCCAACTACACCATAGGCATAGTTGGTACTATTGAAGTGCACTTGGTGCTGTCAGAGCACAGTTGGGCACCTGTATGACCATTTTGGGCCTCAAAGCTGCATTTTAGGACCCCAAAACTACATTTAGGAGCCTCTTAAGGTCCTCATTTTGAACATGACCCAAAACTGCATCTTGCATCCAAAATCTCCTTTTACATCTTAGGGCCTTTTCATATTGCATATCTGATCAACATAACCACCATTTTGAGTCACCTAAATGTCATTTTGAACCCCAAAACCTTTGAATTTAGTCAAAAATTTGAACAAAGTATGAGTCCTAGAGTATCTCCTAGTGTTGATGGATGATGGATCTTGACTAGTCTTTTTATCTTTTCTTATCACTTTCTTTGGTCAAATTCTATCTATGTCTTGATAGAGTTGACCTTGTCATCTTTATAATTTTGATCTTTTGTTCTTTTATCACTTTTTTGGTCAAGATCCAAAGTCCATTATCACAAGGTTAAACTCCTAGACAAAATACTTTCTAAAGATTTCACCTAAGTTCAAAACCTTGCATATACCTTTTTCATTAGCATAATCATATTCCTAGTATCCCTAAATGTCATTTTTACTTACCCTAGTGGTATATCTCCCCTCATCTTGCATTGTTCAAAAGCATCATTTCCACTATCAAACCCTATCAACTTGTCTATCAACCAAATTGTCTTCTTGATCACTTATCCTCATTTTGCATATCCCAAATGTCATTATCAACCCTAGAACACCATCTCTTGTATAGCTCACCTTGCATTCATCAACCCATAACATCATTACCAAGTCCAAAATCCAACCCTAACCTTCATTTTTCATACTACAGGGTCATTTTCATCTCCTCTAGTCAAACCTCCAAAACATCACTTTGCATTTGTATTTGCATAGTTTCCCTAGGACATTTTCACCTTTCATATCAAAACCTTAGTTCATTCAACACTTTCCTAGGTTGCATAACATCCTTAAACACCTAAAAATCCAAAAAACACCCATATCTTGCATACCCACATCCTCATTATCAAGTTTTGATCTGTTTTACCAACTGCATAGTTCAGGTGCATAGTTGGTAGTTTCAGAGTGCACTTGGTAGTTTTAGAGTGCACTTTCTATTTAGGGACTTCATTCTAGGTTCCAAAACCCTAACTCGCATTTCCATAGGCTTCATTGCATCCCAAAACCTTAGAAAACACTCTAAAACACTTAAATCATTCACATTTTGGATTTTAGGCACCCTAACACCTCTGTTTACCCATTGCATACCTTCTACTTACCAACTACTTACCTTCAAGGCCCCAAGTGCACCAAGGGAACACTTGGTACTGTCTAAGCATAGTTATTAGTTTAGGTGCACACTTGGGAGACAAAAAGTCCATTTAGGTTTTCCTCCACTTCATCTGCATCCTTAGATATCATGCCAGCATTCACTAGGACATAATCAGCTTAGAGACTCAAAGAACTTTACCAAACCTTATTTTATGAGGCATCAACACAACCAAAACCTCATCCAAGACAAAATAAGAGAAAGAAAACCCAACAACCCTTTGACGAAGACCAAATCAAGGCATCACAACCATTACTTGCGGACCCCTTAAACATGTATCCACAAGATCACCATAACCAAGAGATGATGCAACAAACCCTAAATAATGCACCTACCATGAGGTTTCCTTCAAACACTTCCCCTACACATGGGATGGTTCAATGGAGTGCTGACTTTGAACCTATATTCGTGTCGATACCACTTGGAGGTGGAAGTGTACCAACCACACCTGAGGATGAACAAACATATTCTTTTGAATTTGGCAAACCTAACATGAATACCTTCAACCCTAATGCATCAAACACACAACAAGGTATTGTACACCTAAGTGATGAATCTGACATTGACTATGGCATCATTGATGAATAAATGGTTAGGGCATGTCAAGACAAAAAATTCCACAAGAACTTCAAACTTTTGGCAGCCCAAGAAATTGTTAAATTCAACCCAAATGTGGAGGGACCTAAGTCCAAACATCAAACCAACACTACAATTGAAAACATAAAACCCATGATCAATTTGGACTTAGATAAGGGAAAAAAACCTTTGAAATTTTCAAATACAATAGTGGCACCTATAAGGTCCCATTAAGAATCAACCATTGAAATCCTCCAAAGTACATTTGAACACATCAACATTAATCCCTTGTTTGATGAACCACAACCAATGAAGGGAAATAAGAGTCTTCCTAAGTATCCCAAGAGGACATTAAGACTTGATCTCAATCACATGGTCCAACAAAAAGACATACCTAAAGGTACTTGTGCTCTATGGATGCCAAACATACCTCCTTTGGAGGAAAATCCACAAAGTGCACCTTTGCTCCTAACTCTACCAATTGTCATGACGTCAAATGTTATGGAGCCTCCCACGAGTACACCATGTGAAAAATCAAGTGTAACAATCCCTATTGACACACAAAGGAAAAGTCTTATTGACTTTACACCTATTCCCAAAAGGAATGCACCTCATTGTCAAATCAACATGATGTCCCAAGGAGAAACCTCTAACACAAAAAAAGTGCCAAAGCAACAATACCAACATGGTGGTCAATTTGCAAGGACATAACCAACTACCTTGACAACATCAACCTACAATAGTCCAAAGACCTAATGTTGCCAACACACATTCAACATATCAATAGCAACATCAACCACAACAACAACAATCTCAAATGGTGCAAGCATCCAACATCCCTAACACACAATCCAATGTAAACCCACTTGAATTACACACAATATATCAACAACAATTTCAACAAAAAATCTAAAAACAACAAGCATGTTTTCTAAACAACAAGAGCAACTCAAACAATAGTTGGAATACCAAAGATTGCTTGAACAACAAATTGCATACCAGCAACATTTTTTACAACAAAAACATGTGCCACAACAACCTCAACAGATACCTCTACAACAAAAATCACATACATGGCCTCACATACAACCAATAGAGGTATCCCAATAATAACCACAACAAATGACACAACAACAACACATGATACATCAATCACAGTTGATAATGCAACAAGTGCCACATCAAATACCACAACAATTACCTCGACATGTATCACAACAGGGACCTTTTTGTCTTCGAGGTACTAACATACCTCCACCACCTAGTGATACATCACTAGACTCATCAGACATAGAAATGTCAGAATCAAGTAGACGTAGCTCTCGCCAAAGAAAACGGTCTACTCATAGACACAAAAGACTTGAAGGGAAAGCTATCATGCAAAACCCTAATGAAGAATTATTGCAAAATTCAAACGAATTTCCAAAAAAGTCGAGGCATTGGGAGTCCAAAAGAAATAGGTTCTATATACAGAAAGGGACCTACATCCTAATCCATTTGACAAAAGTTTGTATATGCCTCCATTCCCAAAACACTTTGAAGCTCCAAGGTTTGAAAAATGCCAAGAAAAAAGCAACCATGTTGATTATATCCAAGAATTCTATGCCTCTTGTACCGAACTCAATGATGAGCCCACTTACTTCATGAGGTTGTTTCCCCATTCTCTAGGTGGGCCCACACTTGAATGGTACTCCAAACTTCCTGGTACTATCAAATCCTGGTTAGAGCTAGCAGACAAGTTCATCTCCCACTTTTCATTTAACATTACGAATGAGGTGAAACTTTTTGATTTGTGCTCAACTAAACAAAAGATGGGAGAACCATTTATCACATTCTTACTTCACCGGAGAAGCTTAGATAGTTAATGCTCACTAGAAATTCTTGAAGAACAACAAGTTAACTTGTGCATTGAAAACTTAGTCCTTGACTTAATGTATTAACTCAAAATCAAGAGTCCAAGCACCATTTCCAAACTAATAAAAAAAGGGGCTAGTATTGAAGATGCTCTTATCCATAAGGGGATCCTCAAGATAAACAAGGAAAATGCAAACACCAACTCGTCTAATGACAAGGAATTTTTTTTCTCCAAAAACAAGAATGTGACTAATGATGGCATTGTGGATGCCCACACAGTTAGTACAACACAACCTCAACTGACTTTGAAAGGTGCCAACCCAACGAATTCACAAACTACCAATCAAACATCAGCCCCACAATAGAAGACTGAGACTTCCACGTAGGACAAACCCCAAAGACACCCTATAACCAAGGACAGGAAATTCACACCATTGGGGATGCCTCTTGAGACTGCACTACAATAGTTACTCAATAATAACTTTTTGCAGTTACCCCTGATCAAAGATGAACCATTGACTGAAGTAGATTGGTGGGATGACCAAAAATTCTATGATTACCACTGCACCAAAGGACATAAGACCTCATCATGTTTTCAACTAAAGCACACAATAAAAGACCTCATTGATGATGATATAATCATAGTTGATCCATCACTACTAACATCCAACTCTAATCACACTATCTTCAAAGATCCTTTGGATAATCATGACAAAGAGAAATCCTCTAGTTCAAACTCAAACTCACATGGTAATGTGAATTACATGTGCACTGGATATGACTACTCCATCAATTGCTTCAATGAGTCTGATTCCCACATATCCACATTCACTTTAAAGGTTGAAGACCCATGTTGCACTGTCACTACATGTCATACCAAGATCAATTTTCTTGGAGCCCCATCTAGACCTACTGCTTCTACTAGAACTGCACCCCCTAATAGACTTACTACTCCTACTTTATCTAATTATAGCCTTGTTGAATAGCTTGGCAAGACCCCTGTGCAAATATCCATCTTGGACCTACTATGTGCATCTCCCCAACATCAACAGATCTTAGATCAAGCCCTTAAAGAGTTAGTAGTCCTAGATAACATTGATGTTTCCCAGCTCCAAGCCATGGTCAGGAACCTATCTACATCACAACATATTACCTTTTCCCCTTGGGATATTCCTAAAGATAGACCAAACCACAATTATCCTCTTCACCTTGAAGTCTTTGTCCACAATGTTAAAGTCAGATGTGTCTTGATAGATGGAGGAGCACGACCGAATATCTATATACTTAAAGTAGTCAAAGGTTTGGGTTATTCTAATAATAATGTGGATCCCTCTTGAAGGATCACAATCAAAGCTTATGATGATGGTGAACGCTTCTCTATGAGGGTCATCATCTTACCTATTAGAGTTGGTCCAGCTACTAAGAACACTTTATTCCAGGTCCTAGATATAGAAATGAACTGCAACATGATACTAGGCCACCATGGATCCATGCTATGAAAGTAGTACCTTCTACATACCACCAGTGCTTAAAATTCTCTGATAATCATGTAGAGTTCACCATTCTTAGTGATCCAAATCCCTTCCAATTCTATGCCAATCTTAGAGGAACCACTGCATACCAGGTCCTGAAAAACCATGTAGCAAATCCACTTGAGTCCTCCAAATATGTTGATCCTTCCACACTCACACCCGCATCCAAAGGAAAGCTCAAAATCCAAGACCATGGTTGTGGTGAGTACTCCATGTCCCATGCCTTTCACATTGGGAAACTTCCTTTATCCCCCAAGTCATATGGTAAACCTTAGCTTATACAGAACAAGCCTAAGTTCATACTTCAAAAAAAAAATTTATGTGGGTTTCACTCATGGAGGTGGACTACATGAAGAACATGTATATGAAAATACCTCTACATGGATTGATAAGGCTAAAGTAGAACAAGAACTTACTCCTATATCCCTCAACAAGTATGGACCTGGATTCACTATCATGCGGAAAAAGGGATATGATAGATGTAGTGGCCTAGGACCTCAAAAGAAAGACATTGTTCAACCTATCACTGAATCAAGATGACCTTGAAGCTTGGGACTTGGATTCAAACCATTTGTTTTGGGTCTTCCAAATACTGAGTCATCCTTGTTTAAGGATGTGAATGCTTCAAACAATAACAAGGCATCTAAGAACACCCAATCCAAACCCACCCAATCTGTATCCAACATTGATGATCCTAATACCTCCCTTGGTCTTGATCATATGTTTGCTGACCCCAATAGCCTACCTATGGAAGATAAACATGTAAATCCACCTATCCCTCAAACCAATTCTTCACCTTGGATCAAAACATTCTAGGATCCAAGACCTCCTGCTTCTGAACATGATCTAGATGATATCACTGAACTGGATATACATATATCTACCTTTGATGAAAGCTTATTCAAAACTAATGATGGAATTTCCCTAGTTTTCCCTAAACTTATTGATTGGGACCAACAAGGACCACCAATGTTTGACCAGTTTGAAAATGATGATGCCATCATAGAATTCTTTGAGCTCTGTGGAGATTTATCACAAGGCAATCACAAATCTAGATTTTCCATTGATCTAAATGTCATGGCATATTTTGGGAAGTCAACTCCATCTTCTAGTCACAAAATTGAAAAAATAACAAAAAAAGACAATAGTAGGTCTCTTGGTGAAAATCAAAAGGCACCATTAGACCATGAAAAAGTAAAAATAAAGGACATATCTAAGGGTGATTCTTTCTAGAGAGGCAGATTAGCTTTGCTTGGTCTTATGCAGACATGCCAGGATTGGATCCTGAACTAGTCCTTCATTAGTTGCCACTAAAACTAGGAATGAAACTAGTAATGCAAAAGTTGAGAAAAATGCATCCTCAAGTTGTCCTCATCAAAGTTGAATTGAAGAAATTATTGGATGCTAGCTTCATATGACCCATTGATTATGTAGAGTGGATATCCAATCTAGTACCAGTAAGCAAACACTCTGGGGGCATCTAGATATGCACTAACTTCTGTGATCTTAACAAGGCATGTCCCAAGGATGATTTTCCTTTACCAAATATAGATATCATTGTAGACATAACAGTTGGGTATGAGATGTTATCACTGATGGATGGCTTTTCTGGCTACAAGAAGATAAGAATAGCCCCTAAAGATCAACACAAAATAACTTTTACATGCCTAATAGAACACCATGCCATTTGGTCTTAAAAATGATAGGGCAACATATCAAAGAGCAATGACTACCATCTTCCATGATTTCATGCACATCTTAATGGAAGACTATGTTGATGACTTACTTTGCAAATCCTATAAAAGACAAGATCATTTGGGCATCTTAGATCAAATATTCAACAAAATGGAAAGCTATAAGTTCCATCTAAATCCAAAAAAGTGTGTATTCAGGGTTGTTTATGGAAAGCTCCTAGGATACATTATTTCTCAACGAGGCATTGAAGTGGATCCCAAGAAAGTAAAAGCAATAATTGATATGCCTCCTCCAACAAATCTAAAAACATTAAGAGGACTACAAGTTATAGTTTATTCGTAGATTCATTGAGTAGTTGGCAGATAAGTGTCACTCCTTTCAACACCTCTTACGTAAGGGAATATCCTTTTAATGGAACAAGTGGTGCCAAGAATCTTTCCAATAGCTCAAGGATTATCTTCTACATCCACCGATTTTAATGGCTCCTATTCCAGGCAAACCATTCATTCTATACATATCTGCTATAGATACAACGTTTGTAGCTCTCTTAGCACAAAATGATGAAAAAGGACAAGAGTGAGCCATATATTATATTAGAAGAACACTTGTGGGATATGAACTAAATTATTCACTCATTGAACGAGCTTGTCTTACTATTCTTTTTGCAGCCCAAAAGTTGAGACATTACATGCTTCATGAGAAAATATTGCTCATTTCTAAGATTGACCCACAGAAGTATCTCCTAAGTAGGGTTTCTCTCACAATATGCTTAGCCAAATGGGTCATGATCCTTAGTGAATTTGACATAGAATATGTAGACAAAAAGGAAATCAAAGGGCAAGTGATATCAAATCAGTTAGCAGAAGCACCTATGACAGCTGATTATCCCATGTTGATAGACTTTCTAGATGAAGCCATATTTAACATGGATGTAGCTAATGAATGGAAGCTTTACTTTGATGGATCACATACACGAAATGGTTCAGGAGCCGGCATTATGTTTATCACTCCCCAAGGAGACATAATCCCCAAGTCATATAGGATAACATTCCATTGTACAAACAACATAGTAGAATATGAGGCACAGATCATAGGACTCAAGATAGCTATCCAATGGAACATTCAACATTTACAAGTCTTTGGTGATTCCTAGTTGGTCATCCACCAATTCAATGATGATTATGAAACCAAAGATAATAAGTTAATGCCTTATAAGTAGATGGCAGAATTCCTTAAGTCTAAATTTGTTACTATCTATTTTCTTCAGCTACCAAGAATACATAACAAGTAAGCTGATGCTATGACTACCATCACTTCTATGATTGATATGCCTCAAAATGTGGAATGTTGTGAATTCCTTGTGGAGCAACTTTTGATTTTGGCATTTGAGCTCCCTCAATCTAAGTTTGTGTGTGAAATTGTTGGTCCCAATTCTTCTTGGTATCAAGACATTTATGATTACATACATGCCCAAATCCTACCACTGAACTTATCCAAAAATGACTATCGAGCATTTATCCATCAAGCTGCTAGATATGTCATCATCAATGACACCCTTTACAAGAGATCCTTTGACCAAACCCTTCTCAGATGCCTTGACTTGCAATAAGCTGAAACTGCCTTACACGAGGTTCATGAAGGTATATGTGGAGCCCATTTCAATGGTCTGAGTCTAGCCAAGAAAATTCTTAGAGCTAGATATTATTGGCCAACCATGGAACAAGATGCCCATGATTTTTCCAAAACATGTCATAAGTGTCAGATACATAGCAATTTGTTCCATGCACCAACACAAGAATTGTAGCCAGTCATCTCTCCATGGCCCTTTTTAAAATGGGCATTTGATCTTATTGGAGCTATTTCTCCTTGGTCCTCTCATGGTCATAAGTTCATTATCTCAACAACATAATATTTTACCAAGTGGGTTGAAGATGTTCATTTGACCTTCGCTACTGGAAAGCATATTTCAAGGTTCATTCTAAACTACATCATATGTCGGTATGGAGTACCCTTGGCTATTATTACTGAGCATGGTAGTTCATTTCAAAACAAGGATGTGGAAAAGCTCTATGAGAAGTACAACATATACCATGGTTATTCTAGTATTTACCATCCACAAGGCAATGGCCAAGCAGAAGCAGCTAATAAGACCATTGTTAAGATTCTCCAAAAGACTATCAATGATTCTGGTCAAGGCTGGCACCTCCAACTAAATCTAGCTCTTTGGGCCTACTGAACAAGTGTGTGTGCTCCTGCTGGTGCAACCCCATACTCTCTTGTCTATGGCACCGAGGCCATACTTCCCATTGAAGTTAAAATTTCATCATTGAAAGTATCCCTACAAGATGTTGTTGATGATGAAAACTACCACATATCTAGATTCCATGAGCTGGAAATGCTTGATGAATGGAGACAAGCTACCTTGACACATTTGCAAGCTTACCAAAATTGACTCAATTAGAGCTATAACAAGAAAGTCCAGGGTCATCATTTTGAGATCAGTGATCTAGTACTGAAAATGAACTACAAGACTTAATAGCATAGAGAAAAACAAGGCAAATTTGAACCAAATTGGGAAGGACCTTATGTAGTTACTGCATCATTTGGATCTGGAGTACATCAACTTGCGACTGCAGAGGGTGAACCACTGCCCATGTCCATCAATAGCATACATCTTCGCAAGTATTACACTTGATTCTGTCTTAAAGTCCTGAAAAAATATCAATTTTTTTTGAAAGAAGTCCTAAATTTTTTTTTAAAAAATGGCAAAAAGTCTTGAAAAAATATCAAAAAAATGACGAAAAGTCCTTAAAAAAAAAAGAAAAAAAGCAAAAAGTCATGAAAAAAGAAAAGAAAAAAGTGAAAAAAGTCATGAAAAAATAGATGCCTTGATGAAAACCTAACAAACAGGCATCTTGGCACAAAAATTTGAGTCAAGAGAAAAACTCCATCCACAAGTGAAAATCTGGCAAATAGGCACTTTGGGCAAGTACCATGGTGAAAACCTGGCAAACAGGCACCATGTGTAATTAGTTGTTGCTCCTCCATCTATTGGGATTCCATCTAGTTTCTTCTCCTTTTGTCATTCCTTGATCATATCCATCATATTGCAAGACATCCTTGGCTCCTTGACCATGGCTCATGAACTGGTTACTATCCATTGTTATCTTACCTAATGCATCACCAGTCTCTACATACCTTGTCACTGGCCTTTGTACATACTTTGCACCTTGCCCAGGGGCATATTACCTACATAGTGCATGATTTTGAACTTGAACTAGGGGCATATCCCTAAAAACCTTTTATCCATTGGACTTATCACATAACGGATTGGAGATAACACTTGTATATGCTTATATGATCCTGAAAAAATCACTAAAAATCATAAAATGTCCTGAAGTAAATCCTAAAAATCATAAAATGTCCTTAAAAAACAACTAAAAATCATAAAATGTCCTTAAAAAAGCACTAAAAATCATAAAATGCCATGAAAAAACCCTAAAAATTGTAAAATGTCTTGAAGAAACCAATCATACAAAAACATCAAATATCCCCAAAAACCATAAAATCACAAAACCCATCAAAAATTTGTAATAGACCTTGTCAATAGTCACTATGGATAATCATCCCTTTTGCATAAACACTTGCACTTTCGTAGACTGAAACTCAAAGCACTACACTTCCATGACAATCACACTATTTGAGCAACGTGAACTGACAGTCAATCCAACATGTCACTATGAACCTATCAACTGAATCCACAATCGCAACCAACACATGATCAACTGTTCAAACACATCCAAAGACCTAAAACACTAAAAAACAAGTAATAATGGACAAGAATAGCTATTGGCTCACACTGTTTAGTGAGTAATTTATTTTTGCTTTATTTTTATTTGATCATGTTCCTATGCCACTCGATGATATAAACTAATCTATGAGAGTGGCCAGCATGGTTCATGGTCATCTTTTATTTTCTCTTGTTAAAATGTACCTTTGAGAGTCTAGGGCATGTATATATGCCTTAGGAATGAAAAGGTCATTTTCTATCTGCATCGTGCTTGTTTACACAAAAGGTTTGCATTTTGCACTTTGGCCCTTTATGCCATGATGTATTGCATTCCATTTTCCATATCAAAATAAAGCTCCATTTGACATATAGTGCACTTTACGAAAGCAAAAGTCTTCCCATCATACTAAAAATTCCTCATCTCATCTCCTCCGTCTTCTGTGTCTTCCTCATCCGCTACCTTGGTCTTGTACTCTGATACATCAAAAGCATGGTTGTCTTGCATTCTTGCAAATGTCAAAAGTATGAAATAATCCAAAGTAATACATCTTTGCATAAACATGGCATTTATATTATCTTCACATTTAAGTTGCATTCATTTTACATGTCATTTGTATTTCATTTGCATTCATTCCATATCATTTTACATTTCATTTGCATTCATTCCATAACATTTTATATTTCATTATCATTTTACATTTCATTTACATTCATTCCAAAACTTTACATTACATTAGGCATTCATTCATGAGAAAAACATGTGGAAAAAATAAAACATGGCATTTCCTATGCATAACATGTGATAAATCAATGCATGATGTCATCATATAAAAGTCCACATAAGAAAGCATAATTGCATCTATATAAAACATCTAAAGCATATGCATAATCTATCTCATATAGTCATCACAACATAGGTACATCTCATAAATGTCTCACAAAAGTATCAGAGTACATGACCATGGTTTACATCAATACTAACTGCCCGTAGGCATGAACCATGAAAGAGCATAATAGAAACCAAAAAGAAAAATAGAGAAGCCCCTCTGTACATGAGTCTATCAATGTCATCCTGAGTAGTCCCTAGCCTTGCGGCCTCTGTTTGGCCTTGAGGATGATCCCTCTACTCTCTGTAGTGGCCTCATAGGCCCTATCACCCCTGCGCTGCTCTGTGTCCTCTATGTCCTATGGGAGTGAGATCTTGATGCATGAAAAATCTCTACTCTCTCTCCTAGTGGCACCACTCTCTCATACTAATCCTGCCAGTACTGTGCTTCCATGTGTGCCTTTCTCATCATCATCACCATCTCCCAGAAGTTTGCATCTATAATGCTACTAATGAACTCTTGAGACTCCTACATGGCCATCTCTAGTCAGTGCACTGCAATGTCTCTCTCAACCATAGCCCAATCTCTATCTACTACAATTGCATCCCTCTCTCCTATCATGGCATCCCTCTCTACCACAACCTAATCCAATTAACTCTATAGACCTCTAATAACCTCCATCAGATCTAATTGACTAGGCCCTGCCTGTACTGGTACTAGTTCCCTATCAGCATATTCCATTGGATCCCCCTCCACATCTATCATAGCTGCAGCATCCCTAGCCTCCCAGTAGTCATCCTCATCCTCTCCCTCATCACCACCTCTAACACTTTCTCCACCCCCACTACCTCCACCCTCCTCATCCTCATCTCTTGCATACTCTCCCTTAATATCCTCCTCATCATCTCCCTCCTCCCCCCCCTTAGCATCTTCATCATGACCACCTGCATCATCCTCAACATCCTCATCTCCCCCCTCCTCATCATCACCCCCACCCTCCTCCTCCTCCTCATCATCACCCCCTCCTCCTCTTCAACATCATCATCTCCCCCATCCTCCTCCTCCTCCTCTCCTCCCTCCTCATCCTCTCCCCAACCCTCCTCCTCCTTCTCATCTTGCTCTACCTGAGACCTCACTTGTGGTACTAGTAGTGTTGGATCTGTCAAAGGCCTAGGACGATGTTGTGCAAACCATCTATCATATCATACCATGGTGCCCACATCTACTACATCTGCTACTGCCCCTCATCTCCTCAACTGTAACTCTGCTAGTTGTGCATATACCACCTGTGTCTTGATGGGTGCTCCCCACTCCCGAATCTCTACTTTGGACCATGCAAATAATGCTAGCTAGGTTGATACATCCTGTATCTCCCCAAATTGTCTCCACACCCACTCTAGTAGGTACATCTCTATCACCAAATGCAAAATCACTGTATGCCCTATGAGATAGCACTCTTGCCTATAGTATGGTAGGTAAATATCATCATCATCCCATCTAGGGAAATCTCTATAAGATCTCCACATAAACTATGTCATCATTTCTATCTAATGTTGGAGGTACCTCATGTACCCTAGTGGTCCTCGTGCTACTACACCCCTATAACTGTATGCATAGGGCATGTCCTCTACCAACTCTTGTTCTACAAGAGGCCTAAATACTGTAATGTGCTCATAGGCCTAGATCTGTAACAATGTACCACCAGCGCTAAATGATAGCCCACCTCTATATGCTACCTGGTGTAGATAATAATACAAAATTGCCAACATGCATGGGTCCCAAGAAAACATAGTATCCTCCATGATCATTTGCTCTAGAACTCAGCCCCATTTGATAGGGAATCCATGTCCTTGCCTATTAAGTATCAATAATTCATCGATCACCCAACATATCACAGTTGTTAGCCACTCATGACATGCCACCAATAGGTCCCACCCGATCTCGTAATCTTGAATCCCCACTCTATATCTCCACATCTGAATAGGAGGTGTAGTGTTGCTCATCCTCTAGCTGGGTCATACACCGCTAACTCTCCATGAATAGGGATCCTAAGGATGTGCCATACATCCTCTAAAGTCATAGTTGCATCCCCTATCAGGAGATGGAATGAACCAATCTATGAGTGCCATCTCTTTGTCAAGGCTGTCAGTAGAGCCATGTTCCCCCTCACCTTTGGCATGAATATAACATGGTATAAACCAAGACCTGCCAAGATCCCTTACTCACTAGCTATCATCTGGTGACATAATGCAAGACTCTATGGCCTATGTCCCCTTGTCCATAATAGGGGCACCTCCTCCTACATAATCATATAGCCTATGTCAACTTCTCATGGTTTTGCATCTCGTTTACCCTACTTTTGACCCAAGTTTGACTTATTTTGACTCTAGTTTGACTTTTTTCTAATCATGTTTGTCTAAATTTACTTATGTTTTGAACTCTTTCTAGGGTTTTGAACATGTTTACCAAGTTTCAGGGCATTTTGAGCTCATTTGCATCATTTTGACCCTATCCCTATCCATCTGTCATTTCTTCCATCTGAGCTAATTTTGACTAGGTTTGACTTATCCCTAATCATCCTAACCTTAGTTAAACTATGTTTTCAACTCTTCCTAGGGTTTTGAACATGTGCTCTAAGTTTTAGGTCATTTTGAGTTTGTTTACACCCTTTCAAGCCCCTTACACTGTGCTCTATCAACATTTACCCAAGTTTGACCCACATATTCCCTAAGTTTGACCAAATTTTGATAAGTTATACCACCTTTGACTTTATTTTAACATATTTATCACATCCCCCTAGGGTTATGTGAGTCCACCCCAAGTTTTAGGTCGATTCGGGACCATCTGGACCCTGTTCAGACTCTCGGAGCATCCTAGGGTGTAGTTGGGGCTCCCAAGTGCACCTTGGGCATGCCAAGTGTATCCATGGTGCACTTGGATACACTTTGAGCATAGTTGGGGCATTTGGATGCCCTATCCTAGGTTTGGGGCCCCCGTTTGACCCCGTTTACCCCCGCTTGACCTTGATAGACTCCTAGGTGCCTAAAAAGTAGGAAAAAGCATGGAAAAGCATAAAAAGTACAAAGATGGCCTCGATGTACTCACCAAAGGTCCAACATCTTCCCATCATCAGAAGGTACACACTCATTCACTGTGGTGTTGCTCCTTGGGTAGCCGATCCATTCTCCTTGCTCAAAAGCTCTTTTCTTCCAAAAGTGAAGGTGAAAATGACTTTGAAAACCATCTCCAAGCCCTTTTATAGTGTGTTTCTACCTAGATGGATGTGCAAGAAGCCCTTTCTATGTTGGTCGCAATGCCCTTTTGCACTCTGGAGCCCATAACTTTCACCTTTTAGCTCTGATTTTTGATCCGTCAGTTGCTATGGTTTTTTTTTCTTATTGTCGATGAAATCGACCTATCATATGCTTATGTTGGTCCATTTCTCAAGGGGACATAAATATAGACCACATTACTAGGGCATGCTTTTATGGCTTTTTCGTTAGCATTCTTTAACACAATGCTCTAAATCACATTGTATCAAAGAGGGGCAAAATGTAGACAAAAAATGGTTTGTATCTATGGTTTCATCACTTCTTTCATACTAATTCATCCCATTTTCTCAATCCACTAATTCTGATCTTTTGGCCAACTTGATCATATCTCAACAGTGTCTATCATCATTCATATACTCTTTTGCATCAATTTCATATCATTTTAAAATCATTTCATATCAACTCAAAACCATTTCAAATCAACTCATAATCACCCCAAATCAACCCAAAATACCTGAAATCAGTCCTAATCATCATGAAACATATCAAACATCCCAAATCAATCATCATTTTTCTGATCCTAGGCATTGTTGTGGCTTTCAGTGCCTTGGGAACCTATTAATCTATCAAATCTTATCAATCTGACCTTAGTACTGTCATGGCTCTCAGTGCTAGGTCAAACTATCATTCATGTCATTTGATCTTTGACATTGTCAAGTCTCTCAATGTCAGATGATAGCATTTTGAACCATTTAGTAACATTGATAGTATCTGTCAATGTTATTATGATCAACCATATCAATCAATCTTGATCCTATAGCATTTATAGTATCGGTTAAATGTTACGTATCTTTAATTCATGTCATGTGTCCTTGGCATGTTATCAATTTTGATCAATCAATCAATTTGACCATGGCTTTGGTCTACCTATCACCATCCTATTCAATCCATATCATCATCACATTTTCATCAAAGGATACTATCACACTTATCAAATCAAACTAGCCAATCATCTACTAATTTTCTCTGTAGGATTAAATAACCCATAATTTAATCCTATGTCATTACTAATTATTCTTCGACTAACCTCCTCAATTAATTGATATTTTATTAATTAATTGATTTATCATTCACAAACCATGGAAATTCATAATTTCCTAACTCACATTTTCCATCATTAATTCCATTTTACTAATCTCTATTTTATGGAATAAATGATTTTTTTAATTCAAATATTCCATAAAATATTGACATCATCATGACACATGGGTGTGACACCTTGTGGATTCTCCTTTGACACTTGGCCAAGATGTGTCATAATCCAATATTCTTATTCCCTTACGCATATCCATATTTGGCTTCCATTATCATAGATTCTTGGCTTTAAGTGGGCTTGAGGTGTCATATGATGCGTCGAAAATTCTCAACCATATTTAGCCTTGTTTGACTTCCAAATGTCATAGAATCCTACACTTGGCATCTTCTGTCATATGTGTCATGGATTTTCAAAGGAATCTCTTGCCATTTCGCATATCTAAGGGTGACAAATCCAATGCTCTCACCTTAAGTGTTGATTATAAAATGAGCACTCTTTCTCTCATTTTCGGTCCCTAATTTTCTCATATTTTCACTCTTGCTCTCACATTCAAATCACAACTTCAAGTATTCTCATAGCACCATCATTATCGTAGGCTTTTTCTTCAATATTTTTCACACTTTAGGCAATTTGGAGCTACATCACATGGAGAAGAAAGAAGGACATGGGAGCTACAAATGAAAGAGGGAGTTTTAGATTTGCTTTCTTGTTTTGATTCATTTGGCTTTCATGTAGACTAGAAGGTGTCAATGTATGATTATTGAGTTTTTGATTTGCTCATAGTATGTTAGAAATTAGCTTATTTTCTAGTCCTACAGGGCCTACCTTCACATTTTTCTCGTATATTAGGCATACAAACTTCATTTTCCACAAACAAGATATTGTTGATGGTTTCGAGCCCGTCATAGTAAGATAGGTATATTTTAATTTTGATGCTTTTTTGATGGTTCTTTTAAAAAAAAATCAAAGTTAGGGGTACCATTTTGCACTCCTGGAGACATATCTTGACCATATAATCTCTAATTTGGGAATTCTTTATATCATTGAAAAGGTCTTTCATAGCTCTTTCTAGTGATGCTGGTTGTTTTTTCAGATTTTTCACTAGGCACATTCTATTCAATTTTTTGAAATTTTGCATTTTGGTGGATATCTTGGTTGTTTTAGGTCTGGGGATTGATTTCATTACTTCAAATGATTTTTCATGGGTTGTACTATATGTTGTATCAACCTTATGTCTCTTTTGGTCTATTCAGACATCATTTGTATGCGTTCTTGCATATGCACTTAGATAAAGTGCCATATTGCATCTAGATTTTTGTTTCAGTTGTTTTGTCTTGTTTATCCTTTTTCTTCGAGTAGTGTCGTCTGAGGATATTTGTATAGATTATTGTATTCTTAGGATTCATTATTTCTTTTTCCTTATTGTAAATGCATTACTTTGATTAAAGTTCCATGGGGATTTATATTTTTCCTTTCTTTTCCATCTTCCTTTATCTAGTGAGTTTCCCTTCTATGACACTAACCTCATGACGTAATTGAGATTAATCACCTTAGTACACACACATGTACTCTTTTGTGCATATTGATCATGGTTCCTTGACATGCAATTCTTTTGATCCACTTTCCCAATTGCCTATCACCTCACCCTTGTTTGCATTAGGGGGGTTCTTATGTTGTTTCTCATGCTTCCTTTGTTTGATCGAATGAGCTTTGTATTCAATTTTTGTTCCTATGTACTAGGCAGATGTAGTGGTTGGGTACCTATGCATTTCAGTGAGATGGAACATTCACCATATAGAAACTCTTCTTTTTGTTCTTTCTTTGGATGTAGCCTTCCATGTTTGATTGATTTGATCTTTATGCTTTGGTATTTCATACCATCTATATCTTTGAGTTTAGTTATGTTCCTTTGCATATCTCCTAAATTGATGGAGATTCTAGTCTTTTCTACCTGGTCAAGTTCTATTTCAGTGGAGGTTCTTCAGATCAACAACTACTTTTGATATAGCTTTGCAACTTGTACATGCTTCAATGGTGTTCTTCATGATCATCTTTTGTTCCTATCTTCTAGCAAATTCCCCAGTTTGAAGGCTTTTTCAATCCTTCACTAGTTCTTTCAACATTCTTTCCATCTCATTTTGAAGTAGGGTTTTTCCCATGTGGTTTTCTCTATTCCTCCTCTTTTCAAAGATTGGTTGTGCTTGGGTACCTCATCAGGATTTGTTTTCAGGACCCAAATTTACTTTCAATGGTAGTTTCTAGGTTTTTAGCTACTCCCTAAGTTTATGTTAAGGGGGGGGGGGGGGGGGCAGAGGGTGTTAGAGTAATTACATATTTCCTAATTTTAACTCTAGTTTTCTTAAGTTAAACTTTAGGCATCTCATTAGTAATTCTTTTATTAATTATTATGATGCAACATAGGTGAGATCTTTTTAGGGTTTTAGTATCCTATATGAGGATTATCTCTCATTGTAAACATTAATTCACTTTTGATAATTACAATATCTTTTTCCTCATCAAGAATGCCTCATCTATGGATCTAGGAATTCCAGCCTCCATAGCTTTTGCTTCTCTCTTTCTCTGATAGGTGTTTGCATGCAAGTGTTTCTTGGGAGCTGTGGGGTTGATCTTTCATCAACTTCAACATTGGTGTCCTTTGATCCTATGTAGTGTAAAAATCAGCCTAAAAAAGTTTGAGTTTTCCAACTCTCTCTAATTTTGACTTCAGATTCAAAGACCCTAATTGGTGTCCACTTGAATGACAATTCAATGAGTATCATAGCCCCCAAAATTTACACTAACTCAAATATTTCTTAACAATGCACCTTTAGTAGTTTCGGTCATTAGGTGTACCCATAGAGTTTGTAGAACTTAGACTCGTAGTTTGAAAGAAGAAAAATAAGAAGAATAAGAAGGGTAAGGCCACTAGGCCTCAACTTATGACCACTACTCTGAGTTTAACTGCATCCCAATTAACACAAAGGATAATGGTTGTTCCATAATAGTTAGCATTTCTCAAGATATAGTTGTCACCTTTAGAAAAATTTTCTATGATGCAAGACCTACCATCACATCTTGAAAAACTTTTCCCAAAATATGAGCATCTAGGTTCCCGAACAATGGATGAACATGTCTAGACATTCAAGGATCCTTTAGTTAGAAATAATGTAGAACATGAAGATGTTTCTTGTTTCCTATTTCTAATCACCCTCGGTCCCAACAAGTTGAACTGATACCTCAATCTTCCTGCTAATTCTATTAGTGGATAGGTCATTATGGAGAAAACCTTTCACTCAGTATTCCAGCCTACAAACAACCCTATCTTATGCCATCATTAGTTGATTGGTATTCAAAAGAAATGAAATGATCCTTTTAAAGTATTTAATAATTGGTTCCAATGTTCTCTAAAGTAGTGTTTAAACCTTTTTTCCCTATGCAAGAACTAGCCCTAAGGATGTTTTATATGCTATCCCTCGAGTCATGTCAACTTTTATCATACTGACCATACCCCATGAAGATCAAGATACCCTAGCTAAAGTTTATACCCTAGCCCTAGAAGTTTCCATGCAACTTAAGAGCACCCTTTTGAAAATTTTTCAAGTGTGCCATGTCAATCCTAATATGAATCTAGAGTAGTTCCTCATCTAGGTACTTATAACATGATTCCCATGGTGGGATTATTGACTTATCCCACCACCCATTATACTTATGCACCACAGGCCATTGCTACCCCAACTTTGGAATATCCCCATTGGGCTCAATAAATGGTACCTCTGGTACCTGAGACTTCATTCTCTACATCAGCCTCATAAGAGGCCCCATCATACAAAGTCCTTTCCTTTTTACCCACTAGATCAAGTGGAGCAAACCCTACTATCTTTGTTGTTTTGATGGGAATGTAGGTGCAGTCTTCCCAACCACTTGATCAAATTTCATGTCTCATAGCTAACATGGAATCCTTCTATAGAGGATTTCCACTAACATGGCTAATGATATGAGCTAGTTGAAAATAGATAAGATTATGATAGTAAAACAACAATCCTCTCCTCTACAATAGGGGAATATATTTTTGGGGCAAAAAGGTTCTTACAATCGTCGCCCCCATGGTAACAATAATGATAATTATAATAAAAAACTAGGTAACTCACAATGGAACAACATGCTGAATAGTAGGGGAGTTCCCCTAGGTAAGCCAAATAACCAAGAGACTGCAAGACCTAGTCATATTTCTCTCATGGAAAAATTTTACCCCTTGACCAAATGGTGCTAGTTGCATGATATTGAAATACATCTAGAGGAAATTTGCACCACCTTGGATAAAGTAATATAGATTTCCCACTTGGACTTATAGTTATGGTTCAACAAAACACCTCTAAGTACTTTGGTGAAATATTCCAACTCTACCTTCATTTATGAAATATTTTTTCATGGGAAAGATTAATGAGAAGATGAGGAGCCTGTGCTCTAGGGATTCTTCAATGATCTCATGTTTTCCTATGAGGCTAATTCTTTTACTAGCTCATTTCCTCCTTATAACACTGGGGGTAATTCAACAAAGACCCATTTACAACATCAGTTCCACCCAAGATTACTTTCATACCACCTAACCCTCATGCTAATGTGAACTCACCCTCTCCAATAGGACCAACCTAGTAGTCCCAAAGCTCCTTGATGAAAGGATCAAGTTCCTCTAGAGTGAAGTTTGATATTAAATTAGTGATAGTGAACACCAACACCATCATTCCCTTGATGAACATTCTACTTAGTTTCCTTGAGCAGCGAAAAGCCCTCTTGCAACAACTAAATCTCCTTGAAACCTAGCCCACTGTCACCAAAGATGTGTTTTTCAATGACACCAACCCGATCATTTTTTTAGGAAATATGAAGGAACCTTCCTTCTTTCCGACCTTGAGGATCTACAATAAAAATATGCACAACTTCTTGGTGCACTCTAGAGCTTTAGTTGACATCATGCCTCTTACATATATAATAAGCTCAGACTAGTCCCCATGCTTTTCAAAGTTGTCATAGTGCAATTCAAAAAAACCATTGTAAAGTTGGTGGACGAGCTAAATTATGTTTAGATTCAACTCATCCAAGAGCCTTGGGTGTCTAGTGTCATTGATATCCAAGTTGTGGACATCCCCAAAACCTATGGGATGTTATTAAGTCACAATTGGTCAAAGGCCCTGAATGGGTATATTTCCACCAACTTCTCCCACCTATGGCTTCCCTAGAGGGGGGAAGCTAGCTAGATCAAGGTCGATCTTGAACTATGGATGAGAAAAGATATAATTAATTATAGTTAGGTGAGTAAGGTTTCCTATGCTCAATTGAAGCCTAGCCTATATTGGGATATGGAGGCCCTAGCCTTGGATTTTTTTCTAGGAGGAATAGATCACGACGAGGATTCAATTATTGCATAGAGAATTCATGACCTCACTTTGTGATTGAAATGTATTGTCACCCTTCAAGGTGACCATGCATCTATCA
Source organism: Cupressus sempervirens (assembly GCA_028749045.1). NCBI lineage: Eukaryota > Viridiplantae > Streptophyta > Pinopsida > Cupressales > Cupressaceae > Cupressus > Cupressus sempervirens. The sequence continues at coordinate 483,199,186 of CM053787.1, read as the reverse complement.
CCAATCTTTTGTTCATGGTGCCAAGTCCATTGTGAAGGGAATTTTGAGTTAAAGTGGGAACCTTGTATATAGTCACCATCCTCCTTTTTGATATTTTGCATGAAGGGAAAAAAAATGAAAATTTCATTTTAAACAACTCTCCGATGATCATATCTAAAGGGCTAATAGTTGAGGGACCCTTATTGGTGTCACCTCTAGAGGAAATCCCCATCCATGTGTCTCTCATCTTAGAGGAAACATTGGGGCCTCCTCTATCACAAGAAGTACCCTTAAATTTTATAGATCTCAAGTTAAAGCTAGAGTAGGCATAGGAGTAGAGTTGATTGACCCATTAGGAAAATATTAACTTGCATCCTACCAACTATAATTTAGATTTACAGTAAACATAGTTGAGTATGCAGCTTTGGTGCTAGGGCTCATTTTCTCTCTACAAAAGAAAGTCACCTACCTTTGGGCCCTGGGAGACTCTAAGATTGTTGTCAAATGGCTTTGGAGCCAATATCCATGCCATGAACAATGATCAAAAAATTATTTGAATTAGGTATGAGTTTTACTTGATGAATTTGATGCCTTTGACATTGATGTCATCTTGAGAAAATATAATTATGTTCCTGATGCCCTACCAACACTCTTGAGCCCCTATTTGGTTCTTGTCTCTGATGATATTCTATGGAAATGGTAGCATCCCCTTCTGTCCCAAATAATGTCAAGCATTTCAAGGTCTTTGAAGATGATTGACACATATTGGATTTCCTAACAAAAAATGGTGTTTTTAAATACTAGATTATAGAGGAAGAAACCCACAATGACATGGAATTGTAAGACAATCTAGGTGAGGTCCTTGACCTCCCACCAACACTATTCTTAAAGGGATGATAACACTAGAATGCCCTTTTTATTTAGATCCTTGGGTCAAAGATAGACTTCCTCCTTCTTTTGAAGGAGGGAAATATGAGAAGGTCAATCTTGGAAATGACATCGAAGAGAAAAACATATTTATTGGTTCATCCATCTCCCTTGGGGAGAAGGAGAATATTCTTGTGATCCTTTGAGAATACATCAATGTCATCACTTGGAGTTATGAAGATTTGAAGATATACAACACATTTGTGATGATACACACTAGACCCCTCAAACCAAGTGCCAAGCCATTTTGACAGTGACAACCACCTATAAACCCTTTAATTGAACTCTTGATTTACTAAGAGGTTCAAAAGCTACTATTTTGAAGAATAATGTTCCCTGTCGACACACCACATAGGTATCCAATTTAGTTCTGGGCCAAAAAAGGAGTGGAGAGATCTGATTATGTGTAGATTTCTAGAACTTGAATAAAGCATAAATGAAGGATAACCATCCTTTACCTTTACTAGATGAAGTCTTGCATATAAAAAATGGAGCATAGATGTTTTCTTTTTCTGGATGGATATTTTGGTTATAACTAGATTATGGTAAATCATGGAGACCTACTAAAAATGACATTCACCACAAAGTGAGAAATGTTCATTGATTGATGCATGCCCTTTGGTTTGATCAATATCGATGCTACATTCCATAAAGTGATGGATACAACTTTTGAATGATTGGTCAACAAATTTACAATCATTTACATGGATGATTTGATAATCTTTTCCCAAGATAGGAATGACCAACCTATCCATCTTGTCAAGATTTGTAAGAGATGTCAATGATTTGGTATCTCCTTAAACCCCAAGAAATGCATATTTGGGATTAATGAAGAAAAGTTAATTGGATATATAATTTCTAAGAAGGGTATCATCATTGACCCCAAGAGAGTGGAGGCTTTGTTATGTTTACATATGCTTGACAAAAAGAAAGAAATGAGGTATTTCTTTGGAAAGATAAATTTTTTCTGGTGCTTCATCATAGGATTCATTGAAGTGGTGAAACCCTTGAACAACATGATGAACAAGGATAGTAAAATCGAGTGGATTATGGAGGAAAAGAAATATTTTGAACAGATAAAATAGGCAAATATTGAGGCCCCTATTTTAAGGATTCCTGATTACAACCTCCAATTTTATATTTATTCCTTTGTGGCCATGCCCTCTATGAGGAGAAACCCATTCATTTAATGAGTCCCCCCTTCAAGAATGCCAAAGTGAAGTATTCCACCCTTGAAAAGTAGGCTTTGACCCTTGTTAGGGTGGTAACTAAAATTTGACATTATATACTCCAAGGAAAAGTGCATGTAATTGTTCTAGATGAAATGGTCAAATCATTTCTTATGTAGAGTGAACTTGGTGAGAGATGTAGGAAGTAGCTATCCATCATCCAAGAATATGACTTGGAAATGAAGCCCATGAAATTGGTTCATGGGTAAGGTTAGTCTAAATCTATGGTCTCAACTGAACCCCAATTGGAATGGTTGACCTACAACATAAAGACATTAAACCAAGACCCATGACACATTGATTTGGTGTATCTCCTACTACACAATAAATGTCCCAAGGAACTCCTAGCCCATAGGTGTCATGAACTTTGGAAAAAGAGTTCACATTTCATGATTAAAGGAAGAACCCTATTGCAAAGAAATTTTGAAGGCATATATCTCTATTGCCTTGACGAAGAGAAGGTGAAGAAAATGATAGAAGAATTTCATGGATAGTTTGGGACCAGACATGGCTCAACTAACACCACATCCCACCAGATCCTCCAAGATGTATACTATTGGCCTTGCCTATTTTGTGATACCCATAACCACATGAGAAAATTTCACACTTTCTAGACTGCTGCTTCTGGAGAGCAAAATCTTGCAATTCCTCTTCAACCCATTTTTGGGGCCAAATCTTTTTTCTAGTGGGAATATGATTTCATTGGGGATATTAACCATAATTCATACACTAGACACTAGTATGTGTTAACCATGAAAAATTATTGTACGTAGTGGTCCAAAGCCATCTATTGAAACAATAATATGATGGATGTAGTAATTCAATTTGTGGAAGAGAACATTGCTACAATGTTTGGAATGCCCTTTGTCCTTGTGTATGATAAAGATACAATGTTTTCCTCTACCCAAATTTTAGAGTGGGTCTATGACATGAACATTACCTTAAAATACTCAAGTAGTTATTAGCTGCAAGGTAATGGACTAGTAGAATTTACCAACAAACCTCCTAGAGGTTATTAAGAATCTTCTAGAGAGAAATCTGTGAGACTGGCATAACAAGTTATGATTTTCTCTTTTAGCATATCACATTTAAAATAAGGCTACCATGGAAATTGTTGGAGTTAAAGGTAGAGTAACCGAGAGGGGTGGGGGTGAATCAATTACTCACAAAAATTAATCCATAGATCCCTTAGATGTCTTAAAGATCTAGTTACTGCTGATACTCGGTAAAAAAATGTTGTAACTCGATAAATTAAACTATTACTTATCTTCAAGCATTCATGTATGCAATTAAAAATAGAATGAATACAAGAGGCACTAGTTTTAACATGGAAACCCAATATGGGAAAAACCACCAAGTAACTAGTCACCAATTTTTCGCTCTTCTGAAGTGAGCCCTATTAGGAGCCAACCCTATTAAAGGTTACATTACACACTTTTAGGTGTGACCCTATTAGAGGATTTAATCACCTTGTTAGGAGTGGCCTTGCTAGAGGTCTTTAGAACAATTCAACTAAACTGTCACCTTGTTAGAGGATTTATAAAATGGCTATTAAAGAAACTCTATTAAGAGATTTGAAATCACTGCTACAATGGTTAGAAAGCAACAATGAATTGACCTGAACAAGATGCAACTAAATTTGCTGGCTACAGGTCTCTGTTCAGCATCATTAGATCCTCCTTGATCAAATATGGCTCTACTGCTCCTCTATGATCTCTGATCATCCTTCAAATTTGCTTCCACAATAATCAGTCCTCATATCACATTAATTCCACACACTTCCACACACTTAGAATTTGCAACTTGACCTCTTACTTATACCATTCAAATTATCAAGTCAGCCTATTTACATGTTACATTTACCAATAAACCATACATCAGTCGGCTATAGATATTACTCTAAACAAATAAATGTTATTTCATAAAACAATAAAATCCTTTATTGGCCGACCCTGCTCAGTAAATACTGCTTCCAAAAATTTCTCGAGTTAACCTTCTTGACTCAGTTAATATTGCAATATCTATAAAATCCTTTGGTTGCTGAGTTTACTCGGTAAGAACTAAATTCCTTCATGAGAGTTTGGTAAGAATTGCTTCTGCCACATTCCCTTTGATGGCCAAGTGAGCTCGATAAACACTGTATTTTGCCTTGCTGACCTTCTGAGCTTGGTAGACACTATCCTTTGCCTTGCTAACCTTCTGAGCTCGGTAGACACTATCCTTTTCCTTGCTGACCTTCTGAGCTCGGTAGACACTGTCCTTTGCCTTGCTAACCTTCTGAGCTCGGTAGACACTGTCATTTGCCTTGTTGACCTTCTGAGCTCAGTAGACACTATCTGATGACTGATATGACATTTGTGTGACATCAAAGACAACACACAATTTGATCAATTGTATCCAATAGGAAAGTTCTCTATTTTATCTAGTCTATAGCTAGAATCCAGTGTTCCCCATGAATCTATAGATTCCAATCCTATAATTCATGAGGAAGTTTGATGAGAGGGATAATATTATGGAGGCATGCCTCCTTAATCTGATTCATCTCAAAGAGAGAAGGGAATAAACCCTCAAACCTTTTACTAAACACCAAGTGGTTGTCAAAAGATAGTTTGACAAAAGAGCTTGGTTCAAATCCTTTTGGATTTCAAACATAGTCCTTTTGTGGTACAAGGCTCATGAAATGAAAGGAACACGTACAAAGTTTTGGTAACTCTGGCTTGGGCCCTACCAAGTCACAGAGATATGTGGAGAAAATACTTATCATCTCAAGACATTTATAGAAGAACCAATTCTATTTCCCATCAACAAACTATTCTTCAAGTACTACTTTTATCTTAAAATAGTTTTTTGGTGTATCCTTGGGTGCACCCTATTCATTAGGGTGTATTTTTATCTGGATTTCCTTTTTTTGCTGGTTTTATTTTGTTAGCCTTTGTAAATAAGTTGTGTTGTATCTCAATTTCTGGGTCTCTACAACTTTTACAATCTTTTTGTGTTTTTTTCATTGTTTTAAGGATTCATGTTGTTTATTCCTATTAGTAGGTGTTGTATGCTTTTCATAATAAGAGGTGACTTAATGCGATTCTCCTAGGGTATTTGATTATTATCTTACCCATTCAAAAAATTTCTAGTACCCTATTTTTACTAGTCAAAAAATGCAAATATGAACTCATGATAAGATAAACCTTCATCAAACTTGGACAACTCTATTTGTGTCAACAGATAATTGATTGACTAATATAGTAGGAAAAGGAAGAGAAGAACCACTAAAAGAACAAAATGAATAGATCAACCTTGCTCAGTATTGATGACAATTTAAAAATTAAGCAATACAATGGGAAGCGTGTATCTTTTCTTCTCCTCATAGCCGAAAGGGTAAAACACTTATGGATGGGATGGTGAAAGAAGCACCCCCACAATGAACAAACTAAATTTTCTATCTAGGGAAATGATACCTTGAAAAGAAAAAAATCAAAATAAGGAAAGAAGAGATATCATCGATTCTTGAATGATGATACAATATTTAATAAAAGAAAGGTAAAAAATTTCTCGAATGAGCTTGGTTTCTCCATCTTCTTTGGGAATTGAAATGATATAATCCCTTCAAAGAACACACTCCACCATTAGACATTAGTAAGGTTTAAGAGTTATGGTGAGTCAAGTTGTTTAGATCTAGAGTTCATGTTTAAGGGAATTAACTTCATAAAAATAAGGCACTAGTTATTTCAAAGGCTTAGTTTTGGAGTTTTCGAATGCAAAATATTTTCCTAGTCAAGTCACCATTTTTATACCCTGCATAAATGTCCCTACTTTTTGTTCACAAAATTTTGGGTCCCCTCTTTTCTTTTTTCTGCTTACCTTGTTTGGGGTAAGTCCCTTTAGTCAGTTTGTTTTTGCTCTTTAGGTTTCCTTATCCTTGTATGGACATAGGACCTCTTTTTGTGTGAGAGAAGGAAGTAAGGATTCTCAGCCCCATGTTGGAAGTCCATGGTCTTTGCAAAAGTTATTCTTAGATAAAGGAAGAACTCATTCTCATATGTCCTTGATGGCAAGGGGAAGGATTTACTTGGTCTTAAGGATAAACACATGGAAATATTCATTAATGTTAGGCAAGTACAATTGATGCACCCATTTAGCTATCATGATCAATATGTATTTAAGACATAAGAAGGGATTGATTTTCAAGTTTTTTGATAATCAAAATTATGCCCTGCAAGTAAAGTCACTACTTTGGTCATCACCTTTTATGGAAGCTATCTTGTTGCTCAAAGTTTGCAAAGTTTCCTTCTTAGAGCCAAGCTAGTTTTGGTTTTGTTGATGTTTTGTAACTTCACTTAGATAAATTGTATCATATATATATATATATATATATATATATATATATGTACTTAATAATAAGATTGTAATTATGTTAATGAACATACATGTCCCATGAAGGGACATGTCTATTTTTTATTCACTTTCTTATACATATAAGAGGTCGATGCCATCTAGAAAATATATACCATAAAGATGGTAATGTGAATACATTTGTAGAAGACCTCTAAAAACTAACATGGTATCAGAGTAGGCTCCTTCTATAAAGCATAATAGCTTGAATGAAAATCAACACAAGGCAACAAAATTAAGAGGACATATTGTGCATATGGTGGTATAATAGATTGTTAGAGAATATAACAAGTAAGAGATCAATTAGTTCCCACTTGCAAGGTCAAATCAAGCCCACATAGTTTGACATCAATACTTTTGCATTAGAAATATGTAAAGGAGAACCAACATCCCATCAAGTGCAAAACACCACATAATCGACGGTTGTTTTAGAGTAAACACCTTAAATAGAGATATGTATATCTTACATCATACAAAATAGTGTAACACTACTCCCTTGTGCTTCATAAGACACAGGTAGTGCAGAGTTCTTGAGCCTCAGACACATCCTAAACTATGCAAAATGACTAAGTCATGAAGAATTCAAGAGGATTGTAGTTATAATGTTAAAATTAAGACCATTATGAATAGGATATTGCTTGACATAAATCAAACCCTATTTCAAAATCTTTAGCAAGGACTTTCATGCAAAGGATACAAACATCATAAAGTACATTGGATATACAACAAGAAATGTGGATGCCTATTCATGAGTTATAGTGGCATCATGGGATAAAAGGTAATATAAAGAGAACAATCATAATCAAAACCTATAGGTGAAAAAGGACCGATTCCACTAAGGTAGAAATGTGGAAAATAATAATAAAGACAAGAACCAAAGGGGGGGACAACACCATTATTCCATGTAAGGCACTCGACTCATATTGCATGGTAAGGAGATCATATTCAATGATAATGCCAAGGAGGAGGTACAATTTAATAAACTTGAGGTGGAGGAGTAACAACTATCTTTGAATCTATGAAAAGTCACCAATGGTTGGACTAGTCAATGGGCATGATATTTCATATTGAAGAATATATTTTTGAAGATAACAAAGGAAGAGGGAGATTGATATTAAGAGGGAGTCTACACATTTCATTAGAGTTAACCTTGAAAGTGAGGGAGCAAATAGAGGATATGATTCAGTCAACCTTTGGTGATCTTGATCATATTGATTCAAAGGGAGTAAACAATGATGAGATGGACTCTCCAACAATCAATAAATTGTCACAGTCAAGAGGAACATGATTCATACATCATGACCATGTGATTTTAATGGGCCTACCCCCTATGTACATCATGAGGAAGTGATGACTTCCAAATGACGTCACTTGTATTTGCAAAAGTTTTTGTAAGGTGATGATTTACAATAGCTTGTATTATAAGATCAAATAAATTGAGTAAATGGTGAATGCATTGCATCTCGATATTCTAGGAGACCATTACTTGGATTTTTTTGGTGAATATATTTGATATTATGGGAGGCCAATACTCTTGATATCAAAACTTATTTTGAGTAATTGGTGAATAACTTATGATATTCTGAGAGACCAATACTCTTGATGTCAAATGTGATATCACACCTTATTTGAGTACTTGGTGAATATTGGATGTCAATATTTTAGGAGGCCAATACTCTTGATATTAGATGTGATATCAAAAGCTTTTGAGTACTTGGTGAATATATTTGATATTTTGGGAGGCCAATACATGTAATATCAATAATGATACCAAAATGATAAATATTATCTGATCAAAGATTTTATTTTTTCCATACCTAATATTACCAATGGTGTAATACATGTCCTGTGTTTATCATCCCTAGCTAAGAGGGAGTGTTGATGTTTTGTAGCTTCATTCAGATAAATTGAAGTGTATATATATATATATATAAAATTACTTATAAGATTTTAATTGTGTTAATGAACAGGCATGTCCCATGAAGGGAAACGTCTATTCTTTACTCACTTTCTTACACACACACACACACATTTGGTAAACATATTCCATAAAGATGACAATGTGAATACATTTGTAGCAGACCTCTAAAAACTAATAAGTTTTCTTGGGGATAAGGATGGGTTTTGAAATTGTGGTACCCTTGATTTTTGTGTCCCAGGTTCATAGTTTTGTTTCACCCTTTGCTGTGTTGTTTTTTTGTTTTTAGGTGATGATTCCCAATTTTGTTTGTAAGATCTTCCTTTCTTCCTCTTATTTTGTTCCTTTGCCTATTTTTTTTTCTTTTGTCACTTTTGCATGGCTTTCCCCCCCCCCGCCCCGATTCTCATCTCTCCTTTTGGTCAAGTCCATGTGTGTGTTTATCCTAGTGTCATTTGTCATTGGGAGAAGTTTCTTTGGCTCCACCCTCAATGCATTGTTTGGTCTAGTGGTGTAAGGTCCATTCCTCCTAGGTTTTTTTCATAATGCTTAATCTACCAAAGGTCGGTCTCCACCATCTTAGAACTCTCTAGTAAACTATTTTGGTCCTAGTTTATTTTTGGGAATGAGGTAGGATGTTACTAGGTGATTTTTCCTCTACTCGAACAAGGAAGTTTACATGTATTCCTCCATGGTTGCTTGGTGGTGGTTTTATTTCTCCAAAAGATGAAAATTAATGACACATTATCACTATTACATGTACATGTGTGATCTTGGCCTTGGTAGGATGAGAAAAAGCTTTCTAAGTATTGGTCTAGTGGCTCTACAACATTTGGGTGGTGGTAAGTAATGACTTTTCTCTTCTCTCACTTAATAGGATGCAACATTCCTCCTTGAGCTAAGAACCTTGCAACATTCATGATGTATTTGTTGGTATTTTAAATTTTAAATGATTTTCATGTCAAAAGTACTTAGCATTTAATAGTTCCATGTGTTGCACAAGTGGAATTTTAATAGTGGTATTATCAACCTTGTAAGGAAAACTCAACGTAATGAGTCATGTCACTAAAAGTCTTTCTCGTGTGACATTTTTTTTGGGTTTCTAGAATAAGAGCTAGTGAGACAGTTGTGGGTTTCAAAAACTATATACAAAACATTTTGACATTCATAACATTGTAGGTTCTCAAGATTTAGGGTTCTTCACCATGTTACAAGTGAGATACAATTTTCATGATCCCAAGGTATGGCTCCTGGCTACCCTTTTCTTTGTCATTTATTAGTTACTATAGTTGCTAATAATTTTGGGTTTTTCCCACCTTTCCCATGTGGAACAATTATTCTTATACAAGGATGAGAAGGCAAAGAACCTCCAAAATCATAGAAACCTTAAAACTTGTTGAATGAATAATTGTTGAAAAGAGGATTAGAGTACTAATGAGTGTCTAGTCTCCATAAGAACTAATGAATATTATCTTTGGAAGATTGAGAAAATTATTTGGGCATCATGGCTAGAAAAAGACTGATAAAAATTCTTGGAAAAGGAGGCCATTTGATGAAAAGGGTATCTCCATACAAAGGTGGCAAGATGAATCCTTGATGGGTCTAGGTCAGTTGGATCCCAAGATTTGAGTAATGGAAGGATCAAGTATCAACAAAGGAGGCAAGGCTTTCCCAAAATGGAATCCTTGGAAAAATTAAGTTAGAAAAGGGAAGGGTGCTTGCATGATTGGCACTTTGCGAAGGCATATCCAAAATGCTTATCTTTCTTGGGTCGATGAGGCTTCTCCTTATACTTCTAACCCTTTTGGGAGGGTGCACAACAAGGAATCCCCTTAAAGAAATATTTTTAGCAAATGGGAATGGATCCCAAGATCTAAATCATGGAAGGATCAAGTATCAACAAAAGAGGCAAGGCTTTCCCAAAATGGAAGCCTTGGAAAAAATAAGTTAGAAAAGGGAAGGGTGCTTGCATGATTGGCACTCCGCGAAGGCATATCCAAAATGCTTATATTTCCTCAATCGACGAGGCTTGTCCTTATACTTCTAACCCTTTTGGGAGGGTGCACAACAAGGAATCCCCTTAAAGAAATATTTTTAGCAAATGGGAATGGATCCCAAGATTTGAATCATGGAAGGATCAAGTATCAACAAAGGAGGCAAGGCTTTTCCAAAATGGAAGCCTTAGAAAAAATAAGTTAGAAAAGGGAAGGGCACTTGCATGATTGGCACTCCATGAAGGCATATCCAAAATGCTTATATTTCCTGGGTTGATGAGGCTTCTCCTTCTACTTCTAACCCTTTTTGTGTCATGAGGTGGGAGGGTGAACAACAAGGAATCCCCTTAAAACAATATTTTTAGCAAACAAGAATCCTTTTAGCCAGCTTCAATTCCTACTAAGTGGCAATTTTGATTTCTTTCAAAGACACCGCAACTCAACAAAACATAAACTCAAGTCCAAGGATTACTTTTTCCCATAACTTGGTTAGGTGATCTTGCATCACATGGTAGTTAGTAGTTGGTGTTCCATGCTCAAAGGTCTTGGAACTTCAATCCTTCCAACACATGGAAATATGTGCATAGATTCCTTTTGAATCTTACCTTCTATTGCTGATGTAGAAGACACACTTATCAATTATGTGGAAAGGAGTTAAGGATGGAAGATAAAGAATACCCATTTTTCAATTGCACATTTCCCCATGTACTCGATGCATTCAAAGTTATCAAAGAAGTTGAGTTCTCTTATTAGTATGTGGATGCCTTGATGAGATAAATAATAGTGATGTGACAAAAAAGGCATGTAATTATTGACATTTATGGACATGAATTTCTTTGGGAAATCCCTTCCTTCATTCTATGCTTCTTTCTGTCCTCCTTTCATGGTTTTCTAAGTTTAATTTCCTCTTTTGCAAGATGTTTTTTGCATGAAGATGGAGTAAATATCATAAATAAAGGTGGTAGGTGAATTAGTTAGGGCAAGAAGTAAGTTTCCTGACTAAGTGACATAGATAGTAGTCTATGAACAAGAAGATCGCTGAGTGTTTTGGGGTCAGTAAAATTGATGATTTTATCTTCCATTTTCATTGTAAAACCATTATTATTAATGAAACATTACCACCCTTTTCTTTTTCAATTTGGCTTTCTTGGAGATTTTTTTGGCCTTGTGCTTATTGGTATTTTAAATTGTTATTAGGATAAAGGGATCTTGGAGTACTTGTTGGTATTTTAAATTGTTATTAGGATAAAGGAATCATGGAGTGCTTCCTATGGGATTTATTTATTTTTGAACGTATTAAGATCTTTCTATTTTTTTACTGTTATCTTCCTTTTCTTGGATAAACCTAAATGATCTTGTTTAATTTGGTACTCTTTTAATTTGCAACACTTAGTAATGTTAGATTGATTAATTGAGCATGTATTTAAGTTAACCTACCATTCAAGCATGTCTTCTTGATAATGATAGTACAAAAGTAGACTATAGGTAGATTAAATCTCTTATTCTGTAGTCTCTTTATTATCTATCAATTAATTTAAGTACCTCACCCCTTTGGTTTTTTCTTATGATATCTGTCCAACCTAGTTCATGTAATTCCCCATAAAAATCCTATGCATGCAAAGACTCATTGAAGACTCCACCCAACTTATTCTAAATACAATCATCCCCTCATCCAAATTTTCCTATTCCTTGCACAATTGAGACCTGATCTGTAGGAGCTTAGGAGTCGAGAGTTCCTCTCTCTGCTCTTTTAGGCGATATTGGCCAAACATTCCAGTCCCATGACAATTATTACTCTGTTGAAAGTGCATGAAATAAAGTTTTATCAATAGGTCCATACAAAACCAAAGACATGAGCTACCATATTTTCAAAATGACTACGAGGTTGCTTGTTACCTAAATGCTAGTATTCCCATAATCTCTTCCAATAGCGAGCTAGTTGTCCACATGCATGAGTTAGATATAAAGTGACTTAGTCATGAAGTAAAGATAAAAATGAAAATAGAGATCTAAGGGTAAAAATCACTTTGTGGTGGTATCAGAGCCAAAAAAATAGTAAAAATAAAGACATAAATGAGGGTGAAAACCTCTTTGATGCACCTAAGGATTAGGTATTTAGTAGTCTACCCAATTGGTTTCAATATAGATTATTGGAGTTGATTAAACCCATGCAACCTATCAGCCTTGGTATAGAAGAGTCTCCCAATATTATACACTTATCTTAGTCATTGTCAGCTAAAGAAAAAGAGCAATTCACTCAATTATTCCATGAGCAGAAAATAAATTTCACTTGGGCATATGCAAACTTTCTTGATCTTGACATTGATTTAATCATGCATCATCTTTGTATAGTCCATAGTGTCAAACCCATTAAGAAAAAAATGAGGAAAATACATCTCCATGTTTCCCTATTGGTGAAAGCTAAACTAGAGAAGCTCCTATGTGCCAAATTTATAAAAGATATAGACTATGTTGAATAGATATCCAAAATTGTACTTGTTTCAAAGTATGAAAGGTCCATTTGAGTTTGCACATATTTCCATGATCTAAATAAAGCTTTTGCTCAAGATGAATTTCTACTTCCAAACATTGACATGATAATGGACATGGTTGTGGGCAAAAAAATGTACTCCTTGATGGATGGATTCTCAGGATATAATCAAATAAAAATAGCTCTTAAAGATCAAGAAAAGACAACTTTCACTTGTGCTTAGGGTACCTTTTCTAGAATATTATGCCTTTTGACCTTAAGAATCTAGGTGTTATCTATCAGAGAGCTATGACAATAATTTTCCATGATTTTATGCACAAAAATATGGAGGACTATGCTGATGACACTCTAGCTAAGTCTAAACAAAGAAATAGTCATTTGGATGACTTGAGTTTTATATTAGACCATATGGAACAATTTCATCTTAGGCTCAACCTTAAGAAATGTTCTTTTGGTGTCACCTTTGGTAAACTGCTAAGTTACATCATATCTACTGAGGAAATTAATGTTTTTCCTAAGAAAATACAAGCTATATTGGAAATGCCACCTCCTATAAACATAAGTAAATTAAGAAGTCTTCAAAGGAAGATTACAATCTATAAGGAGGTATATTTCTTAGTTGGTTGATAGGTCTCAACAATTTAATAAAAACCTGCATAAAGGATCTACATGCATGTGGAATGAAGAATGTGAAAAGAATCTCACTTAGATTAAGGAATATTTGGCCAAACATCCAATCCTTATGCCTCGTAATCTAGGGAAGCCTTTAGTTTTGTATGTTTAAGCTACAACTACTTATCTAGGGGTATTACTAGAATATCATGATGAAAATGGAGAAGAATGTGCCGTATACTATATTAGAAGAACCTCATTTACTTATGAGATAAATTACAATAACTTTGAGAAGGCTTGTCTTGTTGTTGTATTTGTCTCCCAAAAGGTACACAATTACATGCTTGCTGTTTCAAAAATTGATCCTTCTAAGTATATTCTAAGTAAAGTTGTGCTTAAGGGTAGAATTTCTAAATGGATGATGATTCCATCTCAATTTTACATTCATTATGTTGAACACATATCCATTAAAGAATAATCTATTGTAGACTAGCTTATTGATTTCTTACTATAGGATAATGCCCTTATGCAGATAGATTTCCCAAATTCATCAATCATGTATGTGTTGGTAATATAAGAGGAGTAATTGAGAGGAGAGGAGTGAATTGGTCACCACAAAAATAAATCTTAGATCCCTTAGATGTCAATACAAATAAAAACTCAGTGAAAACAAAACTCAACTATAACTCGACAAATACATAGGCGCTTGGTTTACACTAACAAATGCTGAAGCTTGGTAAACATTGAAATAACTCGGCAAATGCTTAGCATGAACAACTTAAAATATTATCTATGATTGAACTTAATTTAACTTAGTTGTAAACACACCAAGGAAATAACATGAACACAATTAACACCAAGATTTTAACATGGAAACCCAATTTGGGAAAAACTACCAATTGCAACTAGTTGTTGATTTTTTCTCTTCTAAAGTGAGCCTTGTTAGGAGCCAACCCTGCCAAAGGTTAAAAAACACACTATTAGGTGTGACCTTATTAGAGGATTTAGTCAACCTATTAGGAGTGGCCTTGTTAGAGGTCTTTACACAATTCAATAGAAATGTCACCTTGTGAGAGGATTTACAAATAGCTATTAAGCCAACTCTATTAAGAGATTTAGATCACTACTATAATGGTTAGAGAGTGACAATGAGATGACCTGATTTCTGATGCAACTAAATTTTTGATTATAGATCTCAATTCTAGCTTGTATACTTGATCCTTCTTGATCAAATGTATCTTTACATCTCAACAAGGATATTCTTCTTATCCTTTTAATTTTCTTCCTCTAAGCATCATCAAATCTTCAATTATGTTCCACACATTCAATCCTCAACTTGACCTTATATTTATATCTTACACATTGTCAAGTCAGCTTGAATATAACTTAGAATAATTAATATTCATCTTCTCAATTGACTAGAACCAACAAACAAAACTATTTAACTCAATATGCCAAAACAATCCTTTGTTAGCTGACCCTGCTTGGTAGATACTAACTTCAGAAATGATTTTCCTCTATTGACCAAGTGAACTCAGTTAACACTACATATTCACAAAGTTCCTTTGGTAACTAAGAGAGCTCAATTAATACTCAACTTCTACAAACTTTCCTTTTTCGTATGAGTAAACTCGGTAGACACTATCTTTTGAACTGGGAAAACTCTGGAATGCTCGACAGACACAACAAACTGTCTTCAACACTCGAGTGAGCTTGGCATACACTGACTAACAATGATATGGAATTTTTTGTAACATCAAAGAAAATACACAATTAATCAATTGTTTCCAACAATATGTGATAGAGAGAACCTAGAGAATATTCTTTGATGGATCTCATACTCAAAATAGTGAAAGTGTTGGTATCTTTTTCATTACACCTCATGGCTATACAATTCATAAGTCATACAAGCTATTGTTTCCTTGCACAAATAACATAGTTAAATATGAGGCTCTTACAAATGGTATCAAATTGGCCATTTAAATGGAAACTCCCAACCTTTTATAAATCAAGTCAATAATGAATATCAAACCAAGGATGACAAGTTGATTCCATACAAGAAGTTGGTTGATGATCTACAAAATTATTTCACCTTTTTCAATTTTCAAAAAATTCCTAGGGCTAAAAATAAGGCTCTAGATGTTATATTTACTTTGGCATCCATCTTAAAATTACAAGAACATGAATCCCAATTCAAATTCTTGGTGGAAGAGCTATGTTAACCCACCTCCCCTGATAACCAAGTTGTTTGCACTATTATTGGTCATGAATCCTCTCACTATGTAACCATTTACTCCACCTCTATAATCAAATTATTCATGATAATCTCACTCATAAAAAAAAATTCCAACTCATTCGCAAAGCCTCCCATTATACCCTTATATCCAGTGACTTGTATAGGAAGGGTCTATATGAAACACTCCTTAGGTTCTTAAAGACGGATGCATTTGAATGAGGATTAGCTAAAGTCCATGATGACATTTGTTGGTCTCACTCTAATGGCATTGAAATTGTTAAAAAAATACTTAGTGATGGTTATGATTGACCTACTATGCAAGAAGATGACATGCATTATGTTAAGTCTTGCAAAATGTGTTAGCTACATGGTAATTTGATTCATGCTCCTAGAAATGAATTGATCACATCCATCACACATTGGCCTTTTTAGCATCAAACCTTTGATCTAGTTGGAAAAATGCATCATAGCTCTTCAAATGGACATAATTTTACTATCATAGCTACAAAATATTTCACTAAATGGGTTGAGGCTATCCTTATTTGTGCAACTACTAGGAAATATGTTGCTTTTTTCATATTGAACCACATCATTTGTCATTATGACATCGCTCCTCCATAGTTACTGATAATGGAGAACAATTCAAAAATAAGGACTTTAGATAGTTGTGTAAGAAGTTCAAGATCAAACAACATTCGTTCTCTATCTATTATTCCAAGGGAAATGGTCAAGATGAGGCTTCAAACAAAACACTACTCAAAATCATACATAAAATCGTACATAACTATGGGAGAGATTGAAATATACAAATTAATCTTGCACTCTAGGATTATATGACTAGCATACACACCTACTAGGGCAATAACTTTTTCTTTAATTTATGGTTCTAAGGTTGTTCTTCCACTTGAGGTTGAGATTCCTTCCTTGATAGTCTCCTTAAAAGGGCTAATTACTGACAAATATTATAAAGATATAAGGATACATGAACTTGAATTCCTAAATGAATGATGTAAGGCTTCTTTTGATCATATGTGAGACGATCAAAAAAGAATGTCTACTAACTACCACAAAAAGATTCATCCTAGTGAATTTAAAGTTAGTGATCTCTTATCCTTAAAGAAAATATGAAGAATAAAAAAAAATAGAGAACAAAAAGGAAAGTTTGAACTTAATTGGTTGGGTCCTTTCATAATCATTGAAACATTTGGATCTAGTGCTTATCATCTCTCTACACCTAAGGGAGAATAACTTCCCAATCCCTTTAACATATTGCACCTCAAGGAGTTCTATGCTTAGTACTCTTGCTAATCAACACTTGTACATATATTATAATCTTGAAAAATCCCAAAAAATTATATATGATGCTGAAAAAAAATCCTAAAAAGAAGAAAACGCCCTTAGAAATGATCATCTTAGTGAAAAAATAGCAATAGGCACTTCGATGTATCATTAAAAAAATCAAATATTTCAAAAATATTTAAAATAAACATAAAATGTCCTAGAAAATCTTGCCAAGTGGTGAAAACCTAGAAACAAGTGCCACTTGAGACCCTTGCACCTATGTCTATCAATATTTCACTATGTGCTCATGAAATATTCACTTTATATTGCTTTGCCTTACCTATCTTGAAACTAACTCTTGTCTTGGTCTAAGGGGCACAAACCGTGTAGCTTACCAAAGTCTCCTTGTTATGTTGGTGTTACTTTAGTAGCTCACTCAATAGTGTTTTGCAACACATCCCCTTGATATAGAGTGTTCCTTAACACTTTTCATATACTCTTCCTAGTCTAGGATATTGTGATATTTTTCACTTAAATAATTAAATCCTAGGGAGACAGTCATGCGACTTTCCACACACACACAAAAATTGGCTGAGACTTGCTGGCTTTATTTCTCTTTGTGTGTTGTTTATGATTATTTCTTTACTAAGTGTTCCATCCCTAATAATTTCTCAAGGATGTCATGAACTAGAGAACTAGGGCCATGGGGCATGTTTTCCTTTGATATCTATCTACAAGTGTACTTTGTTAAATCTTAAATGTCTCAAGCATCTTTCTTGACCCACATAACACTTAGGATCTATGACATACCATCCTTGTCTATTTTTTGCATTTGCATGCTTATAGTCATCTCAATATTTTGTGTCTTGATGCAAGTATAATCTTGCTACATTAAACCTACGGAATCTAACCATGCCTTCATCTTGAACTTTATGTCTTTAATGCATAGGTTTGGTTCCCACATACCTATTTGATACAGATCATATTCATATCCTCAAAGTTATACTAGTGATGATTCTATGATCTTCTGATCTCCCTAATAATCCTCAATGATAAAAATTAGGACTTACTTATATAACCCTTGCAATTGCACCTTTTCATGTTGGCTTGCATTTTAGGGTTAATTCTAGTTTAATTTTTCATTTTGAGTGTTGAGAGAGTCTTCTTTATCTTTAATGGATGTGTCAGTCAACTATGTTTTCTTCCTCTAAATTATTCTCAACCATATTTCATCTTCTTTTGATCTTATTATCTCATTTCTTTGTTCTTCTTTTCCTATCATCAAAAGGGTTAATCTTCTCATCACAATTATCTCCCCTTTTAGACCCCTCATGTATTTTTTGACCTATTTTGACCTAATTTTTGAAATCCTTGAATTTGTGCAAACATTACACCCATACCTAATTTTGACATCCTAGATTCATTTTTGGGATTTAAATCAAAATATGGGTTCATCTTGCTAGTCAAAATTTCATTTTAAAATTCATCCTTCTACTTAGTTAGCTCAATTTCTAAGGCTTAATCTTCATTTTTTATGAGGCATCTTCATTTTTGAATTTCTTCATCATTTGTGATATTTTATACTCTTCTTGTCCATTCTATTTTATTTCATTTCACCATTATTCTTTCTTTGACCTAATTTGTATGCTTTATCTTTCTTGGTCAAACTGAGTCAAACTGGGGCATATCTGAATTGTGTGGTGGTCATTCTTTGGTATTAATTGCTTATGTATTATATTTGACTTTTCTTTTTCTTAGTTTGATCAAATCTAGCTCATTTATGCATCTCTTCTATCTCATTTTGGTTTCGATCTTGAAGGGGTAGGAATTTTTTTATCATTGCTGTAAATTTCTTTTTCTTTTATAGTTATTTATGTCCAATATGCATATGTTTGGCCTTTCCATTTTCTCTTGATTTATCTACTTTCTTTGGCTACTTGGCTTGACATATCATTGCTTGTCTCGAGTATTGATCTGTCTATTTCTCTCCTAATATTCAGTCATGTTGCTAAGTGTACATTCAGGATCTATTATCTCTTTGTGCTTTTTTCTTTAGAGTCAGATCATCTATATATTTTCTACTTTCTTGGCTTATTTATTTTTTGTATAGTCTATTCCCATATCAATCATACATTAGTCAAGAAGGGGCAAATGCAATCACCTAAAAATGGTCATCTAGACTATGAGCCCCCTTTCTAGCATTTTGCTTAAATTATCTATCACTTATTTTTTATCAAATCATCAATTTATTATGTATTCAATTATAAGCTATGGTTTGACCACTTTATCCTAAGTATTTTATTTAATTGAAAGACCTTTCTCCCTTTTAATTACATAAAAGCCCCCAAAGTCCCACTTATCCTAAGTGTGCACATGAAAAACATTATTCCTATTTTAAAATAATAAGAGGAGAAGGCATTTTTGTCTACACATGAATGCACAATTTCTATATGAGAGGAATAATCTATTTTCAAAATAACCTTAATTCTCCTCCATAAATATTTTTCCTCTTAAATCCCATTGTTGATCTTTATTAGGTGATATTTTTGTGCACATAGATAAATAAAGATGCATTCTTCACCCTTTATTATGCCTCTTTTTCCTCTCAATCTCAACTATACATTATGCTACAAGATTTATAAATTACTTTGGAGCTTTGGAGAACTTGGAGCATTCTTGCATCTACATCCACATACTTGCATTCTTGTAGTAGCTTCATGGCATGTCTAGATTATTTTTGTTTTATGTTTTAGAGTATCTTACATAGTCTAAGTAGGAAGGCTTGTAAATTTTCATATTTTTTAGCTTAGCTTTTATGTTTCTTATCATCTTAGTTTAGTTTACATTGCATTGCATTCTCATTGTGATTCTAGGATGCTAGCACTCTTTCTCTCACTTTGAATCTCTCATTCTATGGTGTACCTTGCAATGGTTACATATATTGTTTCATTTGAGAGCCACCACATTACTATTTTTCACCTTTTCATGTCATAGATAGAGAGATATAAGTCGCCTCTCAATTCTCTCTCTTAGTGGGATTCTTTTAGAATAAGAGTTTATAGAAGTTTTCCTACTTTTTGGTATATAGGAATAACCACAAACAGAAGATTTAAATTGTGAAGTGTTATACCTAGCCTTAATATGTGGCCTAAGGAGCCAAAATTAAGATTCATCTTCACTAGCTCAATGTGGGAGGTCAAGCCTCCAAAGAATTTTATCAAGCTCTTAGAGATTTTCATACATCTTATTGGGGATTACAAAGATCTTTCTTACCTTCCTTACATTCTCTAGGCCCTTATTTGACACTATGAGAAAGTATTCACACTATAGTAAGTTATTATTCTAGGGACCAAGATTTGAAGGATTGTATTGTTGTACTATATATTAGGATCCCCTCACATTGTTGGCTTCATTGACTTAGGTTGGGTTTGTGATGTTGATGATCAAAAGTCTAGTTTTAGATTCATTTTTTTATCTTGGTTCTAGTCCTATCACATTGTCTTGCATGAACAAATATTTTATTGCATTAGCATCTATAAAGGTTGAGTAACAAGAAATGATTTGAGCTATTTAAGATATTTTATGGCTTTGGCAATTGATGATAGAGTTTTGGTTTCTTCTTTATAGTCCCACTTTTCTTTAGTATGGCAACCAAAGTTACATACACATTTTTTGAAATCCAACAAAGCATCAATAGACTAAGAATATTTAGATCCACACATATTTTATTAAATATTTGATTTTATACAGTTCTCTCATATTGGATTACATACCTACAAAAGAGGAGGTTAGAAACATCTTCACTAAAATTTTGGCATCTCCATGCTATCTTTAATTATGTTCCATGCCTTGGGTTAAGTAAGTTGTCCTTGGGGGTTATTAGTGAGGCCATCCTTCCTTAATTTATTTTTCATAATCCTTTCCATCTCTTTGTTTAGTACAATTTTTTCCATATGGTTTTCTCTATCTCTCCACTTTATAGAGACTTGGTTGTGATTGTGTACCTATCAGGCCATGTTGTTGGGACCCAAGCTTTTTTTGCATTGTAATCTCCTTGATTTTCTTGCATTATTTGTAGCTTCATTATTTATAATCTTAAGGGGGTTGTTAGAATAAAGTAATAACTTACTTAATAAGGTTATCTTGGCTTGATCATTAAGTTATATTTACTTCTCTCTTTATATCTCCCTATATTCATTAGTGACATTTTAAAAATTATCTTAATTATTAAATGTTTCTATTTTAGAGTTTCTTATTTTAGGTTACTCAATATCCTATATAAGGATTGATCATTGTATATTTTATTAATTTGTTTGATTTGATACTATAATCTTTCATTTATTCAGAATCTAAACCTTTTTCATGTTATTACATCTTCCTAGTGACATGTTATCTTTTCAAGCAGGTGATCCTAGCTTCATGAAGTTGGATTAAAAGTTTATACAAAGGGTATACATCTTATTATTGTAGATGAACATGTCTTTCTAATAAAGAGTGGAAGAAAAAATATGCATGTAATGTAACCAAGGTCAACCTAAAAGAAGGTTGTAATTGAGAGTATAGGCATAATATGAATTAAAATATCCAAAATAATCAAACCTACTTAAATAGGTAAGGTGATGATGCCTAAGGGTTTCTTAGAAATGTTATTAAGGCCATGCATGACACATTGTCAGGTTGAATATTTTAAATATCATATTTAAACACTTTGAGCATGTCCACACTACAAACATTAATCCCTAATCCATTATTAGTTAAGGTCCTATGAGTGATATTGCCATTGATAAGGACAACTACCACAAGAACATTATATCTATCTTGAATTTCTTTAGAAGGTAAATCATCTTGAGTAAATGCAATTGAAAGTTTAGTAGAGGTGTCATTCATGCATTGCAATAAGTCATTAATGTTATCTTTATTAGGAGGTGTAGTTGGGAGAGTGGTAAAATCTTTTTGTAAGGCTTCATGATATGTAGGAGAAGTTTGAAAAAGCTCCCAAAGAGAAATCTTGGCAGATATGTTACATAGCTATTGTATTAAATCAAATCTAATTCCAATATTTTGAGTAAGACAAGGTGGAAAAGGAAGAATAATTGAGAAGGTGGAAGAGAAGGAGTAGGTTGAGGTTTATTTCTTGTAAAATAGGTGTGGGACATTGCATGATAATCCAAAGGATCACTAGGTTTACATTTTATAGTTAACTTTGAGGATAAGAATATGATTTTTACATTTTGTGAGTTGAGAAACATTAACTTGATTATAATATTATTTCTTCATAGATTCATCAGTAGAAATTAAAGAAATAAGGGTTGTAATATGATCCATTTTTTCCAAGGAGTCATTAGAATGGGGATTATTGTACTTCATTAAGACTAAATTTATACTATGAGAATCAAATGAAGGAAAAGTAACATTGATAAAAGAATTTGTAATGTCTTGTTCTTGATATAAAACATGCGTAAGAGAAATATAAATTTTAGGAGAGGAAGAAATATCAAGCTTATCATGTTGAAAAGAAATGAAAAAGGTATCAATCTTTATGTTATCTTTTCAACAAGAAAGATAATAGTAAATATTATCATCTAGAGGTTCATCCTAAATAATAAGATCATTTTGAAATTTAGGAGAAGTACAAGCATAATGTAACAAAGATTTATTCCTAGAAGGAAAGGTATCACAAAGGGGTAAGTGCATTGATATGGTGTAAAAAGGGAGGCGGGGAGGGGGGGGGTGGTTGGGTATAAGTGACTACCTTTTTTTTCCTCTGAAATTGGGTAAACCTTAACCTCAAAGAGAAATTGAAGGGTCTTAAACTTGATATTATATTATGTGTCAAGAATAATAATTATAGTACTTTGAGTCAAGTTTATAAACTACCAAGGTTCTTTTTGAATGGATAAGATTAAGAAGGTCAAACCCTTCATGCACGAGAAATTGTTCCTAATTTTTTTTTTGACAAACATAATATAGATATTTCCATGTTCTCTACAAAAGTTATCATTAGATTTAGTATTTGAATTTTTTTTTTGGTAGGATAGTAGTATTTGGAAAAAAAGTACAATTTTTTTGAAGTGTATATATTCAAGTGTACAATAATAATATGCAATTGGTCAAGAAGATCAATTTTTTTAAAAAAAATGGTAGAAATGTATTTATGAGGTATGCCAAGGCACTATTAAAGAAAATCAAATTTCACTATGTTAATGTTGTTCAAAAAGTGAAACACTTTATATGGTTGGAATGATGAGAAGGCATGCAATATTATGGTGGTAGTTTTAAAGTTACCTACTTGATCATTTGTAAATTTAATGAAGATGAATTTGAATTTTTTTTGTTAGAAGATGAAAAAATGTGTAAATGGACTAAAATGGAGGGAGAATAGGCTCTCAATCCTTACCATAATATACCAAAACCTTTTTCCAAGCCTTAAATGTGCTTGGGTTTTGGTGTCCATCAAAACACACTTTGAAATTGAAAAGCACAAAATATATTTATAGTTATCCATTGATGGGGCTGATATTAGTTTATATTTTTTATGGGTTATTTGGTTATTTGGGAGTTTTAATCCTTAGGTTCAAAAGACTTTTAATCATAGTTTCTATAAAAACCTATAAACTACTATGCACCGCTATGGTTTCTCAAGACATGCCATGGTTTTATAATTATAATGCTATAGTTAGAACTTACGTTTGATAGATAAAATTATGTGCATGTATATTGATAAATATGTTTCTTCCCTCCTTAACACTTTTATGGGTAGGTTTCCTACATCTATGCACTATAAGAAATGATTAGTTTGTTTGTACATTTAATACTTTCTATGGGTTATTGAAATAGGTTCATGTTTGAAAATTAGGCATTTGTACTAGCCTTTTGCAGGAACAAGTCAAATGAGGTTAAAGAAGCACTATCTAAGGAGTAATGAAAAATTCATGTAGTGACCAGATCCAAGTAGTTAAGAAGAGGATTGGGTCAAGAAACTATCCATGCACAAATTCAAAGTCATGGCATGCTATATTTGTGGAAGATTTTCTAAATGAACATGTCTTGAATTAATAGACTTCATTTAAGTTTCTTCTAAATCCTTTCTTTTGAAGGATCATGATTAAGTAAGTTTATTTTCATATAGATGTTATATAGTTAGTCACAAAATTAATTGTAATCCAACAATAGTGATTAATATAGTTTTGATGCTATAGCTGTACATTTGTTGGTTCCAATATCAATAAAATAACATTGTCAACTTTCAACACTTTATCTTGAGTATTTGTTCATTCACTCATCCAAGGGGGTCCACTTGGTGAGTGAATTTAGTTATTATAAGTAGTTTTTTGTTGCTCTTAGAATAGATAAGACTCTATTTCTCCTACAACTACATGGTAACAATATTATTGGTTGTTCTTGCAACATTGGAAAACAAAGCAGTATCCTATTTTTATTTCAATTCCTGCATAATAAATTAACTATTTAATTTTTTACTTAAGCTCCACATTTCCATTTTCATAGAGAAGTAATTTCTATTAGGATAGTTTAGAGAATATACTTTACAGATACCATTTCAAGTATATGTCCCTAGTTGATAAATTAAATGAGTTCAATGGGTTATTTGGTTACTACTTAAGGATATCCAATCCATAAGCAATGAGTTTGAACTCTAGTTCCCAAACCAATTAGTTGACCAAGAATTTTTGGCAACATTATTACTGATGGTGTAAATTTAAACCTTTCTTAAGGGTCCTTTTTCCAAGTTTTTGTTGGTCTCAGAATGGTTTTGACATTTGAGTTTCAACACACTTAACCACTTTCTACATAGAAGTTGAGTACACTATGTGTACCGAGCTAGAATTCCAATAGGTGCTAAGTGACTTCAGGTGCTGAGCATTATACAAGTGCTGAGTGATATATAGGTGCCAAGTCATAGTTGATGTTGAGAAAGTTAGAATGCTTCATATGCTAAGTGAGCTAGAACTATACATGTGCCAAGCAAGACAGAATGTAATAGGTGCCAAGAAAATCAGGATAAAAAATGGCCAAGCATCAATAGTCCAGAGTGTGCCGAGTAACAAAGAATCAACATATGAGTTTTTGCCCTTACAAACTCAGATGTAAACTATTTTTGGAGCTGACTTAGAAGGATTTCGAAGGATAACAAGGAATCAACATGCAACCAATTAGAAAAATGGAGTAGGCATGCAACCAATGAGAAAATGAAAGGAATGAGAGAGAATTCAAGATTCAATATGGATCGTAGATCCATACCTAACCCTAAGTCTATGAAGTCTTTATAAGAAGGCTTAGACCCCATGATTTTATGTTGCTAAATAGAAGTTAAGGAAGTTGCTAAGCAGATAGCAAATTGCAGAACATAGCAAACAACAGGGGCATCATAGACTTAGTGAATTGAGCAACAATTACATATCTAGTTGATCAGAACAATACAAATGATACAAATAGATATCAGATCAAGCAAGGATCACATTAGAGTGAATAGATCAAGTGCCTAAAATTAGCAATTGAAGATTGTAAGCAATTAGGTCAAAGGTTTCTAATACTCTCTAGCAATTGTATTAGATAGTGAAAACCCTATGTTGATAGGTTAGCTTAGCAACTATTTTGTAGATCCTTTGAAGAGGTGACTAAATCCTTTAACAAGGTGACACTTCATTTAAAGTGTTTGTAAATCCTTTAACTAGGTCACTGTTGACAAAGTCTAAAGCCTTTAATAGGGCACACCTTTCATAGGGTAGACCATCAGAAGTGGTCAAACAATTATTGCTGCAGTGATTTTGTGGGTATCATCCCCACCCCAGTTTTACCTTCTTATTCCTCGAGGGTTTTTGGGTTACCAAATTTGGTGTTATGTGTGTTGATGCATGTGTTTATTTTATGTTCATTTAATATGTTTACATGCATGTAGTTTACTTTTAGTTATTTGTTTTAAAAGGATTTGAAAAGGTTAAAAGTGTGTTACTTCTGATTCACCCCCCCTCTCAGAAGTGCTCTTCCCATTTGAATATTCCAACAATTGGTATCAGAACAAAGGTTCTCACAAGGAGAAGCCTAACAACTTAGAGAAAATATCTAAAGATGGAAGTCTTCAAACTTGGGAAGATCATAGACAATCAGGTGATTGATGTGCATCTCGCTCTACACAAATTGTAGGAAGCCAAGGAGGAATTGAGAAAGTCCTTAAAAAGAAGGAAGGATATAGCCATAGTTGAAAATGACATACACTACAAGGAAAATGATACCACACAAGTGTTTTCAAATGGAGATTCCTAGGTATTTGATGTAGTAATAGCTGAATTGATGGAGAAAAATAGAGCTCAAGTTGAAGAAATCAGAATACTCAAGCTTGAACAAGAGTCACAAGCCATAATGCTTTCTGAAGTGACTAAACAAAAGAAGAAAGCCATTGAAGACAAGGCCATGATAGAAGATGACAAGAGAAATCTTACCAATAGATTGGAGGAGAAGATAATTGAGTTTGAAAGAATCTCAAACATGTAGCTTGACACCTTAAGTCAAATGATGAATCACATCATGAGCTGAATATGAAAGACATTGAGATCTCTACCTTGAGAATGCAAAATTATCAATTGCAAAATGAATTGAGAAGAGAGAAGGAGATAGTAGAAAGCTTCAACAAACCCAATGAGGCTATCAAGTACTTTGAGCAACTACTAAAATCACCAAGGGCTAGTAATGATACTTTAGGACTTAGTTACACCAGCACTAAACAAGGAGAATCATCCAAGACTGCAGAAGAAAGGAGTAACAAAGGTAAGAACACTAAAGCTACTTGTCATTTCTATGGTAAAAAGGGACATACCTCTAATGTATGTAGGAGCAAGGATGGTCATCAGTGTGATAAGCCTAAAAATGCAAGCTTGTGTCACAAGTGCAAAAAGCAAGGACATCAAGCACATGAATGTAGAACTAAGACCATGAGGACACCAAGATTTGAGGGTCACTGCTATAACTATAAGAAGTATGGACATAGACCTTTTGAATATAGATCAAAGCCTATGTGGACATCTAATCAACTTGCAAAAAGAAATAACCATGGTTATCACTGTAGTTAGGACTATAACACCAAGTATAGCTATCACTACTATCAAGAATATGGACACATCGCTGAAAATTGCATAAGGATACATATTAGAGGGAACTACAACAGATGGTTAAGTCAAAACACATGTTTTAATTGCTTGAAGACTAGTCATATCAGTAGGTATTGCCCAACAAAGTCAAAGGCACCCAAGTCAAAAGTCAACAAAGGAAAAGATAAGGTAGATGTTGAACAAATCAGAGGGAAAATGAACACGACTTGGAAGAAGAAAGGTGAGTGCAACACATCAAATGGAGGGATCACTTCACCCAAGAGGTCAAGTGATCACATCTCATTGAATTAAGCAAGAATAAGTGTATGGGACTAATATACAAAGTTATATCATACATTAGTCCCAAAAACAAAGAAGTACTGCAAAGAAGAAATCAACATGAGCAAAGATGCCAAGTCAAGTTTTTATCGAGTTGTCCTTAGATGCTGAGTAAAGCTCTAGTGGATGCCAAGTTGCTAATAGTGACCAATTTGATGGTTGATGCTGACTTGAGAAATGTTAATAGAAGCTGAGTGAACAAAATACAATGGAAGCCGAGTCATGTTGAAACCTTCAAGTGTTGAGTTTACAGCTGTATGCACTAAGAATTTAATGCTAGGTTTTGAAAGGTATAAGGTCAAAATTTGATCATTTTTATGCCATTCAAACACAGAGAAAAGATGAGAAGAGTGTAGAAGTGATCATATAGAAAACTTGAAGCCATTTGCATCAAATTCAACAATGATTCAACATACATTTTGACGATCTAAGGTATTCATCAAGTGCTGAGCTACATAGTATTGAAGTTTTTAATATATTTGAAACCCTAGTTTGGTTTAATGACTTCTAGTTCAAGAAACCCTAAAGGAAAGGAAAGTTTTGAGGTCTAGCTAGTTAATAATGAAGTAAAACAACTTGATTTTAGACCCATCCCAGAAGTTTCCTATAGAAACAACCTTGCCGATGCGTTATCTATAATTCTACCAAAGGTTGTTAAGGTGCAAGATGTAAGGAAGTGTTACAACTGCAAGATAGGAGTAGTAGAAGACCTTGACATATTTCAAGCCTATTAAAAACTGTGTGAAATCAAAATTCTGAAGGATGAATTTTAGATAGTTGAGAAGAAGGGTTTAACTCATGCCCTAGTTTACCCTATAGGTTTTAAAATAGAATGGATAAGGATTGTTTTAAGCAGAATTCACAATGGATGTTTGTGGTTGGAAATAGGACCAATTAAGATTACCAAGAGAATAGTACATAGGGTTATGAGTTTCCCAACCCTAGATTGGCCTAAGACCCTATGTAGTGATTCTAAAGAAGTTATTGAAAGGAATACATGAGCCAAATGGAATAAGAGGGGTATGACTGTTGACATTATCTTCTAGATTTTGTAGTGAGAGTAATATCTCACAAATTCTACCAATCCAATAATTTGAATAGTGTGCCATGTATAGCTATTGATGTAGCTTACAAACTTGTGAAGAAATATCATACATATGATCTAGCAGAACTAATGTTGTAGCAAATAAATGAGAACCTAGGAGCAATAAGGAGGTCAAAGGGTACTCAATGCAAGTTTGGTTTAGTTCTTATGTGCATATTATTTTATGTCATGGAAGAGTTTCCTTCTATTAGAAAGGTGAATTAGAACCCCAAAAAAACTACAATCACATAAATCATCGAGTTCATTGATCAGATGAGTGATAATTTTGAGGCCCAAATGACAAGCTATTTTGAGGATTTTAAGAAATCCATGAAGCAAAGGGTAAGAATACTAGTTTCCCTAGTGGAAAAACATATCAATGACATATGCTTTTTGGTTGACATTGACTATACCTATATCTAGGCAACAATTCTAAGGGTAAGATGGCTAAGGCCATTGGGATATGAACTTGATGTAGATGAAGCCTTAGAAAAAATCACAACATTGCTTGCAGAAGAGATATATAAGGAGGCACCCCATTTTGGCACATATGATGTTGTCAAATCTAAAGTTGAAACAAAATTGAAGATAGCATCTATAATTAAAAGGAAGATAAATTAGTGAAGAAGATAATGAAGAAATTTGGTGCAGATATTGAAGGAGAAGAAAGTGCTAAAGAAGAAGAAGAAGGACGTGAGAGTGAAGAGGAAGAACAAGGGTAAGGCCAAATGGAGTTAATCCATAGCTTAGGAGAAGACAAGGAGGAAGCTGCCACGAAAGAAGCATCCAAGGAAGCACCTACACAAGCTGAGCAAAAGAAGAGAAAGGCTAAAACTCAGCCTCTAGCTTAGCCCAAACCCAAAAAGGTAACCAAGCCTGCACAAGCCAAGCCAGTACTAGCAACAAGGGCTACCACAAGGGCATCCACACAAAAGGCCAAAGAGGAAAGAAAAGAGAAGAAAAATTCTACTGAATAGTCTAATGAAGTGCTAAAGAAAAGAAAAATGTATGTGGTACAACTAGACACTGATGATGAGGAGAGAACAGAGTTAGAGGATATCAACTAATTCAGAGTCGTAAGTCATCCTCCCAAATCTGCCATAGATAATATTTGTGAAAATATTAGGAATGTAGATTTGAATGATTTGAAAAACCTTGATTTCAATAAGCTAAGTAGAGAAGAGCAAAATAAAATAGAGGAATCTGTATATGCCATGATGGCTAAATTAAAAAACACACCTCTAGAGCTAGACAATACCATGCCTAGAGAGCTATATGAGATAATTGAAAACAAATGGCATTATTGTTTTAAAATGGAAAAGGAGATTAGAGAATCTACCTTAGCACAAGTGATGCCTAACCTGACAAGAGGTCAAATAACAAAGGCTAATAAGAAACATGGTGACAAATTTGCACCTAAATATAGAGCTTTCAACATCCTACAAAATAAGATTGAGGATGTAGTAAATAAGTCCAGACAATTGTGAAAGAAAATCTACAAGATAACTGATGACAAGGAAGAGGAATCAAATAAGGCAACAACTAGCACCAAAGAAAAGATAGAGGAAAAGAAAGTAGAAAAGAAGGAAGAGAAAGGAGAAGAAGAAAAGAAATAGGAAGAGGATAAATAAATAAGAAAAGAACAAGAAAAGAAAAGAGAAGAAGAAAAGAAAGATGAGGAAGATAAGGAGAAAGGAGAGGGGGAAGAGACACAAAAGGGAGAAGATATGGCAATAGCTAAACAATAGCAGCAAGAGGAACAAAATGTACAAGACACACAAATGCCACCACTTAGCCCTCCTCAGGTAACCATCACACTTGCAGACACAATAACTATCCAGGATGTTCCTGAATATTCTACTCAGAAAAGAAATCCTGTAACTGCAGAGGATCTCTCCAAGATCCTTCACCAATCCACTCTATAGGCACAATTATGCACAAATCTTGTATTGGTGAATGTAGATGAGCTACAAAAGGTAGTATCAAAACCAAAAAGAGACAAGGTGAAACCATAGGAACCACCTTTCACCTATATGGCTACTAGCACTCAAATTTTAATGCTTCCACCACCAATAGCAGTAGGAGACACCACACAAAAGCTAAGTGTAGAAGAAGGGAAGTCTAATGAGAAGGAGGATACATCAAAGAAAAAGGAGCAGGCCACTATATAGACATTGATAGAACTACCAAAAACAAGCACTCTTACAAAAACCCTTTAGAAGCCAAGCACTAAAGCCATACCTTTGCAAATCTCCACACCAGGCTTGAGTTCTACAAAGGTGACTAGGGTACTTCACTAAGGATACCTTGAGTTAGATGAAGACATTGTAATACCTACTTATGAATCAAAGACCATCACCATGGAGTAGATTACAGAAATGCATGATGAATTAAATAGGAGAAAGAGGCACGAAATACTTAGAAAAGAGTATAGACACAAGCAAGCACTACATGAGATTAAGGACATCTTTATGGATGCCTTTAGCTTACAGTCACTAGATGAGTCAAAGCCCATAATAGAACAATTATTAGATATAGTTGACTAGGTGACTAGTGAAGACCAAGATACAAATGTTAAACTTATGGAATGGTCTAAAAGGAAGTTTCAAGGGAAGGTAAATGAGAAAATATCAAGTGGTATAGCACTTGAACAAGTAGAATTGGCCAAGAAAATTGAAAAGATCAAAACTGTACTTAAGAATATTTTCTCACTGTACAAAAAGCCATATGATTTTTCCAACTTCACGTAAGAGATAGGTCAGAGGATAATGAGCTTGGAGAGAAATTTGAAGATTTCTAGCATGCAATTACCAAGGGATCTAGCTCAAAGTGAAAAGCATTTTTCCCAATCGCTTCATGCTCAAAGAGAATTAGTTGCACTTACAAGTGATGAGGCCAATATAAAGGCCAAATTAATGTAGATTCAATCCTCCATAACCCCACATTTGGAGGTCCTCCACAAAGAGAAAGTCTATGCTGAAATTGTCTTAAAGAAAGATCCTAATCTTTCTACATTAGATAGACTTGTACATCTTGCTGTAGAGACTACCATCTAGCATAAGTCACTAGACATTGCTTTGGAGAATTGGGATGTAGCTCTAAAAATGATAATGGAGGTAAACAACACATTTTTGGCTAAATATGGTATTAATCCTTAGAACCCTTTGACATAAGTGTCAAAAATGGGGAGAAATAATGTTTTGGAGGAGATGATAAGTTAGATATATATAATGTTTAGGGGGAGTAATAACAATAAGGAAGATATAACTAAGGGGGAGAATACTAAGTATTCTAGTAATTATATTCTTTCATTCATTCTTTTGAAGAATAAAAGGAAAAGAATTGTAGATAGCCAAAAGGGGGGAGATAAGATTTAATGTGTATGGGGGAGAAATAATGTTTTGGGGGAGATATGAATAAAATCTGCAAGTACAGTCAGAGTAGATAGAACAACTCAGCACACAGGTACAAATTATAGAAATAGGGCAAAGGAAAGTAATATTAGGTACATCAGCATAAGAATTTTGGCTGCAAGAATGAAAATGGTACAATCAACTTAGGGGGAGTTATAAGAATTTTAAGGTATTTTGAACAAATTTTGAAATTTTGTACATATGCAAAATAGATTGGATAGGGTACTCATAAGGACAGATCAATTAAGTTTTTTTGAAACTCATGTCAAAGGGGGATATTATTGGTCTCAGAATGGTTTTGACATTTGAGTGTCAACACACTTAACCAATTTCTACATAGAAACCAAGTACACTATGTGTGTCGAGCCAGAATTCCAACAGGTGCCGAGCATTATATAGGTGCCGAGTGATATATAGGTGTCAAGTAATAGTTGATGCCAAGAAAGTTAGAATGCTTCATATGCCATTGAGCCAAAAATACATGTGTCAAGCAAGATAGAATGTAATAGGTGTTGAGCAAACCAGGATCAAACATGTGCCGAGCACCAACAGTCCAGTATGTGTTGAGTAACACATAATCAACATATGAGTTTGTGCCCTCACAAACTTAGATGTAAACCATTTTTGGAGCCGACATAGAAGGATTTTGAAGGATAAAAAGATAAGAATGAATCTTTTACATTTCCTATGCAATCAACATGCAACCAATTAGAAAAATGGAGAAGGCATGCAACCAATGAGAAAAATGCAAGGAATGAGCAGGAATTCAAGATTCAATATGGATCATAGATCCATACCTAACCCTAAGTCTACAAAGTCTTTATAAGAAGGCTTAGACCCCAAAATTTTATGTTGCTAAATAGAAGTTAAGGAAGTTTCTAAGTAGATAGCAAATTGTAGAATAGGGCAAACAATAGGGGCATCATAGACTTAGTGAATTGAGCAGCAATTACATATCTAGTTGATCAAAACAATACAAGGGATATGAAAAAATATCAAATCAAGAAAAGATCACATCAGAGTGAGTAGATCAAGTGCCTAAAATCAGCAATTGAAGATTGTAAGCAATCCGGTCAAAGGTTTCTAATCCTCTCTAGTAATTTTATTAGATATTGAAAACCCTATGTTGATACGTTAGCTTAACAACTATTTTGTAGATCCTTTGAAGAGGTGACTAAATACTTTAATAGGGGGACACTTCATGTAAAGTGTTTGTAAATCCTTTAACCAAGTCACCATTGACATAGTGTAAAGCCTTTAATAGGGCATGCCTTTCATAGGGCAGACCATCAGAAGTGGTCAAACAATTATTGATGTAGTGATTTTGTTGGTATAATCCCCACCCCAGTTTTACCTTCTTATTCTTGGAGGGTTTTTGGGTTACCAAATTTGGTGTTATGTGTGTTTATGCATGTGGTTATTTTATGTTCATTTAATATGTTTACATGCATGCAGTTTAATTTTAGTTATTTGTTTTAAAAGGATTTGAAAAGGTTAAAAGTGTATTACTTCTGATTCACCTCCCCTCTTAGAAGTACTCTTCCCATTTGAATATTCCAACAATTTCCATAGAATAAAAGCTTTTTTCCCATTTGATTTCTATGAATAGAAGAAGAGACCATCTTGGGAGATTCCTTCCTCAACCCTTTAAAATAGAAGAAATTGTATACCCTAAGCCAAAATATTCCCAAGTTGAAAACCAAGAAGCAAACTAGCCTTTTGAAGAAGAATCACTATTTTAAAATCCATTTTCTAATGTATAGGAAGAATTGGCCTTTGCCACCATCTTTTGAAAGGATCATTGCACTTGAATAACCCTTTTGCTAAACCAAAATATTAGAATAACCATGTGGTTCTTGTAATCTACTAGCTAGGACAAGTAATACCATCACCACTATGAACAATGACTATGCTTACCTTTCCCTTTCCTATACCTAACTAGTGTGACATAATCATTTGAAGAACATCTCTTCACTTGTACTGCCAAAATTCTATGGTCTTATCACTGAGTATCTTGAAACCTTTTTTTTTGAGTTTGATATCCTATGTTGGAGTTATGACTATACAAATGATTCCCATAATTGAAAGTTATTTCCATCTACTCCAAAGGAGGATTCTTTATGATGGTTTATGGGGTCAGGTGCCAATTTTGTGGCTGATTGGGATGTAGTTAAAAATTTGTTTCTTACAAAGTATAATGAGTATTGTAGTGTTTATTATATGGAATGGGATGATATTTTTAAAATGACACAAAAAGAAGACAAGACCTTAGAAGATTATGTCTCAAGGTTCATGTTCAATATGTAGAGGAACACTCAACATTAGCTAAATGAAGAGTTTCAAAAGAATCTTTTCTTAAAAGGTGTAAATGATGCAAGTATTGAAGCTCTTGACCCATAGAAGGAGGTGATGTTACTCAAAGGAGATGACAAGATATCAAAACAATATGTGTCAATTATGAAAGGGAAACTATGAAGAAAGGAAGAGGAGTTAGATCTATACCTAGTAAAATCAATGGTTCTGGAGTGTCAAAGGTGGTAATTTTTAGTATTTAATTTGATTTTAAGAAGGACATTATAAATTATGTTGATACTCAATCAAAAATCATGCAAGCTAAAAGGAAGAAAGATGAAGTTGAAGCCATGTTGGCTCAATTTTTCCCACACTATAGAGAGAAGAAGAGGAATTACAAATGCAAGATAATGAACAATTTGGAGTCCCATCCCATGCCTACTAAATCCAAAGCCATAGATGAGAATGGGGATGTGCTCTACATTACTCAATGTAGTCCATGTGTCTAAAGACAAGGTATGCCTCAAGACCGTTTGCAAAATTCTAGTTATTAAAGTAGTCAATGAAAAATTCAATATTTCAAGAAGTATGGCCTTCAAGGTTCCAATTAGAATAATAAATGGTCTAATCAATCCCAACCCCTATGGAAAAACCCCCATCTAATAAATGACACCAACCTTACCAAAACTGGCATTAACCTTATCAAAATTGGTAAAATAACTAATGAAATCAACCTCAACAACCTTGGTATAAACCTAATCAATGAAATCCTTTAGAAAGTAACTAGAAATAGTCACCTTAGTGGGGAACTAATCAACCTAAAAAGAAAGACATGATGTTTCTGCCTTAGCAGAAAGCTATAATGCTTTCTCCTCCTGTAGACAATTCAAACCCAACTTTCTACCCAACCTAACCCCAATCCTAAACAACAAGAAACCTAACCAATATCAAACTTATTCTATTACCCTTAATGGTATACACTTTCTATTTGGGACCACTCTTCCTACACCAAGGGTCCTACCATTATAGAGGTGATTATCAAGGATTCTCTTGCTAAAAAAGAGGATGTATCCATACCATCTTACATTCTTGCATAAAAGACTCCACCCTTTCCTTAGAGGCTTGCTAACCCTATTATCCCTATGAAAAATTTAGTTGTGGCAGATTTTCTTAAGTAAATGAGGTAGATGGTTGTCTAAATACCATTGATGGATGCAATTAAAGAGGTTCCAACATACACTAAGGCTATTAGAGAAGCTTGTATTAAACAACCTAATAGGAAGAGAAAGGATTACTAGACAATTTATATCATGGGTCAATTATTAGATCTGATGTTGGATAAGTTGTCAATCCCCAAGTACTCAGATTCTAGAAGCCATGTTGTTACTATTTTTATTAATGGAGTTTAGGTTCAAAATAGTTGGTTGACTTGAGAGAATCAATTAATGTCATAACTAGGGAAGTTTTGTGTCACCTAAATATCATTAGCTTAAGAGAAACCCCCACTATCATTCAACTTGTTGATAGCTCTACTATGAAACTTGATGGTATGGTTAAATATATAATGGCCACTTTGGATTTTTGGGACTATCTAGTAGACTTTGTCATTCTATCCCCTAAATCTACCTTGGGTGGCTACCCTATCATTCTAGGAAGAATATCATAGCTAGACACTACTAAAGCTTTTGTAGCCTGTGGTTCTAGTAAAATGATAATCTCTAATATCATGTGTTAAACTTATATTATTCTTTTCTCTTAAGGTCAATTATTTTGTCTAGGTAAAAGTTGAAGTTGAAGTTTCCTAAGTTTAACTTCAACTTCAACTTCTGTTTGAGGTCATAAAAAGGTCATAGTCTTTATGATAATAGTATTTTAGTCAATAATATGTGAAACTTGAACTTGAACTTGAATGCTCCTAAGTTCAAATTCAAGCTGAAGGTCTGACTAATGGAATATTTTGGTCAAATAACTAACTCTCTACAGATTTTTTGCAGTAAAAAAAATTAGTCTTCATGTAGGGGGCATAACTTTTAGCTCCACCATTGAATCTTATTAAATTTTGGCTATGTTCTCCAAAATCAAGTTTTATAAATCTTCACTAGAGAGATTTTAAAAATTTGGCCAAGGTCAAAAGTTATAATGGAATGTATGAAGCTCTATCAACATACTAGAAAATACAAATGTGTTGCAGTAAAAAAGACAATCATGTTGCGGGGGCCATAACTTTTTATCAAATTGTTGGATCATGCTAAATTTTGGATATGTCTTTACAAGACTAATTTCCTAAGATCTCACTAGAGAAATTTTCAAAATTCTTCTTGGTTCGCAAGATAAAAATGACTGTGTGCAACACTTTTGAAATTTTTAATGACAGTCACAAATGCTGACAACACTTCTTCACCATGACATGACATCACACCATGGGAGGTTTCAAGGATTGTAATGACATTTGTTTTAAAAGAATAGACCATTACATTGAGTAAATCATTATGATGTTTTAAAATATTTTTTGTGAACTTTTGTGGAGGGATATTCATCACTGATAGTCAATTTGTCATAAGTGTGAAGAAATTTATTGAAATATAAAAATAATTCTGAGAATTGGTTATTATAATTGATAACCATCTATAGGAAGGAGATACATAATCCAATGGAAGAAAGAATAGAGGGTCTTCTTCTTCCCAGACTAGAAGTTCTACAACTACTACAAGAGGGTGGAGACATTTTTTTCAATTTGATTGTAACAAAGAGAGACAGAGGGAACATATTTATCTTTTTGCAATTTGATTGTAATGATAGAGACAAGTAATCTTGTGGTTATTTTGTTATGCTTTTAGAATAAAGAGGAGCATATTTATGTCAAATATTGAGGTCTGAGTATTTATCTCTTGGTTAAAATTGATTATGTAGTCTTTTCTTCCTATTTTGAATATAATTCTGCATTATTATGTCAAATACTTATGTGATTATGAATCAGATTGGTTCATAAACTCATCAGCTACTAAATAGATTACTTAGTTCCTTCTACTTCTTCTGTTGTATGAAAGAGTTGATGGATGATCTTGAGGCTATCATTTAGTTTTTCTCTCATTCTTTAGTTGTATATTTGATAATCACGTTTAATCCATGTCTATGGATGAATGCTAGCTTAGCCTTTGTGTCTTCTAGTCAAAGACATAGTCTATTATCTAATTCATTGAATATCTTTTGATGAGGGAGTTGTACCTCTTAATTCAAAGCAGGGTTATCAATTAATGATAACTCATCCAACTGTTAGTACGTTTTCTTTTTCTTTTTGGGCATATTTAGTCAAGTTTTATAATTTATGTGAAGGACAAATTTGTTTACTAACATCATGAACAAGAATAAATTAACTTTATATTCCCATGCTCAACCACTCTTATAAGATGATAAAGCCATATGGCATGACTTAGGCAACAATGAGTAGGAAACTAACATAGTCAACCAACTCATGGTAATTGATTGGGATCCATTTATGGTCTCACATGAAGACGATGATATTCTTACAACCATCTTATCTAATGAGTATGGTGCATAATTTCCACTATTTCAAGACAAGAATTGTTCCTTGGAAATAATCCTTCCACAAAATGCACCTTAATTTTTTGAGGCATCTCAATTTCTTCAGAAGTTGCTACCTCACAAGCTTCACTCGCCTAATTTTTTTGAAGCAGTCATGTTAGAAAAGGTGTCCAAAATTCAAGTAAGTCTGGGAAATAATTTAATGTTAGTAAAAGGCTTTCTCGAATCCACCAGAAGAGTTATCTTAAGTTGCTATAGGAGAATCAACAAGAATTTGCATGGGACTATACTAACATGAAAGACATTGATCCAAAATTTTACCCCCACAAGATCTATATAAGCCTAGACTGCAAATTTAGTGGTTATAGCTAGATAAAGATAGCACCTAAGGATCAAGACATGACTATATTTACTTGTCCTCGGGGAACATTTGCATATTTAATTCTACCTTTTGTTCTATGAAATGTACCTACTGTAATCACCTAAAAATGGCCATCTAGACTATTAGCCCCTTTCTCAACATTTTGGCTAAATTAATTAATTATTTACCTAGTCCAAATTGCTAAAAATCAATTTATTTGATTTAACCTATGGTTTGACTATAATATCCTAAGTCCATATTTGATTAAAAGAACATGTCCCCTTTTAATTAAATGAAAGATCCCATTCTTCTAATGCACTCAATGTGTACACATAAAGTCTTTTATCTATTTACAAACTAAAATAAAATCCTTTTGTCTCACATGAAAAGTCAAATTCTTTTCATTGGCTGACTTTCTATTACACATGGATCATCCCAAAAGTAAACCCTCACCATTGATTATCCACTTCTTGATCTTGATCTCAACCATCTGTCTATATTTAAAAGAGAGAGCTCTATCCTTCTCAAAGGATCTCATTTTTTAGTATTGTTATGTTGCAGGTTTATGTATAGGTTTTCTTGGAGCATCTTGTAGAGATTTTTATCTTCTTGTCTCATTATTTGCATACTTATACTACCATAGTTCATTTATACTAGTTTAGTTTCCTTTTGCATATAGTATACACCACATAGCTTAATTAACACGGTTGTAAAACTCTCATATGCTTAACTTAGTTGCATTGTTGCATCTCATTCTAGTATAGTATTGTTTGCCTTGCTTTCCTTGAGAGTTCTTTGACACTAGCACTCTTTCTGTTGTCTAAAGAATATCTCATTTCATGGTTTACTAGTAAGGGTTTCATCTTTAAGGCTCAGTTAAGAGACCCCTTTATGCTTATTTGTATGCATCTTGCACTCCATGACTAGAGAGCTCTAAGCCACCATTTAAGCATTACAATTCATGGGATATTTTGGATAGAAGGGCTTAGTGAAGCACACAAACTAAGTGTACATTTTAGCCACCCATCATGTATATGGAGTAAGTGCACAAATTTTAATTCTCCATATCCACTTCAAAACTATGCTCAAGCTTCAGAGGCTCCTATTTAAGGTGTTGCTCCCATAAAAGGTACTTGTGAATCTATTAATGCCCATGGTCACATTTCTCACTCTAAAGATGTTGGTATCCCCACTCACTATCCATTCGTATCTCAAAAATCTATTCTTGGTCATTATCCATCTAAGCTAGAACCTTCAAAGCTTCCTTCCATATTTGGGTCATATATTCCTT
This sequence comes from Cupressus sempervirens, assembly GCA_028749045.1. Taxonomy (NCBI): domain Eukaryota; kingdom Viridiplantae; phylum Streptophyta; class Pinopsida; order Cupressales; family Cupressaceae; genus Cupressus; species Cupressus sempervirens. Next base: position 483,159,704 of record CM053787.1, on the reverse strand, counting down.
CATCTCCTATATTTTTTCTTCCTAAATCTCCTTTCATGCCTCAAGATCAACAAAGACGCTCATCCTTGACAAATTTTCATTCATCTATCCATCTAAACCAGTCGTATTAGCCTTATTCATCCACAAATCCCAAGTGTTTTGGAAGTGAGAATAAACATAAGAATCCATTGAAAAATGAAGATCACTATGTCCCATATAATTGACATGTGAATGTTAGGAAAGAAAAAACATTCAAGAGATTGTGAAGTTCTACTACCCAAATAGCTAAATCAAAGAAAATATGGGTTGCTAAATCCATCATTGAAGAACTACACTCTAAAGAAAAAGAAAAAGAAAAAAGAAAATGTTTCTTGGCGAACCCACTTCTTGTGGCACTTGGTAGCAAAATTAAAGAGAAAATAAATTTTTCCTATGGTGAAAACCACTTCTTGTGGTGCCTCAGATAAGTATCATGATGAAAACCAAGCAAATAGGCATCATGCATAATTATTTCATTATCCATCCATTCCCTTTTTCCTCCCTCTTTGATCTTGACAATATTGAGCTACCCTTGCATATTGGCTATCTTATCCATGAGCTTCCCTATTGTTCTTACTCATTTAATCATAGCCTTCACATCAAGCTTCATTCTTTTTTCTCTATCCTATCACTATCCTATCTAATTGGTCCCTTTGTCTTGATGACACAAAGAAAAAAAATGGTTCGTACAAGACTCTTGACATTTCTAACTCTTTATACTACACTTTCATGCTATCTCTCTTATTGGTTTCTACTGCTTATCACATATGTTATCTTGCTTATTGGCTATCACTATTTATCCTATATGTTATCATGTGCATTGGCTTCCACTACTTATCCTATATTCTATCTTGCTTATTGGATTTATCTGCCTATCCTACATGTTTTCACCTTTTATGGTTTTCTTGGTTTATCCCAATCATGCTTCATATGGATATCTTTCCCTAGCTTGGGTACTCTTGAGGAGTCAGTCCTTGAGGATCATATTCACTTTCTTCATACACTCCTTTCTTATCCATCTTATCCCCTTGGTTTCTGCTCCATATTATACACCATGCTAAACATGGGACAAATGGTGTGATCTTGTTTGATAACTAGTGATCTCTAAATCATTCTAAAAATTCTAAAAAAAAATCATATATGATGTTGAAATAATCCTAAAAATAAAAAACGTCTTGAGAAAATGATCATCTTACTGAAAACCTAGAAATAGACACTTTGATGTCTCACGAAAAAAAATCTCAAAAAAAACATATACAAAAACTACAAAAAAATTGAAAAAAGGTCCTAAAAAAATCTACCAAGTGGTGAAAACCTAGAATCAGTGCTACTTGAGACCCTTACACCTATGTCTATTAGTCTCATTCATTTCACAACATATTTCCTAGCTTGTAATTGTCTCTTGTCCTTGTCTAGGGGGCACAATTGATTAGCTTATTGGGGTTTTCTTGTGCATTAGGGTTTCTTTGGAAAATCATGCAAAATAGTGTTTCTCAACACTCTCTCCTTGACATCATGTGTTTCTAAACACTTTTTAGATACTTTACCTACAATATAGGATGTTGCAATACTTTTGATTGGCAAAATTGAGTCCTATAAGAGATTTTCATGTGACTTACAAAGACACACACTTCAACATTAAACTTGCTGAGACATGATGAACTTTATCTTCTTTGTGTGTTGTCTATGACAATTCTTTTTTTAAGTCTTCCATCCTTAATAGTATTTCAAGGATGTTGTGGACTAGAAGACTGGGGGCATGGGGCATGTTTTACTTTTTTCCTCTTGTGGGTATACTTTGTTAGTCTAAAGTGTTGAGATCCTTTGTGCTTGTCCTACTTGACACTTTGGCCCTACAATGTATCATCCTTGTTTGTTTTCTCAAGACCACACTTGGGGGTTATCCAAGCACTCATGCCTTGATACAGATCTAATCATTTTATACTAAACTTAGGGAATCTAATTGAATTAGTCATCTTAACTAACATGTATTTGATGCTTAGGTTGGATTCCCACATTTCTATCTGACATAGATCATATTTATATCCTCATAGTTATACTAGTGATGAGTGTATGATTTTCTAATGTCCCTAATAATCCTCAATGATGAAATTAAACTCTCAATGTTTTGTGTCCCTTTTAAGTAAACCAATTTTGCATACTAGATTGCATTATAGGTCCATTCTAGTTTATTCTTGCATTTTTCATATGGAAAGAACTCTCTCTTAACCTTTCATAGACACATCAGCTAACTGCATTAATCTTCTCTTGCTTCTTCTTGATCACACCTTGTCATCTTATCTTGGCCTTTTATCATCTCTTTTTTCATCACATCTATATAAATTTTTGACCTTATTTTAACCTAATTTTGACATCCTAGATTCATTTTTCAGGATCAAAATCAAAATTCAAGCTCATCTTGATGGTCAAAATCATGTTTTTAAATTCCACCTTCTTCTATGTAGTTAGCTAGCCTTTTGAGGTCTAATATTTGAATCTTTTCCAGGGCATCTTCATTTCTCCATGTCTTCAAAATTTCCACACTCCATACTAAATTTGATTCACTCAAATTCTCCTAAATCATCTTTCTACTTGATTTAACTTAATTTTAATATTTTATCCTTCTTGGTCAACTCTAGTCAAACTAGGGCATTCTATCACTTCCTTATGGTCACTCTTTGGTTATAATCACATATCTATCATTGTGGACTTTTCTATAGCACAATTTTCTCATATCTAGCTCATTTCTACATTCACTTTACCTAATTTTGATTTCAATCTCGAGAGGCCAAAAATACTCCATCATTGCTTACTTGCTACAACTATCTATTTCTTTGGAGCATACACTTGGCTCTTTCATTTTCTCTTGATTTATTTGCTTTGCTTGATATTAGTACTATTCTTGAGTTTTGATATCATCTCTCTCCTAGTTTTCAATACTGTTGCTACTAGGCTACACATTCAAGACTTGCTATCACATTTTGTATTTCGTTCTTTGGAATTGGATCTCTTTATCTATTGTTTCCTTCTTGTCTTTTTTATTCTTTGACATAATGTGTTCCTAGATTGATCACTTATTAAACAAAGAGGGGAAAATGTAATCACCTAAAAATGGTCATCTAGACTATTAGCCCCCTTCTCAATATTTTGGCTAAATTAATTAATTATTTACCTACTTCAAATTGCTAAAAAAACAATTTATTTGATTTAACCTATGGTTTTACTATAATATCCTAAGTCCATATTTGATTAAAAGAATATGTCCCCTTTTAATTAAATAAAATACCCCATTCTTCTAACCCACTCAATGTGAACGCATAATGTCTTTTTCCTATTTACAAACTAAAAGAAAAGGCTTTTGTCTCACATGAAAAGTCAACTCCTTTTCATTGGTTGACTTTCTTTTACACATGGATCATGCCAAAAGTTAATCCCCACCCTTGATTATCCACTTCTTGATCTTGATCTTAACCATCCTTCTATCTTTAAAACAAAGAACTCTCTCCTTCTCTAAGGATCCCATTTTTTAATGTTTTTATGATATAGGTTTACTTACAAGTTTTCTTGGAGCATCTTGTGGAGAAATTCTATCTTCTTGTCTTATTCTTTGCATACTCATACTAGAATAGTTCATTTTCACTATTTTAGTTTCCTTTTACAATAATATAGATAACATAACTTAATTAACATGGTTTTAACACTTTCATATGCTTAACTTAGTTGCATTCTTGTGTCTCATTCTAGTATAGTATCATTTGCATTGCATTCCTTGAGAGTTATTTGACACTAGCACTCTTGCTCTTGTCTAAAGAATCTCTCATTTAAGGATTCCAATTAATGAAATATCTTGGATAGAAGGGTTTAGAGAAGTGCACAAATTGAGTGTACACCTACCACTTTTTGAAGAGTTGTGATTAGTATATTTTATGACATATCTATTGATTGCATGGAAATTCATATGGGTGAATTTATTGTGTATGGATCCACCTTTGAAGAGGCACAAGATAACATAGATAAAATCATTAAAAGATGTCAAGAATATAATCTTTCTCTAAATAATGAAAAATACAACATGATGATGGAAGGAGTTGTTTTGGGGCACTACTTTTTTTGCTTAGGTATTCAAGTTGATTCAACTAAGATTGAGGTGATTATTACATTGCCTACTCGTGAAAAGTACAAAAGATGTAATAAGATTCCCAAGGCATGTTGGTTACTATAGGACATTCATCAAAGACTTTAGTCAAATTGCAACTCCAATATATAATCTCTTAAAAAAAGGATTTTGCTTTTTCATAGAATTCAGAGTGTGATAAACCATTCCAATAGCTAAAAGAAGTCTTGACTACAATACTTATGTTGTGAGGTCCTAATTGGAGCCTACCATTCCATATCCATATTGATGCTCTAGATTATTCCATATGAGTTATCTTGGCATAGAAAGAAGGATTTGTAGAACATACTATCTATTATATTTATAATAATTTACAATGGGCAAAGTCCAACTATACTATCAATAAAAAAGAGCTACTTGTAGTGATCTACACACTTAATAAGTTCATGAACTACATCGATGGTTATAAAATATTTATGCATATAGATCATTCAATTATAAATAACTTGATGAATAAGCCTTCTATTTCATGAAAGTTGGCTGGATGATTATTACTCATGGTAGAATTTTATTTAACCATAGTAGACAAGCAAGGGAAAGCTAATGTAGTAGCTGATTTTCTCTCTCACTTACATGTTTTAGAAGATCCCACCTAAATTGATGATAGCTTTCTATATGAATATATGTTCTCTATATCATCTCAAAACCAATGGTATGCTGATATTTCAAATTATCTCACCACAAGAACACCATTTCACTTCTCGCTGAAAGAGAGCAACTTTCTACTAGATATAATCTTCAATTTTTCTTGGATTTTTGGGTGTATGTTTTATTTAAGATATGATTAGATGATGCATAGATGCATAAGGGAAGATGAAACATATGACATCCTTCAGGCATGTCATGATAAACCATGTGGAGGACACTCTACAACAAAGAGAACAAAACTTAAATTACTAACAATATATTTCTACTGGCCAAGTCTATATAGCCTTGGAAAGACCTATGCACTAAAAAGTAAAGACTGGGAAGACCTACCAAATTTGATGAAATACCCCTATAGCCACAGGTAATTGTTACACCTTTTAACAAATGGGGAATTTATTTTGTTGGACTTATAGAGCCTTCATCAAATGGTAAGTCATACATTTTAGTTTGTATTGATTATGTTACTAAATTGGTAGAGGCTAATCCTATTAAACATGTTAGGGATTTATATGAAACAATATTCACTAGATTTGGAATCCCTAATGAAATATTCTTTGATCAAGGTGCCTAGTTTACTTTCAATCTAAAAACTTCCCTCATGAATGAGCATACCATTAGGCATGAAAATCTTCCCCTTATCATCATTAGGATAATGACCAAGTAGAAATTACCAATAGGGAAATTGAAGGAATTTAAACCAAGATAGTAGCTATTGATGAGAAAGATTGGGCATTTCATCTCCTTGAAGTAATTTGGGCCTATAAGGCAATATGGAAAAATACAATTGGCTTTACACACTTTAAATTTTTCTATGGTAAATTAGTCATAATGCTTATGGAGTTTGAGCATAAAATGCTTAGAACAAATTTGGAAATTACAGAAGCACAAAGAGAATGAATCCTATAATTGAATGGCCTAGATGAATATCAAAAGTTTTCTCTATATAATACTTAGATTATCCAACAACAATAGAAGAAATGACATGACAAATTCATCAAGGATAAACAATTTTCCATTACATATTGCACGCTCCTATATGAATCCCACTATCAATACAATGGGAAAGTTTCAAACAAGATGATTGGGACCATATGATATCATAGTAGTATTTGATAATGGTGTAGTATAGTTATCGACAATTGACCTTGTATGTTTCAAATTGTTGGTAAATAGTCACCGAATTAAAATCTATCATAAGCCATAGAGTAAAGAGGAGTTCCTACAATAATTTCACTTTGAAGAACCACATACTCCTCCTATAGCTAAAATACTTGGGTCTTCTATCTAGATTACATCTTCTCTTTGACTTTGATCAAAGACCCATAATTATAATCACTCCACATTCTCTACAATAAATCCACCTCACCTTCTATTCTTTCCATCTTCCACCTCATCCTCACTTAAACATTCAAGTATGAACCATAACGCATTTCATTAAGTCTAGGTAAGTAACATATCTTTGTACATGTGTTTATTTTATTTTATTTCATAGTTTATCATTCTTTTGTGCATATTTATTCTTTCTCACATCAGTAGGGCGAGACCTAGAATCTATTTCAAGTTGGTGGGGGGAGGATGGGGGGGGGGGGGGGGGTGTGCAATATTATTTATTAGTTATGCATATAATTTGATCATTTTTAACACATAAAATTTCAAACTTGGTATTATTATTAAAATGACATGCCACATTTTTAAACAAGATTACATCTTAAGTTGATTTGACAACTTATTCATGTGAACTCATTTGAAAAGGTTGATTGATTAAAAGGACATGTGCATAAGTTAAAAGTTTAATCATGACATGACATTATTTCCAAAAATTGGTAGAGCTCTTTTCATAAACTATTTTTCAAGTCACTTTCAGCTACATTCAAACACTTTTCTTTGCAACTTTGTGTTGATCTCCAAATTTTGAAGCTAGTTTATTTGCAAATTGTGTTGTTTATTGTCTAGGCTTTGAGCTAAATTTGGAGTAGAAGAGAAAAGGAAAAAGAGTGATGGGGGGTTGATTTGATCCATTATGAACCTCCAATTCATAACATAATCCTTCAAGATAAGGCTTTTCATCCTAAGTTTGAGGGTCAAGGATGGTTGCAATACTTCCTAAAGCTTACTATATTGGACGACAAGGTTGCATTTCAATTTCTATATTCTCTACAAAATGGTGTTGCCATGGTTAAGGGACTTATAGTGGAGTGTAGTGAAAGTATAATTGCATAGGTCTTTAGTCTACCATAAGAAGGATAAATGTTTGAGGAATATCTAGACCCAAGATCAACTTGGGCCTAGTTTACATTACATACAGATAAATAATTGGAGATTCACAAAAAGTAGGGCACAAGAAGAATATATGTCCAAGAACTCTACAACTAGTGCGCCCTATATATAATTCAATACATCACTTTTGAGGGATGCCACCAAGGATTGCATATGATTCATTTTAAATTTCTTAGTTGTCTCTTCCATGATAATATAATAGTTAATTTTTCATGTTTCTTGTTCAACCTATTAAAGAAGAGAGATATTGGAGTATAAGAAGGTAAGCTCAATTCTGTATCAAATCACTATGTGATTAAATCATTAGTTGAAATTTATTTATGGAGAAATTAATATGTATTATGGAATGATTTTTTCTTGATGAATGCATATTTCCTAAACTAGTAGGACCTAGAGGTCAAGGGATAGGAAGAAGAGTTTCTATGCCAACTCAAAATATAGAAGTTGTAGAATGGTTTGATCCTTCACCTTCTTGTTCCACCAAAAGCCCTAGGTCATCTAAAAAGAAAAAGGTTCAAAAATCCCTAGATCTATTTCTACTTCCAGTAAAGGGAAGGAAAAATTTGTTCCTTGCAAAAACCTTGTTACTCCTCAGACTGATATCAAAACTAGGTCTTCTACAAATAGAAATGAGAAGGAAGTAGCTAAAGATCCAATAGAAGGAAACACTAAATAATCAAGAAACCCAAAAGATGTGTAATATATTGACATTTCTTCTTCACCTCCTACTAAGTGGAAATGAGTACCAAAGGAAACTCCTCCAACATCTACTAAAGGAGAATCTTCAAGTAGGAAAATAAGGAAAGTTTCAAAAACATTGTTTGATACACCTGTCATAAGGAGTGGAAGAATCACTAGAAACACTAGAGTAGGTAGTTATTTTGTTGACACCCCTCTTGGTGATGTTTTTGAGGTTGAAAAGAAATTCCTTACCTAGATAAAGATCAACATGCAGATATGATAAGAGAAATTTTTGAGAATGTTCAAAATAAATCATATAAGGTTCAGAGAGGTGATGATACTATCCACATTGAGGATGACATTAGTGATGAGGGTTTAGCAGCACATAACTTTTTCTTCTATAGAAAAAGAAAGGCTCCATATGTTATAAATAAATCATTAGATGATGGAAAGGGGGTTAATGAAACTATATTTATTTTTGGAAACATATAAGAAGAATATCTTGCATCCACAAATGAAAATCCTAAATATCTTGATGAGGATAACCCATAGATTAATATAGAAACTATTGATAATGTTGTTTAACATATTATTATTGAAATACTAGAAACATTAGTGCAAGCAACCCAACAGTTAGAGTTGGAACATCCACTACAACCAACAATTAAAAATCTAATAAGAGTCTTGGTTCTTTAGGCTAGACATTCATCTAAAAATCCAAGAAATAATGAACCAAAAGATGCTAGAATACCTAAATTGATAAATGTGGACCAGCAATGTCCAATACCCCCACTCGATATTTCTACATCCCTAATGGTTGGACTAAGTTTGTATCAATGTCTTGATGGAGAAATCCATGTGAATAGAGTAGAAGAAAATATCACAATAGATCATTAATAATTTGTAACGATAATTATTGGATAAGGAAGATGAAATCACAATATTAAAAGATAAGGTAACTCAAATTATTACCATGATACCTGAATAAGTTGATTCTAGACCTCTAGCATAGGTATATATATTATTTCAGTTGTTGAATTTTAAAATGAGAAGAATAGTATGGGGTCTTAGCCCATCCTTGAAAACTCCACATAAATTTTATCACACCTTTAAAAATTCTCTTTTAGCAATTAAGAATCTCTTGTGTGAATTTTACCTATACAATTTAGTTGTTCTTGGTGATAGGGAATGAAATCCACTAATGTATGCAATTGGAATTCATTTAAGGGCATTCATGTCTTGGACACAAAATGAAATTGGTAGGGAAAATTAAGAAACACCTTACAAGGAATAAGAGATGAATGATCCTATATTTTTAAAGTATGAAGCAAAAGATCCAAAGACTTACTACTATTATTGGTTTAAAGTGGCAAGAAGTGAAGCAAGAAAAAAAAAAGATTAAACCACATAGAAAATATTCTTATTCAGAGTATGAACATTTGTAGGGAAGATAATTTTAGGAAGTTGAAGTATTGATCATGCAAAGATGGATTAGGATTCCCCATAATTTGTAGGTAAGGGAACCACATTTATCCCAAAATTTTATAATGGAAACTAGGTATGCTCCATGGTATATATTGTTACAAAGAACTAGAAAGAGCTTCTAGATACCTCTAAGGTTTCATCCCCCTCTTCTTATCCATCTACTTATAGGTATTCATAAGGATGTGGATCAACATGATATGGCCACAAAGGTCAAAATTGGGGAACAACCGAGAGACTCCAAAGGATAATATTGGAGCTACATTAAAGGAGGTTTAGGACAGAGCATCCCAATTTTTTTTTGTTTGAGAGCTAGATTAAGAAATTACATCCTTGTTGGAGGAATAGAAAGATAATAAATTAGGGGGAATGATGGGGTCTCATACTAGTTTATAGTTTTTATGGGTTTTATGATTATTTGAGTGCTTTTATCCTTAAGTTCAAAATAATTTTAATCATATTTTCTATATAAACCTATAAACTAGTATGCACTGCTATGGTTTCTCAAGACATACTATAGTTTTATAATTATAACGCTATAGCTAGAACTTAGGGTTGATAGATAAAATCATGTGAGTGTATATTGATACATATGTTTCTTTCCTCAAATCTTATATGGGTAGGTTTTCTACAACTATGTACTGCAAGAAAGGATTAGTTTATTTGTATATTTAATGCTTTCTATGAGTTATTGAAATAGATTAATGTTTCAAAATTAGGCATATGTACTTAACTTTTGTAGGAACAAGTCAAATGAAGTTATAGAAGCACTATCTAAGGAGTAATGATAGATTCATGTGGTGGCTACATCCAAGTAGTTAAGTAGAGGACAAGGTCAACAAATTTCCATGTGCAAATCCAAAATCATGGCATGTTATATTTGTGGAAGACTTTCTCAATGAATGTGTCTTGAATTAATGTACTCTATTTAAATTTTTTCTAAATCCTTACTACTAAAGGATATTAGATTAAGGAAGTTTATTTTCCTGTAGATGTTATAAATGAAATTTTGATCATACTTCTATAGTTAGTCAGAAAGTCAATTGTAATCCAATAGTAGTGATTAATATAGTTTTGTTGTTATAATTATATGTTTGATTGGTCCAATATCAATAAAATGACATTGTCAACTTTCACCACTTATCATGAGTATTTTTTTATTCAATCACACAAGGGGGCCCACTTTGTGAGTGAATTTATTTAATAGAAGTAATTTTCCATTGCTCTTAGAATATCTAGAACTCTATTGCTACTACAACCACACGGTTACAAAAATTTTGGTTGTTCATATAGCATGGGAGGAAAATTAGTATCCTATTTGTATTTAAATTCCCCTATAACATAATAACTATTCAATTTTGTACTTCAGTTGAAAATTTCCATTTTTAGAGATTAGTAATGACAATGAAGCTAGTTTAGAGAAAATACTTTACAAATACCATTTCAAGTATATGTCACTAGTTGATAAATTAAATGAGTTCAATGGATTACTTGGTTACTACTTAAGGATGTCCAATCCATAAGCAATGAGTGTAAACTCTAGTTTCTAAACTAATTAGTTGACCAAGCATCTATAACATGATCACATTTTACACATGTAAAGGCATGTATCCTCTCTCTCCCTCTCTCATTCCCTCACTCATAAAATTATCTATATATATACCATTTTTTCCCTTTCCCATCTCCCGCTTTGTCTCCCACATCTCTCCCCACCTTTTTATCTCTCTCGTTCTCTCTGTTTGTCTCAACTGATGCTGGGGGGAGGCATAATTTAGTACTGACTCGTAAACTAGTTCCTTTTTCAATTGCTCCAAATATATTAAGTAAAAAATACTTAATAAATGACATGAATATGAAAGTAGTAAGATAGAAAAAATAAACTCACACACAAGAGCATTTATAAATGGACATAAATATTTTGTACATGGAAACCCTCGATGAGAGGATGAAAACCACAATGGGGATAATATACCTGCTTGATTTTTATTATAGATAAAAGGTTGTTTAGTTAAGAGCTACAACTTGTTCCTCTTGAGAAAACATCCTATTAGGAATGTTATTAACCTATTAGGATTATAATCATCCCACGAAGGCTTCTTGGTTACAGGAGTTAGCACTCCTTCTTAGAGACACCTTGTTAAAGGATTTACCATATGCTTAGTATTGAAGAATACTTAGCTAAGATCTTAAAAGATTATTATAGTTATTAGAAAGTATTCAAATGTGATTTAGAGTAAATAATGCATTCTTTCTTAATAGATCTCCAATGTATACATTTTGAGATGTCGTGATCTCCGCATGCTTCTTGGGTGCACTTGGTGATATCCTTCTATATCACTTCACTTCTCTCATTCATATTTACCCTTTTTTGTAGTGCTCTCTTCTTCTTCAAGTTAGATGTATCCTTTCATCATAAATATTCTACTTAATATATTTTCCTTAGTGTTTTTTCATACTTGTAAACCAACTACCAATACTCGTTTGAATGAATGAAATCTCTCGACCCTCTTTATCTCATGGCATCAAAACCTAAAATGATTACCTTGCTCAAACCATTGATTTCAAAATTTGAATTTAGGTTTTTGAGTGGTTCAAGAAAAAACCATAACACCTAGGATGTAGGGTCTAGACTAGTGGTGCAATCCATATACTCTGGGTCTAGTCTCAATGCAATAGTCCTTTCTATGCTCCATCGTTCTTATTAGAATATAAACCAAATTTGAATTCTTGTCATACCTATTCTACCTTTTAAATGGTGAGGACTCCAAATACTAACTATGAGCACCTCTACATTGTCTTATTCTACTATAAAAACTGGTGAAGATATCTACTGTTTCTTATGAAATGATGTAGCTCTTTGATTGGTTTCCAATCAATGACAAAACACTTATACCAACTATACTTCAATATGCTAATGTGATTAGTTGGGTCAACAATATCCATTTTTTGCATTGATGGAAGACCCTATACCTTTTTTTGGTTAGATGCCAATAGAATCTTTACTGTTAAATGGACTTAGCTATTTGTCTACTCCTTGGTGTATTTGTCACTTTAATTCTTCTCCAAGATTTTTCTTCCCCCTTTTGGTTGTGCTCTACTTAATTTCTCCATGTTATGTCTCATGTATTTATACATTTTTTCACACTTCATCTCCCCCTTTTTGATCTCATTTCATCACCCCTTTTACTAATATCTTTTTTTATCTCCCCTTTTTTGTCATTAATGAAAAAGGATATCTTTCCCCTATAGTTTCCAACTGTGTCTACTATGTGCCTTGAAGGTTGCAAAGTGCCAAAGTTAGATTGATGATATTCAATAGATGTTATCCCATTTATTTAATGGTGTCCTTGAGGTCTATGGATAGAAGAACATTTACCTCTTTGATGTGTCCTTAGATGATTCCTATGATAGGGATTAAGAGACATTGTAGCTTGAAGAGTGTGGAGTTCCTCTTGTGTTGTTATATAATCACCTAGTTGATCAGATGAATATTTTATTAGTTTACACACTAGGTAAACTACTTGATACATCAAATTGTATTTGAGTGACTTGCAGGTTTAAAGGTTTTGTTAATGAAAAAAAATGCCACACAATTTCTCAATTGGTTTTTTCTCAGAATTGCACTTAGCTCAAGGCTTAGAGTTTGCAAAGTGATTAATCAGACCCCTCTTCAACTTATTTCTATCTTTTGATGATCCATTGTTAGGTTTATGTTAATGAGAAACGGTAAACAAAACTCTTACCTACTAATCCTTTTGCATTAAATGAGGGTGATCTGTGTAGACTTGGTCATAATCTCAACATTCTTTTGCTTGATACAGGATCCTTATGCTTGCTTCATGCTTTCTTCTACCAATTTTGAATAGGGGACTAGTATATAATACATGATTTGTCGTATAATCCCTTCTAAACTTGGATTAGCTTAGCTTGCCTTATAAGTCTCACCAGCAACATGTGAGCTTCCTATTTCTTTAGTCTTGACCTCTTTGCTCTAATTTTCTTTCCTTGCCCATATATTATTGAAGTCCTTTTGAATTCCTCCTTGTTCGACACCTTACTCTTTACTTTGTAGTTCAATTTGTGCACTTGGGCTATTTTTCTTGATCTACAATCTTTAGCAAGATGTCCTATCTTGCTATAGTAGTAACAAGTCATACATGTTTCTTTCTTATATTCTTGAGTGGTTCCTTTGACCTATTCTCATTTGGAAATTCTCAGCCATATGTCCTATTTTCTCATAGGTTGAGCATGTAGATGTGGGGAATTTATTCTTCTAGTTAGGATTGGAGGTACTCTAAGACTACTAATATGTCCATTGTCCTAATCTACATACCTTAGCCTTGTGTATCTATTTTTTATAGTAGTAACAATACCCATCAAACCTTTTCTCATGAGTATAAGATCTGCATTCTTGAAAAGAGTGACCTTACCCATGACATGTGTTACATTACCCATAGAAGCTATATTATTCATTGAATGCATCCTTTCTATTCCAGTATATATTTGTGGTGTGACATACTTTACAATAATAATAATAGGTTGGTTTCAAAGGTTTCTTACCTTTAGATGATGTTTTCATTTGTCCTTTCTTGGTCTTGTTCTTCCTTTCAAACATCTTGCCACTTTCAGTCTTGTTGTCACCTTAATAGCCAAGACTGATTATGTCCTTGGTCCTTCTTTGAGCTTTGAGTTGCTCATCTATCTTATCTAAGTTGTCATTTGACTTTCTCAACTTCTCATTTCTTTCATTAATGCTCTTCAATTCCTCTGTTAGCCTTTGATTATTCCCATCCTACTATTTGACCTTCTCTTCTTCTACTATCTTTCTTTACATGGCTTCACTTAGTTCTCTTTTAGCCTTTTCTAGTACCTACACAACATCACTTTTCACTTTTGTGCTTGACTTAGTCACTCTAATGCTTCTTCCAACTCTTTCTTCAATTTTGTAGTTGACTTGCTCAACTTCTTGTTGCCATCCATGAGATTAGAGATAGTTTCTTTAAATCCATCTGAGTCATGCTTACTATTGAAGCATGCTCAATTAAGAGTTGACAAGATGTTTAAAGTTATTAGAAAGAAATTAAATGTGATCTAGAGTAAATAGAACTTCATTTCTTATTAGATATCCAATGTATAACTTTTGAGATATCATGATCTCCTCATACCTCTTGGGCACACTTGGTGATATCCTTTTGTATCACTTTACTTCTCTAATTTGTAATTACCCTTGTCTATAGTGCTCTCTTCTACTTCTAGTTAGATGTATCCTTTCATCATCAATATTATATTTAACAACTTTAGTTTTTCACTCTATTCTTCATACTAATTGATGCAATGTGTTTATCTTTCCCTACACCTCTTCTTCACACTCTTCTATTATATGGTGTACACCATATCTCTCTATTTTCCTTAGTGGTTTTTCATACTTGCCAACCTACTACTACTACTACTTTGAATAAGCGACATATCCTTCTTTATCTCTAGTTGTCAAAACCCTAAATAATTATCCCACTCAAACCAATGAATTAAAAATTTGAATTCATGATGTTGAGTGGTTCATGAGTATACCAATGATTTAGGGCCTAGAATAGTGGTGCAGTCTGTCTAGTCTAGGTCTTGTCTCCATTCAATTGTCTTTTATGCACTCTTTTTTTCTTCTTAGAATACAACCAAATTTGAATTCTCATCATACCTGTCCAGCCAAGTCATGGTGATGAATCCTCTTATTGATTGTGATAACCTCTTCCTTATCTTATTTTATTATGCAGACTAGTGAAGATATCTACCAATGCATATGAGATGATGTAGCTCTTTGACTAGTTGCCAATTAATGACAACGCACTTGTGCCAACTAAACTTCAATATGCTAATGTGACTAGTTGGGTCAACTCTCTCTCCCTCTATGAAATTCTCTCTTACCCCCCTTCTCATTATCATATTCTCTCTCTCTTTACATATCCTATATTCTCTCTTACATGTGTGTTCCCTCCATGTCCCATTCTCTCTCTCTCTCCCCCCTCTATCCTATCCTCATATCCCTCCCCATCCTCCCTTATTATCCTTAGATCCCATCTCTCTCTCTCTCTCTCTCTCACACACACACACACACACACACACACACACACACACACACACACACACACACACTCCCTCCCTCCCTCTCTCTATCCCTCCCTCCCCTTCCATTAAGGTATCCATCTCTCTTTCTTTGTCTACCTCTCTCACTACCCCTCTCTTCTCATTCTCTCTTGCTCCCTCTCTCCCTCTCTCCCTCTATTTTTGCCTTCCTATTTCTCTCCTCCCTTCCTCTCTCTCCTCCATCTCTATCTCTCAACCTCCCCACCTATCCCTCTCTTATTAGGTTCCTATTTCTATAGAATGTTTATTTGTTATGGAGAAAATTGTAACATTAGTATTAGGTTTCCATAACAAAAACTCATTATGAAAAAATCTCTATAACATACTCTGAATGGCCTAGAAACCACTAGTGCAAGTTGTTTGAAAGTTCCACTATTATTTTCGATCAATTTATACATTAGTAACAATTAGGTTTGTAATGTTTTTGTCAATTTTTCTTTGAAACAATTGATTTGTGTTATTTTTTAGTTTTTCACTTAATATTGTAATAAAATTATGTTCATATTTATCTTTCTATTTGATTTCAGATATTCATGATGATGTTATGTATAGCGATCAATATTAATGACAAGAAAGAACAAAAGAGGAATACGTGAACAATGAGCGGTAGAAAAGATGAGACAAAGGGAGTGTATGTGAATTTTATGTAGAGATATGTCATCTAATGCACCTAATCAAAATTATGAATACACACCAATCCAAATTGACATGATAAAGGTGCCCTATGCACCAATTCAAATAGACATGAAAATGCACCTAATGAATGAAATCAACATATTCAATTTGAAATAAATGTGATCAATACACATAATGAATTTGAAAAAAAATACACCACTTCAATTTGACAAGACTAATGCATCTAACGAGAACCAAGACCATTCACATATCTTAACATCTCTTAGAATTCATAGTAGAAAACCAATGTTTCTAATTGACATTGATGAAAATATTGTGAAGCCAATACATGATAAAATCTCTGAAAGAACTTGTTAAAGAATGGTTAAAATAATTTGGATTGAATATTTTGAAAAGTTAAACCAAAGTGAAAGATTCCAATTAGTTTATGAAATGATTAAAATTTTGAAATTTAGAGATAATGGTAATTTTTGGGTTAAGAACCACCAAAATTAATATTGAAAGAACCATTATAAGAAATCTATTTGTATTACATACTGTAACCATCTAATAATGGTCATCTAGAATATTATCCCCCTTCTCATCATTTTGGCTAAATTAATTAGTTGTCTATTTAGGCCAAACTGCTAAAAATAAATTAATTTGATTATAACCTATAGTTTGACTATACCATCCTAAGTTCATTATTTGATTAAAAGAACATGTCCCCTTTTAATTAAGTAAAATCCCCCATTCTTCTAACCCACTCAATATGCACACATAAAACATTATTTCTTTTTTGCAAATTAAAGTAAAAGACTCCTTTTGTCTCACATGCAAAGTCAACTCTTTGTTTATGTTGGAATATCTTATTGGAAAGAATGCTTCAGAGAGGGGGGGGGGGGGGGGGGGGTTGAATCAGAAGTACTAGCTTTCTAATAGTTTCAAATCCTTAATAACATATCTTTGAAATGAACATGCATGCATATAAAAATTAAGCAATCATGAGAAACAAATATGCATCACCACATAACACTTGAGATTTTGGTAACCCAAAAACCCTCCATAAATAAGAAGGTAAAATTGGGGTGGGGATGATACCCACAAAATCACTGTAGTAATAATGTTTGACCACTTCTGATGGTCTACCTTGTTAAAGGCCTGCCCTGTCAAAGGCTTTACACTATATCAATAGTGACCTGGTTAAAGGATTTACAAACACTTTACATGAAGTGTTACCCTGTCAAAGGATTTAGTCACCTAGTTAAAGGATCTACAAAATAGCGGCTAAGCTAACCTATCACCATAGGGTTTTCTTTCTAATACAATTGCTGGAGAGTATTAGGTATAATAAACCTGATAGCTTACAATCCTTTGATTGCTAAATATAGGCACTTGATCTGCTTTCTCTGATCTTGATCCTTTATGATTTGATACTTTTTTCTCTAAAAATTAGTTTTCCTTTCACACCCTTGTCCATCCACTTCTATGCAATGAGATTTTGTCTTCCTTATAAAGATACTCAAAGACTTAGGGTTAGTTATGGATCTACGATCCATATTGAATCTCTGTTTCCTGCTTATTCCTTTCACTTTTATCATTGGTTGCATGCCTTCTCCATTTTTCTTATTGGCTGCATGAAGATTGCATAGGAAATATAAATGATTTGATATGTCGGCTATGAAAATGGTTTTCATCTAAGTTTTTGAAGTTTCAAACTCATATGCTGATTCTGAGTTACTCAGCACTTAATGCTTCCTAATGCTCGACACCTTCTGTAACTTGGCTCCTGTATATTGCTCGATATTTAGATCATGCTCGGTACCTGCAGTCACTCAGCACCTAAAGATTGCTTGGGACCTGAAGATCACTCGACACCTGATGAATTTCCCGACTCGACACACGCTATGGCTCGACATACATAGTGTACTCGGCTTCAATGTAGAAGGTGGTTAAGTGTGTTGGCACTCAAGTGTCAAAACCATTTTTAGACTAACAATCTACCCCTTTGACATGAGTGTCAAAAACACTTAACTAAGCAATATTTATCTGATCTTATGAGTACATTTACTGATCTGCTTGGTATATATACAGAGGTTTAACAAAAATTTTGTAACTTTGTAGCTTACAATATATATAACTTAAAATTATTATAACTCTTATAACTCCCCCTGAGTTGATCATGCTTATAATTCCCCCTGAGTTGATCATGCTGATGTCTTGTGCCATTATGCCTAATGTTCTGTTTAATATATCTTCACAATATTATCTCCCTCTTAGAATATTATCTCCCCCTTTTTGATATTGATGTCAAAGGGTCCTAAATAGTAATGCCATGCTTGGCAAAAAATGTCTTGTTTACCTCAAGGAGTATTTGGAGAGCTGCATCCCAGTTATTTAAGGCAATATCCAATGACTTTTGTTGGATTGTAAGCTCTGCTGCAAGATCAACAAGTCCTTCATGTGTAGAGATATTTGGATCCTTCTGCATGACTATTTCTGCATACATTTGCTCCTTGTGCAATATTTCTAAGTGAGGAGTAATGGAGGCTTGAATTTGGATCAACTTTTCTTTTATAGTGGCCTCTTCTGCTGATAATGCAGCTAATTCCCTCTGAGTGTGTAATTTTTGAGCAAATTGCTTTTTACTCTGTGCAGGGTCTGAGGGTAGTTATGTGCTAGAGAGCTTTAATTTACTCTCAAGGTTCAAATTTTTTTGATTTATTTCTTGTGTGAACCTGGAAAAATCACACAATTTGCTATAAAGGGAAAATATGTTCCCTAATACACTTTTTACATTTTCCAATTTCTTGGCTAGGTCAACCTATCCCAAAATTATGTTATTAGCTATTTTCTGATTGACTTTGGCTACAAACTTCTTTTCTGACCATTCCATTAGTTTTACATTAGTATCATGGTCTTCATTATTTACTTGGTCAACTATATCAGATAATTGCTCAAGTATTGGCCTGTTTGCATCTGGAGGTTGAAGACTAAACACATCCATGAATATATTTTTTATTTCATTCATTGCCTATTTGTATTTATAGTCTTTCCTCATTGCTTCTTGTCTCCTTCTCTTATCCAATGCACTTCGTATTTCATTCATCTTTTCCTCATTTAGAGTGCTTGAATCATAATAGGGTATTTTGATTTCTTCATCAAGCTCAGGAATACCATAATGGATGGTCCTGGCTACCCTAGTAGAACTTGAACTTGTTGTATTGACATGTAAGGTCATTGTTTCAGTACTCTGCTTATTACAAGGTTTGGTGGGAGTTCCTATTTTAGGTAATTCAACCAAAGTTTGTATTGTAGACTCCTCTTTATTTTGAGTTTCTTCCTTATCCTCTTCTTCTTGCTTGTCTTCTTCTTCTTGTGTCACTGCTGCTGGAGGAGTACTTGCTGTCTGAACTATTGTTCCTATGACTACCTTTGTTGTTGCACTCGGCTCCTGATGAATTTGAGTAGCTAATCTTGGTGGTAACTGAGGTGGTAGAAATGTAAGCCCAATAGTTTGAATGATCTAAGGTGGTTCTTGTGGTAAAACCTTGGCTTCTTTGAGTTTATCTACTGACTTTTGAAGATTATCCACATTGACCAATATAGGACTTGTACACAATTGTGCTTGTAAAGTTTTTTGGTCAAGGATCTTAGTAAGATCCATTTAGTTAATGGATTGATGTTTTGACATGTGGTGTCAACAACATCCTTAATCTTTATGATTTTTGTAGGTGTGGTAGGTGAGTGAGGCAGGCTAGGAGGTGAAGGATGTGTGTCTTGCACACTTTTTTGTTCATCAGTTCCTTTGTCTTCATCTTTTCCTTCCTCCTCTCTTTGTTTCTTATTTTCCTCTTCTTCAACCTTTTTCTCTTCTTCTATTTTCTCTTCTCTCCTCTTCCTTCTTTCTTTAGGTTTGGCAACAACTTCCTCTTTGTATACCTCTTCAAGAACATCTTTAAATGTCTTGTACAAGTTTTTCCAAACTCTTGTTGTTCTTTGCACAACTTCTTCAATTTTGTTTTGCAAGATGGAGAATGCCCTATATTTAGGTGTAAACCTTTTGCTATGCCTTTTGACTACTTGAGTTACTTGTTCTTTTGTTAAATCAGGCAGTAGGTTTGCTAGGGTTGATTCCCTCATCTCTTTCTCCATCTTTAGACAAAAATGCCATCTGTCTTCTATAGTTTTAGACAATTCCTTTGGAAATTGTCCATCTAGTTCAAGAGGTGTATACTTGAACTATGCCATTAATGCATAGACTGACTCTTCTATGCTATTTTGTTCTTCTTTACTAAACTTATTGAAATCAATCTTTTTCATTTCATTTAAGTCTCCATTCCTAATCTTCTTACATAGTGTATCAATTGAAGATTTAGGAGGACTTAACTTTTTAGTCTAATCTTCTTCATCAGTATCAGGTTGGGCCACATATCTTTTCCTTTTCTTTGGCTCTCCCTGTGCCTTTATGTTTTTGTTCTTTGTGGCTTCCTCTTTAGCCTTTTGAGTAGAGGCCCTTGTTGTAGCTCTGGTTGTTGGCTTCTTAGGCATTTGCATGGAAGCTTTCTTTGGTGAAGGCTGAGAAGCAAGAGGTGTCTTTATTTTCCTTTTGATGAATCTGCCTCTGATGGGTGCTTCCTTGGTTTGTGCTTCCTCGGCACTCTCATCTTTCTCAAGTCACTCTTGTACTGGCTCACCTTCTTCTTCTCCTTCACTAATCTCTTCATCTTTACCTGCTGCACTTGATTCTCCAACACCAAATTTCTTCTTTATCTGCTTTACCAGCTTGTCCTTTTTCTTTACTACTGAGGTTGTCTTGATTTCTGTAACAAATCTTGATTTTACAGTGTCATATGTTCCAAATGCCTTGGCAGATTTGTCCATTTCCTCTGCAAGTAAAGCTGTGATGGCTGCAAAAGCTTGATCAACATCAAGCTCATATTCCAATGGTCTAAGCCATCTTGTTCTTGGAAGGACTGCTTGAATGTAAGTGTAATCAATATCAACAAGAAAACATATGTCATTTAAATAATTTTCTACCAGTGAAACTGGTATTCTCATTCTGTTCTTCATTGCATTTTTGAAATCCTCAAAATAGATAGACATTTGATCATCAAAGATATCTCCCATTTGTGCAATGAAATCATTAATTTGATCAACAATGGTTTTATTTTGACTCTAGTTGACTTTGCCAATGAAGGGAATTCCTTCATTATATAGAAGAACATACAAACCAACACTGAACCAAATTTACACTGTGCTCCCTTGGACTTTCTAATAGCTCCAAGATTTTTATTGATGTGTTGCAACAAGAGCTCTGCAAGGTCATAAGTGTGGTCTTTATTTACAAGTTTATGTGCCACATCTACTGCTATGTAGGGTACACTATTTAACCTACTGGATTGGTAAAGTTTATGTGATATGATCCTTATAGCAAAGTCTAGAAGGGGATCAGTTATGGTGTCTATAGTCATGCCTCTATTGTTCCACTTTGCACCTGTGTTCTTCTCAATTGTTTCCTTCTTTTTAGTTCTCAAAGTCTTTTGCCGATCTAGGGTTAGAAAACCAGTAACCCTCTGAACCATCTTCTTAGTAATCTTGACTTGCCCTTGTTCTAACCAAAATGATCCATCATGGATTCTGCTGAGTATAATGCATATCCACTCATTTTTTAATACGATTGGAAAAACAAGGGCTTTGGTTAAACCATTCTTTTCTATGACAGAAAACTCATCTTTCAGAATACCATTTTCATAGAGTTTGTCATAGGCATTAAATATTTCCAAATCTCCTATGGATCCTATTTTACAATTATAGCATTTTTGCACATCCTGAACCATAACAAATTTTTTAGGGATGGCGGATAGGGCACTAGCGGGATCATTTTTGTATGCAACCTGTAGTATAGGTCTAAACTCAGGTTGCTTTACTTCGTTGCTGACAAGTTGAATCTCATGGCTCATTTTCTCTTGGGTCATTTTTGAACTAGATGCCATTTATATCCGAACTAGGGTTTTAATGATTAAAATAAATTTCTCAAACTGTAATACTCAGCACTTGAAGTAAATACCTGGATAGATACTTAAATCGCTTGGGTAGATGCTGAATTGCTACAAATCATTGGTTGAAAGTTTGAAAGTTGCTCAGTCGTGCTCAAGGAAATTGCTCTTCATTTTAATGGCTCAAGAATGAATCGATTTTTACTTTTAAGTGGCAAAAGAAACTTTTGCATTTAATGCATTTTAGTACCTACACCTGTCACTCGACTTTCGAATGTTTTTCAACTTGGCTTCCACTCGGCAACTATACTCGGCATCTACTTACTTTATTGATAACTTGACATCCAAAGTAGTTTCACTCGGCATCCAAAGACAACTCAACATCATTGTTCAAGTTTAGTCTTAGCATCTTATCTTATGCTTATTTCTTCTTTTCAGTGCTTCTTTATCTTGGGACTGATGTATGATACAACTTTGTATATCAGTCCCATATATCTCTCTTATGCTTAGATTGATGAAGTGTGATCACTTGACCCGTTAGGTGAAGTGATCCCTTTGCTTGATGTATTGCACTCATCTTTCTTCTTCCAAGTTTTATTCATTTGTCCTCTTATGACATCAATATTTTCTTTTCCTTTGTTGGCTTCAGTATTTGGTGCTTTGGACCTTGTAGGACAGTTTTTGCTGGTATGACTAGTTTTCAAGCAACTGAAACATGTGGTTTGACTCAACCATCTTTTATAGTTCCCCTTGAAATGTGTTCTTATGCAGTTTTGGGGTATATGTCCATATTCTTGACAATAGTGACAACTATACCTGGTGTTATAATCCCAATGGTAGTGACTTTCATTCCCTTCTGCTGGTTGATTTGATGTCCACATAGGCTTTGATCTATATTCAAATGCCCTATGTCCATATTTTTTGCAATTATGACAATGCCCATCAAATCTTTGTGTTCTTGGGATTTTGTATTTGCAATCTTGTGTCATATGTCCTTGCATGTTGCACTTGTGATAGTAACTCTTGCTTTTGTGTGTGTTTGGTTGATTGATTTTTCTACTCTTGCAAATATTAGCAGTATGTCCTTTTTTATTACAGTAATGACAAGTAGGTTTAGAATTCTTACCTTTGTCACTTCTTTGCTCAACACTCTTTGATGATTCACCAACTTCAACACTGTTGTATCTGAGTCCTGATGTATCATGGGCTTATCTTGGGAATTTTAGCAATTGTTCAAAGTATTTTATGGCTTCGCTTGACTTGTTGAGATTCTCTGCTATCTCTTTTTCTCTATTCAATTCATTCTGCAATTGTTCATTCAGCATCCTCAAAGTAGAGATCTCAATATCTTTCATATTAAGTTCATGATGAAGATTCATCACTTGAGCAAGTGTATCCATTTGCATGTTTGAGACCCTTGTTAATTCAATACATTTTTCCTCCAGTTTGTTTGCAAGATTTCTTTTGTCATCTTCCATCATGATTTTGTCCTCAACTGCTCTTTTCTTTTGTTCAATGATTTCACATAACATTATGGCCTATGATTCATGTTCCATCTTGAGAGATCTTATTTCTTTTTCTTGAACTTTGTTTTTCTCCATCAGTTCTGTTATTGTTGCATCAAATTCTTTAGTGTCTCCATTGGCAAATACTTGTGTGGTATCAACTGTTAGAGTAATTATTTGTTTGCACTTATTAATTAAATCACTTTAATTTAATTAATTAAATTTCCTATTACTCTAGTTTGCTTAAGCTATCTTGTAGGTGTATATAATTAATATTTTATTAATTATATTGTGCAACCTAGCTTTTTTAGGCTTTAGGTTACCCTTTTTAGGGTTTTGATCTCCTTTTATAAGGATTGATCTCCTTTGTATTCAATTATCTTTTCCATTTCTGAAAATACATTAGCATATTTTTCAGAGCAAAACCCTTTGCCTCCTCTTGTCTTTTTCTTCTATGACAGGTTTTTGCATGCAGGGATTCGAAGGCTTTGTGGATTTGATTAGCTTATTTGCTCAAATCCTACATGGTATCAGAGCTAGATCTGTTGTAGCTTGTTCGGTGTTTCAAGAAAAAGGGAGAACAAGGGTTTGGCAGATCAGATCTGGTGTTTTTTAAAGCTTTTTCTGAGAAAACAGGGGGGTCACTAATTTTCAGAGTAGTTTTAGGCCAAATAGACCTCACGGATGGATTCAAAAGACATCAAAACCCCCGTTTTGATATAAAATTTGTCTGATTTGGACAACGCTGATCTGGGAGGCAAATTTTTTTGCCGTACAGGGCCGTACGAACTCTGAACGCAATTTGAGACACGAAAAATTTCACTTTTTGCTGCGGCGGTTAAAAAAAATTGCCTGCGGTCACCAAGACTGCTAGCGATTAGCGGTAAACCGTCGGCAGTCCGCTGACCGCAACGGCTCCCGGTGACCGCTGCCGCTCTGCAGCCTCCACCGCCGGTAGCGCTGCCCACCCACCACCACGGCCACTAGCGGCTCCGCCGCCTTCCTCAGCTCCACCTCCACCCAGTGGCGGCACTTTTTTTTAATGAAGTTTTTTTGTTTTTTTATTATTTTTTTTATTAAAAAAAATAAATTTTCATGCATTTTCAAAGGTCCTGTTGGTTTTTTCTCCGTAACTTGAGCATACAGACGTATTTTTTCGATCCAAAAAATGTGCCGAAAAGATGGTTCCGAGACGAAGATGCTGGCATAGGCGTTTTTGAGTTTTGATGTAGTTTGGTTGCCTGTTTTAGCAGTCAAAGCTAGATGTTTTGTTTTGCACTCCGGGAGGCATATCTTGAGCTTCCGATCTCCGATTTTGGACTTCTTTATATCGCTGGAAAGCTCTTTCTGTGCTCTTTCCAGTGATGCTAGTTGTTGTTCCAGATTCTATTCCAAGCACATCTTATTCAATCTTTCGTGTTTTAGCATTCTGGTGGATATCCTGATTGTTTCAGGTCTGTGGATCGATTTTGTTGCTTCAGTTGCTTCGTTTTGGGCTCTACCTTCTGTTGTTTCAGCCTTATGTCTTTTCTAATCATTATTGATATTCATTGTAAGCATTTTTATGCAACGCACTGAGATAAAGTGTCACTCTTGCATTTCAGGATCCTTTTCATCATTGTGATTCGTTGTACTCGCACTATTATATAAAGTGCCATGGGGGGATAGTTGTTTGCCGCTTATAGGCCCTCTTTCTCTTTTTTCTCATGCAGTGTCTATGACACGTGCCTTTATTGGTGTCTGTACCTCACTGTCGATGTGTCTGGTTCCTGTATTGTAGGAGATTTTTTGGCCCACCATTTCAGCTGCCTGTCACCTCACCTTCCTTAAGGGGAGGTTATATTGTTGTTCTATGCTTCTTTGGTTGATGGTTCGTTGGTGTGAGCTATGTATTTAGTACTTGATCTTGCATACTAGGCGATTGCAGTGGCTGGCAACCTATGCATTTCGGTGAGATGGATCATCTACCATATAGACACACTTGGTTCGTGCCTTCTATTTCCATGGAGGTTCTACAGATCAGCATTTTGACAGAGTTTTGCAGTTCTTCATGCTTCAATGATTCTCTTCTGATCTCTTTGTTCCTTCTTCTGGAACATTCTTTGCTATCTCTTTTTGGAGTAGGGTTTTTCCCATGTGGTTTTCTCTATTTCTCCTCTTTATAGAGATTTTTTTGTAATTGGGTACCTGATCATGCCTTGTTGCCGGGACCCAATTCTACTTTCATAGCTATGCTAGGTTAGCTTACCTCCTGAGCTTCGCTTAAGGGGGGGTGTTAGAGTAATTATTTGTTTGCACTTATTAATTAAATCACTTTGATTTAATTAATTAAGTTTCCTATTACTCTAGTTTGCTTAAGCTATCTTGTAGGTGCATATAATTAATATTTTATTAATTATATATTCTGCAACCTAGCTTTTTTAGGCTTTAGGTTACCCTTTTTAGGGTTTTGATCTCCTTTTATAAGGATTGATCTCCTTTGTATTCAATTATCTTTTCCATTTCTGAAAATACATTAGCATATTTTTCAGAGCAAAACCCTTTGCCTCCTCTTGTCTTTTTCTTCTGTGACAGGTTTTTGCATGCAGGGATTCGAAGGCTTTGTGGATTTGATTGGCTTATTTGCTCAAATCCTACATCAACCTCCTTGTAGTATATGTCATTTTCAGCTATGGATATCTCCTTTCTTCTTTTCAAAGATTTTCTTAATTCCACTTTAGCTTCCTCTACTTTTTGTAGAGTGAGATGCACATCTATCACCTAGTTTTCAATGATCCTTCCAAGTTTGAAAACTTTCATCTTTAGATCCTTTCCTCCAAGCTGTTAGGCTCCTTTTTGAGAGAAATTGGGCTCTGATACCAATTGTTGGAATAGCTTATTGGAAAGAATGCTTCTGAGAGGGGGGGGGGGGGGGGGTGAATTAGAAGTACTAGCTTTCTAATAGTTTCAAATCCTTAATAACATATCTTTGAAATGAACATGCATGCATATAAAAATTAAGCAATCATGAGAAATAAATATGCATCACCACATAACACTTGAGATTTTGGTAACCGAGAAACCCTCCAGAAATAAGAAGGTAAAACTGGGGTGGGGATGATACCCACAAAATCACTGCAGTAATAATGTTTGACCACTTCTGATGGTCTGCCCTTTTAAAGGCCTGCCCTGTCAAAGGCTTTACACTATATCAATAGTGACCTGGTTGAAGGATTTAAAAACACTTTACATGAAGTGTTACCCTGTCAAAGGATTTAGTCACTTAGTTAAAGGATCTACAAAATAGTGGCTAAGCTAACCTATCACCATAGGGTTTTCTTTCTAATACAATTGTTGGAGAGTATTAGGTATAATAAACCTGATAGCTTATAATCCTTCGATTGCTAAATATAGGCACTTGATCTACTTTCTTTGATCTTGATCCTTTATGATCTGATACTTTTTTCTCTAAAAATTAGTTTTCCTTTCACACCCTTGTCCATCCACTTCTATGAAATGATATTTTGTCTTCCGTATAAAGATACTCGAAGACTTAGGGTAAGTTATGGATCTATGATCCATATTGAATCTTTGTTTCCTGCTTATTCCTTGCACTTTTATCATTGGTTGCATGCCTTCTCCATTTTTCTTATTGGCTGCATGAAGATTGCATAGGAAATATAAATGATTTGATATGTCGGCTATGAAAATGGTTTTCATCTGAGTTTGTGAAGTTTCAAACTCATATGCTAATTCTGAGTTACTCAACACTTACTACTTCCTGATGCTCGACACCTTCTGTAACTTGGCTCCTATGTATTGCTTGGTACTTAGATCATGCTTGGTACCTATAGTCACTCGACACTTGATCTTCACTCGGCACTTGAAGATCACTCGGCACTTAATGAATTTCCTGACTTGGCACACGTTGTGGCTCGACATACACAATGTACTCAGCTTCAATGTAGAAAGTGGTTACGTGTGTTGGCACTCAAGTGTCAAAACCATTTTTAGACTAACAATTTATTGGTTGACTTGTGTGTGTACAAGGATCGATCTCATTTTAAAACTCCTCCCTTAAGCATCCATCATTTGATATTGATCTCCACCATCCGTACATCTATAAAAAAAGGTCTCCCCTTGTCAAAGGATCCACACTCTTCAATACTATTATGTTGTAGGTTTACCATCTAAATCTTTGAAGAGCTTTGTGGAGAACTTCCATCTTCTTGTCTACATTCTCTCATATCATGGAATTTTAGTGTAGTTGTATGATAGATTAGTTTTCTTTACTACAATCTAGCTTACATAGCATAACTAGGTTGGTTTGTAATACTCTCATCTTGGTTACTATAGCTGCATTTTGCATTTCATATTAGCTTACTTCACATTTGCATTGCATTTTGAGAGTTATCTCATGAACACTTGCATTATTTCATCTTGTCTCAGAGAAACCTCTCGTTGCATGGTTTACTAGAAAGAAAAGTATGTCTAAGGCTTAGCTTAGAGCACTCATATACTTGAAACATGCTTTCTTGCACTCCGTGGATAGGGAGCTCTAATTTGACATCCAAGCATTCTAGTCTCATGGAATCACTTGGATAGAATGGTTTAGAGTGTGACATCTTTTTAGTGTACATTTTTGGCACTCACCATAGACTTAGAGAACTATATAAATTGGAATGATAGAGAGATCCCACCAAGGCCAAAATCTTGAGAGAAGAAATGCAAGAATTGAGGAAACAACTTGCACAATTACAAAATTCCAAAGAGCCACCTAAAACTTCATTTGTTGAATCAATATGTGCTCTCCCATTTGATAGGAGTTTATAAATTCTTCCATTTACTAAGGATATAGAGGTTCCTAAATATGAAAAATATGATGGAAATGGTGACCCTCATGATCATGTGAGGAATTCCTATGCTATTAGCATGTATTTCATGCATGAAGACATCTATCTTATGTGGTTGTTTCTTGAGTCTAAAATGGAAAGATATGGAGTGGTTCAAAAAATTGACTTCCCCTGTCAAAACATTTGACTAACTTGTATAATGTATTATCCAAAAATAGTCTTATAAAATTCAACTTCTCATAACTGTGTTGGACTTGTGCAACATCAAACAAAAATAGGGAGAACTTTTTGCAACATATGTTCAGAGATGGAGATCCCTATACTCTAGTTACCCTCGATAGGTTGAAAAAAATGACATCTTTGTCATCAAACTTGTACCAAAACTATACTTTGACTTAAGAAAATAATTGTTCACATCCTTCAATGTAATGGTTGAAAGTGTATATTGTATTGAGGATATTTCTATCAAGAGGGGTGACATTGTTGTGAACAAAGATAGAAATGACAATGGAAATGGCAAGGAGAAAAATGAACCTTGGAACAAAAAAAAATTATGTTATCAATGATGGAGTAGTGGATGCTCCTAAGACCAAGTAGCCTACATTTAACATTTCTAATGCCATTTATGCTGTAAAAGAAAAGAAGGTTCAAAACCACAAACATCTGACAAGAGCACCAAGTTTACTAAAAAGCACGTGTTTATACACTAATGGTTGAATCTTATGAAGTGGTCTTAAAAAATTTAATTGAAAATAAACTAGTGAAATTTGCAAATAATTCCTACCCTTATGACCCACCCATTAAACCTCTTTGATAGAGAAAGGATCATATTTGCAATTATCACATAAGCAAATGCCTCAATACTAAACACTATTTTAAGATTAAAGACATTATTCAAGATCTCAAAGAGGTTGGTAAAGTTGTCACAGATGGTCTCATAAAAAATTATGACCACAAATATTTTAAACGAACCTTTCCTAAATATGAGAAAGGTGAATCCTCCAAGGCTCCTAAGAAAAATCATGATGCTAAGATCAACTATGCCTACGCTAACATTGATGATGTTATAAACATGATTGAATCTATTGAGTATCTTTGCACAATGAATTCTAATTCTAACAATCAACCCAACTATGATGTTGAGGATGCAAGACCCAATGTTATCCTCAAAATGAGAAATGCTTCTCAACAACATAGGGATACCCAACCTAAGGTGGTCCTTTGAGTGGCATAATCTTTCTCCTCCTAGAGTGAGCCATTTAACGCTATCACTAGGGGACAATCTAAAGTTGTTCTAAAAGTTTCTAATGACCCTAAGCATGCTTCATCTTCCAATAAAGAAACTACCTTAGCAATCTCCAATTATGCCTTGTAAGCCAACTGCAATGTACCTTGACTCAAATATCCATTTTTGAGTTGTTAGAATTATCCCCTTTGCATAAGGACATCCTTGAAAAAGCTTTGCATTTTGCCAATGTCCCCATAGATATTGATGCACAATGACTCCAAGCTATGGTGAAAAATATCTCTTCACTTCACTATCTCACCTTTTCTAAAGAAGATGATAGAGCTCTCAATCATCCCCATAATCTTGCCCTACATGTCAAAGTCCAATTTTTTTGTACTCGCATTCACTGAGTCTTGATAGAAAATGGTGCAAGGTTGAACACCAACTCATTCAATGTGATCCAACAATTAGGCATGTTTAAATTTGCCATTGACCCTAGGCACAAGATCACTATGAAAGCCTATGATGAGGTCGAAAGACCATCTAAAGGTCTCATTGTGCTTCCAATATAAGTTGGTCTAGTTGAAAAAGATGTCATTTTCAAGTCCTAAACATACCACTTCATACAATTTGTTGTTGGGATGGCCATGCATTCACGACATGCAAAAAACACCTCCACATATCATCAATGTATCAAGTTCCTTTTCAATGGTACTGAGATAGTTATCCCTAGAGATAACTCAATGTCTATCAATACACTATCTGCTGTAGAAACATTGGTTCCACATAATTGCTCTTCTCACGAGTTAACACCATCCTTTACATAGTGTGAATAGAAATTGAAAATGATGAGCCTAGGCATGGACAAATACACCGTGGAATCTATTGTTTCTTTATCTATTTCCTCTCATTCTTATGGGAAACTATTTGCCAAAACTAAGCCTTCAATGTTTGCAATGATCATTTTTGGCACCTTTTTTCAATCCTCAATTTCCCTAGAAGAAGAAAAGGAAGAACAAGAAAATAAAGAATGTATATATAGGGAAGAGGAAGATGAGGAGGAAGCCACGATCACTACTCTCATCTCTCCTAAATGCTATGACAAAGGATATAAACTTCTCACAAACATGGGCTATTAGGGCTACAGGTCCTTAATTGGTAACAAAAAATCTCTAATAGAACCCTTAAGTCATATTGAGGGTTGTACCATTCAAGATACTATTGGACTAGGTTTTTTGCTAGAAGATGAAATACTAATGTTTGACAGAAGATCTCCCATCTCTAGTGTTGGGACTCAAAATTGAAGCCCCAATTTTGAGTACCATTGAGAAAATCAAGCCCATAAATGCTCTTTAATGCATATGTACTCAACTGCTCATTTGAAGCATAAGAGGTGTTTAATGTTTGTAACACCTTCCATTCAATATGTCCACTTGTATTGTGATGATAAATTGTCATTTTGAGTCATTATGAGAAGTCTCATTTGAGCAATTGTAAAATTTGCATTTTTGTTCAAGTGTCAAACAGTGACAGGAGGCCTTGTTTGCAACTGAATATCTCACACCCAATTATGTTTCATGACTTTCCACTTTGGAAGTATTTAGTGTCCATACCAAAGAGCCTATGTTTTAGGTTTTGAGTCATTTTGAATATGTTTGACTAGGTTTTAAATCCGTCAAAGTTGGTCATTTACTGTTGTCATGCTAATGTGAATTGTTCAAAATTTTGGGAAGCCCTATTTGACTTGCTATATTTTTGACCCACTTGATCAAAATGAGAAAATTTCTTTTGTATTACATTTTAGAGGTTAGATACTTTCTATGTTTTAAGTTTAAGCTTATGACGAATTAGTTTGATCAATTTTCAAATGCGATTCCAAATGTAATTTGTAACATTTTACTAGTGTCAAGAAAGATTTGTCAAAACCCCTATTTGTGATATCATATCTCAAAATCCATGATAGGTGAGATCGAATAGATTATACCATTGTGTTGTCCTCAAAAAATACTTCAAGCATGCCATTTTTCAAATCTTGACGAATCCATTTTTACACTTTTCCAGGTCAATTCCATTTACAAAAATCACCTTTTTGTCATTGTTCCCAGCTCTATAAATCTGAGTAACCCACTTTGACTGCTCGCCAAATGCATCTTGTTATTCATCATGAGCCCAAATCACAGATTCATATTGTAATCATGACAATGAACTAATGCCCCAGTTTTTGTCTCTCCAAGTGTCAGTTTGCCCAATTTTCAAAGCCGATTCCAAACGTGATTTATTGTTTTCTGACATGTTTTCATGCAAGCAATTCTAAGAAGGTAACTTTGACAGTGAATATCTTTTGACTGGGAATTCTTCATGAGATGAGATTCGACTAGGTAAGAGATTGTATAGCAAAGAATCAGTTTGTATGGTTTTACAACTTGGTTAGGTGTTTGTGTCAGTTTTTAAAGTCAGTCAAAGGACCTCTTGGCACAAAGTTGACAAGTTGTAATAAAGTGATAAAATAAGTTTTGATGATCAATTAATGCTCAAATTCGAGTTTAATCAATTAGATTGATCAATAGGTTACTTTGCAACGTCAGTCATTTGAAAATAATTTTTTTTTTAGTCGAACCCTCTTTGGGCCCGACTAATTTTTGTAGATTGACTAGGCATTGCGGATTGAAATTTTGACAAAGTACTATAATGGTTTCTTTTAATCATTATAATTACTTAAAGTTACATATAGTTTTGTTTATGATTTCACAAGTGTGCTGACTCTACACAAAGTTGAAAAAACACAAGACTTACAACATTGTATATCATTAGAGAAGGTAATAACAGACGACCCACATTACCAACATCAAAGGAAGAACTTGCCAACTTCTTTGCCTATATTGTCTAACATTGGGATGAGGGTATTAATTTAAAAGATCATAGTTCTCCATGGTGTTTTGATAATCTTGATGGTTGCTGGTGTAAGATGAGGCCAAACTATGTTTCAATGCACAAGTTAGCTCAGATGAAGGGATTCATGATTATGGATATAACCAAGAGTCCTATGTTGGGAAGTGGTGAAGAAGAAATTGATGGAATTTGGTGGTTTCAAAAACAGGCAAATGATATATGTGGATATGTGGGGTGGAATCGATAGAGAATATACTTCAAGCTCTGTGGAGGACCCACAAAATAGGCTTGGAAGCATCTGAGACATCATATATTCAAGATCTCTTTTAGATACCCAACCACAATGACTTGGATCCTCTTTTGATTTTCCTTTGTATATTGATTAAAAAGGTGTGTTTATGAGAACTTCAATAAAGAAGAGATCCAAAGGTTTTTCCCATTAGAGGTTCCTCCCAATTTGCAGAGATTACTTGTTATTTTATTGTAGAAGTTTCAAAGAGACTGGAGGAGAAGCCACAATTTTTAAAGTAGGATGAAAATAAAGGAAAAAGTCATAGTTTTGAACTGTCTCCAACAAGGAGAGAGGGCATGAGCAATAGGGGAGGCAAGAGAAGCCAAAGCGGTAGGGAGGAAGTCGCTGAATGAAAAGGGAGAGACCACAACAACAGACCATAAAAAATGCTACCAGTCACAAGAATTTTAAGAGAAGAAGGCATTTGGAGAGGAGGTGTCAAGCATTGAAAGATGAGACCACAGACTAATAAAGGAAAATTAGAAGATCAAGAAACTTGTGATGGAGCATAAGCAACGTCTAGAAGAGAACAGGTCAATGCTAGTTCATTATAGTGCCATGGATGTAAGAGAAATAACACATAGCTACCACATCTATAGAGTGGGAAAATGGCTACTACAAACCATTGGCAATAGTGTTGAAGATTTGGAGAAGATGGAAAAGGATATAGATGAAGCATTTAGTGATCTTATTGGTTATTACATTCTGCAAACTAAAATTTTTGCTAGAGAAGAGATGCATCAACTGGGTAAGGGGGTTTGACCAAGATATATTAAGGGAGGTGTAGGGTTCAAATAATTAGGAGGGGTTGCTAGAGCCAAAAAATATCTCCTCCATAAAGATCTTGTCTAATATGGAGACCTCACACAAACCTACTACAACACCTTCACTTTCAACCCATACTCCAAATATTGTGGCAGCTACAAATACAACCATTGAACCATGCTCCATGACCTCAACCTATCTCACACTAGCTATGACATCACAAAGTAATTTCTACTTAATCTCCAAAATCAATTTCTCCAAAATTTTCAACAAAATCACACAGGTCAAAGGGGGAACACATGAGTGGGAGTAAGGTAGAGTTTGCAAAAGTAGCATTTGAAGGGAGACATCATCATAATGGAAGCTACCATGAATAGAAGAGCCCCACATTGGAGTGAGCCCCATGTTAAAAAAATACAAGGGGAGATCTACAATAAGGAGGATGTCTTCAATGCTAAGGAAGGAAGCCGACAATGTTGGAAAAGGAAAGTCATGCGCAGGGCATCTAAACATATATCCCACATTGCCCATGCAGGGCACGACTATAGTGTTTAAATACCCCAACACACAACAACTAAGTGTCTTTAAGACACAAGGCTTTTGAAGCCTAAACTATACACGTGGTTCCCAATCAGCTAGAAGATGAAATGTAAAAAAATTTGAACATGCACGCACATCGAAGAGGTGACATCGAATCTGAGGAAGGACATGTCACCACATGGATGATCCTATGGTGGTTGCTACATTGCCAAGGGAAAGATGCATAGTGGTTAATGTGGCAACATAGCGATTTCTTGGTTGGCATAGTGATGTGGAGTGAGGTGGTGATGAACATGTGCATAGGTGGCGATGATGTGGAAAAAAGGTGGCATCAGTGGATAGATGAGACACTAGAAAATGGCCATAATCTAGTGGCCACCATGTCGCCACTGAAAAATAGGAATATTTTATGGCATGTGATATGGCACCTTGCCGAAAAATCCAAGAATCCAGTGAGGAGTTGAGAAAGATGTGTGGGACTCACAGTGGTTAGAGAGCCAATGCAAATGTGGCACATGACACCATTTGAGAGGTTGAGGGGATATAAAGGAATTTTAAACTTAAAAGAATATCCTCATGTTCATTCTAAAATTTAAAAATTTGGTTTCAAAAAATAAATTTCTATAGTTTAAACTATGGAATTTTTAATTTTTTTTAAATTCATTCTTTTTAATGTGCAAGGCCATATTAGGAACCTAGATTTTCAAAGGCACATAACTGGGGCAATTTTTATCCGAAATATGAACTTCAAAATACTATTAGAACCAGGTGGAAACAAACTTTCTGAATATGGAGTTAGTTTTTGCACAACTATTCACCGATTCAGTCTATAAGCAAATTTGTAATTTCTGAGGTATTCTCAGCAGAATGGACATATTTCATCATGGACCATCAAAATTGGCTAGGAGGCAGATATAAAAGACTGTTGAAGCCTGAATGTGGAATTTTTTTTTGAAAAGATTATATTGCATTCTAGAGGCCATTTAATTTATTTTTGCCTTTTCCCTAATTGGAGATCTGGCATCAAAAGTGGTTATTTTTC
This sequence comes from Cupressus sempervirens, assembly GCA_028749045.1. Taxonomy (NCBI): domain Eukaryota; kingdom Viridiplantae; phylum Streptophyta; class Pinopsida; order Cupressales; family Cupressaceae; genus Cupressus; species Cupressus sempervirens. Next base: position 483,124,579 of record CM053787.1, on the reverse strand, counting down.
CATCAAGTTTTTGAATCACTGTATGCTTTTAGGAGGCAAAATCATCAAGGATTTGAAATACAATTGCAGAGAGATTGGAGAGATTCTTTTCACTGCTAGGAGAGGAAATTTCAAGTGGACACATGTTGTCTTCAAATTAGATCTGGGAATTGACTTCCTCCTTTATCATCCTCTTTCTTTCTCATTGTATGGGTTCCAATTTTGGAGAGAAAAGACTCATTTCTATGATACTAGGGGGGTTCCAATCTTGAGTTTTTCACAGATCTGTGAGACCAATGGTTCCAATTTTTGATGTGTTTTCATTACTATGGCACCACATTCTTTAGCAATTTCTCTTGTATTGAGCAACATTTAAGTTTTAATGTAGATAGTTCTCATTTGTTAGGTGATTTGTGAAGTATTTCTGTACATCTTTAATTTCAGTCTGAATCTTGTCTCTTGTTCATGGATTTGTAATCTTTTCTAGTTTGTGAAAAAATATCATAAACTAGGTTGCATTTTGTTTAAGAATGTATGTGATTGAAGTATCTTTCTAATGGAATAAAGAGCCACATAATTGTTTGATGTTTATCACAGGGTTTGTAGATTTCATGATGGGATAGTTTGAGTATGAGATTCATTTTGATGTAGATTTCTATTCACAAGGTGAAAAATAGATTAGGGATCTTGATGTAGGAGTTATGTCAAAGATTTCTAGGAGATGTAGGTTGTAATTCATGTGATTTCCCAATAGATAAGGTAGTGATCAGTTGTAGGATCATTTAGTTTTGTTGCTCATACCTAGGTCTTGCTAATATCAACATCATTAATCAATTGTATTTCCTTTCATGTTGAAGAACCTAAATGTGATGCCCTTACTCAAGTTATGAATCACATTACCTAGCACTTAGCTAATGTAGATCTATGTTATTGCATAATTATTAAGAGATATAAGGGTTAAATCTACTTATTAGATTCAGGAATATGTTGTTTGTAGTGGTACCATATTAATTGAATCTAAGGTTGTCCTGCCTAGGTTTTGTAGAGCCTGAACTAGAAGAAGGATCTTGCCTTATAGTTGGCCTAGTGCCTGAAAAGATACGTTAAAGATGGGATTTAGCTGCCCCTAGATGTATATTGTTCTTATTGGGGTAATTTGAAACTTGTAACATTTCAAAACACCAACATCTAGCAAATCAGAGGATGATGATCCTCCCTTTGTTGTTGCCACTTTGCAAGATGAGGATTTTATACCTCTCACTTCTCTCTTTTGGGGAGAAGAAACATTAACTACTCACAATGATGTTGAAGTATCCACTTCTAGACAACATGAACAAGATGAATCTGGCCATGAAGACTTAAACAAAGGAAGGATTAGACAAAATATTGCTTGCTTAATTGTTAGGAACTAGAGCATAGATTTTGATGAATATGAATGGGAAAGCCTATCAGATGCATATTGTGAATTAGGGGTGGATATCATTCACACCTATGCAACCTAACCAAATTTAGTTGAAGAATATAGTGTAGGGTTAGATGAGTTTGGTTTGCAAACTTCTTAGTGGACCACATTGGTCCCTCTAGGTGTATTCCTCATTTGAATTCCTTTGTAACTTTCTCTATAGGCTGGACTTTACATGGCACTAGAGATGACTCTTTCTGTATCAATAACCTTGAAGATTCCACATCCCTCTCATTGATTCACCTGATCTCATAGATTGGTTAGTTTAACATCAAAGACCTGAAATATTATCTTTTCAAAATGACTATGAGATTGCTTGCTACCTTAATGCCATTGAACTCATAACTTCTTCCACTAGTGAACCCACAATTAACATGATGGAAGTCAATATCAATTAGCTTAGTCATAACATTAAAAGAATAAAACAAGTGTTCAAATGGAGAAAACCACTTTGTGGTGGTATTTTAACCTAAAATAAGTAAATACAAAGACATATCTAATGATGAAAATCTCCTTGAGGTACCTATGGATGAGGTACTTGGTAGTCTGCTATGCTATTTTCAAAATAGATCTTTGGTTCTCATTGAACCTACACAATCTATCAACTTGGGTATAGAGGAATCTCCCAAAAATATCCACGTGGCTTAGTCATTGTCAACTAAAGAAAATGAGAGTTTTTTCAAGTTCTTTTAAGAAAAGAAGATCAATTTTGCATGAACATACTCAAACATGCCAAGATTTGACACATATCTAATTATGCATCATTTATCTATCTCTCCTGGTGTAAAACCCGTTAAGAAAAAATTAAGAATTATGCATCCACATGTAGCCCTCTTGCTCAAAGAAAAGTTGGAAAAAATCCTAAGATAAAACTTTATTAGAGCTATTGACTATGCAAAGTGGATTTCCAATATTGTACCTATGTCTAAACATGACAAATCCATTCGAGTCTATGCTGATTTCAAAGATCTAATTAAAGCATGCCCTAAGGATAAATTTCCACTACCCAACATAGACATGATAGTGGCTATGATGGTGGGTTATGAAATGTACTCTCTAATGGATAGCTTTTTTGGGTATAGCCAAATTAAGATTTCTCCTACTGATCAAGAGAATACAACCTTCACATGTGCATGGGGCACCTTCTGCTGGAATGTCATGCCCTTTGGGCTCGAAAATGTTGGTACCACCTATGAACATGTAATGACCACCATCTTCTATGATATGATGCACAGAAATATGGAAGATTATGTTGATGAGACCCTAGCAAAATTGAAAAATTGAGACACACATCTCGATGACCTTAGTTTGATATTGGACCATATGAAACATTTTTAACTTAGGCTAAATCCACAAAAGTGTGCCTTTGGTGTCATATCTAGAAAACTGCTAGGCTACATTATATTAGCTAAAGGCATTTAGGTTGATCTTGAAAAAGTACAAGCAATCATGGAAATGCCTCCTCCAAGGAATATTAGTCAACTTAGAAGTCCTCAAGGACATCTACAATTCATTAGAAGATTCATTTCTTAGTTGGCTAATAAAGCTCAATATTTTAATGAGAATTTACATAAAGGCTCTACTCATATCTAGAACAAAGATTGTTGAAAAATTATATACCAAATCAAAGGGTACTTAGCTAAACCTCCCATATAAATGGCTCCCATATTAGGAAAACCTTTGATTTTGTATATCTTAGCTACAACTTCCTCTCTAGGAGAATTATTGACACAGAGTGATGAGACTAGAAAAGAACATGCAATATGCTACATTAGTTGCACTTTGGTGGCCTATGAGATGAACTATAGCAACATTGAGAAATATTTCCTTTTAGTGGTATTTGTTTCTCAAAAAATAAGACATTATATGTTGGCACATATAGTTCACCTAATTGCTATAATTGATCCCCTAAAATACTTATTAAGAAAAGTTGTGCTTACCATCCACCTAGCTAAATGGATGATGGTTCTCTCAAAATTTGACATTTAGTATGTCAAACACAAAGCTATCAAGGGGTAGGCCATTGTTGACCAATTGGCTACAATGGCTATGTAGATTGAATTTCCAGATGCCTCAATTGTGTACATCATTGAGAGAACTTAGAAAATGTTCTTTGATTATTCTCGTACATAGAATGGGGCTATGGTAGGCATCTTTTTTATTTCACCTCATGGTTATACAATCCCAAAATCCTACAAACTCCTACTCCCTTGCATTAACAATAGTGCAGAAAATGAGGCCTTACCAAATGGGATTAAAATGGCTCTTGATTAGATAATCATTGAATTTCATATCTATGGAGATTCCCAACTTGCCATCAATCAAGTCAATAATGAATATCAAACTAAGGATGACAAGTTGGTACCTTACAAGAAGTTGATTGATTTTCTAAGGAACTATTTCACTTTTGTGACATCCCAAAAAATTCCTAGAGTAGAAAAAAAGGCTATTGATGCTATTATTACTCTAGCATCTATCTTCCAGTTGTAAGAACATGAATCATGATTTGAGTTCCTGGTGAAAGAACTATGTCATCCTTCCTATGATTCCTTGGATAACAATGTGATTTGCACAATTGTGGGTCATGATTCCTCCTGCTATGATACTATCTTCTCCTACCGACATGATTAGCTTATTCGTGAAACCCTCACATGCAACCAAAAAGGCTAACTCCTTGGAAATGTTTCACATTACACTTTGGTCTTTGGTGACTTATATATGAAGAGTTTAGACGAAATGTTACTTAGGTGTTTAGAGCTAGAAGAGTCTAAAAAGGTAATAGATGAAGTCCATGACAATATTTGTGGGGCACATTCTAATGGCCTTGCACTTGCTCAATAATTACTTAGGGAGGGTTATTATTGGCCAACCATGCAAGCCAACATTGTTCATTATGCCAAGCCCTATAAGAAATACCAACTTCATGGTAATTTGATTCATGCTCCTAGTCATGAGTTGATGCCCTCTGTTACATACTAGCCATTTTAGTAATGAGCTTTTTACTTGGTAGGAAAAATTCATCCAAGTTCATCTAGTGGCCACAAGTTCATCATCATAGTGATTGAGCATTTCACCAAATGGGTTGAGGTTGTGCCACTATCTACTACTATAGGAAAACATGTTTCCTTATTTATACTAAACCACATCATTTGTCATTATGGAATTCCTTTCTCCATTGTTATTGATAATGGAGGACAATTCAAGAGCAAGGATCTTAAACAACTATACAAGAAATTTATAATCAAACAAAATTGGTATTCCATCTACTACCCTCAAGGGAATGACCAAGCTGAGGCCTCCAACAAAACATTACAAAAAATCTTGTGCTGAATGGTTCAAAAATCTAGGAAGGACTGTCACTTATAGATCAATATGGCACTATGGGCCTACAAAACTACAATACATACTTCTACAAAGGCCACACACTTTTCTTTAGTCTATGGATCTGAGGCTCTCCTTCCCTTAGAAGTTGAGATGCGCTCATTGCGAGTCTCGTTACATGGGTTGATCATCGATGAAGACCATAGGGGTATGTGAGTACAAGAACTAGAAACTCTTGATGAATGTCGCAAGGCTACTTTTGATCATATGAGGGCTTATCAAAAGTGGATTTCTACTCAATATAAAAATAAAGTTCATCCCTATGAGTTTCAAGTGGGTGAGCTTGTGCTTAGAGAAAACTCTAAAAATATGTGAAATAGAGAATAAAAAGGGAAGTTTGAACCTAATTGGTTGGGCCCTTACATTATCACAACAACATTTAGGTCTGGTGCTTATCATCTTTCTACTCCAAAAGGGGAACAAATGATAGAGCCTATCAATGTCCTACATTTGAAAAAGTTATACGCTTAAGGTCCACATGCCAACTATTTTGTACATATCTATTGATCCTGAAAAAATCCTAAAAATTAGAAAATGTCTTGAAAAAATGATCATCTTAGTGAAAACCTAGCAATAGAAGCTTTTGATGTATCACCAAAAAAATATAAAAATATAAAAAAGTCTTGAAAAAATATACCAAGTGGTGAAAACCTAGAAACAAGTGCTACTTGAGACCCTTGTACCTATGTCTACAAATCTCAATCACCCACTCTGCAATACATTTCCTAGCTTGGAATTGTTACTTGTCCTCATCTTGGGGGTACAATTGCTTAGCCTATTGAGGTCTTCTTGTGCATTATGGTTTTGTTGGAAATCAAAAAATAGTGTTTCCCAACACTACCCCACTTTGATATCAAGTTTTTTTCAATATTTTTTAGATAGTCTACCTATAGTCTTAGATATCCCAATATTTGTCACTATCAGAATCGAGTCTTGAAGAAATGGCCAAGTGACTTTCACACATGCACTTCAAAATTTAAACTACTAAGCTATGCTGAAAATTTATCTTTCTTTGTGTGCTATCTATGATGATTTCTTTGCTATATGTTCCCTCCCTAATAGTATTTCAAGGATGTCATGGACTAGAAAACTGGGGGCATGGGGCATGTTTACCTGCTTTCTTCTTGTGGATATACTTTGTTAGTCTACAATTTTTTAAGCATTCATGCTTGCCCTAATTAACACTTTGACTTACTATGTATCATCCTTGACTATTTTTGCAAGACCACACTTGGGGGTTATCCTAACACTTATGCCTTGATACAATTGTAATATGTCTATATTAAACATAGGGAATCTAATCATTTAGTCATCTTGACTTACATGTCTTTGATGCTTAGATTGGATTTCCACATTCCTATATGATATTGATCATATTCATATCCTCATAGTGTTAGAAATGCTTTAGAACAACTAAGTGGGGGGGGGGGGGGGGGGGGCAGTGGGTGAATAAGTTATTCAAGGTCCAAATGTCTTATTCAAACTTTTCACTAAGTATAGTGAGCCCATTCAGCCATTCATTCATCCAAGCTTTAACTTTTCTAACTGGCGAGTTACTTAAAAAAACATACAAGCATAACATATAGAAAATCAACTCATTACACAGTGATTTATGTGGAAACCCAATTTGAGAAAAACCACCAGTAACATGCTACTCAATTCTCACTCTTCTAAAGTGATGCCCTGTGAAAGGCCTGCCCTGTTAAAGGCTTAAAACATACTATTAAATGTGACCTTGTTAGAAGTGGGCTTGGTTAGAGGACTTTAGAACATTCACTTGGAATGCCACCCTGTTAAAGGATTTTACAAATTATTGTTAAGCCAACCTGAGTCCATAGGATTTTTCCTTATCTAATACAATTGCTAGAGAGTATTAGAAAATCTTTGACCTACTACAGCATACAACTTATCTTGCAGATCTCAGATCACTTCTCAGCTCATACCATTGCCTAGCTTTCAATGTCTGCAACTCTAACTGCTTGCCCTTCTTTCAAGCTTAGTCTCCTTGAGTCTTCATGCTCACTGTAGCAGTGCAATCATCTCTTCATCACCACTTGTAGAAGTAGAGCCTTTGTGCTCTTCCTTCTCCTAGATGTCTTCTCTTTTACACCCTTAACCACTTCACAATTTGGCTCTTTGTAGTAGCAGCATCAACAACATTTTCTTTTTGGTCTATGACTCCTTAAATAGAAGTCTTGAAGTTCTTTTCCTACTCAATTCTTCCATTTTTAATTTTAATTCATATGGATTAGGTAGGATTCACTGCATCTAACCCATATTTTGTTTTCTCTAGAAACTTCTTGAATAATCCTCTTGAATTTGTCTAAAAATGGTTTACATAGAATTATGTGCCACCAGCTCATCATACTTATCTTCCAACTAGTTCACAAAATTCAAGGTAACCACTTTGTCGGCTCAGATTTGGTGAATCTTTGTCATTTGAAATAATGTAACAACTTGACACTATTGAAATACTAGTGCTCAACACATACTGTATTACTCGACATCAACTATATTTTTCTTGATGCTCGGCACCTGAAGATTACTCGGCACCAACTAAGATTTTCTTGATGCTTAGCACTTGAACTTCACTCGGCACCTAAAGGTCACTCAACACACACTAGAATTTCTTGTTACTCAGCTCCAACTAAGAATTTGGTCAACTTCAACTAACTTGCTCGACACTCACTAATGATCTTAGTTTAAGCTTTGCAATCAAATTTGCTACAAATTATTCCTCCAATGTTTCTAAGTGTGACCAACCTTTGTATCTTTGAGTATGTTATCAATACATTATTTAACCATTGTCTTAACTGATCCTTGCACTTCATTACAACATCATAACTCAACCTTTCCCTTAGGTGCTCTTGTTACATCTTGTTGATCAAATCCTCTTCATCAATCAAGTAAGTGATAGTACTTCAATCTTATAAGAAAATGTCATTCCTACAAATAGTAGGTTTGACATCAATGGCAAAACAATGATTGAAAACATTCTCTTAACAACAATCTCCCTCTTTGATCTTCAACAATGAACTTTTCAATCAGATTTTCAACACATAGTGATCTTATGATGTCCCTAAAAAATGCTCAATGATGAAATTAGAGTCTAAATGTTATGTGTTTCTTGTTGGTAAACCACTTTGCATATTAGTTTGCATTATAGGTTCATTTTCTAGCCTAGTCTTGCATTCCTGCATATGGGGAGAGCTCTCTCTTCATCTTTTTTGGACATGTTGGGTAATTGCTTTATACCTTCTTTGCTTTCTTGATCATGTCTTTTCAACTTCTTTTTCTTTCACTTCACATCTTTGTTATCCTGTCATCACAAGGGGTTAATCTAAAAATCACATCTAATCTATCCAAGTGTTACATTTTTCAAAAACATAAGTCTATATCATACACATGAGAGCTAAACATCATACATGAAAGAGATCCATCAGCATATCAACATAAGCATAAAACAACACATACATAAGAAAGAAATTGAAACATCACATGAAAAAATAAAATTCCAAAACATCCATAAACATCCATCAAAATGAGACAAGTACACAAAAATATTGATCCAATCTAGTATCTCATATATATCAAAATATGTCACTATACATACACAATGTGAGATCCAAAATATGTATATCTATGTCAAAATACATAGGGTACAATAAAAAACAATCATGAAACATCAAGCCTAGAACTAAGATTGATTCCCACCCTCTACAACTAGTGGTAGACCTAGTGGAGGAGCTTGTCTCCTATGTAGCAGTTATACTGCACCGTTTGATCTATCAGACCACTCTGAATAGTTAGCAAGTCCCTATCCTAGTGGCACCACACCCTTGAATGTTGCATAATAATATGATACTTGGTCCCCATGATGTGCTAACTCTCACCTAGTAGCATCTTGCTCCCTATAGAGCTCTTTTATGAGCTACTAATCCTTGACTGCAATAGTCACCTGAGCTGCCTGTAACTCTGCCTCCATGGCCCAAAATCAGTCATCTTGATCCTCATCTCCTACATCAAGATTCTCCTCTTGTACCTCCACTCACTCTACTCTCCTATGTCTTAGTGGATGCTCCTCCTCCTCCTCCTCCTCATCACTCATGGCTTGGGAACACATCTGTCTCCTCCCAGCTCAGGAATTGCTCCCAACCTCCATCCATCTGCCTTTGCCTCTACCTCCACTACTATCTCCTCCATCCCCCTTTTCCTGCTACTACAAGTGGGGCATCCATCCATCTAAACTTCAAAATGGGATGGCTCTTCATCTCATATAGGCATGTAGGGTCTACACCTACATCTACTACCTCTGGCCTCTAATCCCAAGGCTCTCATACTAATGTTGTTGTCTCCTAGAGGATTTTCTGATAGTCCAACATAGGAAGCTAACCTTGTGCCTACTCTCCATGGTACCGTGCATATGCAGTAGTCTTTATTGAAACCACCTATCACTCTACAAACTAGCTCCATACTTGGCTAATCACAAAATGCTCAACTATCTCTACATGCCCCCCCACCAGTGGTCGACTATAGTGCATATACCCTAGCTCCCAAGAGTTTGACCACCTATGGCACTATCAATATAGCTACCATAAAAATGATGTGATCCCATCTAAAATTCACTGAGAATATGTTAGATCTCCACTATGGGTCTGTGGTACAAAACTTGTATATCTAAAAATGTAGGTTGGCTATAATCTCATAGTTGCACTTGTGATTAGATAACAACAATGTGCTCCTAGGCTCATATCTATGCTAACATTGCCCACATGCCCAAGAGTATCCCTCATGGTATACTATCTCATGCAACTCATGATACATGTCAACAAGAATGGTTAGTCCCTAAGCCATCTTCTGTGGCCACCCAATCAAGTCCACTACTAACCTGCCCCATCCCAACAGGAAGCTCTTTTGGCCCCTGTTAGTAACTAGAGCCTAAGAAACTAGTGAACATTCCAAACATTGTAGAGGATATTGATCACCATATTCATCAATGAGTCACTCCCAACTCAAATGTTGATCTAGGATGGTGACATCCTAGAACATATCTTGCACTGCTTCTTTACCCTCTATTAGGGTTTGATCATAGTACACCTATGACATGTAAACAACCTTGCCTTAGTATGCATCACATAGACATCAAAAACTTAGAAATGCAAGTGAGAGATCAAAACATTAGAACTCACTAGATCACCATAGCAAGGCACTCAAAGGATGTGGTACACATCCTCTAAAGTGATAGTCACCTCTCCAATAGGTAGATGAAAGGTGTTGTGCTTGTTATGCCATCGCTTAGCTAGTGCAATCAAAAATCTATGGTTCACCTGGATATGGGGCATCCACATGACCCACTTCGGCCCCATACTCACTATTATGGCTATCTCATCATTAGTGAGGCATCTCATAATGTATTACCCCACCACTTTGGGGGCCTTGATAAGTAATATAGGGAACACAATCTGCAAAACAATGACAAAGAAACATCAGTACCATCAAAATACAGTGCTCAAAGAAAGAAAAATCAAACTTTTACCTCAAAACATAGGCTATGCGATACTTTTTTTCTATAAACAGGTGATACTTTTTGTTGCACTTGGTTGATACTTTTTTCTTGGACAATATTTCACACCATCTCGTGTGATATTTGGGTATGAACGATATGACATAGTTTTTCAAAGGGTGCGATACTTTTTTTATGCAAAATATCGTACGATATTTCTCAAAGTACCTACGATACTTTTTATAATATCACATGATATTATGTCTTTAAACCCTTAAAATGTATGAAAAAAGCTCATTAATGTACTAAAAGTGAAGAAATCTTGATGACTTACCTATGCCTCATAGCCAGGAGGCTGGTTGTGCAACTGGTTGCACTTAAAATGGTGTCTGTGAGTCCTTGCTAACACCATTTTCTCTCTCAAACTAACTCTAAGCTCTCCAAATTCACAAAACATAAAATGAATTGAAACACGAAACATAAAATGATTTGAAACTAACATGTGGACCCCTTATATAGCCTTCCAACCTAATTTTGGCTCATTTTTCAAACTCCTTAGAATTCTATAAAAATTGCATTCCTAGCTAATCTTGACATCCTAGATCCATTGTTAGGATCAACATTAAAATTTGAGTTCATATTGATAGTCAAAATCACATTTCAAAATTCTACCTTCTCCTATGCAATTAGCTGACATTTTGAGGTCTATTCTTTGAATCTTTGCTAGGGCATCTTCATTTCTTCATGTCTTCATCATTTCCATACTTCATATCTACTTCAATTTAAAACTTTCACTTCTAAATCATCCTTTTTCTTTATTTGACCTAACTTTCATACTTTATCCTTCATGGTCAACTTTGGTTAAACTAGGGCATTATATCACTTTGTTATGGTACTCTTTGGTTCTAATCATCTATCTATCATCTTGAACAATACTAAATCTCTATTTTCTCATATCCAGCTCATTTATGCATCCCCCTTACCTCATTTCAATTTCGATCTCAAGGGAGCAGAAATACTCTATCATCGCTTGTTACACCTATCTATTTCTTAGGAGCATATGCTTGATCTTTTTATTTTATCTCAATCTATCTTCTTTTCTTGGTGTTAGCATTCTTCTTGAGTTCTGACATCATCTCTTTCATAGTATTTAGTACTATCACTATTAAGTTGTACATTCAAGATTTGCTCTCTTTCTGCGTTTTGTTCTTTAGAATCAGATATCTCTATCTATTGCTATCTACTTCGCTTCTATTTTCTTTAATGTAATGTGTTCCTAGATTGATCACACATTAGTCAAAGAGGGGAAAATGTAATCACCTAAAAATGGTCGTCTAGACTATTAGCCCCTTTCTCGACATTTTGGCTAAATTAATTAATCATCTATCTAGGCCAAATTTCTAAAAATCAATTAATTTGATTATAACCTATAGTTTGACTATACTGTCCTAAGTTCATTATTTAATTAAAAGAACATGTCCCTTTTAATTAAATCAAAGCTCCCATTCTTCTAACCCACTCAATGTACACACATAAACTATTATTTCTATTTTGCAAATTAAAGGAAAATACTCTTTTTGTCTCACATGCAAAGTCAACTCTTTATTTATTGGTTGACTTGTGTGTGCACATGGATCAATCTCATTTTCAAACTCCATCCTTGATCATCCATCATTCTATCTTGATCTCCACCATCCATACATCTTTAAAAGAAAGAGCTTTCCTCTCATCAAAGGATCCACACTCATGAGTATTGCTATGCTATAGGTTTACCTTCCAAATCTTTGAAGAGCTTTGTGGAGAACTTCCATCTTTTTGTCTATATTCTCTCATATCTTGGTCATTTAGTATAGTTTCATGATAGCTTGGTTTCCTTTACTATAATATTTCTCACATATCATAACTAGGTTGGTTTGTAATACTATCATCTTGGTTATTATAGCTACATTTTGCATTTCATATTAACTTATTTCACATTTGCATTGTGTTTTTAGAGTTATCTTGTGGACACTTTCATTTTTGCATCTTGTCTCAAAGAAACCCCCTGTTGCATGGTTTACTAGCAAGAAAAGTATCTCTAAGGCTTAGTTGAGCCCTCATATACTTGAAACATACTTTCTTTTACTTTGTGGATGGGGAGCTCTAAGTCGACATCCAAGCATTCCAATCTCATGGAATCACTTGTATAGAATGGTTTAGAGTGTGACAACTTTTGAGTGTACACATACCAACCCATTGGTATGAATAAGATTCTAATATTTCTTGATTTTTCATCACATCAACCACAATGGGAAAGGAAATGGAAAAATATTGTCTAATAAGAAAAAAAAGTGAGTCATTAATGATAAGTAGAACAACATTACATAATGCCTTAGAGTGGAGAGAGAAAATTGAGGATCCTAGCAATAAATCTCTTTGGGAATTCTTAGGTAGACTCCCATGCAAGGAAAAGGTTGTTGTTGATACACTAAGAATGTTAATTGAAAAATTTTGGCATCAAAACACAAGGGAAACCAAAGAGATGTTTTCTTTTTAAAGGCAAAAGTGGCAAGCCACTATATATATTTAATAATAAAATCTAATTCAAGGTCTCTTAAAGGGAAGAACGAAACAAGAAACCCTTCAATTGTTACACAAAAAAAGAAGAAATAAAAGGGAACTTTACATTGACATATATGATATCCCATGAGTACAAAATAGCCTTATAATTTGGGTGTACATTATAATCAGCTCAAAGATAAAATAACACCATAAAAAGAGGGATACTAAGTAATAGCAACATAAAATATTATTGATGTGACAATAAGCTATTACATATCAAAACCATACATGTATAGACCATACTATTTTTTTCAACACCATGTATTAGCAAGGCATGATGTCGTCAAACAAACCATAACAAAAATCTGCATATAAACAAGTGGGCAGTGGCTATCCAACCACAAAATTTGTTGGCGGGATACCATGCCATGCTACAATGCATCATGCATCTTGCAGCCCATGCACCTATCAACTTTTTGGAAGACATATGTTTATCCAGTGCAGATGTTACTAGTACTAATAATATCTTTCTTGTATGTTTCTCTTTATTATAGTTGATATTTTACTTTACAAAATTCATTGAAAACTTTAAGTTAAAATTGTTATTAGACTTTTAATTTCAAAATTTAAATATCTATTATGTTTTTAATTATAGTTTTATAATATTTTGTAAGTAATTTTTAGTTTAAATTTATATATATATGACTTAAATTTAATTTACTTCTAAACTTTTTTTAATTCAATATTTAATAGTGTAAGTGGCATGTGTTACTTGATTTAATAAGTATTTTTTAGAGCTTTTATTTGAAAAGTTTGGTATGTAATTAATCTATTTATTAATAAGTTATTATTTAAACAATTTATTTGGTAAAATTTTAAAGAAGCGTGTGACTAATTTATTTAATAATAATTTTTTAATTAAAGTTTATATTTGAAATGAAAGTGGCATGTAACTAATATATTTAACTACCATACCTACAAATTTAATTCAATTTTTCTGAAAAATAAGCTGAGAGGTATCTAATTTCAACAAATTAGCATAAGTTTATTTGTTTTATATGTACTATCCCTTAATACATAGAAATCTTAAATCTATTGAAAAAAATACATAGAAATCTTAAATTTTAAAACTATTTCTTAGTTTTATGAGACTGAAAAATCCCAACAAATCAAATTTAGAGAATGATCTACTTCATCACATCCAAACATGAAATATTGACGCAGGAAAAGGGTGAATAACTAGGGCCAAAGGCTCACCCAGCTATCCAAACTACCCTGCAAGAGTTAACACTACAGAAGTAAACACAAAGGACAACAACCAAAGGAGGAAGAAGAAAGAAATAGTTTATTGATTCTTCAAATATTCAACATACATGACCAGCTATAAGGCCTTCCGGGTTACGTCCTAACAATACATTCAATTACAAAGATTCAACAACAAATACACACCTTGAGTTCTGTTCTAAAATATTCTTCCCTTAAACTTGCTTAACTCTAAGCCTAAACACTCTATGTATACTTGCCAAAATGGCTTATAGATTATTCTAGAACATTACATAAGAGGAAGGCCAACCCAACAATGGTGTGGACTCATTCCAAGAAAAGATCTTAACATAAATGTCATGAACAAAATAAATTCTACAAGATGGCATGCAAAAATTACATCCAAATACTGACACTCAACATACACTGGGTAACTCGACACATGAAGAAACACTCAGCATACACTGGGTAACTTAGCACATGAAGAGTCACTTGGCATACACTAGGTAACTCAACACATGAAGGAATTGCTATATTAACTTGGCACATGAAGGAATTGCTACAGTAACTCGGCACATGAAGGAATTGCTACAGTAACTCGGCACTGGAAGAAAATTGCACTGCTAGGCACATGATGGAAACTTCACTTTTAGGCACATGAAGGAAATTGTACTACTAGGCACATGAAGGAAACTTCACAGCTAGGCACATGAAGGAAACTGCATTGCTAGGCACATGAAGGAACTGCTAGGCACATGAAGGAACTACAAGGCACATGAAGGACTACTAGGTACATGAAGGAATTGCTAGGCACATGAAAGAACTACTAGGCACATGAAGGATTACTAGGAACATGAAGGAACTACTAGGCACATGAAGCATTACTAGGCACATGAAGGAACTGCTAGGCACATGAAAGAATTACAGATGAACAAAAAAATGAGCAGGATAACAAGGCAACCCGGGATGCTCCTGCATTAGACAACTAGGGTTGAAAGAAGTGATTCTCCTGAATCATTGCGATGTCCCAACCTGAGTTGAATCCAACTCAAATTGAGAAATCCATGAAGCATCTTCAATAGGTCTTTTCTTCCACTTCACCAAATATTCATAGTAATATTTTCCTCTTGTACTCTTGCCAACTCTTTGATCCAATATTTGTTCAACTTCCTCAATCTACTTCTTACGATAATCATCTGATTCAACAACTTCATCCTCTGACTCATTGTACTTATAAAAATCAGCAATATTGAATATAGGAGATATATCCATGTCATCAGGTAACTCAACTTCATAAGCATTACCACTGTCAAACTTCTTCAAGATCTTACAAGGTCCAAATTTCTTCATCTTCAGCTTACTATATGTTCGAACTGGGAATCTTCCTTTCTTTAGATGAACCATCACCTCATCACCAACTTGAAAATCATGGTGTCTTCTAGACTGATCAGCATTCTCCTTATACTTTTGATTACTTTGTTCCAATCTCAACTTCACTTCCTTAGGCAAAGACTCCATAAAATCAGCAAATTCTTCTCTTGCAGTGCTTCTCTTTTCTTCACTAGCAACATCTCTCAAATCTGATATACCTCTAAGATGCATTCTAGTAACAATCTCAAAAGGTGTCTTCCATGTACTCCTATTCACAGAATTATTATATGCAAATTCAGCTTGTACAAAACTATGGCAAAACAAACTTGATTCCTTTTCATTTCCTTTTCAAATTGTTTCCCATTAACCATGCAAATTTTTACAGTATTACAATTAACCTCATCTAGACTTTCAATCAAAGGAAACAATGTTTGTTTCTTACCATTTACCCAAAGAGTATATTGATTCAATCTTCCATCATGTACAACATATCTATCATATTGGCAAGGTCTACCCAACAAAATATGATAACAATCCATGGGCATAATATCACACAAAACTTCATCAAAGTAATGTCCAATTTTAAACTTCACAAGGCATTGCTCACTTACTAATATCTTATGCTCATCTTTGATCCATTAAACATGATAGGGTTTGGGATATTTCAACCTTTGCAACTGCAACTTCGTAACCAGCTCTTCTAATGTTAAATTTGTAGAACTTCCACTGTCAATGATCACTTTGTAGCATTTTCCAGCCATCTTACATTTGGTCTTGAAAAGAATTCTCCTTAAAATAGGTTCCTCATCACTTCCTTTATTACATAAGGTTCTTCTCACCATCAAATTTTCTCTAACCTTAGGTCCACTTAGTGAACTTTCATTGTCTTCTTGAATCACAACATTACTATTATTCTATCCACTTCTAGAGGATCTAAATTCAAAAGATCTATGCCCTTCTTTGCCACATCTAAAACAATTACCATGAAATCCACTTCTAGAATAAGAATTACCTCTTCCTCGATAAGAATTAGTGCCTCCTTAGTAAGAATTACCACTTTTCCATTCGGTCTTTCTTTTGTCATCATTCTTCCATTCAAATTTTCCCTTATCCTATGCAGAACTTTTAGATCTGCCACCTTCACCATAAGATCTACCTCTTCCTCTTTGGAATCTACCACCTGTACCTCTTTGTCTTTGTTCATGCTTCTTTGTCAAGATCTACTCAGCCTTCAAAGCATACTGGTATGCTTCTTCCACACTTTCCAACTTCACAAAACTTATTTCATCTTGAATTCCAGATCAAAATCCACTAATGTACCTTGCAATTTTCTCAACATCATCATCTACATGTCTAGATTTGATGTCCAATCTATAGAATTCCTCAGTATATTCTTTCATAGTCATGTCCTTTTGTTTCAAATTTTGCATCTTTCTCAACAAGCTAACTTGATAATCAGCAGGAAGGAATTTGTTCTTTGCCTTGTTCACCATCTTTGGCCAACTTTTGATCTTCTCCTTTCCTTTCATTTGTCTATTAGTTTACAAGTGCTCCCACCATAGTGATGCACAAGCTTTCAGCCTAGTGACTGCAATCTTCACCTTTCTATTATCAAGAGTGTTTCCATACTCAAAGAACTTCTCCATATTAGAGATCCAATCGAACATAACATTGGTATCTAGTTTTCCATCATAGGGAACAATTTCTACAGTAGGCTTTGAATTTTTCCTAGACAACACTCATAACAATCTTTCCTCATCTTGATCTTCTTCATGTTTTGGATTATGATTTGGTGCTTCTACTTCTTCATCACTCACATCTTCAAGATGTGCTCCTCTCCACTAGGCTATCTCCATAACATCTAATGTGGCTGCAATTTGTCTCAACTGATCCAATATAGAATTATCAGCATTATTTCCTCTACCATGAACCATCTTTACAGATCATGTTCCTGCAAGATCATAACCCTTTGCAAGTTATAGGTCAAATCAACAGATCTACCACCCTACAACCAAATCCAAATTAGGGTTCTACACAATCCAATCTCCACAAGGATGAACCTCAAGCTCTGATACCAACTAACACAGGAAAAGGGTGAATAACTAGGGCCAAAGGCTCACCCAGCTATCCAAACTACCTTGCAAGAGTTAACATAATAGAAGCAAACACAAAGGACAACAACCAAAGGAAGAAGAAGAAAGAAATATTTTATTGATTCTTCAAATATTCAACATACATGCTCAACTATAAGACCTTTTGGGTTATGGCCAATTACAATACATTCACTATTCAAGAGAAAATATGCACCTTTAGTTCTGCTCTAAAATCTTTCCTTAAACTTGCCTAACTCTAAGCCTAAATACTCTATATATACCTACCAAAATGGCTTATAGATTATTCTAAAACATTACATAAGAGGAAGGCTAACCCAACAATGGTTTGGACTCATCCCAAGAAAAGATCTTAACATAAATGTCGTGAACGAAATAAATCCCACAAGTCGACTCGCATAAATCATGTCCAAATATTGACACATGACATACCCTGAGTAACTAGGCACATGAAGAAATAGTCAGCATACACTTTGTAACTCGAGACATGAAGAGTCACTCGACATACACTAGGTAACTCAACACATGAAGGAATTGCTACAATAACTTGGCACATGAAGGAATTGCTACAGTAACTCAACACATGAAGAAAAATGCATTGCTAGGCACATGAAGGACTACTAGGCACATGAAGGAACTATGAGGCACATGAAGGACTACTAGGCACATGAAGGAACTGCTAGGCACATGAAGGACTACTAAGCACATGTAGGAACTACTAGGCACATGAAGGATTACTAGGCACATGAAGGAATTGCTGGGCACATGAAGGAATTGCAGAATGAACAAAAAAAAGAGCAAGATAACAAGGCAACACATGATGCTCCTGCATCAAATTTACAAATTATAGCAATAAAAATAATCATAGCAATAAAATTAGCATTCCTAGTAAATTTTTTGAATTTATTTTTTATTTTATGCTCTAATTCGTAGCATAATCATAAGAAGATTGTAAACCATATTTTGGAAAGTGGAACAAACACACCCTACATTGAGGAGTAATTGGTTGTAAATAAAAATACCACCAATTCACATTGAGTTAAACTATCCATTGCATGCAACTTTTAAGATTTTAATTGAAGATTCTATTTTATTTCTGTGACAAGTAAATGAATGTTAATTTTTTTAAATAATGAAAAATGTTTACATTGAAGATTGCTACCACTGTAGAAAGCCTCTCAGCTTAATAAAAAGTTATTATTAAAATTTATATTTGTTAAGAAATTAAAGTGACATGTACTAATTTATTTATTAAGTTTTTAATTTAAAAATTATTTGCCAAGATATTAAAGTTTTATAAAAAATTAATTTATTTTTTAAATAGATGTATTTATAAAATTTCATTTACTAAAAATATATATATTTTTAAAAAGTATTAACTATTAATTAGTTTTAAGGAGGATATTGTGGTTATAAGTAACATTTCTAGTTGATTAAATTATAGACAATATTTGATTAATTCAAATCTTAATATATATCAAAATATTGTAATTATAATTGACCAACCCCAAAAATATTATCTTTATAATTAATTACATTCTTTGAAATCAATAATCAAATTATATATATATTGAAAAAATATATTAAATATTTAAATATATTGAGGAATTTTATTATTCTGTTGATTGTGATTGTGAGTGCGATTATCTCTGCTAAATGTGAATGCGATATTCTATGTTTTTAATATTTTTTGGAATTAGGGTGATTGTGAATTTTTCTAATCTCTAAATCGGTCACCTAATCTTTGTTTTTCTGCTCTCTTAAATGGTGAATAACTCTGCTCTCTATGAATCCCTTCAGGTAGCAACCTAATCTCATTATTGCAGCTGTAAATTCAAAGGTTGTAGAGATTATAATATACCTATGAACTTCGCTTGGATCAGGGTTGCAAATCATAACAGTGAATTTTTAGGTCAAATTTGGGCACACATCCCTTCAAATATTTTATTCTTCTGAGGTCTAGATTTGAAGAGAATGGTGGAATCTAGTATGGAGGCATCCTCTAGTGGCCATGATGGAGATGACAGCTACGAAGAAACTATTTTTTTACAATAATTCTTTATTTGACAATGCTCCTCTTGAGGCTATTTTTGTCGATAGTAATGCCACTCAGGCTCATTCTAGCTCACCCAACTCTCGACCCAAGTCCTTCTTTGAGGCTATGGCTCGCTCCACAGATGTCAGTTTGAAGGCCAGGTTTGAATTCTCCAGCCCTTGCTCTGATGAAGCCACTGAAAAATGGTAAGTTCACCTCAGCTACGACTACTCCCTTTGCTATTGTTCATAATTCAGAGATATTGGATGAAATTGTTAAAGAGAAAGCTAGGTTAAGAAATTTTGCAATATTCTTTTCGGCTATTGAACTAGATAAGTGTCCTCCACGCAAATTCATGGACAATTGGTTTCACAATTTTTGGAACAATAAATTAGGGTCTCATATATCATTTTGTTGGAAAATACCAAAAGGTTTGTATCTTATTTTTTTTGTTAACCCAAATGCTTAGAAAGAATTCCTTAAAAAATAATACTGGTCTGTGGGCTCTACTTCATTTAGAGCTTTGGCATGGTCACCAGAAGCAGTGCACGATGAAGTTTTAGCCTTATCTACTCCAAGATGGATCCTTGTTAAAAATATTCCTCCTTTCCTATGGCATTTTTTTGCCCCATTTGCTAGAACCCCTGGGGAAAACTATTCAAATGGATAACTTGGAAAGATTAGCTCCACATATGGATGCTCGAATATTAATCTCTCTCCTTCCTGGGAAAGAAATCCCTACTAATATTGTGGTCAATATCCTCAATGACTCCTATGTTTTCCCAATAGAAGTCCTAGGCAGGCTAAATGCTTGCTTCCTCTATCCTAAAGAGGGGCATCTATGAAAGGACTACCCTATCATTAGAATAGACCCTACTAAGAACCCTAACTAGTCGATCCCTAATCCCTCGATCAAAACCTCCAGTTCTATTCCTATTCCTGACTCGCATAAGTCGATCTCGCCTAAAATTACTTTTGATAATCATCACCCCATTTCTATTCTAGTTGCTTCACACTCCTAGAAGAATCCCTCTACAAATTTAGCCATTGACCCTAACTTGGATGATGGGTTTGTTATGGTTTGTAACAAAAAAAAAGTGTAAAAGTAGCAACACTGGTCCTAAAAACATTGCTGGCCCTCAAAATCCTCTAGTTCCTAGCACTACTGTGAGTTCTAATAATTTTTTTAGTCAATCTACTCATAATAATAGCCCTAACATTTTGCAAATTTTAAGATCCCACAAAATGAGGTAGCTAAAGGATCCCTTTCCAAAGCTTCCTCTCGAATTTTTTCGTAGAAGATTTTCAAAGAAATCGAGGATGACTATGCCATCAAAATTATTCCAGCCATACCAACTCTTGATGGTTCCTCTGGTATGCCATCCATGGAAATTGATTCCTAGATTGAACTTGTTGATGAATCTAGAGCTAATGCCCTAATGACTAAGCGAAGAGGTAAGTCTCCTAGTTCTAAAAACAAAGCCTCTGGGCAAGAACTAGGAAAGGTTTCAGATTTAGCCTCACCCTCAATTGATGTTGCTGCATGTTCCAACCTTAAAATTGATTCCAAATGAACTACTTATCCTAGAATGTTAGGGAGCTTAAGTATCCTAATAGAAATTTTGTTATTAAACATTTGATTAACTCGTTTTAGTCGTTAGACTTTTTATGATGCAAGAAGTTCAAGCTATTGGATTTATGCTTGAATCTAATCTCAATTTCATTTGGAAAGATGCCATTAAATTGTTTACTTAGCATGATAGGGGAAGAGGTGGAATCTCCCTTCTCATTAACCCTAAATGGGAAAATTACATCTCTGAGAATGGTTGTTCTCCTTGTTAGAGAGCTGTTTGGTCTAGTTTTCAACATGACAATAATGTTTTTGGCATTTTCTCTATATATGCTTCTAATGAACCCAAAGAAAGAAGTGATTTGTGGGATTAGATGATCCCTCTTCCTGATATCCTATGGCTATTCAGAGGTGATTTTAACATGATTGAATCTCAATATGATAAAGTTGGGGGCAACCCCTTTCATTGGAAAGAAAATGAGAAATTCCATTGGAACTGATTCTTAACCTCTAAAAATTTATTTGATCCTATTGTAGGTAATAGGAATCTTAACCCTGGTATTTGGCATACATGGTGCAATTTTCAGCAAGGCCAGGCAAGGATCTGCTCTAGGCTTGACCATTTTTATGCTGATAAGAAATCTTTCTCCTTCTCCCCTAATCAGTTTGGTAATATTGTTCAGGTCACTACCACTACTCTTTCTGACCACCACCCTATTTTCACCAGGGTCAATTTTATCAAGGTCCCCCTGCATAATAAGGTCTCCTCTCATAATTTTATATTGAATTCTAGCCTTCTTAAGGATGAGGATGTCCTTGTGGCCATTCAGATCATTAGAGGCATCAATAAAGTTAATCTTCATTATTTATCTAATCTGGATAGATGGAACCTCAACCTCCCTGCGTGGAAGTGCTTCCTTTAGACTATTGGCCAAAAGAGGGCAAAATAATATATATTTTTTGAGAAGTACTTGAGCACTGAGATTCAAAAGGCTGAGAGCAATATCTAAGATAACTCCTCAACCTTTGATCTCTTTTCTCAAGTCATGGTGGCTAAGGACGCTCTTAGGAAATATCAACAGGTTAAAATTTGGGGAGATAGAATTAGGTCTAGAGCCCATTGGCTCCAATTTGGAGACCAGGGTTCTAATTTTTTTTTCAATCTCTTTAAAAATAAGTGCTACAAAGAATACATTGATAAGCTCTTTATTAATAATCAAGACATTTATGATCCTAAGATTATCATTCAAGCTTTTGCCGATTACTATAAGACCCTTTTCACCTTTGAGGATTCCAAGGAAGTAGAAGATAACATGAACAAGTGTAAACTGTTGATTCCTATTAAGTTGAATGTTAATGATGTCTTAAGCTTATCTAAATCTATCTCTCTTGAGGAGATTGAGATTGCTGTTAAGGCTCTCCGTAATGATAAGGCCCTTGGCCTGGATGGGTTTCCTATTGAGTTCTATAAAGCCAACATAAGCTAGATATGTAAAGATCTTCATGACATTTATGTTGAAGCTATTTCCAATGGTACTTTGGGTCTTGAAATTAATAGAGGCATTATTAAACTCCTTCCTAAGGATGGTGATAGGGCTCTCATAAAAAATTGGATGCATATTACTCTTCTCAATGACTCTTATAAGATTCTTGCCAAAGTCCTGGCTCTCAGGTTAGTTGATATTCTCCCTAAATTTGTTTGTGACACCCAAACACGTTTCATCAAGGGTAGGTACATCCTTGAGAACCTTATTACTAGTTGGGAAGACATGGAATGGGCTAAATTTTCTCACCAGGATTCTACCATGCTTCTTCTTGATTTTGAAAAAGCGTATGATAGGATTGAATGGAAGTTTATTATTATGATGCTAGAAGCATTTGGATTCCCCCCATATTTTTGTAATGTTGTCCAGGCTCTTGTTAAAGATGCCTTTGCCCAGGTTGAGGTTAACAGTTCCTTGTCAATCCCCTTCCATCTTGATCACTCCATTAGGTAGGGTTTCCCATTAGCTCTTTCCCTCTTTGTCATTTCTTTAGAAGCTCTTTTCTATATTCTCACAGATAACTCTCTGTCACCTGAGGTCAGAAGTTTGTATCTCCCTAATGATGATAAGCTTATTAATTGTTAGTTTCCCAATAACACCACCCTATTTTCTAAATCTAAAAATAATTTTAAGATCCTTCAAGGAAAGCTTGAATTATTCTACTCTATTTCTGGTGCTTGCATCTCCCAATATAAATCCATACGTTTGGGTTGGTATGACCAACCTCTTGACTAGTTTTCCCATTATAGTTTCCAATGGGGTTGTCCATATAAGATTGTTAAGTACTTGGGTATCCCTTTTTCTATTGAACCTGCTCTCAAGGACATGTGGTCCTAGATTAAGGATAAAATACAAAAGAATCTTAATAAATTGCATAATAGAGCCCTCTCTCTAGCTAGTAGAATTCAAGTTTGTCAAAAGATTCTTTCTTCATACAGTTTATATTACTCTTCTACTTGGTTATTCAGTGACTATAAGATTTTGGAAATCCAAAAGGCTATTAGACAATTTCTTTGGTCTGATGGTAAAGGTAACAAAAAGTTGCATGCTATTAAATGGGAGTGGTACGATGCCAACAAGATCTTTGGGGGGTTAGGGCTTAAGGACCTCAGAATCCAAGGCATTACCCTTTCTGCTAAATGGATCTTTCAGTCCTTGGAGGGTAATAGTCCTTGGAAGGTGCTTATTAGACATAACATTGAAAGAGGTTGTCCTAAGAAAGATAGGTCTTGGAAGAGTCTCCCTTTTTGTGATCTCCTTGTTGGATGCTGCCTTGTCATCATCCAAGGCTCTGGGGTGTTCAAATCTATTTGGAAGGCCTAGGACCATGTCAAGGAATTTATCACCAATAAGGACTATTACAGTAAAAATCTGATCCATGGTGACAGATCCATTTGGTGGAATCTCCACCTTAATGACAAATCCCTAGCCCTATCCCAAGGATGCTCTGCCAGGTCTTGGGCCAAGAAAGGTTTAAATCAATTTGTTGATCTCTTTGAGCAAGATCGCCTCACTCCATGGAATGAGCTCAAAAGGAAGTATGACATCCCTGATTCGCTAGAGAAAACTTACAATATGATTATTCAAGCCTCTAAGGGTCTACCTAATGTTTGTTTTGTTGATTCTCATAGGCATCTTAAATGTAAATGGCCAGATAGAGTTGTCATGGATAACATTAAAGCTAAGAATATTTACAAAATTATTGATCAAAATAAAGATATCATTGAGCATGTTAATGATGTTTGGTACTCTTCTTTTGAAGCTGATGTTTGGAAAAAATATTTTGATTACTTATGGAAATCTCCTATTGAACCAAAAATTAAATGTTTTAAATGGCTTGTTATGCTGGATAGGCTTCCTGTTAAAAGAGTTCATGATGATTCTAATATATGTAGCCTTTGCAGGCTTCTTGATACTAGTAGACACATTTTATTTGATTGTATTTTTGCTAAAGAGATTTGGAAAATGTTGGGTATTATTTATCCTATTAATATTACTATTATTGACATTGTTATTGGTCATATCTCTTGTCTTCATAAGGATTCAAATCTCTTTTGGAACATGTTGTCCTAACATCCTTTGGTAGATCTAGAAATGCAGGAACGAGGAGAGGTACCAAGGTAAGCCAAGGGTTCTTATTGATTTTTTTTGGAAACTCACACATTTAAAAATTTTCTTGCAGGTTTAGGCCACTATGTTTATTGAGAAAGAAGAGTTGAAGAGATTCCTAGAAGATGGTCATGTTACCTTCCTCTACTATGAGTTGAAATATGGATATCAATGGAGAAGAACATTGGATGACTTGCATGCTTTTGATCAGGCATGTAAAAGATTGAATAGGGAGATTAGGAAGAATATTAATGCTAGAAAAGAAGAGCTGCTCATATTAACTCAATTTCAAGAGTGCAAAAACATTGTTTGGATGGAGGTTCTGCTCGGCTGGACTACTTGGATGGATGTTCACTTTGATGTTTTTCATTAGTTGGTTGTTCCTCATGTTTTGATGTCATTTTACATTTGATACTTTGTTGTCGGATGGAGGCTAGGTCTCCGTGTTGATAGTCTATAAACTCTCTAGTTCTATTTTTTTTGATCCTCTTATATTTAATAGAAAAATATTTAAAAAAGTTTTACTAATTTTATTAATATTCTATAATATTTATATTTGCTATTAATTTTTATTTGCTTGTAACTTTTGATTATTAAATTAGATTATGTTTATGCATATAATTTACATAATGAAAACATTTCATTTACCTTTTTTAGTAATTATTTTTTAATGTAGAATCATTTTTACACAATTTTTTTATGTATTAAAAATTTATCATTTTTTAAATATAAAAAAAAAATATTTTAAACATTTTATTATAATTATTTTTATTATCAATAAAATGATATATTGATAAATATAAAAATTTAATCAATTAAATATACAAATTCAACTTAAAATTAATTACTAATAATAATCTAAATATTTTATTTAGTTAGAAAATATATAAACAATATTATTTAGAAAATATTTTTTAAAATTACTAATAAATTATTTAGAATAAAGTAGAAATAAATGTTAATATAAATATTAAAATAAAAAAATATTATTTAATTATTTGTCAAATTATTTAACGATTAGATCTTATAGATTTTCATAAAAATATTATATGTATTGAACTAAAAACTATTATTGAAATATAAAAAGTAAAATGTGATTTTAAAATATACCAAGTAATATATGAATTGAAAGTAAAAATTATTTACAAAATATTATAAAACTTTACTTAAAAATAATTAAAAAATTTTAAATAAAATTTATCCTAAACAATTTGTAACATCTAAAATTTAGTCATTATATATATATATATATATATATATATATATATATATATATATATATATATATATATATATATATATATAACCTCATTAACTTCCAGAAAAAAATATGACATACCATGATTTGATAGTTTTATGTGTAGTACTCATAAAACTCAGGAAGATGATGTTATGTCATGGGTAGTGGGCATGGGCATGGGGTATGAGGCATCCAACCATGATGAGTTTTGTGGCTAGATAGTCACTACCCTACAAGTGTTGATGATGTTAGTTGCTCTGCTTGCGTACTCAAAAAAATAATTCATTTGCCACAAGGACTACTATTGTGTGTACAAAAAGTGTCACACTTCTATAAACCATTGTTTGTTGAGAATACCCATGAAAGATGGCATCTCAAGAGGTGGCTTATAGCTCTCTATCTATGATGTACAAAGGTGAAAAATATTAGTATGGTGGCTCTAAAATGAACCAAGTTATACAACCCTTGTAAGGTGCACCATAGAACAAGAGATTCAAAGAGTAGAGGCAAGAGTGCCAATATTCAAGAATCTAGAATAAAATGAAATGCAAATGTAAGCTATTCTAAATGAAATGAAATCTAACAAAGAGAACTAAGCTAAATCATAAAGGAAACTAAGCTAAAAAGTATGTCATAATGTAAGTAGAATGAGAGCTAAGATAAAATGCAAAAATGCAAGAATGCTCTAAGTCTCCAAAATCACCAAGAAAACCTACAGCATAACAATAACATGAGGGACTAAAATTTATGAATGAGGAGAGAGCCCTTCCTTTTAAACAAAAATGGATGGTAGAGATTAAGAGACAAAATAGGCATAATCAAGGGAGGAGAATGCATCTTGAGTGATCCATGTGCACAAGCATATCAACCAATCACAATCAATAGTTGACTTTTGAGAGGGTTTCAAATGTGTGGAAGAGAATTAAAATTATTTTAAAAATAGAAGATTTCTCTTGCATAGAAAATTGTGCATTCATGTATAGACATTAATGTCTTTTCTTTTATATTTAAAATAACAATAATGCTTTATGTGTGTGCAACTTAGGATAAGAGATGAGTGGGGAATTTTATTTAATTAAAAGGGGACATGTTCTTTTAATTAAATGTGAACTTGGAATAAAGTGGTCACACCATAGGTTATTATCGAATAAATATATTTTTGAGGATTCGATCAAAGATAAGCAATGAATAAATTATACAAAAAGCTAGAAAGGGGGCTCATAGTTTAGATGACCATTTTTGGGTTATTACATTTGCCCCTCTTTGACTAATGTGTGATTAGTCTAGGAACACATGATGTCAAAGACTATAGAAGCCAAGTAAGCAATGATAAATGGAGAGATTTGATTTCAAAGAATGAAATGTAGAAAGAGATAGCAAGTCCTAAATGTATAGTCTAATAGTGATAGTTTTGAACACTAGGATAAATACGATATCAAATCTCAAGAAGAGTACTAACACCAAGAAAACAAGATAGATCAAGAGAAAATAGATAGTTGTAGAAGAAAGAAATTTGCAACAATGATAGAATATTATAGCCCCCTCAAGATTAAAATCAAAATTTCTTAGAGGAGATGCATATATAAGCTAGATTTAATGAAATTAAAACAAAGAAAATTTCACAATGAT
Organism: Cupressus sempervirens; assembly: GCA_028749045.1. Lineage (NCBI taxonomy): Eukaryota > Viridiplantae > Streptophyta > Pinopsida > Cupressales > Cupressaceae > Cupressus > Cupressus sempervirens. The sequence goes on along the minus strand of CM053787.1, from coordinate 483,096,841 downwards.
AGATAAGAGATTAAGACCAAAGAGTGACCACCAAGAAATGAAGATATGTCCTAGTTTGTCAAAGTTTGACCAAGAAAGATAAAGCATAAGAATTAGGTCAAAGAAAGATAAAAGATGAAATGGGATGAAATAGAAATGAAAGGGAAGAGTAGAAGAGAGTATAAATGATGAGGAAATGAATAAATGATGATTGTCCCAACAAGATTCAAAGATTAAACCTCAATAGGTTAGCCAACTACATAGAAGAAGGAATAAATTTTTACTAGCAAGATGAACTTGAATTTGGATTTCAATGTCAAAAATGGATCCAAGATGTTGAAATTAGAAAAGATAGGTCAAAAGCATAGATGAGATGGTAAGGTAGAAAAGGAGAGAGAAATAGGAAAGAAGAGATAAGATAAGATTGAGAAGAGGCAAGAGAAGGATGAATGTAGTTAGCTGACACACCCATGTAAGATAAATAAGAGAGCTCTCTCAACATGCAAAATGAAAATTTAAGCTAGAATTAACCCTATAATGCAAGCTAGTATAAAAAGGTGAAATTGTAAGGGTTACATAAGTAGGTCATAGTTTTTATCATCGAGCCTTATTAGAAGCATCATAAGATCATATAATCATCACTAATATGACTATGAGGATATGAATATAATGTATATAAGATAGGAATGTGGAAATCCAATCAAAGCATCAAAGACATGTAAGTCAAGATGGCTACATGATTAGATTCCTTAAGTTTAATATAGCAAGATTACACCTGTAACAAGGCATAAATGCAAAGATAATCCATGAGTGGAGTCTTGCAAAATAGTCAAGGATGATATGTTGTCAAGCATGAATGCTCTAAACACTATAGATGAACAAACTATAACCACAAGCAGAAAGTAAGAAAACATGCTCCATGCCCCCAGTCTTCTAGTCCATCACATCCTCGAAAGACTATTAGGGAGGGAATGTATAATAATGAAACCATCATAGATAGCACACAAAGTAGATAAAGTTCAACATATTTTAGTTAGTTAAATGTTTAAGTGTGTGTGTGTGTGTAAGTCACTTGGCCATTTCTTCAAGACTTGATTCTAATAGAGAGAAATATTGCCACATCTGAGACTATAGGTAAACTATTTGAAAAGTGTTGAGAAACACTTGATGTCAAAGGAGGTAGTGTTGAGAAACACTATTTTGTGAGTTTCCAAAGAAACCCTAATGTATAAGGAGAACTCAATAGGCTAAGCAGTTGTGCCCCAAGATGAGGACAATGGAAAATTCCAAGCTAGGAAAATTGTGTTGCAGAGTGAGTGATTGAGACTAATAAGCATAGGTGAGAGGGTCTCAAGTAGCACATGTTTCCAATTTTTTACCACTTGGAAATTTTTTTGAGGATTTTTTTCAAATTTTGAGGATTTTCAAATTTATTTGGTGATACATAAAATTGTCTATTGCTAGGTTTTCACTAAGATGATCATTTTTTCAAGACATTTTCTAATTTTTAGGATTTTTTTAGCATCATATACGATTTTTCTAGATTTTTTAGAATGATTTAGAGAAAATTAGTTCTCAAGCAAGATCACATCATTTTCTCCCAATGTTTAGCAAGGTATAGGACATGATGGAGTACTGAGATGGTAGATAAGTAGAGATGGATAAAAAGGGAGTATGAAGCAAGTAAAAATGATCCTTAAGGATGCACTCCTCAAGAGTACCCAAGCTAGGGAAAAATAGCCTTATGAAGAAGGTTCTGGATAAGCAATTGAAGTAATGAGAAAGATAACATGTAGGATAAGTAGTTGAAGCCAATAAGTGAGGTATCATATCCTAGAATATTTTTCTTTATTCTGATCAAGACCAAGGGGTCAAATAGATAGGATAGCGATGGGAGTGAGAAATAAGAATGAAGCTAGATATGAAAGCTATGAATGAATGAGCAAGCACACTAGAGAATCTCATGGATAAGATAGCAAATATACAAGGATAGCTCAACATTGTCAAGATCAAGGAAGGAAGAAGGAATAGATGGATGATGGAAGAATTATGGATGACATGTGTTTACCAAATTTTCAAAATGGTAATTATCCAAGGCACCAAAAGAAGTGGTTTTCACCATAGGACGAATTCATTTCTCTTTACTTTTTCTACCAAGGTGCCACAAGAAGTAGTTTTCACCAAGGCACAATTTTTTTTTTGGTCCTTTTTTTTGTATTTTTAGAAATAGTTTAAAAATTTTCAAGTTAGATAGTGCTCCTATAAGAAAGATAAGTCATGATAAGCCAAGGCAATAGAAAAGTATGCTCAAAGATGCTGATAGGGTAATGGAAGGGAGATGATAGTAGGAGTATATGAAGGATAAGAGTTCATGCATAGCAAGTCAGTGTAAGCTTTAGAGGATTTTATGAGGATAGCTAAAATATTGGGAAAGATCAACATTGAAACACACCATAAAGGGTGATGGAATGATGAAGGAATCATGGATGAAATAGCTTGAGGTTTAGATGTATGAAGTGGTAGAGTAATCTTGAAGGAAGATGGAGTGTAAGGCTTTGAAAGATGTTGAGGAAGATGTTTAGAAGAAGATGGAGTGGAAGCCTTTGGAAGCTTGAATATCAACTTAGATTTATGTTCAATATTCAAGTATTTGAAGAGAGACTTGCAAATCCATATAGCTTTAGATTTTCCTTTGGATACTTTAGAACACATTTCTTCAATAATGGGTTTAAGAACCCATATTTTCTTTGATTTATCTCTTTAGGTAGTGGACTTTTGTGGTCTCTTGAATGTTTTTTCTTTCTTAGAGTTCAAATGTCGATTAGATGGGACATAATGATCTTTATTTTTTAATGGATTCTTATGTTTATTCTCACTTCCAAAAGACTTGGGATTTATGGATAAATAAGGATGATATGTCTAGTTTAGATGGATAGATGGGTGGAAATTCATCAAGGATGAGTGTCTTTGTTGATCTTGAGGTATGATGGGAGAGCTAGGAGTGGAAAATGTAGGAGATGAAGAAACATAAGGTCCCAATATATATGGAAGGTTTGAAGGATTTAGATTTAATGGATAAGGACCAAGGGTAGACTTAGGAGATGAAACTAGATAGTGGAAAGGGATGTCACCATCTTTAGAGTGAGAAACATGGTCAAAGCCATCAATAGACTCATGAGTATATTTAATAGGAGAAACATTTTTAATAGGATTACTTGAAGCTTGAGCAAGATTTTGAAGTGGATATGGAGAAGTAGAACATGAGGGGACACTTTGATCTTGACAAGTATATTTGGATAGCATAGGAAGAGAAATTTTCTCATAATTTTCAGTAAGCTCAATGGAAATAGTGGAAGTGGTGTCTTTATCATATTTAGGAGGTGGGAAGATGTAGGACATGGAGGGGAAAAATCTTGAAAGAGATGAAAGGGTACTTGATCTTGATCTTTCTTGACATTTATAGATTTTTCTTTTTGAGAGTCCTCTTGATATGGAGCCTTTTCTAAGGACAAGGGAGAATGAAGAATGAATGGAGTAGTGCTTGGAGTAGGCATAGTAGTGCATGGAGTTGAGGATCTTTAGGCTTAGTAGCATGGAAAATATTTTCAGGAAAGTGAAGATTAGCTTGAGTTTCTTTTAGAGGTAGCCCTTGAGGGTACACATATTCCATATGGAAAGCACTAAGTTCTTTGTTTTATGGAGTCATGTTGGGAAGCTTTGAAGTGTTGGGAGATGTATGAGTTTTGGAACAAGTAGAGGTATCAAGGAACCACCACTAGGCATAGGTTAATTAATATGACCTTGCTTAAGAGAAGTATCATCACCACATGAGTCATTATAGGTATTAACAATACCATCATTAATAAGATATTGGACTTTATGTTTCAAATCGATTCAATTAGAAGTACTATGCTCATTATGTTGATGATAAGCACAATAGATATCTAAGAATGGGTTTCCATATGAGCTAGACTTAGGAAATGTGATGAACTTAGTGCCAAGAAAATTTTGAAAAATATCATCATATGAATATTCCAAAGGCGTAAAATTTCTCTCAAAAGTATAACTAGGCTCTTTTTGTTGCTTCTCATCAAGTGCATAGCATGCATCCATGTCTTTGTCATATTGGTCAAAGATAGGTTTATCATGAAATTTTGGCATAGGCTCAAAGGAGATATCATTTTCTTGTTCTCTAAAGAGGTCTATAGATCTAAAAGATGAAGACATTTTATGTCTTGGAGTAGGATATGAAGATTTTGAAGAAGATAACCCATGCATATGTAAAGTTCTTAAGGGAGATTTATTTAAGAATGTAATCTTCTCCTCTAACCTTTTCTCAAGTTTAGACTTCATTTCTAGCTCTTTCTATTGAGCATATAGATCTTGAAACTCTTTAGTGGCATCAAGGATATCATGATCATCTACACTTGGTTGAGGTTTGGAAGCATAAGGTTTGAAGCCCATAGTGGTAGATAGATAATCAAGCATGAAGGAGACTAGAGGAAGCTAAGAAGATGACACAAGATAACTTGATGTCCAAACTGGGGATATGGGTTAGGATGGCAAGCAGGAGCAATGCAGGAGTGAGAGGCAGGAATATTGGTTTCAAAGTTGGGGGGGGGGGAATAAAATATATTAGATTGGATTGGGAGTGTGATCAAAGTCAGAAGGGGACAATACTACAAAGGTGAACAATCCCAATGATGGTGGGACTATGGAGGATCTGGGGGGGGGGGGTCCCAAGTAGACTATTTTTTTACAAAAGAAATGGGCTAGTCTGTTTGGTATTAAACCAAATGGTAAACCTGCTTTAGCACTGGTCAAGAATATTTTAGATAAGGATAAAGGTATATTTACACTTGAAATCTCGGATCAAATCATTGAAAAAAATATCTCTAGGATGGATTTGACCTTGGTAGGAAAGTTTTTAGGGGCTAGGCCCAACATTGAGGTGGTTAGGGCCTTTGTTAGAAAGAAGTGTGCTCTTAAAGGCTAAGTGGATATTGTTGTAATGGCTAAAGGATGCCTTTCATTTGGTTTCTCTAGTGAAGAAGATAAATGTGAGATCCTCTACAACGGTCCCTGGGTTGTGGGTAAACATACTCTGGTCCTGTAGAAATGGGCTCCAAACTTGTATTCTATGGATGAATCTAGAATCTAGGCTCCCATTTGGATTATATTGACAATGCTACAACTAGATTTTTGGGTGGAGAATGTGTTTCAAGGTATTTTTGGTACCTTTGGTGAACTCTTCTCTATGGATCTAGTCATTGTTTTGAGGAGAAGGATGACCTATGTTGGAATCTATGTGGGTGTCTTTCAAGGTTTGAATATGCTAGAATCTATCTCTCTTAGACCTAAATTTGGTATATGGAAGAAACATATTAAGTATAAGACCATCCCCTTTTCTTGTTTCCACTACAAAAAATCTAGACAGTGGGCTAAAAAATGTCCATCTTTGAATAGGGTACCCAAAAAGTTTAAAAAATTTGGGTTAGAAAAGATGTTCAAAACGGAGGTGAGATTTGCAGTAGGGAGGTTAGGAACTCCCTAGTGGTAAGTGGTTTGGCTAAGAAACCACTGATAGCTATTGAGGATGCTTCTCAACCAAAGAGTAATAATAAAGGAAATAATTAGGATATCTCATTGGATCTTAGTAGCGTGGACATTGGTCTGGCTAAGGAAGGAGGTGTGATGGGTCCCATTTATGGGGATGGAGATGATGAAAGAGAGATTAAGAATGATTTCACTTATGAATTTTTTGTGGAAGTTGAGGAATTTGTTTCTCTCCCCATAAGTAAGGTAGATCATGGTTTGACTGAACCTTTGGTAGATTATACAATTGTAGAAAGTTATCAAAATAAGGGAAGCTAAGGAAATCTGTAATGTGCTACAGGAGGCAGAGGAGAACTCTAGTGTAGAATGGAGTTATGTTGGGGGTATTAGAACCTCTAAATCTAAAAATAAAAATGAGGGTGTCTCCTCCAAAAATAATAAAGAGAATGTTGTGGTTAAAACCAGGAGCAATAAGAAAGATGATATTCCTAGTACACCTTTGGGAAAAGGCAATAAAAAAGGGGAAATGAAGAGCAACAAGGATAGGGAATACTATCCACATGCAACACCTTTGGGTAAAGGCTTTAAGGTTGGAGATGTTGGTGTATCTCCCTCTTCAGTTGGTAGACCATCTAACATGCAAAGAAGAATGTTTGAGACTAATAGAAGTATTACAGGTGGTAGTTAGAGGACTATATTAGAAAAAAATAAATTTCCATGAGAAATGAAGTTCATCTCATGGAATATAAGAGGATTAAATAATCCTCTTAAACATGATATTATTAAAAACATGATAAGGGATAATAAACCGAATATTGTTCTAATTCAAGAAACTAAAATGTTGAAGGATAAAGTGTAAGGTCTCTTGGTTTTTAGGGGAGGAAAAATTATTGGGAATGATTCAGATGGGGCCTCAGGTGGTATGGTGGTTTACTGGAATGATAAATACATTGCTAGGGAACTTATTTCTCAAAATAGAAATATGATGAACATCAAATTTACCAATTCTAAGGATGGCTCTACATGGGTGCTTACTAATGTATATGTTCCCAATTCTAAATGCGGTAGGATGGTTCTTTGGGATAATATTACCAATCAAAGAAAAAACTTTGTGGAAGAGAATTAGATCATTATGGGGGATTTTAATACCCCGTTGAAAGAATCTTAAAAGATGGGAGGAAGGCAAACCAACTTGGATAATAGATTGGATTTAATAAACTTCATTGATTATCATCTTCTACATGATATGGATCTGCATGGGATTGATTATACTTGGACCAATAGAAGAACTGGTAAGGATCTCATTCAGGTTAGATTGGATAGAGCTCTCATTAGTAGTGACTGATTTTTAAAATATAAATGTTTTCTTACTACTCAAGTTCATATTGGTTTGAATCACTATCCCATTTTTCTTGGGGTAGATTTGTTATCCTTTTAGAAGAATAATCCATTCAGATTTGAAAAAATGTCAACCCTTCTAGGATAGGAACATCTTATCAAGGAATGGTGGAACATTCTTTTGAAGGGCACTGCTATGTTCAAAGTTGCTGCTAAGCTGAAAAACATTTAATAAAATCAAAATTTGGAATAAGGATACTTCTAGGAACATTTTTGAGAATAAAAAGAAGGTCTTAGAGGAAATTAAAGATATTCAGGACAATATTCGGGTTGATGGTTATGAGAATATTTCTAGGGAGAAAGAATGTGAGAAATTGACTGAGATTCATGACATTATTACTAAGGAGGAGATGTTCTAGAGGTAGAGATCTAGAAAAATTTTTTTGAAGGAAGGAGACTAGAATACTAAGTACTTTTACATGACCACTTTGAAGCATAGGATGGTTAATAGAGTTTTTAGACTCAATACTAATGGTGGGACTATGAAGGATGAGGAAATTATCAAAAGGGAAGCCATGAATTTTTTCAGCAATCTACTTCAAGGTGACCCCAATTTGGACAAGGATAAGCATAATATGTTTCTAGATTGTATTCGAAACTATATCTTAGAGGAGTAGAATAAATTTGTAACTTCTATTTTTCCTTATGAAGAAATATCAAAGGCTATATTCTCCTTTGATGGAGATAAGGCTTTAGGGCCAGATGGGTTTCCTTTCCTATTTTTCCATAAGTACTAGAGTATCGTCAATGATGATGTTTGTAATGGGGTTAAGGAGTTCTTTGGCTCTATGAAAATGCTCAAAGAGTTGAATGGTACTTTCCTTACACTAATTCCCAAGAATTTGGGTGCTGATAGTTTGGATCAGTTTCAACCAATCAGTCTTTGTAATTCTTTTTATAATTTTTTTTTCTAAAGTGCCTACTCTCAAAATTTTGTCCCTTCTCCCTAGCTTGATTTCCAAGTAGTAGAATGGTTTTGTTCTAGGAAGGAAGATTTTGGATTCAATTATTTTGGTGCATGAAAATATTCACTCTCTCAATGCTTCTAAGAAAGAGGGGTTTCTTCTTAAGTTAGAACTATCCAAAGCTTATTATAGAGTGGATTGGGCTGTTCTTCTAAGAGGACTTGAAGCTTTTGGTTTTATCAAGAGATTTAGGGATCTAGTCTTTATGATGGTCTCTTCAGCTACTTTCTCTGTTCTTGTTAATAGATACCTACCCCTTTTTTCTAGGCTTCACATGGTTTAAGGTAAGGGGATCCACTTTCACCTATCCTCTTTATTTTGATGGCTGAATAACTAGGAAGATTTGTGGAAAAATTGGTGAGTGTGGGGGATTTTTTTGGTCTTAAATCCTCTTTCGAAGAGTTGATTTGTTTGCATCAATAATTTGTGGATGATTCTATAGTTATGGGAGAAGCCTCAGTTAGAAATGCTAGAAATTTAAAGAGGGCATTGGAGGATTATGAGCAAGCTTCGAGTCAAATTAATAATTGGAGCAAAAGTGTGATTCATTTTGTCAATGCGAATGAGAAGTGATAGAAAAAAACTAAAAGAATTATTGGATGTGAGATTGGTTCCTTATCGAGTTCTTCTCTAGGATTACCTCTTTGTTTGGACCCACTTGAGACATTTTGGAGTTCACTAACTGAAAAAATTCACTTGAAGTTAGCCAGTTGGAAAGGCTCCCTCCTTAGTCATGCTAGTAAGATTATTGTTCTTAAATCCATTTTATAGAATGTTTCACTATATGTTTTGAGTGTTTTTAAGATCCCTAGAAACTTTGCATTGGCTATTGAAATTTTTTAGAAGCTTTTCTTATGGATGGGTATGGAAAAAAAGAAAAGACTTCTTTTGATTGCTTGGGAGAAAGTTTGTATGCCTTATAATAAAGATGGCCTTGGTCTAAGAAGTGTTACTACTATGCATGATGCTTTGCTTGCCCAATTTTTATGGAGGTGGCACAAAGAAGAAGAAGAATGGTGTGAAATCTATAATGATAAGTATAATAGGGAGAACCAAGATCTTAGTTACTTTCTTAATAATGAGTTGGTGCAAGGAGGTTCTATGATTTTGAAAAATGCCCCAAAACATAAACATATTATTAAGAAAGGGGTTAGATGGAAGGTGGGACATGGGAGGACTGTTCTTTTCTGGGATGATATTTGGATTCTTGATCATCCTTTTAGTGCTGATCAAAGGTGGAATGCTTCTATGGAGCAATATAAGAATCTCTTAGGGAATTTTGTTGAGGATTATTGGGAGGGGAATAAGTGCTTGAACCCCAAAAGGGTGGATAGAAACCTAAATGATCTCAACAAGATGAATGTTGTCTTCTTAAGCCATGAGGAGGATGCACTGATCTGGAAATTCAATCCTAATGGGCTCCTTTCTATGTCTTTGGTGTATGCTAATGATATTGAAGAGCATCTAGAGCCTTGTTGGGCTAAAGCATGGTTTAAAGGTATGACTCTAGAAGTTAACATATTTTTTTGGATACTTTTCCAGGATAAAATTTTGACTTCGGATAACTTATTGAAGAGAGGGTTCAACATTGTTAATAGATGTTACCTTTGTAAGAATAATTCTAAGTCATTCAACCATATGAACTTGCATTGATCCTATACTAAAAAGGTGTGGGATAGGGTCTGTGGTCTACTAAATATTGATTGGGTTTTCCTTGATACCATTCAACACTTTTTCAATGGTTGGAAGCCACCTTCTAATAGTTCCTTAGTTTTGCGATTGTGAAATTTTATTCTCCTGTTCCTTTGCTGGGGTGTTTGGAAGGAACATAATGACAGGGTGTTTAGGGGATTTGAATGAAATCTTGATCAAGTTTTCTATATGATTAAGAATTTGGTGATTGAGAATATCAGATCCAGTGGAAAAGGTCAACAATCTTAGAATGAATAGGAAGATTCGGTGATCCAAAATTGGAATTTTAAGGATATCAGCCTAATACAAATTGGTCCTAACCTTAGGGATCTAGCTAGATGGGATTGTCCCCTGATGAATTGGTATAAGATAAATTTTGATGGGGCCTCAAAGGGAAACCCAAGAATTGCAGGTTGCGAAGTCATTATTAGGAATGCGAATGGAGATAGAATGGGGGGTACGGCCATCACTATCAGTATTCAAACTAATCATGTGGTTGAGGCTAATGTTTCCCTTTATGGTCTTATCTATGTAAAGAGTTTGAATTTGAATAATATATGGATTGAGGGGGATTCCCTTACTATTATCAATTTCCTCAATGGAGTTACCAAGTCTTCTTAGATTATTAATAATTTTCTTTGTCAAGCTAAAGATCTTATCAATTCCTTTGAAAACTTTATTGTTACTCATAATTTTAGAGAAATCAATCAAGTTGTTGATTGGGCTACCAATGTATCTTGTAAGAGTAAGGAAAAGGTAATATGGAACAATAATTATATAATACCCATAGATGGGTGCTTACTGATTGAACATGAAAAAGTTTGAAGTAAACAAAAGTGGTCCATTAATGATTACCATGTAAGAAAAAAAAATTGTTTTATCGATAGATTTGGGCTTCGATGGGCTTTTATGGGAAGGACAGAGTTCTTCCACTTAATTCCACACAGATTGTGGGTCTTATTTGCCACTATGTGCCTTAGCTATGATATTGGTTACCACATTTAGTTACAGAGGGTTTTTTGAAGAAGACATGATATTCATTTTCAAAATAGGAAGATGGGAGGAAAACAAAAAAGAATCGAACCAACTAGATATAAATAATGGAGAAATAAGAAGGAAATTTGAGAAGTTCTTGAGCAAGGAAACTTTATTGGTTATATGGAAAAGTTGAAAGGAAACAACCCTGTAGTTACTCAATAGCTCATTAAGACTTGGAGAGATGGGATAGTTCTAGTGGGAATTCAATGAATGAAGGTAATAGAAGAAATCATAGTTGAAGCTATGGGTCTAGAGATGGAGGGCATCAATTTTTATTAGGATAGAAAGTTGTCTAATAGGGTGATTGATGAGTTTTTGGATTCAACCAAAGAATGCAATAGACTAATTAAAATAGGTAATTCCTACTTCAACCTGGCTTCCATTTCATGCCCATGGTGATTTGAGAATATCCCACTTTGGATAGTCGGTTCATAAAAATTAATGGCCACTATTTTATGTTAGTTAATCATTTTAGGCATGGGGTTAGGATAAATCTACCTTTTTATCTTAGATAATCTCTAGGTAACTCCATTATGACCTTCCAAAATGACCCAGATGGTGATCATGTCTACCATGAGGGGTTAATGGTTCTCATTATGAACCTCCTAAAGTCTAAAAAGGTGGATAGGCCTAGGTAGAGTAAGAAAGTGATTGATTATGAGATGGAGGGCAATGATTTAGAGGAGGAACTTGATAAGGACATTGAGGATGAAGGGGATGAGGTGGATTTTAAGTAGAGTATGAAAGGGGATTTTGGCAGCAATTTCAAGAAGAAAAAGAAAGGAAAGGGGAGTGAGTTAGACTAGGATAGTGGCTACGAGGAGGAAATGAGAAAGGGTTCTTAGAAGAGAGGAATTGTAGGGAAGGGCTCGAGTTATAAGGGTTTGAATGTGGATAGGGTCTCAATTTCCTCTGATGATGAACCATTAATTCAAAGGATGGAAAGAAAAAGAAAATTGGTGTTAGCTTAGAATGAGGGTCAGGACAATGTCCCAAAAGAGGTAGATTTAGGCATCAAGAAACAAGGGGAGTAGGAACACCATTTGGACCATAATAGGGAGGAGGTCAAGAAGGGTTTTCTAAAGGGAATCATGGCTAACCTAGGGTCAATTTTGAAGGAGATTGGTACCCTTAAACAAAAAATGCAAGTGATTTCAAAGGATTTTGAGCAGCTCAATAAGATGGCAAGGGGGGAGTCCACATTGGGCCAGCATATTGATAGGCTTTCAGAAGTCATTGGTAATGAGAAAGGTGCCTCCAATTGAAACCAAAAGCATGAATTTGGAATAGGTTAATAAAGATATCCAAAAAAGGATAGAGAGCCTTGAAGATAGAGTGAGAAATATGGAAAAAAATGATCAAGAATTTGGGTGACAAAAATTGTAACATTCTTAAAACTATGGCTAATAAAATCAATACATTGTTGAATAAGATGGATCAGGCTAGAGGACTTGAATGCTCTATTGTGAATGAGGATCAAGGGCCAAGCAAGCGCACCAGGGCCAACTCCAAGAGGAATGCAGGTGGGGGAGTGAAGAAGATGGAGGAAATGAAAGCTATTGCAAAAAATATGAACATTCTAGCAGATCAAGTAGTGGACCTGTCGAAAACTTTGTAGCTATCTAGGCGCTATCCTTTTTCTTTATTTTTGCTATCTTTTTATGCATAGTTCTACTTGGCCTCATGTTTCTTTGTTAGTTTATCTATTCACTAAGGCCTTTTATTTTCTAAAATTTTTGGTTAGTTTCTCTTTGATACTTTGTTAAAGGTTTTGGGTCCTTTAAAACTTGTTTTTATGTAATCAAAGCTTGATGTCCAAACTAGAGAGGTAGAGTGTTCACTTGCCAAAATAGTAAAGATAGAGTAAAGTGACTTGTCAAGAAAGTGTCTAAGAAAATTACAACACTAGTGACTCAAGTAAAGAGCTAGGCAAGAAGCCAAATAGCCAAGTAGATAGAGCAAGTGGGGTGATAAGTGAAAAACTTTCCCAACCCAAGAGTGTATTCATGAAATCAAGGTAACCATTTCAGCAAAAAGATAACTAGCAAGCAGACATAGACCATGAAGATAGAAAGACCAAGAGTACTAAGAAAAAAGAGTCATTTTAAGCATGTTCAAGCACTAGAGACATAGAAAAGAAAAGCCAAATGATGAGACTCCCCTTAGTAAGAAATAAAAGAAAATGTTTGCACTTGATGTTTTGACTTGGTTGACAAAGTTTCACAATACTTGATAGCATAGAAAGTTTGATGTTCAAAAGATTTTTTTTTCTCAAGCAAGATAGTGATACATGGAGTAGTCTTAAAACAATAAATAAAGGGAGAAAACAATCTTGCATGATACAAGAATATGTGAGGTCTCAAAATAAATCCATAGAACTATTGTCATGTGTATGTTCAAATGATTTTTATGGGTCTAGCACATTCAAAGACACATAAAGCAATATCTACCTAAAGGACACAATTCATTACTCAACAACATGGTCGACGCTTGATGGCCCTTTTCCTCACACCAAGTGGTTACCCATGAGATATATTGGATTTGTCATGGAGATTTCATTGGCATAACCAAGGGACACAAATGATGAGTGTAAAATTATGGGGTGATCTGGGTAGTCCACTAGGATTGATCCTTGCACCAAGAAGTTGAGTGAAAAAAATAAGGTAGTTACTAACTTAGAGTGTTTAGAAAGGGCTTCCATTTGTAATGTTCCTCTTGCACCCAATTATAGGACACCCCACCTTGCAGTGGGTAACAAACCTTGCAACCACAAGAGTACCTTAAGCATTCTTTCTTAGAATTTTCCTCATGGTCCAAATCCCACAAGTACTCACTGTAAAGAAATAACTTGCACAATGGAAGAAATAATATGAAATAGTATATAAATACTTGATAATCACTGAGAGTAGTAGGCCACTTTGAGGGGGAAACCTCCAAATATCTCCAATAAGAATGCACTTCCCAATATCATGTTGAAATATCCTATATATACCTAAGTATGCTTAGGTTGAATAGACACAACCCTACATAACACCTAGGCTGACCTACCTACCTAAATAATAATATAATAATGATAACATGACTTAATTAAGGATTAAGATAGCCACAAGTTGACTATTCCTAGCCCTATACACCAATATTAAGTGCATATCATGTCCCCTTTCTTGAAAGAAGCATTTTCCTCAATGCTAACCAAGTGTGGATTCTTTTGAATGAACTCCTCATCCTCCCATGTGGCCTCTTCAACTAGTAAATTCTTCCATTGGATGAGATATTGAGTTAGGGTTATGTCCCTTAGCTTCTTTGTGCATGTTTAAAGAATGCACTTTGGTTCCAAAATTATTCTTCCTTCTTCACCAAGTTTTGGTAGTATTGTTTGATTAGGAATATTCTGCCCAATTACCTTCTTCAAACAAGAAACATTAAAAATTGGATGTATCTTGTTGTTGGTGGCAACTCAATTTTGTAGGCAACGCTACCAATCTTTTGCATGATTTGATTTGGTCCATAATATCTTGGAGACAACTTATTATTCTTTTTTTGTTGCTTCATTGAGATTTGTTTATAAGGCTACAATCTCAAGAAGACCCAGTCTCCAACTTCAAAATTTCTTTCACTATAATGTTGGTCCGCTTGTTGTTTCATTCAATTTTGTGCCATATCTAATTTTTCTTTGAGTCCTAAAAGTACCTATTGTTGATGAAGCAAGTGGTCCTCTACTACCTAAACTCTTGATGACACCTTTAATGATGATGTGATGGAAGGAGGATGATATCCATAAAGTGCCAAAAATGAGACATTTTTTATGAGCTATGAAAAGAAGTATTATACCACCATTCTGCAAGAGGTATCCAATCCACCCATTGAGATTGTTTTTTTGAAGTGAAACAAAATAGATATCCTTCCATACATTTATTAACAACCTCAATTTTCCCATCTGACTAAGGATAGTATGAAGAACTATGAGCCAATTGAGTACCCAAACAAGAGAATAAGTCTTTCCAAAAGTGACTAGTAAATATAGGATCATGATCACTAACAATAACCTTAGGTGTACCATGTAGCTTTTGGATATGCTCCAAGAAAAATTTTGCCACTATAATTGCTGTAAAAGGATGTGATAATGCAACAAAATGTGCATATTTAGTGAGGTGATCAACTACTACCATGATGACATTATGACCTTTGGATTTGGGAAGCCTTGTGATGAAGTCCATGGATACCTCTTCCCAACTTTGGCTAGGAATAGATAAAGGTTGCAAGAGACCTAGTGACTTAATTGTTTCCCCCTTATTTCTTTGACAAACCAAATATTCAACCACAAATTTTTGAACATCACCTGTTAGTCCTTCCCAAAAAAAAACTTTCTTGACCCAATGATGTCTTAAAAAATCATGAATAACCACCAATTGGGGATCCATGTAGTTCTTTGAGAATCTTGTGTTTAAGAGGATTTTTTGCAGAGATACAAGCACTCTTTATACCAAAGAATATCCCGCTTTAAACAAAAGTTATCTAAACTATTAGGGTCACCTTTTATTTGTTGGATGAGATTACTTGTTGCAACATCATTTTCCCACTCTTCTTTGGCTTCTACCACCCAATTTTCTTGTAATATTTTAAGGGCATATAATAAGGCTTCATCTTTTTATTCCTTCTTGAAAAGTGCATTGACCACAATATTTTCCTTCCCTTTCTTGTATACAATTCCAAAGTCATATCTCGACATCTTAGTGACCCATTTTTTTTCCTCTTATGATGATAGTCTTTATTCCAAAAAATATTTTAGTCTATCATGATTTGTCTTAACCTTGAAGTATTGACCCATTAAATAAGGCCTCCATTCTTTAATTGCATGAAGGATTGCTAGCATTTCCTTCTCATAAATAGGTTTGAGTTGATTTTTACCTTTTAATGGATGACTCTCAAAACTAATTGGTTGACCTTCTTGCATGAGAAATTATCCTATTCCATTTTTAGAAGCATCACATTCCACAATGAATTCCTTGGTGAAGTCTAGAGTGGCAAGCACTAGAGTTGTACATATAGCCTTCTTCAACTGCTCAAATGATACATTAGCAGATTCATTCCAAAGAATAGAATCCTTCTTTAATAGAGTGGTAAGGGGTGCTGCTATATGATCATAATTCTTCAAAAATATTCTATAATATCCTATCAATCCCAAGAAACCCCTCAGCTTCTCAATAGTTTTTGGAATAGGATATTCCATGATAGCCTTAATTTTTTTATGGTTCACCTTTACTCCTTCATGTGAAACTATGTGTCCCAAATACTCCACCTCCTTAAGACCAAAAACACACTTGGATGGCTTATCATAGAGTTGATGATCTTTGATTAATTGTAATGCTTGATCTACATGCTTCAAATGTTCTTCCCAAGTCTTGCTATAAATTAATATATCATCAAAAAACACTAACACAAACTTTCTCATGAACTTCTTAAAAATGGAATTCATCAAACTTCTGAATGTAGATGGTGCATTGGTAAGACCAAATGACATCACCAAAAATTCATAATGACCCTCATGAGTTCAAAATATTGTCTTGCAAATATCTTCCTCAATTCAAATTTGGTGATAACCTGATCTAAGATCTAACTTGGTAATATACATAGCTCCATTTAATTAATCTAGAAGATCATCAATTATTATAATGGTGTACTTGTTGACCACTCTATAATCTTGACACATGCACCAAGTTTCATCCTTATTATGCACCAACACAACAAGTGAGGAGTAAGCACTTTGGCTATGCTTGATAATTCCTACCTCTAATATTTCCTCAACAATTTTTTCTATCTCACTTTTTTGTATGTGTGGGTACCTATAAGGCCTGATGTTTGGTGGTTGGATCCTTGGAACTAGTTGTATGGCATGGGCATGATCCCTCTTAGGAGGAAGTCCTTTAGGCATATCTCTAAGAATCACTGAGTGGTGATCAATTATTGCTTATATATCGGGATGAGTAAGAGCATTAGATTGAGAGACTTCTAATGAACATAGCTAGGCCACAAATCCATCTACACCTTTCTTAAGAAGCTTTTGCATTTGATGAGAGCTTACCATCTATGGGGATTTTTCCTTCAATCCCCTTAGCTCCACTACCTTCCTTTTGATTGAAATCACATGAATAGTTCTTGGAAGTTCATCTCAATTGTTACCAATGTAGTAAGCCATTGTATTCCCAAAACTATATTTTTTGAACCCATGGATATTGCATACATTGGGGTATCAAGTTGATAATCTCCCATGGATAATTTGATGCTATGACACTTCCTTGAACAACTAATTGTGCCCCCATCTACAATAAAAACCTAAAACTATAGGGCTAGATATATAAAACAATTTAGAAGAGTTACAAACTTTTGGTTGATGAAATTATGAGTACTACCTGAGTCGATCAATACTGTTATTTTTTGCTTCTTTAAGAAACCCACTACCTTGAGAGTTTTTTGTGCACTAAAACTTGAAAGTGCACAACAAGAAATGATTGGTTGAGAATCATGTGATTCCTCACCTGACTCCCTATCCTCCTCTGATGTGGGCTCATCCTTTTCTTCTTCACTTGGACCTTCAATATAGAACAATTTCTTTTTACTACATTTATGTCCTTGACTATATTTGCTATAACAATTGAAACACAACCCTTTTTCTCTTTTATCCTAATTTTTTGTGGATTCAACCTAGTAGGTTGAGGAAGAGAAGGTGTTAAATATCCCTTTTCTCTTGTCGCATTAGCCCCTTGCTTTCTAGGAGTCAAGAACTTCTCCTCTACATTGCGTGCCAATATAAAAGACTCATTTACTAAGCTGGGGCAAAACAGGCATGCTTCATGTTGAATGTGATCTTGGAGACCACCCAAGAATAAATCATTCAAGTTCTCTTTTGTAATTGTTGTTGGAATTATGATATATTTTTCATTAGTCACAACACTTATTCGATTTTGAATGCTTACTGAGCTCATCACCTAGTCTACAATTCACCAGCATTCAACGGTTACCTTATAAATTCTGTAGGTAAACAGTTGATACCGAGCATTCCTTTGGAAACTGAGCATATGGGCAGTTCAGTAGTAGTTACCAAGTTCACAGTGGTTACCGCGTAGAATAGTGGTTATCAAGAAGAATAGTGTTCCCCAAGTAGTCAGTGCTCATCGAGTCATCAGAAGAACTTAGTGTTTACCGAGTGATCAAGGTAAACAAAGAACTTAGTGTTTACTGAGTGATCAAGGTAAACAAAGAACTTAGTGTTTACCAAGTGATCAAGGTAAACAAAGAACTTAGTGTTTATAGAGTGACCAAGGTAAACAAAGGAATCAGTGATTACTGAGTAAACAAGGTAAATGAAGGAATCAGTGTTTACCAAGGGAAGAAGGTTATCAATGGATTCAATTTTTTTTTTGAGTGACACAATATTCACCGAGTCACCAATGGTTACCGAGTTCCAAGCTACTTAGAATGATTAGTATGGACCATGTCTCTACTCTTACTAAGTGCATGACGATGTAGAGTATTATAGTGGATGCCGAGTATCAGAAGGTCACCAAGTCAGTTTGTGGAACCCAAGTTTTCTACCATCTGGCTGACTCAGTAATATTTGTTCACTTGTGTTTGGTCGACCTTGCCAGTGTAAATATTGGAATGTTATATATCATTTGAAATGATGAGATGTTGAATATCGTTGGTAGTGTTATGTTGCAATAATTTGAGAAGAGGGAAAGCGAATCACTAGCACAACAGAGGAATACAACAAGGTCAACATTGATACAGAAAAGATATATCCATCACATTAGGTGATCAGAGCACAAAGGATCTTATCAGCAATCAGTTGTAATCAGATCCACTGCTTCATCCTAACAGGTGAATCAGTTTGCTAAATCCTTTAACAAGGTAGACTTGACAATATTTTGTAAATCTCCTAACAGAGTGCATACTTCATTGTATGTTTGTAAATCCTTTAACAAGGTGGATCTAGCAATCCTACTTGCTCCTAACATGGTAGATCATCAGAAGTGATCATTGTAAGCCTTAACCGGCCAACTTTACACTGCAGTATTGAAGTTTTGTGGGTATCATCCCCACCCTAGTTTTACTTTCTAATTGGAAGGTTTCTGGGTCACCAAATCTGTGTGTTCATATGTTTATCTTTTCATGCATACAGTAGATTAGATGGATGAATGGTAAAAATATTATTATACAGGATTGAATTAAAATTTTAGAGTTACTGATTCACCCCTCCCCTCTCAGTAACCTTGTTAGTCTAGATTATTTCCAACAATTGGTATTAGAGCATTGTGGTTCTCAGGATAGAATTTTGATAGCTTGAGCAAAGATCAAGGACAATGGAGATATTCAGACTTGACAAATCTATTGAGAATGAAAAGCTAGATCTAGAAATGGCCATGACTCAACTCAATGAAGCAAAGGAGCATCTTTCTCAATCTTTGAAAAGAAGGAAGGAACTTGCAAGACAAATGAATGATCATCAGTATATTGAAGAAAGGATTGAAGACCTTTTACCATCAAGCAGTTCAAATGAAGCTAATGAAGCAATCAAGGAACTCCTAGCAAAGAATGGTTCTCTGCAGGAAGAAGTAAGAAAGCTCAAAAGAGAACAAGAAATCCAATCCATTAGGCTATGTGAAGTTTTGGAACAAAGAAGCAAGGCAAATGAAGACTTTGAGGTAAGAAATAATCAATCCCTTCAGCATGAAGATCTTGTAGGTCAACTATCTGATGCAAACGAAGAAATTATGAATCTAAGATTTGAGAATGAAAGTTTGAGAAATGATTTAATCACTGAAAGACAAATCAATGCAAGCTTACAAAGTGATCTGAGATCTAAAAGACAAATCAATGAAAGTTTGGAAAATGGCTTAAATGTTGAAAAACACGTCAATGAAAGGATGATAAAATCTCAAGCAGATATGGATCAATTGAATTTGCAAAATGAGTAGAATCTTCATAGACAAAAAGGTAAAACAGGCCTTGGATATAATGAAGAAGGTGAATCTTCCAAACAGGGTACCCAATAGAATCAAAGACCCACTTGCAATCACTGTGGTAAGTTAGGTCATACATCTAATAGATGTTGGAGCAATGGTAAAAGAAAATTCAATGGTAAATGCTACAATTACAATCAACATGATCAAAAAGCAAATGAATGCAAAGAGAAACCAAAGTTTGAGGGCAAATGTCACAAATGCAAGAAATAAGGTCACAAGGCATCTGAATGTAGGTCCAAAGCATTCAATCCAGTAGAATAGGTTATCAAAGCAATATTTGGTTGGGACTACAATACTTGGTGCAGATATCGCTATTGTGGAGAATATGGACACATTGGAATAAACTGTGCAAGGCATCACCTAAGGAAGAAAGATACTACTATAAGATGTTATACATGTACTAAATTTGGTCATATATCCAAGAATTGCATGAATATAGGAAGAGTTGAAGATGAAAAGAAAGCCAGAGCTAACAACATTCAAAAATAGATGAGACAACAATGGATTCCTAACTCTACCGAGCCAGAAAGTTTAAATGATGGTAATGTCACTCAAGAAATGGGTGACTCCACCATTTCTAATTAGACTCATCAAGAAGGTCCAGGGACTACATCTTTAAGCAATATCCTAAAGCAGTTCCAAAATGTAGAAGTGCAAATGACAAATCAGTATTTTAGATACAAGACATAATTCATTGTGGTGCATCTACCGAGCAAGGTTGGTTTCAGATTTAACCGAGCTAGCTTAGTAATGTGAAATGTTTTGTTTGTTTACCAAATTGTAAGGTTTACCAAGTAAGTCAGTGAATATCTAAAAAACCCTAGGACATCTCAGCTACCTTCGTACCTAAGCATTAATGGCAAATTTTTCATCAAAAAGGCAGAATTTGATCTCATTTTTCACGGCGAATTTAGAATATACAGAGCGAAGAAATTTCCAAGAGTGCAAAAGTGAGTTCAAGCGATTTTCCAGCGAAGAATTTGTTTAACAAAATCATTCACTCACCAAGCAGCAATGGCATCCACAAGCACCAGTAGCAGCAAGGCAAAGAGAGGTTCTAAAATGCTTGTGAAGGGAGCAGAATGGAAAGCACCCAGCTTCAAGCTCGTTCCCACCATAGCTAAATCGCTCGATCCACATGGAGCCCAATAGAAGATTCCACCAAAGGTACTACTTATAAATGACATTCGTACTCATTTCAAATGCACTGTTCAAGAAATAGGGACACTAGATATGGATAATGCCCTAGCCGAGTTGTGTGTGGATGGAACCCTCAAACCTGAGTTCAAACATCTGGAAACCAAAGGTTTGACCCATATCCCGCACCTATCGAGGAACTTTCAAATGAAATGGATAAGATACATTTTAAGCCATGTGCATAATGGTCAAATGTGGTTAGATCAACCTGTCCTGATAACGAAGAAAATGATTCATAAGATCATGGGTTTGCCAATGTTAAGCAAATCAAAAACAACTAAAACCCTAAGTCGTGATGAACTTCAGAAGTTAACCCTAGCCGAATGGGATGGCAGAGGATTAAAACTTAACAATGTATCTGATATAGAGCTAAGATTTAGAATTTATTTAATTGCATACAAGATGTATAGTTCCAGCAGATTGAATAGTGTGCCTTGTGAGGCTGTAGATTTAGCCTATAAGGTTGTGAAGAAAAACATGGAGTTTGACCTATCAGATGTGCTGCTGAAACAACTTAATAAAAACATGGATAGTATAAGGACCTCAAAAACCAACTCTTGTAAATTTGGTTCTTTGTTAGTTTGTTTATTTTTTTATATACAAAAGTTTTTCCCTTCAGAAGGTACAGTTGTATGGAGAAAAGATATTCCAGTTTTGTATCAAATAAATGAGTTTGTAGCAAAGATGGGTGAAAATTTTGATAGTATTATGGATAATTATTTTGAAGACTTCAAAGAGAGAATTAATAGAAAATTTAGAATCCCTCCTCAGCTTGTTGAGGACTACAAAGATGATGTGTGCTTCATGGTTGACTGTGACAAGGTATACATTCAGGCAGTCAGACCCCGAGTTGCATGGGTGAAACCTCTCCCTTATGAGGTAAATATTGATGAAACCGGAGACATTATAGAAGCACTGGTAAATGAGCTAGTAGACCCTAGGCAACAAATTTTTGGAACCTATGATGAAGCTAAGGCCAGAATTGAGCTTGAAATCAAGCTACCACAGGCCATAAGTAAGGGTAAGAGAAAAATAGCCAAATTGAAAACTTCTACTTGTCCTCTTATGCTCACCGAGGGAAAAGGTGAAGATGAAGAAGGTGAAGAAGAAGAAGGAGGAGAAGAAGAAGGAGGAGAAGAAGAAGGAGAAGAAGAATCTGCAGAGGAACAACCAAAGAAGAAAGGTACGGTAATCATTACCAAACCCAAGAAGAAGCCTACTGCAGTATTCACTAGAAGAACCGGGAAAGGTAAGCAGGAACCTATACTAGTTAGGCCTGCACCCACATTCGAGCAAAGGCTCAAACAATTGGAGGAAGGAGCTGGAATCATAAATTCCAAAGCATTGAAATTTGAAAATAGAACTAATACAGAGAAAATGCAGATTGAGGAGCTGGTACTCAGCAAGATGGGTAAATGGAAATACTCCCCAGACCAGATTGCCCCTCAAATCTCAAAAGAACTTCTGGAGAGATTGCAACTGAGATGGGAGTTAGCCACCCAAATGGTAAAAGATATTTATGAGCGATCTCTAAAAAATCTTCGACCAAGTCTCACTGGAGTAGAAGTAAAAGCTGAAATGAAAAACCATGAAGGTAAAATGATGATTAGATTCCACACTTGTTTGATTTTGATTAAAGACATTGAACATGTTGTAAATGATGCTAAAAACATGTGGAAAAACATCTATCATCTACATAAGCCCAGTGTAGATCTAGTAGAAATTAAAGATGATGACAACAATTGTGATGATGAGCTTGATAGCACTCCATCCGTCACAGTCTCACCAGGAGAGCTGCATGCACTGATGGAAGAGAAGGAGGAAGAAGCTGAAGAGGTAGATAAAGAAGAGGATGACCCTATGAAAATTGCAGCAGTAGTTATTGCATCCCTTCCTCATTCTCCACCTAAAACTGTGACATCATCAAGGTTGGAGTCAGCTTCAACAGGTTTGGTCACAACTACATCAGATATATCATCTGCACCTGCCACATCTCAGCTCCAGGTATCATCAATGGAAGTGTCTACCACTTCATCTACCGAGCTGCATACCTCCACTTCATCTATTGAGCTGCAGGAAACTTCTTTAGTTACCGAGTCATCCACTGCTGCAGTCACCATATTAGAAGTATCTATTACTCCTGTAGTATGTATAGTAAGTTTTCCAGTTTTCTCTCCAATTTTGTCAACTTCAGCTACATTAGCACCAATTTTTTCTCCAGTAAGCTCTTCAATTGTAAATATTCCGGTTTGCACATCAATTCTGGGAAGCATATCAATTTTGGACACATTTAGCCCCTCTCTCAGTCTTCCTTTAGTTGGTTCTATTCCAGTTTTGACAGCTAGTCCAACCTCATCAACCATTGTCTCTATTTTCAAAGACAAAGATGTTAGTACAGAAGAAAAACCAAAGACTCCACTAAAACTTTCACTTACAGGCAAGACAATTGATGAGGATGTAGACTTGGATACTAGAATTGTCATTCCAAAGATAGATACAAATACTAATTCAGTTGATGAACTAAGACTGCTCAGTCAGCGCATAGAACTGAAGGCAAAGTAGAAACAACTAAGGAATGAGAGAGATAGAGAGTTTAAAATTATTGATGAAGCAAAAAATATAATTACAGAGGCTATAGGTGTTGATATTGATACTTCTCAACACATTTTTCTACAATTAGAAGAGGTAGTCAATAAATTCAATGAGGATACCTCTGGTCAAGAAAAGTTGATAGAGAAGGCAGAAAAGAAATTTGATAATAAGGTGCTTGAGCACATTTCTTAGCACATAGCAATAAAATAGGTTGAATTAACCATAGTTTTGGCCAAAATTGAAAATTCTTTTAATAATGTAACATCTCTTTTTGCTAAGCTCTATGATGTTACCGAGTATACTAAGGAGATAAGAGAGCAATTGAATAAGATAGATGAGGATCTGAAGGAAAGCACACAAAAACTGAAGCTTGACCCCAGTTCAACCTCATCTCATCACCTCAGGATAAAAATTTTGTCAGAAAAATAAGCAGAATTGCTGAGAGAAGAGTCAAGGATCCGATCTACATTGTTAGATATTCAAAATATGATCCTTCCCATCATGGACACAATGCAAAAGTTCAAATAGCTCTATCCACATGAAAAATCCTACAAGAGAATTGGGATAAGAATCTGCAACTCATTCTTCAGGTACATTCAAATTTTATCTCACATTTTGGTGTTTCAATGTAAATACATTTTTTTTATTCTTTGGCATTATTGTAAAAAAGGGGGAGAAAGAGATACTCAAAAAAAGTTATTGGTGAGATAAATGTACAAAATGAACAAAGAGATATTGTAAATAAAAGTCATATAGCTCATGTAAATACCTTGTGTATATTGTATGGGGGAGTCATATGTAAGGAAGCCATGTATATCCAGCAGAATCAGTTGTCAGTATGTCAGATATTGTATATAAGTTTTGGCTCATAAGTGTTTTTGTCACTAATACCAAAGGGGGAGATTGTTGGAATTATGATATATTTTTCATTAGTCACAACACTTATTCTATTCCAAATGCTTACCGAGCTCATCACCTAGTCTACAGTTCACACTGAGCATTCAACGGTTACCTTATAAATTCCGCAGGTAAACAGTTGATACCGAGCATTCCTTTGGAAACTGAGCATATGGGAAGTTCAATAGTATTTACCAAGTTCATAGTGGTTACCATGCAGAATAGTGGTTACTGAGCAGAATAGTGTTCCCCAAGCAGTCAGTGCTCACCGAGTCATCAAAAGAACTTAGTGTTTACCGAGTGATCAAGGTAAACAAAGAACTTAGTGTTTACCAAGTGATCAAGGTAAACAAAGAACTTAGTGTTTATCGAGTGATCAATGTAAAAAAAGAACTTAGTGTTTACAAAGTGACCAAGGTAAACAAAGGAATCAATGATTACCGAGTAAAAAAGGTAAATGAAGGAATCAATGTTTACCAAGGGAAGAAGGTTATCAATGGATTCAGTTTTTTTTCCAAGTGACACAGTATTCACTGAGTCACCAATGGTTACTGAGTTCCAAGCTACTTAGAATGATTAGTATGGACCGTGCCTCTACTCTTACCAAGTACATGATGATGCAGAGTATTATAGTGGATGTCGAGTATCAGAAGGTCACCGAGTTAGTTTGTGGAACCCGAGTTTTCTACCATCTGGCCGACTCAGTAATATTCATTCACTTGTGTTTGGCCGACCTTGCTAGTGTAAATATTGGAATGGTATATATCATTTGAAATGATGAGATGTTGAATATCATTGGTAGTGTTATGTTGCAATAATTTGAGAAGAGGGAAAGCGAATCACTAGCAGAACAGAGGAATACAACAAGGTCAACATTGATACAAAAAAGATATATCCATCACATTAGGTGATCAGAGCACAAAGGATCTTATTAGCAATCAGTTGTAATCAGGTCCATTGCTTCATCCTAATAGGTGAATCAGTTTGCTAAATCCTTTAACAAGGTAGACTTGATAGTCTTTTGTAAATCTCCTAACAGAGTGCATACTTCATTGTATGTTTGTAAATCCTTTAACAAGGTGGATCTAACAATCCTACTTGCTCCTAACAGGGTAGATCGTCAGAAGTGATCATTGTAAGCCTTAACCGACCAACTTTACACTGTAGTATTGAAGTTTTGTGGGTATCATCCCCACCCCAGTTTTACTTTCTAATCGGAAGGTTTCTGGGTCACCAAATCTGTGTGTTCATATGTTTATCTTTTCATGCATAGAATAGATTAGATGGATGAATGGTAAAAATATTATTATACAGAATTGAATTAAAATTTTAGAGTTACTGATTCACCCCTCCCCTCTCAGTAACCTTGTTAGTCTAGATTATTTCCAATAATTGTATTCACTCTTAAGGATAGATTTTGGATATTTTGAATATAATCCTTAATTGATCCTGTTTGTTGAAGCTTAGCAAGTTGGATAAAGAAGTTTTCAATCACTCTTTTGCTATATTGTTCTTGGAGTTCTTCTATAAAAAGTGACCATGATATAGTGAGATCCTTTTTCCTCCTATGAGTACAAAGCCAATGATACCAAATGAATTGATCTAGTTCTAGACATAAGGAAGCCATCATGACCTTTTCTCCATATGGAATTTGATGTACTTCAAAAAAAAATCTCCATTTTATTTATCCATGTTAGAGGATCCTTGCCATGAAATTTGTGCATATACACCTTTGGAAAAAAATTCCTAGATTCCATAGGATTAATAAAATTTGTGGATCATTATTAGTCAACTTGAAGTTTTCACCTTGATTGGTTGAGAGATCCTTCCTTGTTTCATTCATATAGGTTCTTAACATGCTTCTTATATATGATATATCTCCTTGTAGATCACACATATCCCTCTCAACCTCTTCCTTGAACTTACTTAGTTCCTTAATGGGATTACTATCCTCTGTTGTTTCTCAATCTTGATCTAAGGATTTCCCCAGTGTGGTAGCATTCTTTTTGCCTCTTGTTGAAGGCCCCATCATGATGGAAACCAATATTTTTGAAATATATCACAAAAATGAAATGTAAATTCTCTAATTTATTTATTTTTACTGTAACTTACTAGGGCCAAGATACCCTTGAAAAAAATCCAATTTTTTTTAGCAAATTTGCTCCCTTGAGAGAATTTTCATAATTTTTCAATATCTTGCTTATTTTCCCTTCAATTTCTCCATGATTTTAAATTTAGGCTCCTCTAACATGTATTCAAAAACCCAATACATGTTATACTCTAATTCAACAAGATGTGAAAGATATGAAGATCTCAATAAATTGTGTAGAAATAGTAATTTTGCAATAGTTTTCTCAAATTTTCGCCGATTCCTCTAAATTTTGGATTATAGTTTATTTAATACAATCTTCAAATTTTTTTTAAAAAACTTTGAAAAAATTGCTAAAATCTGAAAGTTATGCTCTTCCCAAAATCGCCCCAATGTTGAGAAAAAATCTTTCCTCTATGGTGCCAAGATCATGCTATGATACCACTTGTAATGAAATAACTTGCACAACAGAATAAATAATATGATATATTATATTAATACTTGATAATAACTAAGAGTAATAGGGCACTTCGAGGGAGAACCCTCCAAATATCTCCAATGAGAACACACTTCCCAATATCATGTTGAAATAAGACTCACAACCTCCTATATATACCTAATTATTCTTAGATTGAATAGACACAACCCTACATAATTCCTAGGTCAACCTACCTACCTAAATAATAATATAATAATGATAACATGACTTAATTAAGGATTAAGATAGCCACAAGTTGACTATTCCTAATCCTATATACTCCAATATTAAGGGTGTAGCACTCACACTAAGCGAAGACAAACATTATGTCTACCAAGGTTTTGTGTCCTTGATAGCCTTGAGATTATAGTAGGTTCGAATAGCTAGATTTTCTTGTCCCCACTTGGGTCATTCCTCTTGGTTTCCCAAGAGCAAGTCCTCTATAGGATGCTAACTAAACAAATTGGATCCACTTTCAAGAGTCAAGATTTCTGATTCACAATGTAGATGAAGAGAATACTCTCTTATCTTGATCATTTCCCTTAAACATGCTCAAAATTGTCAATTAACCCCCTTGCTTTTGAAATCCAAAGGCAAGTCAAGATTTCTAATTCACCACAAGGGTGAAGAGCATACTCTCCTATCACCAAAGCATACCAATCAAAGGTTTAATATGCTTATGAAATGAAAAAAACTAGTAGATTTCCACACATGGAATAAAATAAATACAAACAAGTGTTTGGTTTTTATGCTTTGGACAGCCTTGCAAACAAGTATCAGTAGCCCTTTTAGCAAGCAAGGTCTCTGACATGTACTCTTTTTAGCAATAAAATGAGAAACTCCCTACAAAAGAACCAAGGTTGGGGCATAATAATAAAGTAAGAACTGAAAAAAAAAGTACTTAGTTTCCTCAAAAATCCAAGTTATCCTCCAACCAAGTGTATGCAAAGAAAGTACAAGCTAAGCACATGTGCTCTCAATTTTACTCTTTGCTATTGACCTAGTCAACAAGATTAGACTTGTTTGCTATGATTTTGGATCCAAAAATAGAAATTCAAAGAAGAGACCCCTACTAAAAACTAGAGATACTTTCAAAAATGAAATAAATTCAACAACATCTCTTCATTTTTGCCCTAGGGACCCAATTTGTCAAAATAGACTAGATTTATAAACTGAGTTTTTTAGCCCTAATATGACCTCTAAATTCAAAATACAAAGAATGGACCCCCCATATAATTTAAATACCTTTTCAAAAATGTAGAGTTTTCCAAAAAAATTGCTGATTTGAGACCAAAAATGATATTTTTGTGAAAAATAAAGAAAAATTCATAACAGACGCAAATCAACTCAAAACAATGTGCAAGTTGGACTGAGACATTTCAGATGCATTCCCAACTTGCAAAAAACAATTTAGATCTAAACTCATTGCACTTGGGAAGATATGCTCAAATCTTTGAAAACATAGGGTTCAAATGGGTTGAAAGGGATTCATACATTATCCTATGACCCCTTTCGGCCCATTCATCTATATTAAATTTAATAATGATAATATATTACTATATTATATAATAATATATTATTAGATTATATAATAATAATCATATTTATTACAATATAATATATTTAATAATAATATAATACTGATAAATACTAATACAATTTAGTTGTTGATTGCCACACTTGCCAAATTTTTATTTCCTTCCAAAATTTGGGTGATCATTTTGAGTACCTAAAATCTAATAGGGTATTCAATCTTGAATTGAATACCTAAAAATATTGGATACCCAATATGGGATCAGGTACCCAAAATACTATCATACTTTTTTCCAAAAATATTCTATGTCACTGCAGACTTGACAATCACATTTTTTTGAGTCTATTTCTGTAGGTTTAGAGAAAAATAATTATTTGTCGCTTATATTTGATTAGCTATTTGATATTGTTTCCTAAATGGGGAGCAATAGTTGTCGAAAGGATAAGTGCAAAAGAAAGGTATCGATGAAGACATTGCAACATATAGGGAAAGGGATAAGTTAAATCACTGAAGGAAGAGATAAGATATGTTAAATGTGAATCAAGTTGAGAATGTATTGATCAAAGGTGAAATCATAGAGTCAGGTAATGAATATGTTTAGTTAGGGAATGAAAATGTACCAATTGATAATGATAATGTCAGGATTGAAATTTTGGAGATTAAAAATTTGGAGAATGAAAATTTACCAATTCATAATGTAAATGCCATGATTGGCCATGTTAGAAATGAAAATGCATAGGAATGTTACATATCTCCTAATTATAATTGACATGAAGATCCTAGAATACCAAAATGGATAATTTAAATTGATGAAATGATTACTACCAAATTTGAAGGAAAAAATTCACAAAGAACCATTTGGTTATGGGCTTCAAGAGATAACTCCAATTAATTAAGAGAAGATAGCTATTACATGTGCTTGGGGTACTTTCTATTGGAATATCATGCCTTTTGGACTCAAGAATGTTGGTGTCACCTATTAAAGAGAAATGACCATGATATTCCATGATATGACGCATAAAAATATGGAAGACTATGTTGATGACACATTGGAAAAATCTAGAAAATGAGACAAACATCTTGAAGACCTTAGCCTGATATTGGACCATACAGAACAATTTCAACTTAGGCTAAACCCAAAAAAGTGTGCCTTTTGTTTCACTTTTGGAAAATTATTAGACTACATTATCTCAGCAAAAGGTATTGTGGTTGATCCTAAAAAGGTCTAGGCTATCATGGAAATGCCTCCTCCAAGAAATCTCAACCAACTTAGAAATCTACAAGGATGTCTACAATCCATAAGAAGATTTATTTCTCAATTGGCTGATAAAGCTTAACCTTTTAACAATAATGTGCATAGAGGCTCTACTCATATCTAGAATGATGAGTGTCAACAAAGTCTAGACCAAATCAAAGGGTACTTGATAAAAAACCTCCAATTTTGATGCCACATATTCCAGGCAAACCTTTGATATTGTATATCTCAGCTAGAACTTCTTCTCTAGGAGCACTATTAGCTCAAAGTGATGAGACTGGTAAAGAACGCCCTATATATTACATTAGTCAAACTTTGATTTCTTATAATATGAACTACACAAGTACTAAGAAACCTTATCTTGTAGTGGTCTTTGCTTCTCAAAAACTCTGATATTATATGTTGGCACATACAGTTCACCAATTTCTAAAATTGATCCTTTGAAATATTTGTTGAGCAAAGTTGCGCTTACTGGTCATCTAGCTAAATGGATGATGATTCTTTTAGAATTTGACATTTAGTATGTCAAACATATAGCCATCAAAGGACAAGCTATAGCTGACCAATTGGCTGATTTTCCACTAGAGGATACAACACCCATGCAAGTTTAATTTCTAGATGCCTCAATTATGTACATCACTAAGAGAACTTAGAAAATGTTCTTTGACAGTTCTCATACATAGAATAGAGCTGGAGTAGGTAACTTGTTTGTTTCTCTCATGGATACATGATCCCTAAATTTTACAAACTCTTATTCCCTTGTACAAACAACATTACAGAATATGAAGCACTAAAAAATTGGATCAAAATGGCTCTTGAATGGAGAATAAATGAATTGCATATCTATGGAGATTGTCAACTTGTTATCAACCAAGTGAACAATGACTATAAAAAAAAAGATGACAAGTTGATACCTTACAAAAAATTTCATAGATTCTCCAAGGAACTACTTCACTTTTGTGACATTCGAGCAAATTCCTAGAGTAGAAAACAAGGCTATTGATGCTATGGCCACTCTAGCATCTATCCTCCAACTACAAGAACATGAATCATGATTTGAGTTCTTGGTGGAAGAATTGTGTCATCCTGCCTACGATTCTTCAAATAACCAAGTGATCCGTACTGTTGTAGGTCATGATTCCTCCTGCTATGCAGCTATCTTCTCTTACCTACATGATCAAATTATTCTTGAGAACCTCACACACAACTAGAAATGCCAATTCCTCCACAATGCCCCACATTACACTTTGGTCTCCCGTGACTTGTATAGGAAGAGTCCAAAAAGGCACTTGCAAAAGTCCATGATGAAATTTGTGGGGCACATTCTAATGGCCTTGCATGTGCTCAAAAACTACTTAGGGTAGGTTATTACTGGCCAACCATGCAAGCTAATGATGTTCATTATGCCAAGTCCTATAAAAAATGTTAACTTCATGGTAACTTAATTCATGCTCTTGGACATGAGCTAATTCCCTCTGTGACATATTGGTTGTTTCAACAATGGGCCTTTGACTTGGTAGGAAAAATTCACCCAAGTTCATCTAGTGGTCACAAGTTCATCATTAAAGTAACTAAGTATTTCACCAAATGGGTTGAAGCCATGCCACTATCTGCTGCTACAAGCAAACATGTTGCCCTATTTATCCTAAATCACATCATTTTTTGGTATGGTATTCCTTCCTCCATTGTTATTGATAATGAAGGATAATTCAAGAATAAGGACCTCAAACAACTATGCAAGAAATTTTGAATCAAACAACATTGGTCCTCTATTTACTACCCTCAAGGGAATAGTCAATTTGAGGCTTCCAACAAAACATTGCTAAAAATCTTACACCGCATAGTTCACAAGTCTAGGAAAGATTGGCACCTACAAATAAATTTGAATCTTTGGGCCTACAAAACTACCATTCATACTCCTATAGGGCCCACACCCTTTTCTCTATTCTATGGCTTTGAGGTCATCCTCTCATTAGAAGTAGAGATCCCCTCCTTGTGAGTCTCATTACATGGGTTCATAACTGATGAAGACCATAGAGCTATGCAAATATAGGAATTAGAGACTCTTGATAAATGTCGTAAGGCTGCTTTTGATCACATGAGGGCTTATTAGAAGTGCATGTCTACTCAGTCTAACAAGAAAGTTCATCTACATGAGTTTCAAGTAGGTGAACTTGTGCTTAGAGAGAATCCAAAAAATCAATAGCATAGATAGCAGAAGGGCAAATTTGAACCTAACTAGTTAGGCCCATACACTATTACAACAGTATTTGGGTTTGATGCTTATAAACTTTCTAATCCTAAAGGTGAAGAACTTGTGGAGCCTATTAACATCCTACATTTGAAGAAGTTCTATGCTTAGAGGCTCACTACTCATCCATCTTGTACATATCTATGATCCTAAAAAATCCTAAAAATTAAAAAATGTCCTAAGAAATGATCATCTTAGTGAAAACCTAGAAATAGGCACTTTGATGTATCACAAAAAAAAAAAATCAAAAAATCAAAAAATCCAAAAAAATTGAAAAATGTCCTAAAAAAATTATGCCAAGTGGTGAAAACCTAGAAATAGGCACTTCTTGAGACCCTTTCACCTATGTCTATCAGTCTCAATCACCCACTTTGCAACACATTTCCTAGCTCAGGATTGTTTCTTGTCCTTGTCTCGAGGGCATAACTGCTTAGCCTATTTGAGGTCTCCTTGTGCATTAGGGTTTCTTTGGAAACTCACAAAATAGTGTTTCTAAACACTACTCCCCCAACTTGACATCAAGTGTTTCTCAACAATTTTTAGATAGTTTACCTACAGTCTCTGATGTTGCGATATTTCTCACTATTAGAACCAAGTCTTGAAGAAATGGCCAAGTGACTTACACACATGCACTTAAACACTTAAATGATTAAGCTATGATGAAATTTATCTACTTTGTGTGCTATCTATGAAAATTTCTTTGCTATATGTTCCCTCCCTAATAGTCTTTCAATGATGTCATGGACTAGGAGATTAGGGGCATGGGGCATGTTTTCTTGATTTCTGCTTGTGGGTATACTTTATTTGTCTATAGTATTTAAAAGATTCATGCATGTCCTATTTGACTCTTTGACTTATAAATTTATCATCGTTAACTATTTTGCAAGACCTCACTTTAGGGTTATCTTGGTGCTTATGTGTTGATATAGGTGTAATCTTGCTATACTAAACTTGGGGAATCTAATCACGTAGTCATCTTGACTTATATGTCTTCGATGCTTATATTGGATTTCCACATACCTATTTGATATCGATCATATTCATATCCTCATAGTTATACTAGTGGTGGTTGTATGATAATGATGTCCCTAATAAATGCTCAATGATGAAATAAGAGTCTAAATGTTATGCATTTCTTGCTAGTAAACCACTTTGCATATTAGCTTGCATTATAGGTTCATTCTCTAGTTTAGTTTTACATGTATACATATGGGGAGCTCTCTCTTCATCCTTTTTGCAGACATATTAGCTAACTACTTTCACATCTTTCTTTGTGTTCTTCTTTATCATGTCTTTTCACCTTCTTGATCTTTCTTTTCATCTCTATTTTGTTATCCTATCATCATAAGGGGTTAATTTAAACATTACATTCAATTTATCCAAGTGTCACATATTTTTAGAAACATAAGTCTATATCATACACATAAGAGCTAAAACATCATACATGAGAGAGATACATGAGCATATACACAAAAACATCAAAGAAATGCATACATGAGCAAGAAATTGAAATTGAAACATCACATGAAAAACTTAAAATATTGAAACATTGATCAAAATGAGACAAGTGCACAAATCTATTGATCAAAATCTAGTATCTCATATATATATATCAATGTGTCATAGTACATATATACAAATATGAGATCCAAAATTTGGATATCTGTCTCACAATACACATGGAGTACAACCAAAAATGTCAAAACTATCATAATCAGCCTATGAATGACTCCACCCTCTCCAACTGGTGGTGGCCTTGGTGTTGGAGCCTATCTCCTATTTGGAAGTTGTACCACACCCTCTAACCTTCATGCCTACTTTGAGTAATTAATAAGCCACTACCCTAGCAACATCACACCCTTGTAAGTAGCATAATAATATGTAGTGTGCACACCATGATGAGATGCCTCTCACCTCATTGCATTTTTCTCCCTATGGAGCTCATCCCCTTATGCTCGCTCATCTAGGAGTTGTTGATCTTGTACTGTGATGGTCACTGAAGCTGCCTATAACTCTACTTCAAAAGTATGGATCCTCACATCTTGATCATCATGCCTTCAAGCTAGCTGCTCTACCTCTGCCTCCACCCATATTGCTCATCGTCGCCTTAGAGGCACCTCCTCCTCCCTAGTACCTTGTTCTTGTATCCTCCTCCTCCTAGAGTGAGGACCTCACCAACCTCCATATGTCTCCCTCCACTACCTCCACATCCTCCTCTGCCTCCACCTCCTCTGTGTCCCCCTATTGTGGGTAATGCATCTAGCTCTGTAAAACATGGAAATGGATGTCTCTACATCTCATATAAATATGCCAAATCTACTCCTGCATCTTCCTTATTTGGGCAATAATCTTAGGGAGTCTGCACTAGAGCTGTCATCTCCTGCACCACTACCTAATAATCTAGAATTGACAGCCATCTCCATGCCTCATCAGAGTGAAAGTGAGCATAGGCGGTGATCTCCATTGGTATCACCTATCGCTCTACAAAATGTCACCATACCGAGCTGATTACGAATTACTCCACGACCTTTGAATGCCTACACACCAATGGCCTACTATATCTCATGTAATCTAACTCCTAAGCATCTGACCACATATGTTCCATGTTAATATTGTCAGCTCATAAAAAATGTGGTGATAATAATTCACATCCCCACTATAAGTTTGTAGGACAAAACTTGTATACCCAAAAATGCAGGGTTAGCTCTACTCTTGAGGCTGCACTCATGGTCGAATCATAACAATATGCTCTCAGGCTTAGATTTGTGCAAGTACTACCCTGCATTCTTAGGAATGACCACTATGGTATATTATCTCATGAAGCTCATGATACATATCTACCAATATCACTGGCCCCCATGCCATCCTACATGGTTGTGCAATCAGATCTGCTACCAATTGACCCCATCCTAGTGGGAAGCCCTTCTGGCTCTTATCTATCACCAAAGCCTGAGCTACTAGAGAACATAACAAGCTAGGTAGAGGGTAATCTACCCCATACTCATTGATGAGTCACTCCTAACTTAGATAGTGGTCTAGGATGGTAACATCCTAAAATATCTGCTATAGTGCCGCTAGCCCCTCTGTCAAGGTTTGATCATAGTACATCTATGACACATAATCAAACTTGACATCAGTACACCTTACATCAAAATCAAATTTTTTAAAGCACAACAAAACAATCAAATGTACAACTTACTAGATCACCATAACAAGTCACTCAAAGAATACAATACACATCCTCTAATGTGATCGAGGCCTTGCCAGTTGGTAGATGGAAAGTGTTATGCTCACTATGCCACCGTTCAACAAGTGCAGTCAACAACCCATGGTTTGCTCATATATGGGGCATTTGTATAACTCATCTCAATCTCATGGTTGATATCACTACAAAATCATCTTTGGTAAAATTTTGTACAACTCGTAACCCCACCACTTTGGGGGCTCTAATAAGAAGCGTTGGAAACACCTACTGCAAACACATGACATGTAAACATCAGTGATACATCATAAACATGATCAAAACACAGAAATCAATGAAAAAATGCTCAAAAATTGGCTGTGTGATACTTCTTCCTACATGTAGGTGACATAAAATGCTAGAATGATATCATAGGATACTTTTTCTAAAGTAGTGTGATACAATTCTGTCGTGCGATATTTCATACCAGTCCAGGCGACAAATGGGCGTATCCCATACAACACAACTAAATATACTCATACGACAACACATTTTTTTATGTGAAATATCATGCGATGTCTTATAAAGTATTGTATGATACTTTTAAAATGTCACCCAATATTCCATATCATACTGCTAAAAATGTGGAAAAAAGACCAAAAAAGCTCGAAAAAAGACAAAAAAGTAGTCACTTATTGGCACCTCGTAGTGATCTGGCCAGTTTTGCAACTAGCTATGCTTGAAACAGTGTTAGTGAGTCAAAATGTTTGCCAAATCCATGATGCTCTCTTGACCACTCACAAGCTCTCAAAAATAACAAAAGACAAATGAATTTGAAAATGACACTTTAGCCCCCTTTATAGCCTCTGACCTCATTTTGACCTAATTTTCAAACTCCATGGAATTATGCAAAAATTGCACCCCTAGCTAATTTTGAAATCTTGGATCCATTTTTAGGATCAAAATAAAAGTATGAGTTCATCTTGATAGTTAAAATTTCATTTTAAAATTCTACCTTCTTCTGAGTAGTTAGCTAACCTTCTAAGGTCTAATCTCTAAATCATCGTTGGGGTGTCTTCATTTCTTCATGTTTTCATCATTTCCATGCTTCATATATACTCAAATTCACCCTCTCATGTCTAAAATCATCTTTCTACTCAATTTTACCTCATTTTTATGTTGTATCCTTCATGGTTAAATCTAGTCAAACTGGGGTATTTCGTCATTCCTTAATAGTCACTCTTTGGTTCTAATCATCTATCCATCATCTTGGACATTGGTGTATCTCGATTTGCTCATATCTCACTTGTTTCTACAACCCCATACCTCATTTCAATTTCGATCCTGAGGGGCCAAAAATACTCTACCATCACTTGCTACAACTATTTGTTTCTTAGGAGCATTTATTTGATCCTTTCACTTGCTCTTGATATACCTGCTTTGCTAGGTGTTAGCATTCTTCTTGAATTTTGACATCATTTTTTTTCCCTAGTGTTCAATACTACTGTTATCAGGCTATATATTTAGGATTTTTTATTTCTTTCTACATTTTGTTCTTTGGAATCAGATATCTATATCTATTACTGCCTACTTGGCTTCTATTTTCTTTGATGTAATGTGTTCCCAGATCGATCAAACATTAGTCAAAGAGGGGAAAATTTAATCACCTGCAAATGCTCATCTAGACTATTAGCCCCCTTCTCAACATTTTGGCTAAATTAATTAATCATTTACCTAGACCAAATTGCTAATAATAAATTAAATTGATTATAACCTATAGTTTGACTATGCTATCCTAAGTTCTTTATTTGATTAAAAGAATATGTTCCCTTTTAATTATATAAAAGACCCTATAGAGTCCTTTTCTAATTTTCAAATTAAAAGAAAAGGCTTTGTGACTCTTGTCTTATATGGCAAGTGAATTTATAGTCTATTTGTTGACTTGTGTGTGTGCATGGATCACTCCTCTTTTTGAATTCCACCATTGATGATCCACCATATTCATCTTGATCTCTATAATCTATACAAATTTAAAAGTGAGAGAGATTTCCTCCTCAAAGAATCCTCACTCTTGAGTATTGTTATGCTACAAGTTTACTATTCGAATTCTTGAGAGCTCTTTGTGGAGAACTTCTATTTCTTATCTACATTCTCTCATCCATGGCATTGTTAGCATATAGCATTTTAACATAGTTTCATGTTATTGTAGTTTCTTTACAATATCTTAACTCACATATTAATTAGTTGGATTTGTAACACTTACATATTGCTTCAAATAGTTGCACTTTGCATTCTCATTTCTAGCTTAGCTTCCATCTTGCATTGCATTGTTGAGGAAATCCTTATGGACATTTGCAGTCTTGCATCTTGTCTTTGTAACCTCCCATTGCATGGTTTACTAGCAAGAAGAGTATCCCTAAGGCTCAACTAAGAGCTATTGTACTTGAAACATACTCTCTTGCACTCCATGGATAGGGAGCTCTAAGTCGGCATCCAAACATTCTGAATTTAATGGAATCCCTTGGATAGAAGGGTTTGGATTGGGACACTTTCCTAGTGTACATCACCTACTGCCTATCACTTAGCATCCATTACATTTTGAGAAAATTATCACTTGGCACCTTCTTGTGCCATGCAAATTTTTTGAGTTTGTGATTTATATTTCACATGGTATCAAATATTTGAAGCCCCACATCCATAGTGAGTTAGGGCATTTTTTTTCTAGAATATTTGACATGGTAGGAGTTGTAGGAAAGATATGACAACAAC
Source organism: Cupressus sempervirens (assembly GCA_028749045.1). Lineage (NCBI taxonomy): Eukaryota > Viridiplantae > Streptophyta > Pinopsida > Cupressales > Cupressaceae > Cupressus > Cupressus sempervirens. The sequence continues at coordinate 483,058,947 of CM053787.1, read as the reverse complement.
CACCATCTTTTAATGGAAAAAATTATGATACATGGGCAAAGAAGATGAAAACCATAATGGTAGCTAATGACTTGTGGGAGTTTGTGATAAATGGATTAATGATGTTACAGTCCCAACAGTGTATGTTTCCCTCACAAACCCACAAAAGACTTAGTTGAAAGAGTTAAGGAGAAAGGATGCTAAGGCATTAAATTTAATTGAGGCAACAATGACAAAGAATATCTTCCCCAAGATTGCAGCAGCAAATTATGCAAAGGAAGCATGGGATATCCTTGAAAAAAATTTCAAGGGGATTGATAAGGTTAGAGTAGTAAAGCTATAGAAGATTAGAAGAGAGTTTGAGAACTTTCAGATGAAGGACAATGAACCTATTGCAGAGTTTATCTCACAAATCTCCACTTTGATAAACTGACCCAAATTAAATGGAGAAGATTATGAAGAGTAGAGGATTGTCAAAACGATATTAATGAGTTTACCTCAAAAATATGACAACCGTGTGATGACCATTAAGGACACAAAGGACCTCACCACATTGACCATGGGTGGGTTGATGGGAATCCTTCAAACCCATGAGCACTGAATGAACATATCAGCAACAACTTCCCAAGAGTAGTCTTTCAAGGCTTAAGAAAATTCAAGAGGTAGGGCAAGCAAAGAAATGACTCTGGTAGAGGCTCAAGAAGTAAAGGTTGTGGAAGAAATGGTCAAAGGAATGTTGGTGCAGAAAGCTCAGGATGAGCAAGCAACCAAGAGGGAAAAAGAACCTCTCAAAATAGCTCTAGAGGGGGCAAGAAGAATTACAACTCCAATAGGAGCAATGTTGAATGTTACTACTATTATAAGTATGGGTATTATGCAAGTGAATGCTAGAAGAAGCAAGGTGATAAGTCAAAGAAGAATACTAATGTGCCTAATGTGAACATGGGAAATGCAAACAATCCCATAGCTTTCATCATGTGCAACATTGATGAAGAAGGCAGCCCTAAGGTATGTTACCTAGACAGTGGTTGTAGCAACCTTATGAGTGGCAATGAAAGTTTACTTTCCTTCATTAACAAGACTTTTAAGTCTAAAATTAAGATGGGAAATAATGGAACCATTCCCATAGTGGGAAAAGGATCTATCATGGTCTGCACCAAGCAAGGTGAGAAGAAGGAGATACAAAATGTGTTTTTTTCCCTAGGTATGAAGCACAACTTGATAAGTGTTGGACAACCCATTCAAAATGGATACAAGGTGCTGATGAAAAATGACAAGTGTGTCATTCATGAGAAGGAAGGGTGTAATAGATTACTTGCAGTAGTCCAAATGAAAATGAATAGGATGTTCCCATTGAGGATAGAGATATGTTTCTCTTCTCAAGTCAGTGATGCACCTACAAAGCATGCATATACAATAGTACATCAGAAATCAGCTCTTATAAGCATGATTGAAGACCCTTCCAAGCTCTGACATCTTAGGTATAGACATCTTAGCTTTTCCCATTTAAATTTTTTTATCCAAGAAAAGAATGGTAGATGATTTGCCAAGCATAGTAGATTCATATGACAAGTGTGAGGCTTGCATTTTGGGTAAGCAACATAGGCTTTCCTTTAATTCTAGAAATTCTAGAAGGGCTAGAACACCATTAATATTGGTGCATTTTGACTTAGTAGGCCCTATGAAAACTACTTATATTGGGGGGAGTACTTATATTATGACATTTATAGATGATTTTAGTCATAGGACAAGGGTGTATTTTTTGAAGAACAAATCTGAAGCATTTGATAAATTTGTTGAATTTAAAGACCTGGTTGAAAAAGAATGTGGAAGCTATGTAAAGGTCCTTATATTAGATAGCAGAGAGGAGTATACGTCCAATATGTTTGAAAATTTTTGTAGGAAGAATAGCATCAAGAAAGAGCTTACAACCAGCTATACTCCGCAACAAAATGGAGTGGCTCAAAGGAAGAATAGGACCATTGTTGAATTGGCAAGAAACATGATGAAAGAAAATAGACTTCCAATTGAATATTAGGGAGAAGTTGTAGCAACGACAGTGTACTTGATCAATAGGTGTCCTACAAAGTTAGTTCATGACAATATACCTCTTGAGGCTTTTTTAACGAATAGATGGATAGTTGAACATTTGAGAGTGTTTGGATGTGTAGCATATGCACATGTGCCTAAGGAATAAAGGAAAAATCTAGATGAAAAAGGTGTCAAGTGCATCTTCAAAGGGTATAGCTTGGAATCAAAGGCTTATAGGCTATATGATCCAATTGACAAGAAGATCATCATCTCAAGAGATGTGAAGTTTCTTGAAAATCAGTCATAGGATGGCTCGATAGATGAATCCTCAAGCACTTCGAGTAAAGTGCCTACTATTGAAGAAGAAGAAGGTGACATAGGTGATTAACAAGATGATGCACCAATAAACATAGATTGTAGACAGAAGAAAAAAGGCAAGCAACCCTTAACATGCCAAGTAACAGCTCCAAGCACTTCAAGACAACTCCGAGCAAGTATGAAAAATAGTAGTAGCAACAATATAAAAAAATTAGATCCCACTCTTGCCTCCTTATTTCCAAGAAAGACTAAATGTCTAAGGGTGATATATCAAGACGGAAGGTATGAGGAAGATTATGATGAGAGTGTACATTTTGTGTTATTTTCTCATAGTTAACCAATTTATTTTGAGGAAGCTATGAATGAAGAGAAATGGTGCAATGCCATGGATGAGGAAATAGATGTTATGGAAATAAATGAGACATAGGAGTTAACTACTTTGCTTCCCAAGAAACAAGTAATTGGAGCAAAATGGGTCTACAAGACCAAGTACAATGCTAAAGGAAAAATAGATAGGCATAAGGCACAATAAGTAGCAATATGGCAGAGATTATGATGAGACATATGCCCCAGTTGTAAGAACGAAAACTATGCATGTTGTCATAGCAAATGTATCCCAACACAAATGGATTTGAAGTCCATCTTCTTGAATGGTGTATTGAAAGAAGAGGTTTATGTGGAGTAGCCACCTAGTTATGAAGTTACAGGTGAAGAACACAAAGTGTATAGATTGAAAAGAGCTCTTTATTGGATCAAGCAAGCTTCAAGGGCATGGTACAATAGGATTTACTCATATTTGATGAGCAATAGCTCTACAAAAAGTAATGAAGAGCCCATTCTCTACATCAATGCATCAAATGGTAAAGTGTTGATTATTGTCTTATATGTAGATGACTTAATATTCATTGGAAATGATAACATCCTAATTGGTGAGTTCAAAGAGGCCATGAAAAATGAATTTGAAAGGAAAAACCTAGGTCTCTTGAAGTACTTTCTAGGCATAGAAGTAAAACACATGCATGATGGCATCTTCATCTTCTAAGAAAAATACACAAGGCGGATCTTGGAAAGATTCAAAACATAAAATAGCAAGGCATCCCCAACACCAACAGTAGTAGGTCTAAAGTTGAGAACAGAATATTACAGAAAAAGCATGAATCAAACATTATACAAGAGTATGGTTGGAAGTTTGATGTATTTTACTACAACTCAACTAGACATGATGCAAGTAGTAAGTTTGATTTCCAAATTTATGGAAACACCAAAGGATTTCTATTAGCAATCAAGAAAGAGGATCCTAAGGTATGTGAATGGTACCAAGGGATTTAGGATTTTGTATACTACAGATAATGATTTGAAATTGGTTGGTTACACAAATAATGATTGGGTTGGAAGTTTAGATGATAGGAAGAGCACTTTTGGATACATGTTCCATGTGGGATTAGGTGCAATTTCATGGGCATCTAAGTGTACACTCAAGTGTGTCCCTCTCCAAACTCGTCTATCCAAGGGATTCCACTGAATTCAGAATGCTTGGATGTCGACTTGGAGCTCCTTATCCATGGAATCCAAGAAAGTGTGTTTCAAGTAAAATATCTCTCAACTACGCCTTAGGAATACACTTCTTGCTAGTAAACCATGCAACAAGAGGTTCCAAAGACAAGATGCAAGAGTTAAAAATGTCCACGAGAAGTTCCTCAATGATGCAATGCAAGATGAAGCTAAGCTAAAATGAGAATGCAAGATGCAACTATTCTAAAAAATATGCAAGTCTTACAAATCCAACTAATTACTATGTGAGCTAAGCTATTGTAAAGAAAGTACATTAACATGCAACTATGCTAGAATTCTATATGCTAAAAAAATTTCCATGGATGAGAGAATGTAAACAAGAAATATAAGTTCTCCACAAAGAGCTCTCAAGAATTTGAATAGTAAACCTACAGCATAAAAATACTCAACAGTGTGGATCCTTTGAGGGGGAAAGCTCTCTCCCTTTTAAAGTTGTACAGATGGTAGAGATCAAGATGAAGATGGTGGATGATCAATGGTAGAATTCAAAAAGAGGAGTGATCCATGTGCACATACAAGTCAACCAATAGAATTTCTTTTAATTTGAAAATTAGAAAAGGACTTTATGTGTGCACTTTAAGTGAGTTAGAAGAATGGGGTCTTTTATTTAATTAAAAGGGAACATGTTATTTTAATCAAATAATGAACTTAGGATAGCATAGTCAAACTATAGGTTATAATCAAATTAATTGATTATTAGCAATTTGGTCTAGGTAAATGATTAATTAATTTAGCCAAAATACTGAGAAGGGAGCTAATAGTCTACATGGCCATTTTTAGGTGATTACATTTGCCCCTCTTTGACTAATGCTTGATTGATTTTTGAACACATTGCATTAAAGAAAATAGAAGTCAAGTAGGTAGCAATAGATATAGATATCTGATTCCGAAGAATGAAATAAAAAAGAGAGATAGCAAATCCTAAATGTATAGTCTAATAGTGATAGTACTAAACACTAGGAAAAAAAAGATGATGTCAGAAGTCAAGAAGAATACTAACACCTAGCAAAGCCGATATATCAAGAGCAAGTGCAAAAGATCAAACAAATGCTCCTAAGAAATAAATAGCTATAGAAGGTGATGATAGAGTATTTTTGCCCCCTCAGGATTGAAATTGAAATGAGGTAAGGGGATGTAAAAACAAGTGTGAGATGACAAAATTGAGATATAGCAACATCCAAGATGACAGATAGATGGTTAGAACCAGAGAGTGACTATTAACGAATGATAGAATGCCCCATTTTGACAAGATTTGACCATGAAGGATACAACATAAAAATTAGGTCAAATTGAGTAAAAAGATGATTCTAGACATGAAACAGTGAATTTGAGTAGATATGAAGTGTAGAGATGATAAAGACATGAAGAAATGAAGATTCCCCAGTGATGATTCAAAGATTAGAGCTTAGAAGGTCAGCTAATTGCTCAGAAGAAGGTAGATTTTTAAAATGCAATTTTGACTATCAAAATGAACTTAGATTTTTATTTTGATCTCAAAAATGGATCCAGAATGTCAAAATTAGCTAGGGATGTAATTTTCACAAAATTATGAGGAGTTTAAAAATTAGGTCAAAATGAGGTCGAAGGCTATAAAAGGGGCCCAAGTGTCATTTTCAAATTCATTTGTCTTTTGTGATTTTTTGAGAGCTTTGTGAGTGGTTGAGAGAGCATCATGGATTTGGTGAACATTCTAACTCACCGACACTATTTCAAGCGCAGTCAGTTGCACAACCGACCAAATCACTACAGGGTGTCGGTAAGTGACTACTTTTTAAATTCATTTTAAAAGCTTTTTTGGTCTTTTTCACATGTTTTAAGTGTTTAAATGCAAAATATTGTGTGATATTTTAAAAGTATCACATGGGTACTTTACAAAATATCGTATGATACATCATGTTGCATAAATATATCACACGACTTTTTAAAGTGTATCGTATGGGACATACCCATTTGTTGATCGGACTAGTGCAAAATATTGCATGATAGAAGTGTGTCACACCACTTCACAAAAAGTATCACATGATACCATGCCAACATTTTGTATCACCTACATCTAGGAAAAAGTATCACATAGCCTATTTTTGAGCATTTTCCATTGATTTTTTGCATTGTGATCATGTTTTTGATTGTGTATTAATGTTTAAATGTTCTATGTTTGTAAGAGTTATTTTTAGTGCTTCTTATCAGAGCCCCCAAAGTGATGGGGTTGTGTGTTGTAGAGAATTTGACTTATGATGAGCTTGCAACTATATCTACCATGGGTTTGCAATGGGTTATTCAGATGCCCCATATATTGGTAAACCATGGGTTGCTAATTGTGCTAGCTAAGTAGTGGCATAACAAGCTTAATGCCTTCCATCTACTAACCAAAGAGGCCTCAATTACATTGGAGGATGTATATTGGATTCTTCAAGTACCATGCTATAGTGATCTAGTGAGTTGTACTCTTGATTGCTCTTGTTATGTTTTGCAAGTTCTAATATTGATGTGAGGTATACTGATGCCAAGTTTAGTTGAATGTCATAGGTATACTATGATCAGACCTTAACAAAGGGGTGAGTAGTCATGCAATAGATATTCCAAGATGTTACCATCCTGGACTGCCATCTGAGTTGGGAGCAACTCATCGACAAGTATGGAGTAGATTACCCTCTTCCTAGCTTGATATGTTCTTTGGTAGCTCAAGCCTTGGTGACAGACAAGGTCCAAAAGGGCTTCCCACTAGGATGGGGTCGATTGGTGGAAAATCTGATTACACAACCATGCAAGATGGCATGGGGGCTAGTGATACTGGCAGAAACCATGAGCTCCATGAGATAGTATACCATAGTGGCCATTCTTGGGCATGCAAGGTAATGCTGGCATAGATGTGGGCCTAGGAGCATATTCAGTGATCCGACCCTAGGTGCAGCCACAAGAGTGGAGCCAGCCATATATTTTTGGTTATAGAGGATTTGTCCCACATACTCATAGTGGGGATGTGACATATTACTGGCTCTTTTTTGATGAGCTGATAGTGTTCACATGGTGAACCTACTGAGATTACCAGAGGTGGTCAGATGCCTAGGAGTTAGACTATATGTGGTATAGCAGGCCACTGGTAGGTAGGCATTTAGAGATCATTGAGAGGTTTGTAATTAGCTAGATATGGTGATAGTTTGTAGAGTGGCAGGTGATATCCATGGAGACTACCACCTATGCTCACTTTCATTTTGATGAGGCATAAGGATGATTACCTATGTTGGATTATCATATAGTGGTGTGAAAGATAGTAGCTTTGGTGCGGACTCCCTAGGATTATCACCCAGATGTGGCAGATGTATGAGTAGATCTAGCATATTTATATGAGATGCAAAGATATCCATTTCCATATTTTATATAGCTAGATGTGTTGCCTATAGTAGGTAGACACGAAGGTGGTGGAGGGAGACAGATGGAGGTTGGAGAGGGTTCTCACTCTAGGAGGAGGAGGAGGAGGAAGAGGAAGAGGTACCACTGAGGTGGTGGTGACCAAGGTGGGTGGAGGTGCAAGAAAAGTAGCCAGCCGTTGGGGATGGTGATTAGGATGTGAGGATCTATACTTTAGAGGTGGAGCCATAAGCGACTTGGGTCACTATTGCAGTACAAGATCAGTAGCTCATGGATGAGCAGACTCAAGGAGATGAGCTCCATAGAGAATGAGATGTAGCGAGGTGAGATTCATCTCATCATGGTACATGAGCTACATATTATTATGCTGCCTATAGGGGTGTGGTGCCACTAGGCCATGGGCTTCCTGATTACTCAGAGTAGGCAAGTAGGTTAGAGGGTGTGGTATAGCCACTAGATAGGAGATAGGGTCCACCATTAGGGATAACACTAGTTGAAGAGGGTGCTAGCTAGTCATAGGTTGATTATGACAATTTTGACATTTTTTATTATACATCATGTATTCTTGAGACAAATGTCCAAATTTTGGATCTCACACTTGTATATGTATTGTGAGACATTGATATATATATATATATATATATATATATATATAATATGAGATATTGGATTTGATCAATAGATTTGTGTACTTGTCTCATTTTGATGGATGTTTTAGCATTTTAAGTTTTAATGTGATGTTTCATTTGTTATTTCTTTCTCATGTATGTATTGCTTTGATGTTTATGTGTATATGCTCATGTATCTCTCTCATGTATGATGTTTTAGCTCTCATGTGTATGATATAGACTTATGCAACTAAAAATATGTGACACTTGGATAGATTGAATGTGATGTTTAGATTAACCCTTATGATGATAGAATAGCAAAAAATAGAGATAAAACGAAAGATCAAGAAGATGAAAAGACATGATAAATAAGAAAGCAAAGAAATATGTGAAAGCAGTTAGCTGATATGTCCACAAAAAGGATGAAGAGAGAGCTCGCCCCATATGTATGAATGTAAAACTAAACTACAGAATGAACCTATAATGCAAGCTAATCTGCATAGTGGTTTACCAGCAAGGAAAACATAACATTTAGACTCTTATTTCATCATTGAGCATTTATTAGGGACATCATGATCATACAACCATCATTAGTATAACTATGAGGATATGAATATGATAGATATCAAATGGGTATGTAGAAATCTAATCTAATAATTGGAGACATGTAAGATAAGATGACTACGTGATTAGATTCCCTAAGTTTAGTATAGCAAGATTACACCTATATCAAGGCACAAGGGCTAGGATAACCCCCAAGTGCGATCTTGCAAAATAGTCAAGGATGATACATTTATAAGCCAAAGTGTCAAATAGGACAACCATGAATGTTTTAAACAATATAGACAAATAAAGTATACCCACAAGTAGAAATCAAGAAAACATGACCTATGCCCCAAGTCTTCTAGTCAATGACATCCTCAAAATACTATTAGCAAGGGAACATATAGCAAAGAAAATCAGACGAGACATCACACAAAGAAAATAAAGATCAACATAGTTTAGACATTTAAGTGTTTAAGTGCATGTGTGTGAGTCACTTGGCCATTTCTTCAATGCTTGATTTTGATAGTAAGAAATATCGTGACATTGGGGACCATAGGTAAGCTATCTAAAAAGTGTTGAGAAACACTTGATGTCAAGTTTGTGGAGTAGTGTTGAGAAACATTGTTTTGTGAGTTGCCAAAGAAAACCTAATGCATAAGGAAACCTCAAATAGGCTAGGTAGATGTGCCCCTAAGATGAGGACAAGAGATAATTCCAAGCTAGGAACTATGTTGTAGAGTGATTGATTAAGACTGATAGACATAGGTGCAAGGGTCTCAAGTGGCGCTTGTTTCCAAGTTTTAACCACTTGGCCTATTTTTTCAGGACATTTTTCAAATTTTTTTTATTTTTGATTTTTTAAATTTTTTTAGTGATACATCAAAGACCCTATTGTTAGGTTTTCACTAAGATGATCATTTTTTCAAGACATTTTATGCTTTTAAAGATTTTTCAAAATCATAGATATGTACAAGATGGTTGAGCAGGGAGCCTCTAAGCATAGAATTTCATCAAATATAGGACATTGATAGGTTTTGCAAGTTCTTTTCCTTCAGGAGTAGATAGTTGATAAGCACTAGACCCAAATATTGTTGTGATAATGTATGGGCCTAACCAATTAGGTTCAAACTTTCCCTTCTGCTCTCTATGCTATTGATTTTTTGGATTCTCTCTAAGCACGAGTTCACCGACTTGAAACTCACATGGGTGAACTTTCTTGTTATACTGAGTAGACATACACTTCTAATATGATCTCATGTGATCAAAAGTAGCCTTATGAAATTCATCAAGAGTCTCTAATTATTGTATTTGCATAGCTCTATGGTCTTCATCAGTTATCAACCCATGTAAAGAGACTCACAAGGAGGGGATCTCTACTTCTAATAGGAGGATGGCCTCAAAGCCATAGACTAGAGAAAAGGGGGTGGCCCCTGTTGGAGTATGAATGATAGTTCTATAGGCCCAAAATGCCAGATTCATCTATAGGTTCCAATCTTTCCCAAACTTGTGAACCATGTGATGTAGGATTTTCAGAAATGCTTTCTTGGAGACCTCAGCTTGGTTATTCCCTTAAGGGTATTAAATAAAAGACCAATGTTGTTTGATTCAAAAATTCTTGCACAACTGTTTGAGGTCCTTATTCTTGAATTTTCCTCCATTATCAATGACAATGGAGGAAGGAATACCATACCAACAAATGATGTGGTTTAGTATAAATAGGGCATGATGTTTTCCTATAGCAGTCGATAGTGGCACAACCTCAACCCATTTGGTGAAAGACTCGGTTGTTGTAATGATGAACTTGTGACCACTAGATGAACTTGGGTGAATTTTTCCTACCATGTCAAAGGCCCATTTTTGAAATAGCCAATATATCATAGAAGGAATCAACTCACATCTAGAAGCATGAATTAAGTTACCAGGAAGTTGACATTTCTGACAGGATTTGGCATAACAAATAGCATCAACTTGCATAGTTGTCTAGTAATAACCCACCCTAAGTAGCTTTCAAGCAAGTACAAGGCCATTATAATGTACCCCAAAAATGTCATCATGGACTTCGACAAGTGCCTTTTTGGACTCCTCTAGTTCTAAACACCTAAGCAATGTTCCATCTAGACCCTTCCTATACAAGTCACCAATGACCAATGTGTAATGTGAGGCATTGTAGAGGAATTGGCATTTTTGGTTGTGCATGAGGTTCTTGGGAAAAATTTGATCACATAGGTAAAAGAAGATGGCCACATAGCGAGAGGAATCGTGACCTATAATAGTGTAGATCACTTGGTTATCTGAGGAATTGTAGGTAGGATGGCGCAGTTCTTCCACTAGGAACTCAGATCATGATTCATGTTCTTGTAGTTAGAGGATAGATGCTAGAGTAGCCATTACATCAACATCCTTTTTTTCAGCTCTATGAATTTGTTGAAATGTCACAAAATTGAAGTAGTTCCTTAGAGCATCTATCAACCTTTTGTAAGGTATCAACTTATCATCTTTCATTTGATAGTCATTGTTCACTTGATTGATAACTAGTTGAGAATCTCCATAGATATGCGATTTAGTTATTCTCCATTTGAGAGTCATTTTGATCCCATTTGTTAGTGCCTCATATTCTACAATGTTGTTTGTATAGGGGAATAAGAGTTTACAAGATTTGGGGATTGTATATCCATGAGGGGAAACAAACAAGATACATCATCCAGCTCCATTCTGTGTATGAGAACCATCAAAGAACATTTTCCAAGTTCTCTCAGTGATGTACATAATTGAGGCATTTGAAAATTCAACTTGTATGGGTATCATATCCTCTAGTGGAAAATTATCCAATTGGTCAAATATAGCTTGTCCTTTGATGACTTTATATTCAACATATTGAATGTCAAATTCTGAAAGAATCATCATCCATTTAGTTAGATAACCAGTAAGTGCAGCTTTGCTTAACAAATATTTCAAAAGATGAATTTTAGCAATTAGTGAACTGTATGTGCCAACATATAATATCAGAGTTTTTGAGAAGTAAAGACCACTGCAAGACATGCTTTCTCGATACTAGTGTAGTTCATTTCATAAGAAACCAAAGTTTGACTGATATAATATATAGCCCATTCTTTACTAGTCTCATCACTTTGGGAAAAATAGCAATCCTAGAGAAGAAGTTGTAGCTGAGATATACAAGATCAAAGGTTTTCTTGGAATAGGTGGCATCAAAACTGGAGGTTTTGCCAAGTACCCATTGATTTGGTCTAGACTTTGTTGACACTCATCACTCCATATATGAATAGAGCCTTTATGAAAATTCTTGTTAAAATGTTTGATCTTTATCAACCAATTGAGAAATAAATCTTCTTATGGATTGTAGACATCCTTGTAGACTTCTAAGTTGGTTGATATTTCTTGGAGGAGGCATCTCCATGATAGCCTAAACCTTTTCAGGATCAACCTCAATACCTTTTTCTGAGACAATGTAGCCTAACAATTTTCTAGAAGTGACACCAAAGGCATACTTTTTTGGATTTAACCTAAGTTGAAATTGTTCCATACAGTCCAATATTTTTCTAAGGTCTTCAAGATGTGTATCTCATTTTCTAGATTTTGCCAGTGTGTCATCAACATAGTCTTCCATATTTGTATGCATCATATCATGGAATATGGTGGTCATTTCTCTTTGATAGGTAGCACCAACATTCTTGAGCCCAAAAGCCATGACATTCTGGCAGAAAGTACCCCAAGCACATGTAAAGGTTGTCTTATCTTGATTAGTTGGAGCTATCTTAATTTGATTATATCTAGAAAACCCATCCATAAGGGAGTACATTTCATAACCCATAGTCATGCCCACTATCATATTGATGTTTGGTAGTAGAAAGTCATCCTTGGGGCATGCTTTGTTAAGGTCTTTAAAATTAGTACAAAATCGTAATGTTTTATCATGTTTGGATATATGTATGATGTTGGAAATCCATTCTGCATAGTCAATAGCTTTGATAAAATTGCTTTCACCAATAAGGCTACATGCAGATGCATCTTTCTTAGTTTTTTTTAACAAGCTTGATATAAGGAGAAATGGACAAATGATGCATGATAAGATCTGTGTCGAGCCCAGGCATATCTGAGTATATCCATGCAAAATTAATCTTTTTGTCTTGAAAGAATTGGGTAAATTTTTCCTTTTCTTCAGCTGACAATGATTGAGCTGCATAAATAATTTTAGGAGATTCCTCTGTCCCCAAGTTGATAGCCTGTGTGGGTTCAATGAGAACTGACAATCTGTCCTAAAAATATCTTGGGACACTACCAAGTACCTCATCTACAAGTGCCTCAAAGAGGTTTTCACCCTTAGATACATCTTTGTTTTTACTATTTTTAGGCTCAAATATCACCACAATGTGGTTTTCACCATCTCACCATTTATTTTTTCTTTTTATTTTATGACTAAGGTACTTGATATCTGATTTTGTGATATCAATCACATGTTCACTAGTGGAAGAAGTGATGGTTTTAATGGTGTTTAGGTAACAAGAAATCTCATAGTCATTTCAAAAAGATTATATTCTGGTCTTTGATGTTGAATGGACCAATCTATGAGATCGGGATGGATCAATGAGAGTGAGGTAGAAGCTTCAAGGTTGTTGATGTGAAAAGAGTCATCTCTAGTGACATGCGAAGTTGAGCCTATAGTGAATGTCACAAAGGAGTCTAGATCAGGAATAGACCTAGAGGGACTAACATGGTCCACTAAAGCATTTTGCTAGCCAAACTCATCTAACCTTATACTAAACTCATCTACCACATTTGGTTGGGTTGCATAGGTGTGAATGACATCTACCCCAAGTTCACAAGAGGCATCTGATAAATTTTCTCATTCATACCCTTGAGAGTCTGTACTCTAATCTCTAGCAATTAAATGAAAAATATTTTGTATAATTCATCCTCTATTCAAGTCTTCATGGTCAAATTCATCTTGTTCTAATTGTTTGCAAGTGGAAGCCTCAGCATCATCATTGGTGGTGAATGTTTCTTCTCTCCAAAGGAGAGAAGTCATGGGCATAAAGTCCTCATCTTGTGAAGTGGTGGCAATGAATGGAGGATCATCATCCTCTAATTTACTAGATATGGGCGCACTTTGAGCAAATGTTGGTATATCATCCTCTAACCCAAATCCTAGGCCAATAGTATCTCGAGCATCATGACCTTGAGTATGACTTAAAGGTTTGACTAGAGCTTTTTTATTACTAGTTAAGGACCCATGGCCCTGATAGCCAATGTTTGCAAGCATCTTATATCCTTTTCCATATCATTTAGGAGAAATGGGAGTGGTGATTGTGTCATCCTCCTCATCTTCCTCTCCCGTATATATCTAATCTTTAATTGCTTGCTCTTCTTTCTTTGCATCTAGTGGAACTGAGGACTACCCAAAAGTGCTAAAAAGGGTCATGGCGGAAGCAAAGGGCTTCTTTTTAGTAGATGGTTTCCCATAAGACCATGGGGAAATAGGTACAACAATAATGGAGTCTAGAGTGTATTTTCCCATACCAAGGCTCATTATTTTCAATTTATGTTCACACTTTGTAAAGGATGGTGTCAATTCATGAGAGGACTGATTATGTGGAACTAATTGTTTCAGCAGTAGATAATGTGTTGATAGACATGGAATTGTCTTTGGGGAAAACTATCTTAGTGCCATTAAAAGGGAACTTGATGTATTGCTGGTACGTAGAGGGTACTTCTTTCATGTCATAAATCCATGGTCATCCCAACAAAAAATTGTATACAAGTGGTATGTCTAAGACTTGGAAAATGATATCCTTCTCAACTAGACCAACTCTGATTGGAAGTACAATTAGACCTTTGGAAGGTCATTCAACCTTAATATAGGCTTTTATATATATCTTGTACCTAAGGTCAATGGAAAATTCAGACATGCCCAACTATTGAATCACATTGAATGAAATTATGTTTAACCCTACACCATTGTCAATCAAGACTCGACAAATGGAAGTGCGAAAGATTTGGACTTTGACATGGAGGGCAAGGTTGTGGGGATGACTGAGAGCTTGGTCATCTTCTTCAAAAAAGGTGAGATAATGGGGTGAAGAGATATGGTTCACCATAGCTTGGAATTGTTCCGCATCAATATATATGGGAACTTTGGTAGAACATAGAGCTTTCTCAAGGATATCCTTGTGCAAAAGGGACAATTCTAACATCTAGAAAATGGAAGTTTGAGCCAGGGTACATTGTAGTTGATTGACAAGGTCATAGTTGGAGATCCTAGAAGTAGTTGATTGTTTAGAAGATGAAGCATTCTTAGGATCATGGGAAACTTTTAGGACAACCTTAGATTGCCCCCTAGTGACGACATTAAGTGGTTCACTTTGTGATGAGAAAGAGTCGGTCACTCAAAGCACCACTTTAGGTCTAGAGTTGTTATGGTGTTGAGGAATATTGCATATTCTTAAGATAACTTTGGGTCGTTCATCTTTATGTTGGTTGTCATCATTAGAACTTGCCATGCATAAGTACTCAACGGGCTCAAGCATGCCTATAACATTGTTTGTGCTAGTATAAGCATAGAAAATCTTGGCATCATGATTATTTTTAGTAGCTATGGAGGTTTCACCTTTCTCATATTCTGGCAAGGGTTACTTAAAAGCTTTATGATCAACATTTTTGACTTCCTCAATAAGATCTTGAATTACATCTTTGAGCTTGAAATAGTTTTCAGTGTTGTGACCCTTACTTCAATAATAACTGTGGATATGATCCTCTCTCCACCATGGGGGTTTGATAGGTGGGTCATAGGGTCAAGAATTATCTAGTAAAGTAACTAGCTTATTTGCAATTAAATTTTTTAAGACCACTTTGTAAGGTTCAACCATTGGTGTGTAAACACGTCGTTTCTTGGTAAACTTAGAGCTCTTGTTGAATATTTTTGGTTTCACATTTTCTTGTTGTTTCATAGCATAGATAGTAGTAGAAAGTTTAAACATAGGTTCCTTGGTCTTAGGAGTATTCACTACTCCATCATTGAAAATATACTTGTTTTTATTCCAAGGTTTACCTTTGTCTTTACCATTTCTGTTGTTGTTTTTGTCTTTGTTTATAATAATGTCACCCTTTTTTATAACAACATCTTCAATGTGATACACACTCTCAACCATGGCATTGAAGGATGTGAATAATTGTTTCTTAGATCAAAGTATAGCTCTGTTACAAGCATATTGACAAAAATGTCAATTTTTTCAGCCTCAGAAACTTGTCGAGGATATCGAGTGTATAAGGATCTCCATCGTTGAAGATAAGTTGCAAATGGTTCTCCCAATATTTGTTTGATGTTGCATAAGTCTAGCACAGTTACATGATGTTGAATGTTATAAGAGTATTGTTGGATAAAGAATTGTGCTAGTTCATCAGATGTTTTTAAGAAAACTCAATTTTGTGAACCATTCCATAGCTTGCCCTCTTAGACTCCTAGGAAATAGATGCATAAGAAAGGTGTCTTCATGCATAAAATCCATGCAAAGAGCATAAAAGTGCCCCACATGATCATGAGGATCACCATTTCCATTGTATTTATCATACTTAGGAACCTCTACATCCTTAGGAAATGGTAGCATGTATAGATTCCTATCAAATCAAAGAGTGCATATTGATTCAACAAATGATGTTTTGGGTGGTTCTTTTGATGTTTGCAATTGTGTAAATTGTTTCCTCAATTCTTGTATTTCTTCCCTTAAGATTTCAGCTTCAGTGGGTTCTCATTTTTGAATTATGCATTCTACATCAAGATCTTGAGGGATTTTCCATCCCTTGGCTGCCATGTATCATAAGTATTGGTCTCCATTTTCCTCTAAAGCTCTAAGCATCAATTTTTGAGCAAAACCATCTTGTTGGAATTTGATAACATCCTCGCTAGTTACTTCTTCATCACTTTCATGATGGGAAAGGCATGTGCTCGTAGTGACTCTAGGAGTTCTTGGAGGTGTGTTGTTGCCATCATTGCCATCAAAAGGATTTCGAGAGCAAGTCCCCTTGTTCCCTTCATGGTGGGTAAGGTTATCATTTTTAGATTGTTGATGTTCTTTCTCCCTAGTGTACATGGCTTCTAGGATCCTTTGATTTTCGTGTGCTTGTTCTTCTAATTGGAATTAGACTTCATAGGGGTGCACCATGATGACCAAACTATTCTCACCCTTAAGTGTCTCATAGGGTGTACTGAACAAATTTTCAAAATTGTAAAGCAGATTATGTCTAGCATTGGCTGTTTGTGTTTGAGTAGGTTCAAGGTCCTCCACACAAGGTTGTCCACAAGGACATCTATGTGGCATTTCCAATTGCTTGAGGACAAAAGGGGTATGACTATCACTCCCAACTTGAAATCTAGTTGTAACAGGCATGCAAAGATTCATCTTTGCTTAATAGGACAAGAAAATTATGTTAAATTTGAAGCTCTTACAATCAAGATTAGTCACTTGTAAAAGTACAACAGATGGCTTGTCAAAAAGTGCTCAAGAATTTATAGCACTGGTGACTCAAGCCAAGTGAGTGAGCAAGAAGCTCAATAGCAAGTAGCTAATATAGAATAGTAACTATATTTTGACAAGTGATTCATCAATGATGTTTCAAGACTTACATCTAACAGACTAAACCCATCTTTTCAACTTCAGATAACACCTAATAAATGGATGTGCAACTAGAACTAGGAAGGACTAGAATGACAAGACCCTAAATTAGAAAAATCAGAACACAAGCCCTATTTTGATAGTAAATAATCCTAGGCAATATTTTCTTAGAGGTCAGGTGATAGTGAGATAGCATAAGATGTCGTATGACACATTTTAGGACACCCATGTGATACTTCTCTTCTGAGCGACAATTCACACAGGACGAGATGATAAAACTTAGTATACTAGGATGATAGACATTATAGCAGAAGGATGACATAATTTTGCAAAAGAACTATTGTATGATATTTCTTCAGAGAATAGGTGATAAAGTGCCAGTATTTTGTGCAAAAAGGACCAGTTTTGACTCGAAAAGTTTGTGTTTTAGTTTGATAATCAGATGACTTTTGGATCACACAGTGTGAGATTTCAGTTCGTGTCATTTATCAACAAGGTTTGCAAATAGCAGTGGTTTTAACATGTCTTAAACAGTTGAGCAAGGGTAAAAAGAACCTTGCCAACATGCACTTGTGATATCAGAACATTCTTTCTACCAATATTACCAAGATGTTTGATTTGTAAGAACATTAACACTAGTCAACACATTCAAAAATAGTAGCAAAGCAATCTACCTAAGAGTCATGGTTCATTCTTCAACAACTTGGCCCACGCTTGATGCTCCTTTGCCTCACACCAAGTGGTTTCCCACAAGAGATATTGGCTTTTTCATGAAAGCACCATAAGCACAACCAAGGGAACACATATGGTGAGTGTAAATCTTGGGGTGATCTGGGTAGTCCACTAGGATTGATCCTTGCACCAAGAAGTTGAGCAGCAAAATAGTGTAGATACTAACCTAAGGTGTTTAGAAAGGACTTCCATTTGTAATGTTCCTCTTGCACACAATTAAGGGACACCCCACCTTGTGATGGGTAACAAACCTCATAGCCACAAGAGCACCTTAAGTGTCCTTGCCTAGTGATCTCCCTATGGTCAAAATTCAATAAGCGATCACACTAAGCGAAGACAAACACTACGTCTACCAAGGTTTTGTGTCATTGATAGCCTTGAGTTTATAGTGGGTTGGAAGAGCCATGTAATTTTCTTGTCCCCACTTGGGTCATTCCTCTCAGATTGTCCGAGAGTAGGCCCTCTAAAGGATCCTAACTACCACAAAATGGATCCACTCTCAAGGGTCAAGATTTCTGATTCACCTCAAGGGTGAAGAGCATACTCTCCTACCTTGATTGTTTCCCCCAAACACACCAAGAAGATTCAATTAATCCTCTTGTTCTCAAAATCCAAAGGTGAGTCAAGATTTTTGATTCACTGCAAGAGTGAAGAGCATACTCTCCTATCACCAAGGAATCCCAATTGCAAGTTTATTGTGCCTAAAAAAAATGAACAACTAGTAGATGCCACACATGAAATAAAAAAAGTAAGCAAGTTAGGTTTTTATGTATCGGGCAACCCTACAAACAATCATTAGTAGACCTTGTGCATTTGAACCTTTGACATGTGCTCTTTTAGACAATTTAGGAAATGTTAATGCTTCAAAACAACACCTTGCAACCACAACTATTAGCCTCACAAGTTTGCTTTAAAAAAAGAAATATGTAATTTGTAAACAAGAACCTCCATAAAATAGACGAGAACCTATAAGAACCAGTAAATAGCAGACAACCACTGAAAAACTAACAAAATCACCTTAAATGGCAAAGAAATTCAAGTTTGGCAATAGTTTCTACTGGTAGATTGTCGTACAATACTTCTCAATATGGGTGTCCAACAAAATCTCCCTCTCCGATATTTATTCCTAAGCCAGACAATAGAAGTTTCTATACCAAGGTGACAAAGTGCTATATAATTGTGCGATACTATTTCCACAAAAGAATTGCTTGAAAGTTATGAAAACTGTGATATGAAATTGAAAAAATGTTGCCCAAAAACTGCAACTAAAAAAAGAAAAAAAAGTGTCTGTAGTAAGAAAAAATGCAAATGAAAATAGTAGAGTAGGGGACAAAACCTGATGCTTTGCCCCACGGTGGGTGCCAAAAATGTACACTCAAAAGTGTCCCTCTCCAAACCCTTCTATCCAAGGGATTCCATTGAATTTGGAATGCTTAGATGTCAGCTTGGAGCTCCCTATCCATGGAGTGCAAGAGAGTGTGTTTCAAGTAAAATAGCTCTTAGCTAAGTCTTTGGAATACACTTCTTACTAGAAAACCATGCAACTGGAGGTTCCAAAGACAAGATGCAAGAGTGCAAAATGTCCATGAGAAGTTCTTCAATGCTGCAATGCAAGATGAAGCTAAGTTAAAATGAGAATGCAAGATGCAACTATTCTAAACAATATGCAAGTGTTACAAATCCAACTAATTACTATGTGAACTAAGCTATTGTAAAAAATTACATTAACATGAAACTATGCTAGGATGCTATATGCTTAAAAAATGCCATGGATGAGAGAATGTAAACAAGAAGTAGAAGTTCTCCACAAAGAGCTCTCAAGAATTTGAATAGTAAACTTGCAGCATAACAATACTCAAGAGTGTGGATCCTTTGAGGGGGAAAGCTCTCTCCCTTTTAAAGTCATATGGATGGTAGATATTAAGATGAAGATGGTGGATGATCAATGGTGGAATTCAAAAAGAGGATTGATCCATGTGCACAATCAAGTCAATCAATAGAATATAAGTTGACTTGTCATATAAGACAAAAGCCACAAAGCTTTTTCTTTTAATTTAAAAATTAGAAAAGGACTTTATGTGTGCACTTTAAGTGGGTTAGAAGAATGGGGTCTTTTATTTAATTAAAAGGGAACATGTTCTTTTGATCAAATAATGAACTTAGGATAGCATAGTTAGACTATAGGTTATAATCAAATTTATTGATTGTTAGCAATTTGGTCTAGGTAAGCGATTAATTAATTTAGCCAAAATGTTGAGAAGGAGGCTAATAGTCTAGATGACCATTTTCAGGTGATTACACCAAGAAGAAACCTATTGTTTCTCAATCTACAATAGAGGCTAAATATATAGTAGTGAATGCAGCAACATGTCAAGCTATTTGGTTAAGAATGATCTTGACAGATTTTAATGAAAGGCAAGAGGATGGAACCACAATAGTTTGTGACAACATCTCCTTAATTGCAGTGTCTAAGAATCCAGTCTTCCATGGGAGAAGTAAGCATATAGAGATCAGATATCACTTCATCAGAGAGTTGGTGGAGAATGGGGAAATCAAAATAGAATTCTATAAATCTAAGTAGTAGCTAGCAGACATCTTTACTAAGCCCTTAGACATTGGAACTTTTTGGTGTACCTAAGAGAGAGTCTTGGTGTAGTTGATTTGGATCAAGAGTGATCCTTGTTTTTTTTGGCTTTGGATAAAGGGGGAGTATTGAAATATCTCATGTGTAAGCAGTTGCCCCTTGAGACAAACATACACCTACCACCCTCACGACCTATAGTAACAATAGTAAAAAATATTGGATGTAGGTAGGTGAGTTTGAATTTGAAAATGACAGGGAAAACATTTTTGCTAGAAGACAAAAGGAATGAATCTAATTCATTTGATCAGTTGAAGAGAGTAGAGAAAAGTATCGAGCAAAAAAGAAGTAGATCAATATATTAGAGTAGAGGAAGAAAGTGTAGAAAATTCAAAAGATAGAAGGAAGTTTCAACACATGTTGAATCCTTTTGTTATTCTATAAGTTCATATTATTTTGTCTTATGAAGTAGTGATTGCTCCAGGCATTGTTGTATGCAGTCATTAGTATTACAAGTTTAAAGTTTTTAGGGTTTTCTTGTTGAAACTGAATGCTCCCATATTTTGTAATAGTTTTAATTTAGTTGAATAGAAAATGAGCAAAGTAAGCAAGCAAGCATACTTGGCTCATTATTGTCTCCCTTCTATTTGACATTACATGGTTATTCATACTTGTAAGTTTTTTGAAGTTATCCCCTCTATATTTTAATGGTCAAAATGTCTAGACTGTAGGTCTATTAAACAACTCACTCGACTTACTCTTTAATTGAGTTATCTATTTTGTAGTTCACTCAGAATCCTTGTTGACTGAGTTCACTCAACAAACATTGAGTCAAGGTCCACCTTCTCTTCAATGACCGAGCTCACTCGACACCCTCTTGTGCTGAGTTTCCCTTAGTGTTGAGCTACTCATCTCCTTCATGTGCCAAGCTCACTCGACACCTACTACCTATCACTTGACATCCATTGCGTGTTGAGAAAAATGTCACTCGACACCTTCTTGTGCCAAGCAAAATTTTTGAGTTTGTGATTTATATTTTTTCACAATATCCCTATTGAAAAAATACCTTAGCAATGGCATCTTGTACTCGTGGAGTACAAGACCAGACTACCTCTAGTTTAGCCAGATATTGTGATTCTAGCAAGAAGCTTAAGATTAAAAATGAACGCGTGTGTGTGGTGTCATTCTCTCTAAAGTTGTGCAGGAAGCTGGATTAAAGCTTGCATTAAGCATCACTATCCCAAAGTGTTGCAACTATTTATTAATGTTTTGTCTATATGTTTGTATCTTCTCTAGTAGCAAGTAATGATAGGGTGCTCTTGTTACCTTGTGTAGCTTATGCTTTACCTTGAATACAAATATTTTGTACATAATAAATGGAGTAGAGCAAATGATCATAGTTTGATCATAGACCTCTTATTAATAGCTACTTGACATATTGCAACTAATTCACTTGGTATTGAAGGGCTTACCCTTTCTCAAGTGAAAAACCATCTACAGGTATTGCTAAATTACTATAATAGTCATGAGTTCTTCTTGAAGTTGTTTTCTCTGAACTTAGCAAATTTTTTCAATTGTAATTGATTTTGTAGGCATCAAGCTCATCAAGATGCAACAAGGTACATTTCACAGCCTAACTTGTCTTGAAGATAGTAAGTTTACATTTCTCAATATTTGCAAATATAGTTTCTTTCAAATAAATATTCTATTCTTCTTGTGTATTAATGTTATTCTATGTTCAATCTTCTAGCAATATTCATGTGTTGAACATAAGCTTCATTTCCATAAAATATGTTTGTATGAGATTTTAGATCCTCTTCAAGCCTATTTGAAAGAATTATAAATGTAATAATATAACTGGAGTCTGTTGTTAGATATTTAGCTGATATGTGGTTATATCATATATTGAGTGTTTTTCAGATGAGAAATTTAAGATATCATTTTCCAAAAATAACTTGGAAAGCCTAGAAAAGAAAATAGATTTGATGTTGTTGGCCACTCAACAAGAACCATTTCTAATGCCACCTTCAAATGAAACATGTTCTCAATCACAAGATTCTCAATACAACAGAGACACAACAACATTCTATGAGTTTGTAAGAAATAAAGTAACCTTTTCTATATACATATTTCTCCATCTATCTTCTCATTTCACTTTGTAAAAAATCCTTAGTTTCTAGTTGTTATTAGCAAATGTAGGGACATAAATTACATTGTTGTCTCTTTTAGAACTAAATAAATCAAACCTTTTTTTTAATACATTTAAAAAAAATTCAAAGGTCTTTGATCCAGTGGTGAAAGTTGAATTTCCTTTAATACCCCTCAATCAAAAAAATACATTAAACATATTTCTAAATCTCCTTAATCATAGTTATGCTCATAACAATTATGAGCTATGAATTTTAAGATCATCAAATTTTTTTGTGCCTATAACATGCACAGAACTGAAATGGTAAATGCATAATAACTAATTAGATAGACAAATATTTAAATTCCCATCATGATCTACCACGATTAACATGAAAACCACTGTCCTTATTTAAACCATAGAAGGGACCTCTATTTATCAGCCATTGGAAAAGCAGAGAAAGTTTCTCTAATTTCAATTTTGGGCAGTGCACTCATGGCATCTAAAGAAAACATCTCAAATTAACCAAGCATCTTCGTAAATCAAAGTTTCAGCCAGTTGTGGAAGATATTTCCAGCGGCTTGTTGCCCCAATGAACATTGAACCTCTTCCAAGATACATAAATTGAAATTCTGACAATGATGTTAAATTTCCTAATCATATTCATGACTTGCGGCCCATTCCCATTAATCCTATTATGTCACAAGCCATTTTTTTTACTACCAAGATTTTTTATCGATTTGGTGCGAAACATATTTTTAATTAAATCTATTTTTCTCTTTTTTTTATATAAAAAATGATGAGTATATAAAGTAATTAAGTCTTCCTAAATTAATATTTTGAAATTAGAATTTCATATGAACCACTATCTTATTTCTATTTCAAGATTTATCTTGCTATTTTTTAACAGTGATCTTCTATTTGAATTTTGATATTTTCTTGTTAATTTAGTAACTATTTAATGATGTACTCATATGTTTCTAGATTCAATTGTGTTAAGATTTTTACCATCAATGTTTCGAATCACACTACGTGATTCATCATTAGAATGAAGAGCAAGAAACATAGTGTGATTCGAAATGGCTCTTCATCTTGATGATGGATCACGTAGTGTGATTCGAAACGTTGATGGTAAAAATCTTAACACAATTGAATCCAAAAACATATCAGTACAATATAATGGATTGTGGAAATTTGTTCTCTTTAACTATTTAATGAGTCTGTTGTAATTAGAAATTGTACATTTTACATTACCTCACTTTCACTATATATTTTCAAGATTTTATCAGGAAGGGGGACATTTATTTATTTTTTGTTTTGTTTTGCTTTGGGAAGAGTTTTTGTTGTGATCCAAGACTAGTAAAATTGACTTGCAAAGCAACTCCTTCAGAATTAAAATAAATTTGTTTTGTGTGCTCCCTAAATGAGAAATTATTTTGGTGTAGTTGGCTAAATATGTTGCATGTATTTGGGTTTCTCTGTAAGTCTCTCATCACTATCTAGTAATCAGATTTAATTTGTACTTTGTTGTATATAAAAATCTATAAATTTCTTGTATGTGTTAGTCATTATTTATTTATAGTATGTGGCATTTTGACTCATATCTTACCCATGTAAAATCAGATTTGAGATATAGTAAAAGGATATGGAATTGGTTTCTATGGAACACAAGATTATTAATTATCTTTAAGGGATCTCTATTCTACTCCTTATGATTCTATAATGTCACCATACTCTCAAAAATTTGGATGGTTGATAAGATTGTTTGTAATTATGTAGATTTAGCTTTTATGAGATGTTTAAAGTGATAATTGTAGGAGGTGAATAAAATCTACATAATTTTGTATATGTTAATATTGAGAAGGAATCTCTCTTTTAGAATCTTGGGGTCGATAGAGTTATATGAATGTGATCTATATAAAATCTACATAATTTTGTGTATGTTAATGTTGAGAAGGAATCTCTCTTTAAGAAGCTTGGGGTTGGTTGAGTTATATGAATGCAATCTATATTGTGATTTAATTTATAGATTTCACCTATTTCATTTGTAAGTGATTTTGTTAAGTATTATTTGGTGAAGATTTAATTTATTAAATAACATTATCTTATGTCTATTTGTTTGTTGTTTTTGAAAGTATCTATTTAGGCATGATGTATTATTCATTCATTTCTTCTAGATCATTTGGATTTAGTTTCTCATTTATTTTATATATATATATATATATATATATATATATATATATATATATAAGGATATAATTGTATTGTTTTGTTATTGATTTGATGAATAGACTTATAGTTTTAGTTTAAAAGGGAGTAAAAGACATAATAGTTAGAGTTTAGAATTAAATGATAACTTCATTTATTAAGGATTAATTCAAGATAGAATTTGGATGAGAATTCTATTTTATAAATTTCATTGTTGCAAATATACTTAAAGGATTAGGTGTTAAAACTTGGTTGGATTTTAAAAGAATTAATGATAGTTGTCAAACTTAACTAGCTAATTAAGAATTATCCATTTTATTTTATTTTCATGAATCTTGATCAAAGTTAGTTAAATTGGTTATTAATATTCACTTATAATTAGTTCTATGCATAATTAAATAATTATATCAAATCCCTTGAAATTATCAAGAACATGCTATTAGCTAGGTGTATTTGCGTGATCCTTAAGAAAAGTGGGGTGTAGAGTGAGGAATAATAAGTAATGGTAGAATGAAAAATGATGTGAATAATTGATGCATGATGTGAATGATTGATGCATGTCAATGGATTTCAGTTGTTTTTAAAATCTATGTAGAGATAGGGAATGCATAAAGGATATTATGTAACTACACATTTGGATGAATGATGTTATGTTTTAAAAGTGCATGTGATGAGACTATGATATTGTAATGATAACCAAAGGTTGTTCATATTATCTTGTCAAACTATGATTAACTGACATTTATATATTCTTGACACTATTTTGCTACACAATTCCATTATTCCTTTAGTTCTGCTTGGTTAGACTCCCTCATTGTCAGGCTAGGTATCTTTCATGTCAAGTAATATTCTAGGGAAGCTTATTAGCTTTGTGGTAGGGTGGTAAACAACTCCTAAAATATTCTCTACAAATTGTATTCTTTGACAAGTACTTATGGAGTCTTTGTCAACTTGGAAGATAGGTTCAGATCATGTTGGTATTCTAGTAACTAGTTATGGTTTCTTTTACAACTTTTAATTTTATCTCTTATATTCATACTTGTACATGTGTATGCACTTCTTTTAAATTTAATGGTAATTAAAAATTAATGTTGACTAGTCAATGTGCCTATTGACCTTGACTCTTGTTGACTATTTACTCTTTTTATGGAGATTTCTAATGTGGTCCTATTTTGTAGGGGCAATCTTTACATGTGGTATTAGAGCTCTTGGTTCCACACTAGGGCCTTGAGTTCACTATGTTACATCATAACCCTATGACACATAACTATAAGTCAATTAGCTTAGTCTATGTATGCATGTGTTGGTCCTTTTGGTTGATTGATAAACAATATGTATGTATGTATGTATGTATGCATGTGTTGGTCCCATTTGTAGTAAATTATATTCCAATTGGTTATGTTTTTGATTAGATAAACAGGTTTTACAGGGAACCTAAAACCTGAAAGTTAGTACATAAGAAGGCTGATAATAAGCGTGACAGCCTGGCCAAAAAAGTAAAAGTTCAAAGGTTGATAATAAGCATTAAGCCCAGCCAAAGGAAAGAGTATTGAGAAAAGATCAGGAAATCAAACAAAGCCATAGCCAAAAGTTAGAACAAAAAGCCAAAAGACAACAAAAAACAAAAGAACAGGCAAGAGTTATTCCTTGTTCTTTCACTCTAGATCATGCATCACCTGAGTAGCCTCTAAGGCCTGTTGATTCTCCTTTGCTTCCATCTGTTGTGCCCTTTGATTAGCCTAGTCTTGAGTAGGAGTGGAGTTGTCCCTTTCAGGGTCATCCTCCTTTCTGGCCTCATCCCTATCATTTCCATCCTCATCATCGTGCACTTCTTTGTCTTTGATCTAGCCCATGAGAGAGATGATGTTGGTATTAATGGAACTTAATAAAGAAAACATCTAGTTTGCAAGGTTGTGATTGTAGTTTTCCAGATTGTGTATCCTTTGTTTCACCAGAGTGAGCCTATCAGCCACATCCGTCTTCCTATCGGCATCCATTCCTTTCCTTGTTGCCTCAATGTGCTTCACCTGGTCTTTAACCTCCTCAAGCTTGTTGAAAAGCCATTTGATTGATCTAAAATTATCACTCATGCTGTTGTGAGCATTATTTAAAAGGTTCATCCCTGTCTCCCTGGCTTTGTCCGAAATAGCCACAATCATCGAATCAATTAATTCTTCCAACCGCTGCTCTTCTTGATTATCCACGAGGATATGGGGATTCATGGCCTCCCTAAAGATTCCCATTTTGTCTATTTTGACATTGAAGTTGATCCACGCTTTCCTCCTGTTATTGGTCTGCACTTCCCCTTTCGCATACCCATCTTTCTCCTCTTTCTCCTCAAGGTGGAGATGGACAAGAGAAAGAGGCAGCACAGACACCTCCTCATATTGAGAGCGCACATCCTCCAAACTCTCCCTCTTGTGCTTCTTCCTTCCAGTGTCCTCCTTTGTTTCCTCCAGTGTCTCCTTCACAACATCCTTAGACTCTGAATCCTCCTCTTCTTTGCTACTTCCCTCCTCAGCCTTCTCAGCCTGCTTCTGCCCTAGATCCCTAGGGGTTTTTCTGCTTGGGGTAATGGGGGGGGATTTCCAATTGGTTATGTTGTCTTTTCTATTTTCATGAATTTTGGAGTGATGAAGGGTTAGCTTGAAAAAAGTTATATGTTTCTTGTGACCACCTAGCCACCAAATTTTCTATGATCTATCTAGTGTGACTCTTACATTCACTTTTATTTCTATTGATTTTCCTCTCCACTTTTGGACCTTGTGAACCATGTTTTTGAGATTTATTTGATCTTGAGGTGGCTAGGGTGTATTTTTATGTTGCTAGTCTTGTAATGTGATGTGTTGTTCTCTATCATGTTCAATGTGGAATATTGATAGAATGCATAAGGGAGTAGATTGTGAGGAACATTTCATTCTTCTTCTTTCATTAAAATTTTCATTTTACTTTTTGTGTATGAGACTTAGAAAGCTTACCTTCTGGTGAGGGGTGTTGAATGTGGACAAGATAGGGAAGGGTAGAAGTGATGCTTTCTTTCCCACTCTACCTGTCAGTATAAATATGGTGCTAAAATGTTTTGGCCAAAGCTATGTGCATATGTCATAGTGTGTTGTTGAATATGCTTGCCTATGTCCCATCATTCCTGCCACATCCATGATTAGTTCTACTTAGATATATGTGGAATGTAGTTTATTTCATGGCTGCACCAGATACCCCCTACTTTTTGCATTATTTTGGGCATTGCTAGATTGGGAATTCTACATGTTAGGTATGATCCCAAGGAATCACATTTTTTAATATTTAGGCATTGCAAGGTTGGGTATTCTATGTGTTAGGTTGTGTTAGGTAAGATCCCAAGGAAGTGTAAGACTTCATGGTTGGGTAGGAAAGCACCTCAACCATATTTTATGTGATGATTAAATGACATGAAAGCCATATATCATAACTTGTGCTTATAGGTTGGTTAAATATGCTGAGGTGACAAGATCGACTTGAGGGCCTAGGTCACAGAATTGATAAAAATTGGGTTTACTAATCCTTGTAGGTGATTGATGATCATATCTAGATGATTTACTTAATGGTGCAGATCATATGGTAGATGATATTGCACTTGTATGATGTGCTTATTATGCTATGTTCGACATGTAGGTCAACAATTTTTGTGATTCTCATTGAGGTATGATACTCTAGATTATACTTTATGTATTTATTAAATCATGCATTTTGATGGATGGGTGGATGCATGACGTGTAGATTAGAATCCTTGGATAATGTCATGTGTTACATTCTTGAATGAATAATTATTTTATAATCCTTGATTATGGTGAATGAAATAATTGTTGACTATTCAAACTAAGGTTTTGCTTGATTATTCATATATTCTTACAATTGATGATGTGGCAATTGATTAGTAGGACATGTTTCTTACATGTAGGTCAACTTCTCAAGTATATTCATTAATGGAATATTCATGTGATGATATATTGTGTTCGACTGTTTGGTCAATAATTGGCTTATAAAATGTAATTATCATTGTATCTATCATTTTGACCTATAAGTTGAAAAATAGAATGAAGTTGTAGAATTAATTGAAAGATATTTTATCTACTTGTTGATTCAACTATGTGTAGTCAACTTATGACTGCCCTGGCTTGAATTTTTGGCCTATGTGCCAAGTGCATGGAAATGTGGTCTTCCTATGAGAATTGAAAAGGGTATGTATAGATCCTTATTTTATCTATATTTAAGAATATATATTGCACTAGTGTTATGTATATGTGATGATCCACCATGGATGTGACTTCTACCTTATAGAAAGTTGTTGACTCATTTTATTTAGTCCGCTTGGTTGATGAATGTCAACCAATGATTTGGTCATCTTGAGTTGTTTTTTCTGGACTCTTAGATGATATGTTTTCAACATAGACTTGATCATTATGTCTTTGACTTAGAGCCTTTGGTCAATATGTCTGGTTGGGATTGGGTTTTATTACCTATTGATGCAAAACTTTGGATCAATGCTACTTGATACACTTGATTCTGTGGCTTTTTATCATTCATCTTCTTATCATATTCTTTAGATATATGTCACTAATTTTTAGCTAACTGATATATTATGATACATTAGGATGTCAACTTTTGCAAGTGTTTATATGCTTAATGATGATTAACTGTTAGATGAGTACATTGAAGATGTTAATATATGTCATGATGATTCAATTAATGATGAGATAGATATAATATGATTGCATTACCTGATTATGTATTCATGGGCACTGGCCTATTGATGTGGATACTTACTCACTTGTGAAAATCATATGTTAGATGGTACATATGGTTGATTGCTATTATTATTTTACTCATGACGAATGTGTTACTAAAGATTAGTTTAAAGTGAAATGTTGACTCTTGATATTTACAATTACTTATCATCTTGTTCTTTTGACATTGACAATGAGCTAAAAGTATTGTAAGTGTATATGTATAAGTATGGTAGGAAGTGAATATGAAGTACTTATTAAAGGAGCCAAATCCATGTGA
This sequence comes from Cupressus sempervirens, assembly GCA_028749045.1. Lineage (NCBI taxonomy): Eukaryota > Viridiplantae > Streptophyta > Pinopsida > Cupressales > Cupressaceae > Cupressus > Cupressus sempervirens. The sequence goes on along the minus strand of CM053787.1, from coordinate 483,029,208 downwards.
TGCCAAGGTATGATAAGTAAGCATAGGTATGTGTGTGATATCATGTTTTTTTAAGGTAATTGTTACTTAATTTATGGAGTCTTTGATATAAGGAAGTATTTGATTTGATATTTCATTGGATAATTGATTTGTTTTATGATATAAAATGGACTGATATTTTGGTGTTCTTCCAATAAATGAATAGAGGGAACAACACATTATAAGAAAGGGGGAATATTATAGAGAGAGGTATTCTAACCTTGTAAAACTATAGTGTTACATAATGGAATTCACACAATCACATAGAAGATGTTCTTGAAAATATTATTTATAAATGAGTGTATTTTCTTCTTTGACTGAGTTTATGTGTATTACTATCATCCTTGAGAATATTGTGTGTGTCAAATACATTTAAATAGAATTGATTCAAGAAAATAAATTTGACTGTACTTAAATAGATGAAGGACAATCTTGATGAATTATGATAGAATTTGAATATGGCTTCATGCAGTATTTTGATAATCAAAGTTAGATTAAGATTATTATCAATGTGAACTTCTTGACCTTCCTAGGTTATGATTGCAAACTTAAATGCATCAAGGATGATACATTTTCTAAGGAGGGAAGGATGTCACAACCCATTTTTTTACTACCAAGATTTTTTATTGATTTGTTGCGAAATAATTTTTTTAATTGAATCTATTTTTCTCCTTTTTTATAAAAATTGACGAGTAAATAAAGTAATTAAATCTTCCTAAATTAACTTATCATTTTGAAATTAGAATTTCATATGAACCACTCTCTTATTTCTATTTCAAGATGTTATCTTGCTATTTTTTTTTAACAATGAACTTCTATTTGAATTTTGATATTTTCTTGTTAATTTAGTAACAACTATTTAATGAGTATGTTGTAATTAGAAACTATACAATTTAGATTACTTCACTTCATATATATTTTCAAGATTTCATCATGAATGGGGACATTTATTTTTATTTTTATTTTGTTTTGGTTTGCTTTGGAAAGAGTTTTTGTTGTGATCCAAGACTAGTAAAATTGTCTTGCAAAGCAAATCCTTTTGAATTAAATTAATTTTGTTTTGTGTGCTCCCTAAATGAGAAATTACTTTGGTGTATTTGGCTAAAGTTGCTATGTGTATTTGGCTTTCCCTGTAAGTCTCTCATCACTATCTAGTAATCATATTTAATTTGCACTTTGTTGTATATAAAAATCTATGAATTTCTTGTATGTGTTAGTCATTATTTATTTAAAGCAGTATGTGGCATTTTGACTCATATCTTACCCACAATAAATTAGATTTGGGATATAGTCAAAGGATATGGACTTGGTCTCTATGGAACAAAAGATTATTAATTATCTATAAGTGATCTCTATTCTACTCCTTATGATTCTATAATGTTACCATACTCTAAAAAATTTGGATGGTTGATAAGATTGTTTGTAATTTTATAGATTTGGCTTTTATGAGATGTTTAAAGTGATAATTGTAGGAGGTGAATAAAATCTACATAATTTTGTATATGTTAATATTGAGAAGGAATCTCTCTTTTAGAAGCTTGGGGTTGATAGAGTTATATGAATGCAATCTATATTGTGATTTAATTTATAGATTTCAGCTATTTCATTTGTAAGTGCTTTTGTTAAGTATGATTTGGTGAAGATTTAATTTATTATAACATTATCTTATGTCTATTTGTTTGTTGTTTTTGAAAGTATCTATTTAGGCATGAATTATTATTCATTCATTTCTTCTAGATCATTTGGATTTAGTTTATATATATTATGCACTGAGTTGTGGTGCCAAAAAGGTGACAAATCTTTTTTTTTCTATTTTAAATAGCGCATACGCACAATAGCATGTATGCGCTTTTAAAAAAGTGATTTTTTATAGATGGGCTGCATACCCACAGCCCATCATTTTCATCTCGGTTTTTTCACATTCCTACACCAGAAAAATGTACACAGGCTGAAGAAACAAAGGTTTTCACCATCCTCATCCTCCTCGCTAGCAAAATCCAAGATCACAAGCACGCCTGCGCCAATGCCGTATGTGATCTAAACTTCATTTTGCATTGTTTGATATGTTTTTCATATTGTTTTGTAGGTTTTTTATATTGTTTTGTAAGGTTTTTACAATTTTTATTTAGATTTGTTTATTTATTTGGATTTCAATTGATTTTTTATCAGGAAATATCCATAATCAACCATTTTGCAGATGATTTTGGCGTCTCACCCTTAAACTAAATCTCATCACTTACACATCATAACTAATTCTGGAGTGAGGATGTGCTTATGGGTGTCACCAATTCTTTTGGAGAGCTTCTCTCCATAGACCTAGCTACTACTTCTAAGATCAGGCTGACCTATGCAAGGATTTGTATAGGTGTTAGGGAAGGGAATGATTTTCCTGAAGTGATGTGCTTTCAGTCTAAACTTGGAACTCATATTTAGAAGTCGATTTATGAGAGTGTCCCATTTGGATGTTATCATTGATTTAAGATAGGCCATAAAGATTTTCAATGCCCATAAGCAAAGTCAGTTAAGAAGAAGAATCCCTCTGAGGCTTCTCTTGTTAGGGTCAAGAAAGTCTAGAGAAAAAAGACCACCATCTAGGGCCAGAAGGGTCCACTTTCGATGAACATTAAGGTGGCAGAAGATTCAATGAAGGTAAATCAAATGCTACCTTCTGAATCAAATTTTCCTTAGGGCATAGATGATAAGATGGGTTCTCAGGTTGAGTTGTCGAAGCCTGCCCCGATCTCTTCTCTTTTCATTAGGGAGAAGAAAACTATTGTTCAACCCCAATTGACTAAGGGTGCTCTTGTAGAGGGAATGTTGGATTCTAGAGTTGAGGAAGGGAAGAAAGCCCCATAGTAGGCTACTCAGGTGGCGGTGCTATTTAGATCTCCACTTTCTGAGGGTAGGCTGGCCCCGGCTCCCATAGAGGTGGAGATTGATAGAGTTAATAGGGATATTATCATCTATTAAGACCTAGAGGAAAATCTTGTCTCCTCTTTAGTGAAGGGACCAACATAGGAAAGTTGGATGTTTTGGTTAAGGAGCTAGACCAGTGGGAGGTTCTTCCAACCAACCCAAAGACTGCTCTCAAGGCTTCCAAGTTGTTGAATTTTGGCATGAAGGATGAAGTTCTTCTTTCCCCAAAGCCAGGAAGAAATATGTTAGAGGACCTTCTTAGGCCTCTCCAGTGGAGACTAGAAGCAGCTGCAAATCGGATGTTGGTTTAGTGGCCAAAAGAGGCAGAAAATTTGAGAAGGAAGCTAAAGAGGAGGAGACCAGAAGAAGCTTGGTGAATGGATGCCAAAGAACTCTTTAGGAGTGTTCCAAGAATTAATCATGAAGATCATATCATGGAATATTAGGGGCCTTAATGGAGCCCATAAATAAGAAATTATCAGGAACTTGATCAGAGATCAAAGACTAGACATTTTGATGATCCAAGAAACTAAGATGAAAAAGGATTTTTTGGGGAAGATTAAGTTTAGCAACTTGATGAGTTGAGAGGCTTCAGACTCTAATGGTGCCTCTGGGGTCTGCTGACCCTTTTTAATACCAAAAATTTTAGAATGGAAGTGGTCTACAATGATGGTAATATTCTTTTGTGCAAAGTTTTTCATTTCCCTTCCAATGAATGTTGGTTCCTGATGAACTTATATGCTCCTAACAATAAGAGAGAAAGAAAGAATTACTGGACTAGAGCTTGAAGTCTAGTACAAAGCAACAATTTAAAGAAAGGAATTATTATGGGTGACTTTAACACTCTGTTGTTGGATGAGGAGAAGAAGGGAGGTCTGCCTCCGGACTGGGAAAGAAGAATTGACCTTGCAAACTTCATTAATGGTTTGGATTTTTTGGATATGGACCTCATGGGAGGTGCCTTTACTTGGTCAAATAAATGCATTGGTCAGGACTATATTCAAGTCAAACTGGAGAGCTCTTATCGATCCCGATTGGCTGAAGACCTCCTCCTATAAATTAGCTATTTTGCTCAGAGTGGGTTCTGACCACTCCCCTATTTCCCTTTCAATTGTTCCTATAGGTCCTAAAAGGCCTCCCTCTTTTCATTTTGAAAAAATGTGGACCTCCCACCTTGACCTTTTAGATAAGATTAAGCTCTGGTGGAGTATTGATGTGGAAGGCATAGCTATGTATAGGGTAGCAAGAAAACTTAGCAATGTTAAAAGGATGGTTAAAGCTTGGAACAAGTCTGATTTTGGCCATATATTCTTTGAGAAGGAAGTCTTAACTGATAATCTTTCTGCTATCCAAACCTCTATTCAGGAGGAAGGGTATGACGAGTTAAACAGGAAGGTTGAGTTGTCTATCCTATCAGATTTACACAATATTATCAATAAAGAGGAGAAGTTCTGGAGACAAAGATCAAGGGTTAACTGGATCAAAGAGGGAGATCAGAATACAAAGTTTTTTCATCTCACTACTCTAAAACATTGTGCAAACAACAAAATCATAGGTTTAAAGAAAGGGCAGGGATCGTTGACCAAGGATGAGGAAATATCAATTGAGGTTGTTTCTTTTTTCTCTTCCATGTTGTCTTGGGATCCTTTGCTTTCCAAAGTGAATCAGGATGACATTGTCTCTTGTATCCCTAAGGTCATCCTTCCTCACCATAATAAACTGCTTCAAGTAATTCCCTCTGTGTCAAAAGTTAAAGAAGCTCTCTTCTCTCTACCGAAAAATAAATCCCCTAGCCCTGATGGCTTCCCATCTTTCTTTTTCCAATTGTTTTGGCCTATTTTAAGGAAGGATGCGGTTCAGGCTATTTAGGAATTCTTTGGGGCTAGAAGCATTCTTAAGGAGATTAACTCAACTTTTTTAGTTCTCATTCCTAAAATTCCTGGAGCCAATTCCTTAGACAAGTTTAGACCAATTAGTTTTTGCAATTCTTTCTATAAGATTATTTCGAAGGTTCTTACTTCCAAGCTGCTCAAACTCCTCCCTTTGATTATTTCTCATTAGCAAACTAGTTTTGTCCTGGGCAAACAAATCTTAGACTCCATAATGATGGTGCATGAAGTGATTCACTCCATGGAACCTAGAAAAAGAGAAGGGATGTTACTTAAACTGGACCTTTCTAAAGCCTATGATAGGGTCGACTGGTCTTTCTTGGATAGGGTGCTTAAGACTTTTGGGTTTGATGACAAAACTTGTAAGCTAATATCTCAGCAAGTGTCTACTTCATCTCTTGCAGTTTTAGTTAATGGATCCCCCTCTGATTTTTTCAAACCCTCTCGTGGCCTTCATCAGGGGGATACTCTTTCGCCTATTCTCTTCATTATCTTGGCCGAATGTTTAGGCAGACTTATTGAGAAAAATAAGAAGGAAGGGAGAATCAAAGGTTTTAAACCTTCTTGTAAAAGTGCCCCTTTTTCACATTAGCAATTTGTTGATGATACCATAATGGGAGGGGAGGCTTCTATTAAGGAGGCAAAAGCTATGAAGGACATATTGGATATCTACTCCAAAGGGTTGGGGCAGCTCATCAACTGGGATAAGAGCTTTGTTTTCTTTATCAACACCCCTAAGGACAAACCGAAGAAAATCTCCAAAATTCTAGGATGCAGTGTGGGGAAGCTTCCCTCTACCTATCTTGGGCTTCCTTTGGGCATGAATCCTCCTGATTCTTTCTAGAATGGCATTATGGATAGATTTAGTAAGAAGCTAGTTGGTTGGAAAGAGGCCTCTCTTAGCCAAGCTAGAAAATGCCAACTGGTTAAATCCACCCTTTAGAACTTGCCTATCTATGCTTTGAGCCTCTTTGTGATCCCTGTGAAATTTGCTAAGAGAATGGAAAAAATTTAGAGAGACTTCTTATGGACAGGGGCTGAAAAGAATAAAAGGTATCCTCTTGTTCCTTGGGAAAAAGTTTTCCTCCCAAAGAAATATGGGGGTCTAGGCATCAGGAAGCTAACTCACCTCAACAAGGCTCTTTTGGCTAAGAAAATATGGCATATCTTCAGTAGCATAGGGGAATGGAGAGACATTATGGAAATCAAGTATATTACGAGACCCTCTAAATAGTTTACCCTCTTTAGTGAAGCTATCCCAAGAGGATCTGATGTTTGGAATGGTTTTTTAAAAGCCAGGGATCTAGCTAATTCTAGAGTATCTTGGAAACTGGGAAATGGGGAGGATATCCAGTTCTGGTCTGATAGCTAGCTCATTTAGGGCCCCCTTATGAACAACCCCAGCTATGAGGTTCTGATGAATGACTGCATCAACCATTTTGGTTAGAAAGTTAGTAACTATAGGAACAACCAGGGATGGATAGACCTTTCTGTCATCTCTGAAGATCTTAACCCTATTATGATTATGCTTAACTCTATGGCCCTAAAGAACAACAAGGATGAGTTGGTCTAGGGAGATAATGCCAATGGGAAATATACTACCACCTCTAGGTACTCGACTCTTTGGAGATTAAAAGAGATTCCTACTTGGTCAGGGGCTTGGATTCCTGGCCTCATTCCAAAAATTAATATGTTTTATTGGCTGGCTCTATAGGACAAAATCCTTACCCAGGATAACCTCATTAAAAGAGGTCATATTATGCCTAGCAGATGTGTGTTATGTAAACATTAGATGGAGACTGGTAATCATTTGTTCATTCATTTCTCTTTCTCTAGGGAGGTTTGGGTTTTCCTCACCCAGGACTTGGGCTTCAGCTGGTGTGTGCCTTTTAACCTCCTGGATCTCTTCTATCAATGGAAATGTATGTTCAAAAGGTCTTAATGTTAGGAATAAGTTCTTGGATCTTGCCTCATTTCTATTGGAGCATTTGGAAGGAGAGAAATAACAGAATCTTCAGAGATAAAGAGGAGCCGGTTATAGTGATAGGAAAGAAAATATTTTCTAACATAAAGGAAAACTATTCAATAAGGAAAGGGAGATATTGAATTAGGTGGTAGAAAAAAAGAGAAGGCAAAAGATAGAAAGATGAAAAGACAGGAAGCCAAATGGCTTCTCCCCCCGGAAGGTTGGTATAAAGCCAACTTCAACAGAGTGTCCAAGGGAAATCCTGGCTCCTTGGGAAGTGGAGGCATAATAAGGAATGAAAATGGAATGGTATTGCGGCTTTTTCCCTCCTGCTGGGTTATCAAACCAATCACTTTGCGAAAGTGAATGTTGTGTGTAATGCTGTCAAATTGGCTTTTGAAATTGGAGTTACTAATCTTTGGCTTGAAGGGGATTTGAACAACATTATAAAATGTATTAATGGAAACTCTCAGCCATCATGGTCGATTGTGAATCTTATTGATGAGACTCGTGAGACTCTTGTCAAATTTAGTAGAGTCCATGTCACTCATATTTTCTGGCAAGCTAACCTAGTTGCTGACAAGTTTGCAAATATTGGGGTCGGTGCAAGCCAAATTATGACATGGAATCCCAAAAATACTTTGCAGGAGGATGTTAAAAGCATGATCGATCTAGACAAGATCCAAGGAAGTACATAGAAGATCAATTTGCAATTATGAGTATGAATGGATTAAGGGGAAAGGGTACTTCCCAAAAATTTTGCATGGGAAATTGTAATTGCTGCAATTTATTATAGACTAGTCGACACACTTTGTGGGTCATTTATTACATTTACAATAGGAGCAATAGAAGGGTTAATTCTTTTTGCATTCTACTTATTCATAGAGGATCCAATCTATTATAGTGCGAGGTGCATATGAGAATTGAGGGTGCGCAGAGTGCAGATATGGTTGGTGAAAGGTGTAGAAAGGAGCTTGTAGGAAAAATTGAGAAATGGAAGAGCAAGGAAAAAGTTTGGGAACAACTGGATCAGGGCGGGATTACCAGATACATTATGAAATTGCATGGCTTTGATAAGGAGGTGACCAATAGTATAATTGGTTCATGGAAGGATGGTAGAGTGAAGGTGAATGGGGTTTCTTTCATGATCACTGAGGAGGTAATTTTGACTGTTGTTGAAATCCCGATTAAGGGTTTTAAGTTTTTTAGGGACAAGAAGCTCTCGGCTAATGTTGTGTAGGATTTTGTTAAGGATGAGAAGGAACTGAAAGCCCTAAAGAAGATTGACATGTACTATGTTACTGATACCATGAAGAAACTGTGGAGGTATGTTCTGAGAGCTATTATATAGTATATTACTTTGGACCCTAGGTTTGATAGGGCTCGTACCCACCACTTTGTTCTTTTAAATCATTTTTCGATGCAGCCGTAAAAATTCTTTTCCTTTTTACTTTTTAATTTATTTGAGCAAGGTGATGGTTAGCTTCAAAAAGAAGCCTACTAATAACCTCGTGTTGCATGAGGGGCTCCTGTTGCTTATTTATGAGCATTTCAAGGCTCAGACTATAAGCAAGGCTCCCCCTTAGACTAAGAATGCGACCTCTCGAAGCTCTAGCTACTCTTCAGACTTGGATGAAATTCAAAGCTTTAGCTCTGAGGATGATGTGATTTCATCCATTGATAAAAAGCCACCCATCAGGTCAAGAACTTGCCTTCCTCCATCACCCCCAATAGAAAAAGTCCTAGGGATCATGGGCAGAAGCATCCTGTGAAAGATGACAGTGATGAGGAGGACGATGTGGAGATGAAAGAGGAGGAAATGGAGACACAGGAGGAAATTAAGGATGATCGGGGAGGGAAGAAACGCAAGAGGGAGGGTCTGGAGGATGAGATTATGTAGCAAAAATGAGACATGTCTTTGCTACCTCTTTCACCTATCCATATTCATGCACAACTTGAGGAACAAAATTTGGATTCTAAGATTGAGGGTGGGGAGGTGCAGGTAAATAACAGGAGGAAAGCTTGGAAAAACTTTAAAGTTAAGACCTCAAAAATGGGCATTTTAAGAGAGGCCATGATCTCGCAAGTCCTTGTGGATAACCAAGAAGAGACGAGGCTTGAAGAACTCATTGACCGGACGATTGTGGCTATTTTGGACAAAGCCAGGGAAACCGAGCTGAATCTCTTGAACAATGCCCGCAATAGCATGATTGATAACTTCATATCAATCAAGTGGCTTTTCCATGAGCTGGAGGAGGTCAAAGAGCAGGTGGGTCATATGGAGGATAACAAGAATGGAGCGGACTCTGATAAAAGAGATGACAATGGTGAGAGGCTTAGTCTGGTAGAGAGAAGGATTAACACCCTCGAAATCTACAATTATAATATCTCAAATCAGATGATTTCGATGCTAAGCTACATTAACAACAACATCGTATCTTTAATGGGCTAGATCAAAGATAGAGTTATGAAGGATGATGAGGATGGTAAAAATAGGGAAGAAGCCAGAATGGGGGTCAACACCGCAAAGGACAACATCAACAATGGTTAGGACCAGGAGGATCAAAGGGTGCACTAGCAAGAGGCTGAGAAGAACAAGATGGCCTATGAGGCAGCTGAGGTCATGTAAGACCTAGAGAGAAAGAACGAGGACTAATCCTCTGCCTATTCTTTTGTTTCTTTCTGTGCCATTTTTTGGCTTTTTGTAAGGGCTTTTTCCCTGGTCATTTCTTGTTGTTTCTGTTCCTAGCCTTTTCTTTGGTTTTTGTCTATCAGCTGGGCCTTGTGCTTATTTTCAGCCTTTGAACTGGAACTTTTTTGGCTGGGCTTTTCACGCTTATTATCAGCCTTGTTAATGTTTTAACTCTTGGGTTTCAGGGTCCCTGTAAAACCTGTTTATCTAATAAAAAACTATATGATCCACCTTAGTCATGTGGACAATCTTGGGGAAGAGGTTGCAACATTGTATTTGGATCCAGTTGATCACTCTTTCTCTCTTTCTCTCTCTCCCTCTCTCCCTATTCAATCTAATGAGCCAACTGGATCTGCTCGACATTTTAATGTCTCAAGTATTGCCTCATGGTCTGACTTGCAAACTTTCTAAAGAATCTTGGTTTTCCACCATATTTTATCAAGTGGACATTTGATGAGACAACAAGGTTTGAATAATGAATAATCTTCCTCTTGGTTTGCCAATCCTTGAATAACCACAAGCTAGGGTTCTTCCTAGAATATCGTCTAAGCCATGTGTTGATTACAACCACCGCACCGACATGGTACTCTAAATTTTCACCATCTATAACCAAGTGATCCAATTTTTGTTTGGCTTCAACACAATGACACAAATAATATTTTGTCCCTTCTTTATTGTCTTCAGGTGCAATAACAGCAAAAACATGGCCTGTAGTTACAAATGTACAAAATGCAGTCATTAATTCAAAAAATACTTAGGTAAAAGTTATAAAGTTACATATTGAAATTACAAAGATATATAAATATATATATATATATATATATATATATATATATATATATATATATATATATATATATATATATATATATATATTACTAGGTTGCACTAGATCTAACAAGCGGTCAAAGTCAATAGATGAATCCATCTCTACCATTTCCAGTGCTTGTGGAGGATGATAGGTGTCAATTGGGTCCAAAATTTGTATCTCCCATTTGTCCACCCATTCAGTTGACTCACAGTCATCCCAATTTTCCTCTGCACATGATGGACAATAGCATGCCATTTTTTGTGTGTGGATACTCCATGAACCTGCATCAAAGCTTCTAAAAGAGTGTAACTCACTAGATCCTGTTAGTGTGCAACAATCTTAATATGGTGCAATGTTAGTATTATCTATCAACCAAAAAAAATCTATGAACCGTAGACTCACCTTCCTTACCTGGACCCATTGTATTGTTACACCATTGGACGATGGATTTTGCATCTATCAATATTGCTTCATCTTTGTACTTTAGTTCTTCATGAGCCAAGGCTCTTTTAATGCATGCACCTGCACCATTGTGCTCTCCCTTACCATGACCAGCCTTTGTGAAATTCCACATATATTGAATTCTACACAACTTGTGCATCCTGCTCAACCAATAGAACATTTGTGCATTCTTGAATTGAGATGCGCAATTGTCTGACCAAATAATGTGTTGATGATATGTTATGCTCCTATTAGCCAAATTTCCATAAAATAGTTGAAAACAACCATGTACGAACTCCGTAAAATGTGATCGATCATTGCTAATGTAAAAATGGTACTCCCTCAAAATCTTCTTGTCATCCTGTATACTTGTAGGTGAATGCATGAATGTTTATGTGAACAAATATGGAAACCTATTGAGACGTATAATACTTTGCTTGCACCTCATTTTGTGGTTGTAGTGTGTAGTTCTTTGCGAAATCTACAACTGAAACAATGGTCTCCAATGGAAATGTGTCCTTGCACAACTTGAATTGCAAATCCAACCATCGAGCTCTATGGGTATGCCTTGCATACTCGTAAATAATATTTTCATGAAAAATCTTCATAAACTCATACACTGAAATCTTTTCAATGACTAAATCACATTTTTTATCATGTTTCCCATCTTTTAGAGCATATGTCACTATCTTAAATTTTTCGTAATCTACTATTTCATTTCCAATTGGATGTGTACTATCCATATGTTGACAAGTTGATAAAAGTTGCAAAGAACCACAAAATAAGCACGTACCATCCAATCATGATGTCTTGTAAAATTGTTGGCCATCCCCTATTTCACATAAAATGGTGGATATGAATTCCCTTGAAGATCTTGGTGGCTCATTCATGTCACAATCCTACAAAACAAACTGAGAATGCAAAAATATGCATATATGCCTAAAAATATCAAAATGGTTAGAAAATTCAATATGTATCCTACAACAACAATTTGTGCATGTGTGACTTATCTTCACATAAAAAGGTTTACCCATCTCAAAAAATCTTTGACTTATTTGAATTTGAGGATACATACCAATAAATTTTGCAAAAAATTGTGTCTGACTTGAGTCAAAAAAATGTTTCGCATGGGGATCACAATTTTGGCTACCAATCCTCCTTACAACATCTCTTTGATTAGGGGAAACATGTGTGTTATTTTTTCAAAAATCTTCGATCAATGATTTCAAAGCTTCACTAATTTCTTTATCCTTTCATGGTAGTCTACCGCTAAATGTCCATAACTCATTTTTTGTTGGATCTTCCAATCTTTCACGCCTTAGCATGGCTCTCCTTAGAGTACCTCTACCAATTTTTAATGTTTTGCTTATCTTTCTCATGAGTCAAGCTTTCTTCATTTGGCTACTTACTATCATCGATGTAAGTACTTGTCTTGTGATATCACTATCTTTGTTGCGTGATTTAGAACCCACTTTGTCATAAGCACTCATTAGATTCTTTACAATATTTTTTTCATTTGAATTGTCCATCGTTCTTAGCCCAAGAATCTTCATGATAGGCCTAAATTTAAAATTCTTTATCATTTCAACAAATAATTGGCATTGACCTATAATATTTAATTCTTCAAAAAATAATCTCCACATATGATTAACTTTTCTTTGACAAGTACACTTGCTAATCTTGTCAAACATTGATTTCAAAATGTTAATATCAATATCAATCAAATATTTTGATCTTCTAAATGAATTCTAGAAGGTGATCTAATCTCTTCAATTCTCTCAACATTTTGAACATCAATATAAGGTTGAGTGTATTGCGTACATTGAACTGAAGATGATGTGCTCTGGCAATAAGATGTAAAAGATGGAATATCACCTACTTGATGTGTTGATGTTGTGCTTTCAACATGACATGATGGAGTGTGTATATCGTCGGATCTACAAATTAGTGTCTCTTCAACATGAGAGGATGATATGACTTCAACATTGGAAGATGGTGTAGCAGACGATATGACTCCAACATTGTAAGATGGTGTAGCTTCACATTTCAATTGCCTTCTTGAGCATAATAGTCTCATTCATTCTCTTTGTCTTTCTAATTCTTGCTCTTTGTTTCTTTGTACAAGCGGTTCTTGATCCTCTTTGAAAGTCAATTCTTCATTATTGCTTTGCAATTTTCTTTGTTCACATAGTAATTTTATTTTATCTCTTTTAATTGCCAAATATCTCTCCCTATCTTCATTTGTTTGAGTTTTTGGTTTCTTCCTTGGCATGATGATGATTTCTACATGTCAAATTATCCAAATATCTGAATTACTTAAAATGTTTGAATTACAAATTATTCAAATACATATAAAAATTATAATTATTTGAATGAATACACAATATATATCAAACGACTTGTCAAATTTCTAATCATTTCGAAATAACATTTCATTCAAACATACAATTTTCAATGAATTCACTATATATTAAACAACATGTCAAATTATAATCAAATTTGTATCTATATATCGACAAACAATATTTAAAATGGATTGCACTAACCTTTTCTATACAAGGAATATTTAAAAAGTCTTCAAATTGCGTATCCAATGATTGAATTTGGTGTTTGCTAGCTTCAAAAAGTGTTGAAACAGTGTTTTCTATGTTGAAACCCGTGATTTTTGTCGGAATAACAGAGTGCACAACAGACCAAAAGCAGAGAATGGATGAAATGGGCCCAAAGTTTTTTTTGACCATTTTTAGGTGATCTCATATAGTGCGTACCCACTATAGTGTGTATGCACTATAGCGCGTATGCACTATAGTGTGTATGCACTATAGCACGTACGCACTATAGCGCATACGCATTATGTGAAAACACATCACTCTCCATCCTCCCTACTCTCTCTCTCCCTACTTTCTCTCCCATCCCCTACACTCTCTCTCCCCCCTCACCCATCCCCTACTCTCTCTCTCTCTCTCTCTCGCTCTTCCTCTCCCACCACCTGATCTCTCTACCTCTCTCACTCTCTCTCCTCTCCCATCCCCTACTCTTTATATCTCTCACACACACTCCCATCCTCCCTCTCCCACTTTCTACTATCTCTCTCTCTCTCTCCCCCATCCCCTACTCTCTCCCATCCCCTACTCTCTCTCACATCTACTACTCTCTCTCTCTACCCCCTCTCTCATCCCCTAAACTCTCTCTTTTACAGATACACACTCCCATCCCCCCCCCTCTCTCCCCCTCTCCCACTCCCCTCTCCCTCTCCCATCACCTACTATCTCCCTCGCAAGTTCTCTCTCCCTCTCTACTCTCTCTCTCCCCCATCCCCTACTCTTACTTTGTCTCTCCAATCCTGAACTCTCTCTAACACTCTCTCCCATCCCCTACTCTCTCTCACACTCTCTCTCATCCTTTCACTCTGTCTCTCTCATCCCATACTCTCTCTTTGTGCCACCTCCTACTCTCTCTCACACTCTTTCCCATCCGTTTACTCTGTCTCTCCCATCCCATACTCTCTCTCTGCCACCCCCTACTCTCTCTCACACTCTCACACTCTCTCCCACCCCCTACTCTCTCTCTTTCATAGACACACACACACACACACACACACACACTCCCATCCCCCCTCTCTCTTCTCTCCCATCCCCTACTCTCTAGATTTGTCACACACACTCCCATCCCCCTCTTTCTATCTCCCTCTCCCTACTCTCTCTCTCACTCTCTCCCATCCCCTACTCTCTCTCTCTCTCACTCTCTCCCATCCCCTACTCTCACTCTCTCTCCCATCATGTTCTCTCTCTCTCTCTCTCCTCACTCTCTCTCTCTCTCTCTCTCTCTCTCTCTCTCTCTCTCTCTCTCTCTCTCTCTCTCTCTCTCTCTCTCCCCTACTCTCTCTTAAACACACTCCCACCACCTAGTCTCTCTCTCCCATCTGCTACTCTCTCTCTCTCTCTCTCTCTCTCAAGCTACTCTCTCTCCCCCTATTCCATCCCCTAAACTCTCTCTTTGTAGATACACACTCCCATCCCCCTCTCTCTCTCCCCTCTCCCATCCCTTACTCTCTAGATCTCTAACACACACTCCCATCCCTCTCTCTCCTCCTCTCTCACTCCCTCTCCCACTGCCTACTATCTATCTCTCTCAAGTTCTCTCTCTCCCTCTCTCTACTCTCTCTCTCTCCCATCCCCTACTCTTACTCTCTCTCTCTCTCTCTCTCCCCATTCCCAACTCTCTCTCACACTCTATCCCATTCCCTACTCTCTCTCCCATCCTTTCACTCTGTCTCTCCCATCTTGTACTCTTTCTCTTTGCCACCCCCTACTCTCTCTCTCTCACTCTCTCCCATCCTTTCACTCTTTCTCTCCCATCCCGTACTCTCTCTCTACCACCCCTAATCTCTCTCATACTATCACACACTCTCTCTTTCACAGACACACACACACACACACACACTCTCCCATCACCCTCTCTCTCTCTCTCTCTTCTCTCCCATCCCCTACTCTCTAGATTTGTCACACACACTCCCATCCTGCTCTCTCTATCTCCCTCTCCCTACTCTCTCTCACACTCTCTCCCATCCCCTACTCTCTCTCACACACTCTCTTATCCTTTACTCTCACTCTCTCCCTCTCCCACTTCCTACTCTCTATCCTCCATCCCCTACTTTCTCTCTCCCCTCTCCCATCCCTACTCTCTCTCTTTCACAGACACACACACTCTTATCCCCCCACTCTCTTCTCTCCCATCCCCTATTCTCTAGATATGTCACACACACTCCCATCCCTCCTATCTCTCTCCCTCTCCCTCTCCCACTCCCTCTCCTACTGCCTACTATCTCTCTCTCTCAAGTTCTTTCTCTCCCTCTCTACTCTCTCTCTCTCTCTCTCTCTCTCTCTCTCTCTCCATCTCTTACTCTCTCTCTCTCTCTCTCTCTCTCTCTCTCTCTCTCTCTCTCTCTCTCTCCCATCCCCTACTCTCTCTCACTCTCCCATCCCCTAATCTCACTCTCTCTCTCCCATCTCGTACGAGCTCTCTCTACCACCACATACTCTCTCTCACACTCTCTCTCCCATCCCCTACTCTATCTCTCTTATACACATTCCCATTCCCCTCCTCTCTCTCTCTCTCCCTCTCCCACTCCCTCTTGCATTGCCTACTATCTCTCTCTCTCTGTCAAGTACTCTCTCTTCCTCTCTACTTTCCCTCTCCCATCCCCTACTCTCACTCTCTCTCTTCCATCCCCTAATCTCTCTCACACTCTCCCATCCCCTTCTCTCTCTCTCTCTCTCTCTCTCTCTCTCTCTCTCTCCCCGTACGATCTCTATCTGCCACCCCTACTCTCTCTCATCCCCTACTCCATCTCTCTTATACACATTCCTAGCATTCCCCCCTCTCTCTCTCTCTCACACACACACTCCCTCTCCCACTTCCTACTCTCTCCCATCCCCTACTCTATCTCTCTTACACACTTTCATTCCCCCTCTCTCTCCCTCCCGCTCCCTCTTCCACCGACTACTCTCTCTCTCTCTCTCTCTCTCTCTCTCCTCTCTCTCTCTCTCTCTCTCTCTCTCTCTCTCTCTCTCTCTCTCCCTCCCTCCCCCCCATCCCCTACTCTCACTCTCTCTCTGCCACCACTACTCTCTCTTACACTCTCACACTCTCTCCCATCCCCTACTTTCTCTCTTACACACACTCCCATCCCCCCTCTCTCTCCCTCTTCCACTCCTTCTTCCATTGCCTACTCTCTTTCTCTCCCATCCCCTACTCTCTCTATCTCTCTCCCCTCTCTCATTCCCTACTCTCTCTTTCACACACACACCCATCCCCCTCTCTCCTCTCCCATCCCCTACTTTGTCTCTCACTCTCTCTCCCTCTCCCACTGCCTACTCTCTCTCTCTCTCTCTCTCTCTCTCTCTCTCTCTCTCTCTCTCTCTCTCTCTCTCTCTTTGACTCTCACTCTAACTCTCACTCTCACACTCTCTCTCACTCTCACTCTCACACTCTCTCTCACTCTCACTACCCCATACTCTCTCTCACATTTTCACACTCTCTCCTATCCCCTATTCTTTCTCTCTCTTTCTTTCTCACACACATTTCCATCCCCTCTCTCTCTCCCTCTCCCACTCCCTCTCCCATCACCTACTCTCTCTTCCATCCCCTACTCTCTCTCAAGCTACTTTGTCTTTCCCCTCTCCCATTCCCTACTCTCTCTCTTTCACACACATGCACTCCCATCCTCCTCTCTCTCGCTCTTCCTCTCCCACTCTGTCTCCCACCGCCTACTCTCTCTCTCCCCCATCCCCTACTCTCAATCTCTCTCTCCCAACCTGTACTCTCTCTCACACTTCCTCTCTCTCCTATCCCCTACTTTCAATCTCTCTCCCCCATCCTGTACTCTCTCTTTTCCACCCCTACTCTCTCTCACACTTCCTCTCTCTACCACCCCTATTCTTTCACACTTCCTCTCTCCATCCTATACTCTCTCCCCTCTCCCATCCCCTACTTTCTTTCTATCTCTTTCTCTCTCTCTCACACACACACACAGCCATTCGCCCCCCCCCCCCCCCCCCAACTCTCTCTTGTGCTTGGTTTGCAATTTAGGTCTCAATAGTGCATGTGCACTATAGCGCGCATGCACTATTGAGAATTTAAATGCTTGTAATAGTGCATGCATGCTATAGGGCACATGCACTATTGAAAGCTTTGTATTAAAATCAAGCCTAAGGCTTGGTTTTGCCTTTGAGATCCAACCCCAAAGGTTTGGAGTTTATAAACAGATCTGAGACTTGTTTTCCAGCAAACATACCAAAAATGATTGATTTTTCTTATGTGCTCCCCTTCAAGATTCCTCATGGTTGGGTATCGATAAGATCAGGTTACATAGCATTATAGGTCTATGTGTTAGCTATCTAACCATATAATTAATTATTAATTTGAAACTATTTCAAGCCTTTCATCTATAATTTCTTTTGAATGTATGTTCATTTTTTGTCAAAAACCACCATGTACTAATTGGGCTATAGATTTTAGCTCGTTCATCGAATTTTGGAACAACTTAGTTTTTTAGAAACTAGACTCCATTCTACACACTTTGAAAAAAAAATTGATTTTAGATTAGTTCTCAATTATTTCTAGGGGGAGCACATAGATATTTCATGTTTTTGGGATGTGTCTAGTTAAAAAAATTCATTAAAAAAAAATACACATTATAAAATTAACCAAAAAATCTGGGATAAACTACATAGTGTTAAGTAACTTTTGACTAGAGCGATTAAAGAATTTCAAAAAAAAAGTTAAAATTTTAGGGGGGCCACACATTGTACTGTGTTATGTTTTTTGGAATAAACAGTACCACTTTTTATGGCCCCCTTTTTTTAGGACCTAAAACTAAACCATTTTGAAAAAAAATTAGTAGTTTAGAAACTAGATTCAAAGGACTACAACTTTTGTTTTTGTCATATCTTAAAATTTTGAGCGTAACTATCTTCAAATTCTTGTTGAAGTTCAAAAATTACAGATTTTAGGAAAAAGGTGTCCACTTATACCCCCTTTTTGGCACCACAACTTGGTGCACTTACCCATATATATGCTATAGTCTCTAGCAGGGACTAATAAAATACTATAATACATGTGTTTTCACAATGAAAATTATAGATTTTACCTCCAATTCTATTCCTTCTTCAAAAAATGTAAAAGATACCTCGCCAAGGATTGAGAAAAAATATAAGACTATGTTTTATGCTAACCCTAATGTGATGCAAGTTCAAGTGTCAGAGTTGGTTAAAGAAAATTGTGATGGCATTGGTTAAGGACACTAAAAGGGAGATGGAGGCCCTAAATGCCCAATTCACTACTTTGAATGAGAGTTTCAATACTCTAAATAAGTTTTCTTTCAAGGTGACCCATGGTGCTACTACTCTCCAACTTCTATAACAAGAAAATAAAGTAGAAAGTCTTGTACGGATTCAAAGAAATTGTATGTTTTTCTTGTTGACAATTGGGCCAAAGTCTAGGCCATTGTTTTAGTTTACCTTATGTTATATTCTCTAGACTTGTTTTTGCTAGTATATGTGTCAACTTTTAACTACTTGATCTAACCCATAGACCTTCAAGTCTGTTATATTTTTTGGTAGTGCATTCAAAATAATTTGAGTACATGCCCACCTTTTCTTACAACACTTGTGACCATAAAGAATTATTAATGATGTTTAGATTTTTTAATTGTTTCAAAAGAAAAAAAAAATGCTTGAATATTGACTCCTTAATACCTTGGCTAGAAAAAGATTATTTGTATTCTTTGCTAGGATACATTGAATATTGAAGTTTTATACTCCAATTATTGTGAATTTGAATAGTTGACAAAAGTTTAGGAGTGCAAGATTGTGATACAATCAATGGATTTGAGATAATCTTATAAATGATATTAAAAAATTATATTATTAATTTTTTAAAATTACTAATTTAAATTTATTTTCTTGTTTTTAGTCAAAGTAGATTGAAATGTATGTACTACATTATATTAAAAGTTTTTAATAACCTAGATGATTCTGTTAGTAATTATTTTTTTATAGAATTTAAGATTATGACACAATTAAGAAAAATAAATTTTCATATTTCTTATTTTCATATTTCTTACATATTTCTTATTAAATAAATTTAAAACTTAAGTATCATATTGAGTATTTTTTTCTTGTAAAGCAAAAGTGGCAAGCCACTATAATATTTTATTAAGAATCAGTAAGAAAACCCAGTCTCATCCCTATAATATACATAAAATAAGTATTTGGAGAAATAGTTACAGAGGATGAGATTATTATCTCTCACCATTACATCAGGATCAGGATATGAATGCATACAAAATTTTAACATTCATTACATACAATAGGATTATCAATATCTAAGCAATATCTTCAACAAAAACGATAAAAAATAGATATTCACAGAATTATCCTAAAAAGTCGTCAAAGCCTCAAAGAAATTCACTGTCACTATCATGAATTCCTTCCCAAATAGTCAAATTTCCACCTTCAGAAGACCCTTGCCTACCAGGATGGCGCCCCCAACCAAAACATGTGTCTGAATGTCATGGGACCAACCCAAATCAAAATTAGCCTCAAAGACTGAATCCCAAATATTTTGGTCATGCGACTACAAGTTAACTGTGGCTACATTCAAACCCATGGAGTTTGATAAATTGGAAACCCTTTGAAGGTCAATCATGGCATGTCCCACCTTCCTGATTCTCTCCACCATTTGGAATCCCATTGATCGTGAAGTAGATTGCAATGCATTTTTCAAATAGACGAAGCTATAGGAGAGAAAATAAAAGACAATGAGAAAACAGTTGAAAGAGCAAGGATTACAACAACAAACTTCATCTCAATTAAGCCTCTTAAACAAAAAAATATGATTTTTTCAACTGATTGAATCAAAGAAAACAAGGGCCGTTAGAGGGATACATGTGCCTTTAGATTTGTTGAGACTATTTAATACTATTAGAAAATAGTAATTTGAAAATTATTATAGGCAAACAAAATTACCATGAGTAGGGTGTTTCTAAGTTTATGGGATTTTATATGTTCTTGGTTAAAGAAATACTTTTTACTTTTTTTAAAAATAATCTAAAATTACAATTTAAGAAAAATATATTTCAAACAATTTTTATCAAGATAATGAAATCTAATTGAATTTTTTTAGTTTCAAATTTTCTAATATAAATATATTATTAAAATTTATATTATTAAATTTATAATGTTATTAATCTAATTAATTTTCTTATTTAATTTTTAAAAATATATTTCTTATTAATATAGATTGAATAATTAAATTTAAATTGAACATTATCTATTATATTATATTAAAAATACTTAATAATTTATCTTATGGCTAATAAAATCTTTAAAAATAAAATACTATAACAGAATCGAATTTAAACTTTAAACTACTAAAAACTGAAAAACTAAGAAGTTAATTTTTTACTAAATACATAAAATAAAATTTTCTATTCAAAAGTTACCCTGTTAAAACAGAACCTTACCAAATTCAAAATAATAAAAATTCAAAACTCTTATCAGCAATTGCAGGTACCCAAGACTGCACTTAACCATCTGCCTGAGCCGCCGGATCAGGTGTAGGAATTAGTTTTTTGAGGTTAACGTTTTCAAAATAGAATAAAATATTATATATATTATAGAGAATGTATAATGTGGGCCGCTTCTCTGTGCTGTCACCGCTCGCTTCTCTGGGCTGTCACCGCTCACACATGCCTTCTTTTCTAAAACGAAAAATCAAAATGTATATAATAATAATAATAATAAACTAGTTTAGCAACGCCTATCAACCGTGAACTAGATTTACGAATAGATCGTTTTACGCATGTCCGCACTTCTATAAATAATAATAAAAATAATAATGTACATGGGAAACTTGCACCTCAAGTTTGGCAGCAACGGTCTATAAATAGATATGTTTAATCGAAGGTGAAGGTGAAGGAGATGAGAGCAGAAATTGCAGGAGAGGAGAGCAAGTCTGAGCAGAAATATCAATCAAGATTAACAGAACGTCTGAGCGGGTTTTGAAATAAATAAATAATGGAGGCTTTTCATGAAGGGCGTGATGGATTGCCGGTGGCGAATGTGGGGAGGATAATGCGGAGAGTGCTTCCTCCGGAGGCGAGGATATCCAACGAGGCCAAGAAAGCCGTGCAGCAATGCGCCACGGAGTTCATCAAGTTTGTGGCGGAGGAGGCAGCAGATCATCACTGCAACACCAGAAGAAAGTCCATCAGCGCCCATGATGTGCTCCTCGCCTTCCACCACCTGCACTTTCACAATTATGCAGCAACCCTCCACCTCCTTCTCCAAAGGTTGGAACAAACCAAACAAGAAGAAGAAGGGCCCTCCACTACTCCTCAAAGTGGGGATGATGATGTTGCTGATCATGATGATGGGGAGATTCACGCAGTGCCACAAGAAGAATCAAAAGGAGCTACCCAAGCTCAGATTCAAAGTCAACAACACCTAGCTCCTGTGGCTCCTGATCCAATTACTTTCACCGACTCTGCGACTGGGGTGCAATATGTCTTTGCTTTCCCAGATTAAACTTAAAAAAATAAGTCAATTTTTTGACTATGTAACAGATGATTAAGTCATCCATTTGTATTGATTGAATAAAGACTGATCTGATGTGGTTGCATCAAAAACCTTTTCTAAGCACTTTTTGAAATAATTATCATTGATATCCTCAATTTTCAGTTCATACTTTTTGCAATTTTTGGTAGGGAAATTGTAAGTCCTATAAATTATTTTGGAATATTTGGTGATCTTTTAGATCTAAATCTTTTTTAACCAAATAAATATTTATTTTCTCTATCCAGTTTGTCAAAATAATTCTAAAATTTGTGAATTGTATAGATTTTTCAAAATAATTCTAAAATTTGTGAATTGTATAGATTTTTCATTAGATTGTATTAATTGAATAGAGCCCTCATTTTGAAAACTTCTCAATGATTTAGAAAATTATTTTCATTGTTTAATGTGATGTTATATTCTTGTCTATTCACTCTTTTGTCAAATCTTCTTTATGCAGCGTGATAAATGCATTAGATTCGACAGCCAATTGTAAAATGGTGGCCGAGGTTAAAAGAATTGGTAAAATGAGAGAAGAAAATGAATCTCTCTTTGTTTATTAATACTTTAAAAACCTAAATGCCCTTCAGTTCTTCAAAATGAGCCAAGCTTATGAAGACAAATATTGGTTTAAAACAAAAATGTAGAAATCATTTTTTATTTGAGTCAAGCATGCATTAGTTTTGGTGCATTCTAATAGTTGGGAGCTCAATTCTTTTATTACTTCAATTTTAAATTGGGTAGTAGATAAAGTTTTAATGTGATTAATGGGAAAGGTTAGTAGTTGAACTGTTTTAATTTTCTTATTCGTTATTCTTGTAAATTTTTTAATTATAATTGTATATTTTAATCTAGCATTTGCACATAAGGTGCAATGTGTACTGAGATAGTAGCATATGATAATAGGAAATTCTTTTTGTCAAGTGCTGTGGGACATCATTTGGATTCTTTAGTATCATGAATTTAGAGATTTTCTACTTCTATCCATACAAATGAACAAAATAAAAAACAGAATCAATCTATCTATCTTGAGATAATTACCTAAATTATGTCGTACTCATTGCTTTCTTTAGTTCCATTGGATAGTGTTTTCCAAACATATTTTAGCTTCCAATTTCCAAAACTACAAGCACAATGACAATCAACAATAATGATGAATATGATTATTTTACATAAGACATAAATAATTAATCTTAACAAATTTACTTTGAACCCAAAGAATTAACTAATTTAATCTAATTAACTAAATTCAACTAACATATAATGTACACTCATGTCTCACTGCCTCACAGATTTGAACCTTCCATCGAAAAAAAATAAAAATCTCATATTCTGAAATTTTCACATTAAAAAAATTTGCTCCAAAATTATCAATAGACAAAATTATCTATATAAAATATATTTGTCTCATACAACTACATCTCTAAAACTCTATTTTAATTTATTACTACCCACTTTGGAAGTAAAATATTTATAAATCCCATCAAAAGAAATTTATATAATCTAATCATAGATTTTACCCAGCTCGTTAAATGATGGAACGGTAGGCATAGGAAATAGAAAACACGTATCAATAGAAAAAATAATGATTATTTTTTTAATGTTGTTTTGAGAAAACAGAATGTCAATGAGGGAAACCAACAATGAATTTCTGTATAGTAACTGAAATATGAAAAATACAATGGTAGCAGGATCATATATCAAAAGGAGATCGCCTCATTCTTTTGAGGGAATTAGCACTATAGTCCAATATTCTGCTCCCCAAACGTTTGTAAATTGGCCCTTTTAGGGTTACTATCCTTTTTATCTTCTCTTGCTTTAAATTTCTCTTCTCCCTGCAACAACTCAAAATGATCTTGCAATGTCAATATATTTTATACAAAATGTTATCAAAGTTATAAATGATGGAACAGTTTCAATCTTAACAACCACCTTTCTGTTGGAGACTCGTAATTCTCTTGTTTCTTGTTTCTATCCTAAAATGAATTTTTAGAATTACGGTTTAACAAGATTTGGACCTATACTTTCAACTGTAAGTGACTCTTGCAGAGTCAAAGTTGGCGTAATTGCATGGAATTTTGGTGTTGTAGCACAGAAACGAGGGGCCTTCCAATATAATCACATCGCCCTTTGGCCATTTTATGCTGCAAACATCTGAGCCGCTGCTTGTGTCAATCGATCAGAAAGATAAATGAATTAACCTCTAGTAATTTGCAGGCCCCATGATTTACCAGGCCGAATATAACATGCAACAAGTATGCTCCGCAAATGACTCTTCATCACTATTTTCACTTCTATATGTGGACTCGATTGATTCTTCCACTGCGAATTTGGTAGAAATTGGGGCCAAGATGGAGGACTGTAGGCGATTCTCGCTCCACCTTTCACCAGATTTGCTAAGTGAACAGTTTTGTTTGTGTTTGGCGAGTGAATGCATGGCTTGAAGAGTTCAATTATTTCTTTATACGTCTTCTGAACTTGTTTTCACAAGGGATTAATGAACTCTTTTGGAGCGATTCATTCAATGAATCGCAACAACTTTCTTTCTCGTTGTTTGAGAATGTTCATGGAGAGCACAAACCAATCCGGGAAACTTTGTCCACAATTTGGAAAAATTTAATGTTAATCTCTATTCATCATCTCATCAGAAATTGTACCTTACTTAGTCAAAGTTACTGTGGTTCTAATTAATTTCAACCTTTATCACAACTTCTCAATAAATGACTCTGTTAATTATGGCGATGCTGAAGGAAATTCGGCTAGCATTGTGATTAAATTATTCTCCCTAAATTAACACAGAAATCAATATGGGGAATAACATTTGTGCATGGAAATTTTGATGGGATTTAAAGAGCCTAGTCTCTAAATTTAACTTAAACTCTGCAGATTTTAGTAATTTGACAAACTTGATCAGTGACGGAATGTGACAGTTATCCAATCCATCTGGTCACTGCCTTCCAAATCGTTTTGGCTGCAAATTTTAACAGGGACAACATTATGAAGGAAAGCAAGCATTAACAAAGACAATATTATAAAGGAAAGCAAACATTTCTGTTTGCAAGGATTTTTTATCATTTTCATAAACCTTTTGTAATTTAAGCAACCTATTACAATGAAGTCTTCGAAATTCTATCATTCCATCAGCTTGAGTGCATGGCGGTTGAGGATTCCGATACAAGCGTCCAGTTTTGAAGTTGTTTAATAAATTTTTGTTCATGTGTCCACTTCCCTGGTACCGCTTTGACACTCTGTCCAATGTTCTCAAGAGATTGCCAGACCGGTATTATATCCGCAAATGCTATTTTCAACAACCAATTGCACGATTATCAAACCTATCGAATCTGGCCATAGCACTGTCATGTCCCTCAGCGCTAGGTCAAACTGTCATTCACATTCAATCTTTGATATTGTTGAGTCTCTCGGTGTTAGATGTGACATTATCAAATCAAATAACATTGGCACTGTCCTTCGATGTTGTTATGATCAATCTTATCAATCAACTTTGATCATATGACATTTACAAGGTTCCTTAAATGTCACATGTTCTTAGTCCATGTCATGTGTCCTTGGTATGTTATCAATCCTAATCAATCAATCAATTTGATCATGTCTTTGGTCTACCCACCATCGTCTTAGTCAATCCACATGATCATAACATTTTATCACAAAGATAATCATTACATTCATCTAATCAAATTGGCCAATCATTTACTTATTTACCCTATGGGGATGTAGAGCTCTTCATCCACCACCTTAGATGACTTCTCCCCCAGGACCCCTTCCCCGACTCTAGGGACATCACCTCCATGTTCCACTCACTTGTGTCTACCTTGTAGGAGTCTGCTCTTCTCTCCATTCCCCACTGCACCTCATCGTTCAACCCTTGCCCCACTCGCAAGTGTTGCCTCATGAACCAATAATTTGATGAGGACTGCAAATCCTTTCATCACATGCTTTGCTCTACTCCATCCACTACTTCTTCCTCCTCTCCCTCTTAGTTGAGGCTCGTCTACCACCACTTTCTTCTCCATAAGAAATGGAAGTTCACTTTATTGCAATGTAAGTCTCTTTGTGCCCTGTTCTTCCAGCCTCCAAAGGTCTTTTGGCGCACCATGTTTCCTTGCCATCCCCCCACCCTCCCTCTACTCTGGACCTTCACTCCCTTGCCTCTCACATCTTCACTCTCTATGATATTCTTGGCCAACCCCCTCTCCATCTCATCCTCCCCCCCACCCGTTGTCACCTCTTCTCCTTTTCCCACATTTGTGAGGTACTTAGAGTTATGAACAGTAGTAGAACTCTAGATGAGAAAGGATTTCAAGCAGAATTTTTCAAGTTGGGTATCTCTATCCTGGGTCCCTTTCTTATAGTGCTCTTTAATCAAACGGTTTGTGTTGGGTTCCCTAACTCTTGGTCATGACATATTATCTATCTAATCCATAAATTTGGGCTAGCATCAAACCCCATAAACTACAAGACCATCATGGTTGGGCATATCTTCATCAAACTCTATGTGATTGTGTTGAACGGTATCTTGTCTAGGGAGTTTGATCAGTGACATTGTTGGGCTAGAGATCAAGCTGGGTTTCATTTAGACTTTCAGACCACTAATCACATTTTGACTTTGCAGGTCATCATTGAGGAAGCTCGTCATTGCTCAACAAAAGTTTATTGCTACTTTGTTGACTTTCACAAAGCTTTTGACTCTATTCCTTGGGCGGCTCTCTTTCAGTGTCTTAGGGATATCGGGATTTCAGAGATTCTTCTTATAGCTATTATGAGGTTATATGAGTGTGTCAAGGGAAAATTCAAGACTCCACAGGGCTTCTTTGATCCTATTTAGAGCACTATCGAGGTGAAATAGGGTTGTCCTCTCTCCCCCACTCTTTTTGCCATCTACATTGACAAGCTTAAGGCATTTATCTGTGATTGCTCATTTCTTGGTGATGGTTGTTATCTACATCAGGTATTGATCTCTATTCTCTTATTTTCTGATGATGTGATTTTCCTAGCATCTTCTCTTGATGGTCTTCAGTGGCTCCTTGAGGGCTTGGCCTCTTTCAGCGACTCACATGAGCTAGTTGTAAATCTAGGCAAGACTCAGGTTATGGTCTTTAATTGTTTGAGGACATCTCATCTCCATTTTTACTTCTAGGGTGTCGAGATTGAGATTGCATCTTCATACTTACTTGGGGGTTGAGTTTTCTAGACCTTGATTTAGCCTAAGACTAGCCATGCAACCTAGAGTCAACAAGGGGCTTGACTCCCTTGCTATTCTTGAGCGATAGTGTTTTCAACAACACTTCCAGGACACCATAACTAAGATGTCTCTTCTTGACTCCTTGGTCAAGCTGACTATCCTCTATGGGTCTATTGTCTAGGGCCCCTCCCTCTTGGAGTTTTACTGGGCCTCTATTGAGAGAGTCCAAACTCTTTTCCTTTGACACATTATCAGATGTCACTGGTTCACACCACAAAGCATTGTTCTGGCTGAGTTTGGTGCTTACCCTTTAAGATTGGGGACCATCTTTGGCTTAGTTTGGTTTCTTCACCAGCTTTGGAGCTTTGTCGATTCCTCTAGTGATCATCACAAATATTCCTACTTGGCTTACTATTCTTCTATGGAGGCTAAGGATTCAAACTCTGGTCATAGGTCTCATTGTTGGTACATCCAAACCTCTGCTATCTTGGGCTCAATTGGTATTAGCTTGTATCATCTTCCCCCCTTCTAGTTTTCTCTGAGCACTCCAATCCATCTTCTTCCACCTCAACGGGAGTTGAATGAGCATGTTAGACTTGACATCTATAAACAATATGTTATCACAACCTGGAAGAATTCCCTAGGTGGGCTCCATGTATGCATGGCCTTCTATGTTGAGTACTTTCTAGATATCTAGGATAGGATCATCTTATACCCCTAGTACCTCACTCATCATTGGACTCATGCTCTTTGTGTCTCCTTGGGATCTTTTAGGGTGGGATCTCACTGGTTACGTATTCAGATTGATCACCATATTGGTAGGGAGGACAGTATCTATCAGCTTTCTCACCTCAGAGAGGTTGAGACTAGGTCTCACTTTATTTTTTGTTGTCCCATTTACTATGAGATCCGAGGGAGATTCTACTATTTGTTCAAAGAGTGTCAATCTCTTTCCTCAGTTTTTAGATATATTGACTAGCACTATCTTGCACTCTACCTTTAGGAGACCATGTAGCTTCATGAGCATACTATACAGCTCCACCTTTGCTTGACTTTGACCCCTACGCAGCTCATCACCTCTTTCTTTAGTCCTATAGTTCCTACTCGAGGATCAAAGTGACCTCTTTGCACTATCTTAGTTCACACCAGTTCTGTGAGACCTCGTAGAGATTATACTTGGGAACATCCATCTAGTAGACCTCAGAGGTGACCTTCCAGAGTGTTTGATTGCCCTAATGTCCACCTTTCCATTCTAGACTACTTCTCACTTGTGAGAAGTTCTTAGCTATTGTTATTTCCTTTTCTTAGTTTTTTTTGTTGTTTTTCTTTCATGTTCTTTCGGTGGACACCATTTGGTGCTCTCCTTGCTATCATTTTCCCTTCGTATTATTTCTTGTCCCTTAGATTCTTGTTGGTCTCTTGTTGGATATTAATAAATTTATTGTATCTTATCTTATAGGATTATATAACCCATAATCTAATCCTATGTCATTTTAATTATTTCCATCCCACATTACTAATCATTCTTTCTAACCAACATTCTCAATTAATTGACATTTATTTATTAATTGATTCATCATCCATGAACTATGGAAATTCTTAATTTCCTAATTCCTATTTTTCACCTCTAATTTCCATTTTTACTAATTTCTATTTGTGTGGAATAATGAATTTTTAATTCAAATATTCCACATAATCTTGATACATGAGCATCCTACATCATAGATTCTCCATTTACACTTGGCTAAAATATGACATATTTGATATATTTGATTCTTTACACATGTCTATAATAAGTCTCCATCGTCAGAGATTCTTGGCTATAAGTGGCTTTGGTGTGTCGTGTGCACATCATAGATTTCCATCCACTTTTAGCTATGTTTTCTTTCATGTGTCATAAAATCTTACATTTGGCATCTTGTGTCATAAATGTCATAGATATTCTAAGGAATATCATGCCAAGTTGCACATTCAAGGTGACAAGTGTCCATTCTCTCATTCAATTCTCTTCTCTTGCATGTTGGCTATAAATTAAGTCACATTTCTCTCATTTTTTTATCCTTGAGAGCCATATCTTTAGACCTCCCTTATAATTTTTGATCTCTTAGGTCATCTTAGAATCTCTATTCTCACATCATTCTCAAGCCACACTTCTAGTACTCTCAATAGCATTATCCCATCATAGTCATTTACTTTCAGTTGTATAGGGACTATTAACAATTGGAGCTACATCAAATGGAGAAGAAGGTCATGGGAGCTACAACTAAACAAGGAGTCTTACTTTGTGTTGCTTTCTTTGTTTTAGTTTGTTTTCATCGTAGATTAGAATGGTTTAGTGTATGTTTATTTAGTTTTTGTAGTTGCTCATAGTATGCTAGGTTTTAACCCATTATTGTAGTGCCTGCCCCTAGTCTACATTTTCGAGTTACATTTTTGATATCATTGCCAAACTCTTTTAGGCCAAGTTATGTTTGACGATTAGTATTATTATTCTAGAGATTATCAGATGTTGTTTTACACTCAGTTTATTATATGATGAGATTAGTGGGTACTCTATATTTCATGCATGTATGATGATTATTCAAATGTTTTCAGTTATCGATGATGATTAGTTAGATGGTTTATTATTCCATGTGTTTCTTATGGATACTTACCCCATACTGCATGTGTATGGTGTGCGTGTTTATTTTATTTATGTATGGTGTTTCTGATGTGGTTAAGGAAGGGAGTCGTAGTCACCTGCTAGTCGAGATCTACACGATGCACCACTTCTTGCCATTGTCTGTTTAGCTTAGAATATTGTGTTTGTACATGCGTGAATTTTATGCAGGTTGTAGGTACCGGGTATCAACTTCCCTGAATTGTCAGGATGAGTGTACCCTATCACATTGTCTCAATGGTAAGAGAGGGGAGATAAAATCTCAAGTCCAATTCCTAAACACTTTAGCCAATTGTCCTAATTGATAATTAGGACAACATCTGAGTTAAGTACCTTCCGAATGCATCAAATGATGTAATTTCGTGATTATAACCCTTTTAGTTTTGATTTAGTATGTGCTTTTCTATGTAGGGTTTTCGTATGTTGTTATATGAGTCCTTGATGTGTTTTCTATTAATTAAGTCTAATTAAAAAGATTAATTAATGATTTAATTTAATAGAGAATTAATATGATATCTTTAATATTTAATTAATTGAGAAATTAATTAAATAAAAGAACTAAATTTGGAGATTAAAGTTCAAAGATAAATTTAGAACAAGATAATATTTATTTAATTTAATAATAATATAATTGGAGTTCATTTTTAAATAAATGCTAATTATTATTGTTAATTAAATTAATTAAATATATTATCAATTAAGCTTCTAAAATTAATTTAAAAGTTGAAAGATATAAAATTATTAAGAATTCTAGATCGGATGATCTAAGCATGAGTTTAAATATGAGAAATAAATTAAAAGATTAAATTATAGAAATTAATAATGTTATTTTAATTTCATAAAGTGCACATAAGATTAAAGTAATAAATTAAATTAAAATAGAAGTCAAGTGGAATATTAAATAAAGTTATTTAATAATTCAACTTAATGTGCATGAAAGATGAATGCAAATTAAAAGAAAAGATAAGAAAGGTTAATTTGGAGTTAACTGAGTTGTGCAAAGAGTCTTCTCGGGTGAACGCACAATTAGTGCGAGAAAATTTCTTATCACAACTTTGGGGGTTCATTTTTGAGAGACACATATTTGGAGGGGAATTTTTGGGAGACTACTTTTGGAAGCAAATTTCAGAAGGCTGAGACCAAGAAAGTTTTCCAGAGGAAGGTTATTGAGGGAAGCGAATTCTCTTACAGTTCCTGGAGATTGCATAATAGCATCAGGATCAGGTAGGGTCTTGTGTTTTTTATTATCGATTTATTATGCAATTATCCTTTCCTGTCTTCTTCGTGTCTGGGGTTTGTAAATCTGAATTCTCTGTGATGAATGTTTAAACATTGCAATATTGGAATTATGAGATGCTTGGCAATAAACTTCTGTATACATAAGATTTAAATGGGAAGGGTTGAATCTTAGACTGAAATTTTAAAATAGAAGTTCGGATTGACTATATTTCTATACCAATATAAAAAAAAAAGGGAGAGGCAATTTCTTTTAATATATTTATATATATATATATATATTAAAGAGAATTGATTTAACATATTTATAAATTTATATATATATTTATATCCAAACAAATTTAAATTAAAAAAAAAAATTTGATGAAACACGAATTCGTACTCTTTAAATAAAAATATATAATATTATAACTTAATATTTTAGTGGGGGGGAGGGATTTACCTCGTGCCCACCCCCACTGTCGGCATAGCTGACAGTACCTGCGTCATAGGTACAGTGTACCTACTGCTGCAGGCCCTGCGTCCGCAAGACTGCGGCAGGCCGTCGGCTTGGAATAGCCGACGGTTTATATTTGCATTTTAAAATATATATATATATATATTAATTCACTTTTCAAAATTTGTATTATTGCAAAACAATTTTTATTATTTAAAATTTTTAATTAATAAAATTATAATATATTTTAATTAATAATAGTTTTATCTTTTTTAATATTTAATAAATAAATATTAAATGCATTTAACATAGTTTTTTAAATATTAATTTATTAATAATTTTGGTTTAATATTATTAAATTAACAATTAATGAATAGATTAAGATAAGTAGTAGAACAAGCAATTATTGATTAATTTAATTAAAATTAGTTTAATTAAGTTCATTAATAATGAATATTAATTGACTAAATTATAGATTTGGATTATTGATTTAATGAAAGTTATTATAGAAATGGGTTAATCGTAAAGGGTAGTTGTGAAAACCTAGTTACTTGAATTCGACGTTAAACTGAAACATAAACCTTACCTTAACTCAATAATATACTTTCAAATCCAATCTCTGAGACTTTGATGTTGTCCTTGTGCTTTGAGTGTTTTGGGGTTGTTCTAGTATTGACCAGTTTAGGTTGTTACCAGAGGCTCAGGGTTGTGAATGTGATGTCATGATGATTTGGTCTCGATCTTTCTTAACCCAACCATGGTAATGTGATGAAGTGCTCTATGACATGATTGTGTTTACTGTTTGTTATTGCTTTCCAGTTTCCTTCTGTGAAGCTGAGATGTATGTATTTGAGATACCTGACTTAACCATTTTCAAGTCTTGATCAGTTATATTTGATAACCATTTTTGAGTCTCGATCAGTTATACTT
The DNA here is from genome assembly GCA_028749045.1 of Cupressus sempervirens. NCBI lineage: Eukaryota > Viridiplantae > Streptophyta > Pinopsida > Cupressales > Cupressaceae > Cupressus > Cupressus sempervirens. The sequence goes on along the minus strand of CM053787.1, from coordinate 482,996,897 downwards.
GGATTGTTTTTCGGTCGCTTGAGAAGACTGAAATGTTTGTTATGTTCTTGATGATGTCATGTGTTGACTTGACCATTTGGAGTCTTCGATCAGTATTGTAATTTACTATTGGGATACTTTCTGGTTGCTCATTGGAGAACCATTGGATTTTGTGACTTATCATTGATTCCTTCAGTTGCTGATAGAGAACTGTCGTGATCATATGATTACTATTTGATATTATCTGTTGCTCATGAAGAACTGATGTAATTATGTGGCTTATCCTTTTATGATGTCTTTTCAGTTGCTTGTATAGGACTGAGGTGGTTTTATTATGATTCTTTGATTTATGATTTCATGAGCCTAGGGTAGGTTATCTATGTGTAGAGTCGGGAAGTGGCTTGCAATGGGGGTCGGAGCCCTAAGAGGCTGCCTTGAGAAACCCATTGTAAGTCATTTTTAATAAGTGAAAACATTTACACTAAATGAGAGAAAATGAACCTAACAAGATAATTGTATGTTCTCTCCCATGCCTTGAGTGCTAGTACAGGCTAGGATGGGGTAGAGAGGATGCTTGGTTACGACCTTGCATTCCATAGTAGGCCTCGTCAGTACGAGAGGATACTAGTGGCTGCAGGATCAGTAGGGACCTGGGATTCCTAAGGGATTGCTTGGGTAACTTCTACATGACTTTTGCGATGATACTTTCCCGCTTGCATATTAGGTTTCCTACATGTCTTGTGGTACCTCTGGGTTTAGATGTTGATCTTTTTAGGAACCCTTGAGTTAGCATACTTATAGGATTTCCTGAACTTAGAGAGTATTTATGATTATAGGTTTTGTTATCCTATTCGGGACTTGAGACTATCTCCTCAGCGCGATGAGAGTGGACCATTTAGGTTCCACGCGGTCGGGTGGTAGTGCTTTTTACTCTTACCATTGAGATCCGTTCCGTGGTCACCGTGGTTGGAGTTTTCATCATTGGCATTTACCTTCACTATGTTCTTGGATTATTATGATGGATGGTTAGATTTTATGATAGATGTTTTATCATTATGGATGTATGGACGTATCAAGTATGGTGAATAGTTTTGTATATATCATTACTGTACTTTGTATCATGGATTTGTGGGGGTTGATGTATTTCTATTTTTACATATGTATATTCTTTTAAGCCTTTCATACCCTGTGACTTGTACAGTGGATGATTGAGCATTCCGAATTAATTTGCCAAGAGGCATTCGGAACAAATGTATAATATGGACATGGGACTTCTGATTATTCTTTCATATGTATGTGATGGTTGTTAGACTTAGAATTAATTAAATTTAAAAGTGACTCAACGTCTTGGGATCTTTAAGAAATGTAACTTGCAATGTATGTTTGTCGATGATTACATGTTATTGCTTCCGCTACTATGTGTTTGATGTGTATGTTATACTTTCTTACTTTAAAAAAAAAAATGTTTAGCAAACTTATTTAGGCTAATTCTTTTGGATCCCTTGGCAGGGTGTTACAATTATCTAGTCCTACAATTGGTGAACATGAATTAAATTCTTAACTAACTTGGGTTTCCTTGTTTTGTGCTTGTAGGTGCAAGGAAGGAGCTCGTCTAAAGGGGTATAATTCTTGTTTTCTCTCTCTTATCACACCTAGTCTAATTAGGAGGCCTAGTAACATCTTTATGTCTTTCATTTATGTAGTTTTGTAGCTTGTTGTCTTAGGTGTGCACTCTACTCTGTTAGGCCGCACTTGGGACCCTAAGGAAGTTGTGTTAGGGGCCTAGGAGTCAGTATAACCCTAGCCTATTGTTCACATTTGACCAACTGTGCTCCAAAATCACCAACTATGCCCTTCTGGGCCCCAAGTGCACCAATGGCACACTCTGCACTATCTTAGCACACTTGGTAATATAGCTTTCAATTTTGCATGTTCTAGGTATCTTTTTGGCTTCATTTCCCACAATCTGCACCCAGTATCCCAACTACACCATGAAACCACCAATTGCACTTTAACTAGCCCGAACTATACTAAGGGTACAGTTTGTAATATCTAAGTGCACTTGGGGACCTCTTGAGGGTGTAGTCTACACTATCAGAGCACAGTTGGTTCATAGAAAGCATCTATTTTAATCAAAATCTGCATCTAGAGTTTCAATTTCATTCTAGGGCCTAGATAGATGTTTTTGTGTTACTGATGATCTGTTTGCAGCACGTGGTGATCATTGGCTAGAGAAAACATATTCATTGAAAATAACTAATAATTTTTGCAAGATGTTGTCCAAGACCTATGTGCCTATTCAAACCTTGTCTGTGGCTTCACTAGATTAGATAACACTTGGTTTGGTGCTCTAAAATGAATTTTATTTTCTATCTAGTGTCCATGAATTGTTTGGAACCCTAGGAGTTACATGGACATATCCTCTCCCCTCACCATTCGTAGATCTTGGGTGCAAGAGAAACTTGTGTAACTTCTTTAGAGAGGCTTGCCTTGGAACCAAGACTCACCACTTGGTGAGTCCCAAGGGTCAACTTCGAAGCGATAACAGGCCAAACCTAGGTCAACATTCTAGCTGCTATAACAAATATAGTTAATTTCATGTTAGTGGTATTGTTGCATGATAGCTCTCCTCCAGTACCCTTGTGGTACATCAAACTCCAGTTCTCAGGGCTGGGAGACCTTTTTCTTATCATTCTCTTGCAAAACGGACTACCCAAACTAAACATCTTTTCTTAGATGCCAAAAACTTTTGTATTCATTGGCTCAAGGTGTCACCCATGCCTGTGAAGACATCCCACATTCTCATGGTCCTTAATAGAGACAACAGTCCCTTGGGAAGTTATGCCCCTTGGTAAGTAGATCTTGGTAGTCTCAAGAAGTGAGTGCACTATAAGGGGGGGCCACTGGTGCCAAGATTCTAAGTTGTCAGCTCTGGATAAGCATGTCTAAACTTTGGTTCAAGTGGGAATTCAATGGATACATCCTTAAAGCCTAGGTTGTGATGTGTCTGTTAAGTTTAACAACAACTATTCTTGTTTATTGTGTCTTGCATGTGTGAATAACATTAATCAAGATAAATTCAAATCTACAAAGTCACACCAAAACACACCTTGAACCTTGGCTACTATCAAACTTTTTCAAAACATTACAACCTTTGTCAACACATTGTAAAATTTTGTAAAAAACACTTGGAACTTTGAAAACATGGAGACTTGTAACCTTAGGAGTGCTTGACATGACTTATATTCCACCTTTGCATCGCATCCCCTTGCATTTTTCATCTTTTGAGCTTCATACTTGTATCCCCTAGACCTCATTTTACATCTCTATAATGCCCCGCCGAGGGATTCAAAAGAACTAACCTAAAGTTTTACTAAGTTTTCCAAACATTTTTTAAAAAAAAGAATAATCATACATATCAACCTTATAGTAGCGAAAGCAATAACATGTAATCATAATTAAGCAAACATCACAAACTACATTCCTTAAGGATCCCAAGATGTTGAGTCACATTTAAATTTAAATAATACTAAGTCTAATAAATACCACATCCAAATGAAAGAATAATTACAAGTCCAATTCCATTAAATAATATACATTTATTTTGAATGCCACTTGGCAATAAATTTAGAATGCTCAATCATTCATTGTGCATGTCACAGGGTATGAAAGGCTAAAAGAATATACATTTATAAAAATAGATTACATCATCCTTTTCGGATCCATGAAACAAGGTACAATATAATAAGTAAAATCATCCATCATAAAGATATAACCATCCATCATAATACACAAAGATAAAATGAAAGGAAAAGCAGACAAGAAACTCCAACCACAGCAACAATGGACATATCTCAATGGTAAGAGTAAAAGGCACGACCACCCCAACCTTGTGGTAACCCAAAATGGTCCACTCCCACTGTGCTGAGGATAAGTCTCAAGTCCCAAATAGGATATCAATATCAAAATAAAAAGTAATATCTATGTCCAGGAAACCCCAAAAGTAATCTAACTCAAAGGTTCCAAGATAAATAAACATCCAAACCCAAAGGAAAACACAGACACATAGGAAATATACTATGTAAGTAGGCAAGTCTCATCACATGAATCAATGCTAGAGTTACCCTGGCAGTCTAACTTGACCCTGACTCCCTAGTGACTCTATTCGACACTAGTATCTTTTTGTACTAACAAAACATACTAACAATGCATGGTCGCAACCAAGCATTCTCTCTACTCCCATCCTAGTCTCTACTAGCACTTGAGGCATGGGAAAGAACATAGAAAGACTCTTATTAGGTTCATTTTATTCCCATTTAGTGTAGTGTTTTCACTTATTAAACAACTTACAATGGGTTACCCTGGCAGCCACTTTGGGCACCAGCCTCCATTGCAAACCACTAGCCAACATTACATATAGATAACCTACCCTAATCTCATTAAATCACAAATCAAAGAATCATAATATATCACCTTAGTCCTATACAAGTGACTAGAAAGCATCAAAAGATAATTCACAATAACCCATCAGTTCTTTACAAGCAACTAGAAAACATCCCAAAAATACTAATCAAAGACTCAAAAAGGTTAAGTCAAATATGTCATAACATCCATCTCGTTATCCCACAAAGACACTGAAAGCAATAACCAACAATATAACCAAACTCATCATAGAGCATACCAACACATTACCATGGTTGATTTTAAAAAATCAAGATCAAATCATCATAATACCATAATCACAAAACTCTCAAGCCTCTGGTAGATGTCCTAAAATTGGTCAACATGCTAGTCAACCCAAACTCGAAGCACAAACAACATACAAATAACAGTGTAGTTCATAGTTTGTATTAATTTTGAAAGCACATAGTTTTGAGTTAACAACAAGGTAAAGTTTTTGTTTCAATGTATGTTTCAAATAGATGAGATTCATAGTTTATCCTTACAATTTAACCCATTCTTATATTTGAATAAAATGCACAATTACCCCTATTGAATTTTAAGTCCATTATTCCACATTAATCTCAGGGTAATTATTTATTTAAATTAATAAAATAATACTTATTGGTTTTCAAATAAAATAATCTACAATTCTATTAAAACCAGTACTAATAATAATAATAATTAAATAAATTAGGCAAAAGCCTACAACGCAAAGAGTTCATTGTTAAGTTTGCACTACTGAAGATAGGAAGTCTATCTTATGTGATAACAACTTCTCTTGACATGATCATTACCCTCTTATGGCCAAACTGTGGCATATGGATTTTGATCCATTTATAGAGACCTTCAATAAAATCCCCATTTGGGTTCAGCTTCCATATCTCCATATACATCTCTGGCTAGATTCTATTTTGGAATCTGTGAGGAACGCTATTGGAGATTTTTTGTTTGTGGACTCGACTACTTCAGATATTCTCCATTTCACTTATGCACAAATCCTTGTGGAGTTGGATGTCTCAAAGGGTCTTCCTAAGAAGGTTTTCTTGTCTTCTTCACGGGGATCTTCGACAAAAATTTTGGGTTATGAAGGAATCCTCTTCTGCTACAAGAAATGTCACATGTCAGGTCACTTGGCAGCTTGATGCTCTATTAAGAATGTTTCGAAGCAATCATCTTCCTGGTGGTCAGGGGCCTCTTCTAAGCACTATACGATGCATAAGCCTTAGGATGTGGTTCAGGGACCAGTAGGGGGCTCTTCTCTTGTGGCCATTTCTGTGGCTATTGAGGATGTCTAGTCTTCTAGTCATGAACATCTTTCTACTGATCAGGATTCTATCCTTTCAGCTACTTTTTTTCCTAAGGCTATAGTGGATGTCTGAATTGCTAGTATGGACCCTGTTCTCACTGCCGATCAAGATCTTATCCTTTCTCCTATCCTTGACTATGTTGTTCCTTCTGCTTTTGTTGTTGTTTCTCCAAATGAGAAAGATGTGATGGTTTCTTCTACTCCTCCTGTCTCTTCAATGTCTTCGAGGCTTTGGCAACTATAGGCTACAAAGGTGGAGGACAGATGGACTGTTGTAAAAAGAAAAAAAATCTAAGTCCTCTGTTCCTCCTCTAGGTATGAATCCTAGGTCTTGCAAGGGAGGCTCTAAATCAAAGAGTAAATCATATGTTCCCTTATTGTTATAGGCCTTTTTAAGTTTTGAGTTGGTTGGTGATTGTCTTTTCTGTCACCAAGGTTGCTCCTCTGCTGGGTTGGTAACTTGTTTCACTAGGTTCGTTGTTTCTTTTAAGATAGTGCTTATTGAATATCTTTAGCATTGTATAGGGTTTCAAGCACCCTTCAAAACATGTTTTCCTTAATAAAAAATGGTAACTTGTGAGCCTCTCATGTGGGAGGTCTTTGGTTCAAATCTACCTTCGCTTAACAAATAATAATTAATCTAGGCTTTGGTCCTTTACCGATACAAAAAAATATAAAAATTTAAAACTTCATTGAATAACTTCTATTATTAATTAAAATTAATTAAATTACATTTAATTAAATTAATTAATAATTATATAAAATAACTATAATAATATCTTATTAATTAATAATAATTAAAAAAATTATTAATAAATTCATCAATTAAAATGAAAAATATTTAAATAAATTAAAAAATCATTAATAAATATATTAATAAAAAATTATTAAAATTAACTTTTAATTAAATTACTTTTAAACTAAATTAAATTTTAATTATATTAAAAATTTAATAAATTTATTATAATATAAATTAAACCATTTTTTAAAAAAAATAGTTTAAATAAAAAAATGCAAACACATGGCATTTATTTGAAAAGGTCCACCGGCCTTTTTATGCCGTGTAGCCACCCTATTGTCACGGCTGTAGCAATACTTTGTACTACTGCTATCACAGTACCCTACGATCAACAATGGTGCCACTGCATCAAAAAATGATGAGGGGAGGAGGTGGGCAAAACCCACCCCTCCCTTGTTTGTGTGTGTGTGTGTGTGTGTGTATAATTTTTATTTTTCCAAAATAAATTTATTTAATAACAGCCCTTAAATATAAAAATTTTGATATATTTTTTTATAAACATTGCAAATATAGTTTGATAGGAAAAATACAATCAACCATTCTAATTTCCAATTTAAAATTTTCATTTATTTCAAAACTCTTCCCAATTTAATTTTCAATTTTTAAATCTACTGAAATAGGGTTCTAATGATATTTCAATCTTCTTGTATAGAAACGAAATCAATTATGCATAATAGTAATTCCAAAATACAATATTGAAAGATTCATCATAATGAAATTTGGATAAACAATTCATAGACATGAAGAAGGCAGGATTATTTAAATAACATAATTAACTGGGTGAATCAAAACACAAGAATCTACCTAGTTATGATGCTAAAATCAAAAACACCCAAAAGATTGTAAAATAAATTTCTTCTCTCAAAACCTTCTCTCTAAGAATTCTTTCTCCAAAATTTGCAATCCCTTGAAAATGGACCCTCAAATGCTAATAAGGAGTTTTCCTAAATTTGGGGCACTAATTGTGCAATCACCCGAGGGAGCTCCTTGATCACAACTTTTTTTTGAATCTCTATTATTTTTTTCAAAATTTCATGCACACTTTATGAAATTTTAAATATCTTTATTTAAATTTACTTGCCTTCTCTTTTTAATTAATTTATTATATTTTAATCTCATGCATACTTTATGCAATTTTAAAACTCTTTAATAAATTAATATCTTTTCATTCTTTAATTTATTTTTGAAGCGTTAATTGATAAATATTTATTAACTTAAGTAATAATAATATTTAGCATTTATTTACAAATGATCTCCTAAATATATTATTATTATTAAATTAAATAAATATTATTACGCTCTAAAATTAAACTTTGATTTTATCTTTAAATTTAATTTTTTTATTTAATTAATTTCCCAATTAATTAAATATAATCAAATATTGAAAATATCATAATAATTTTCATTAATTTATCTTTTAATTTGACTTAATTAATAGAAAAATCACGAAAGACGTATAGGATGAAATATGAAAACCCATCATAAAATACCACATACAAGATCAAACTAAAGGGTTATAATCACAAATTTACATCATATGATGCATTTGAAAGGTAATCATCTTAGATACTTGTCCTAAGTTTCTAGGACAAATAGGTTTAAAGGTTAGGATTTGGACTCAAGAATTTATCTTGCCTCTCTTACCATTGAGATAATGCAATAGGGTACACTTATCCTGGCAATTCAGGGAAGTCGATACTCGGTACTTGCAATCTGCATAAAATTCATGCATGTACAAACACATATATACTAAACTAAATAGGCAATGGTAGGAAGTGGTGCATCATGTAGATCTCAACTAGCAGGTGACTACGACTCCCTTCTTTAACCACATCAAAAATGTCATACATAACAAAAATACACACACACACACACCATACAAATGTGGTATGGGGTAAGTATCCATAAGAAAATACGTATGATAATCCATCTAACTAATCATCATCAAATAACTGAAATCACTATAATAATCATCATCATGCATACATGAAGTAAATAGTACCAAGTAGTGTCATCATAAAATCAACTGAATATGAAACAATATCTGATAATCTGAAAGATAATGCTATTAATCATCAAGCATAAAACTGGCCTAAAAGTGTTCAGCAATAATAACAAAATGTAAACTAGAGGCAGGCACTACAATCTCCTAGTCTTTACATTTCAACCCTCAATCTTCATCTTGCATCTCCCAACTTGCTTTCTTGCATACCCTAGTCCTCATCTTTCACATCTTAGCCCTCATTTCCAATGCCCTAACCATCATTTTTCATCTCTATTATGATCATAACACTATCCCTTATAAACTAGGTCTCTAGAACAATGATTTGGAAGTCACCAAGCCCAAAATTGCTTAGTTGCAGACCACTTTACCAACTGCACTCTGAAACTACTAATTGTGCTCTAACTAGCCCCAACTACACCATGGGCACAGTTGGTGCATTTATAGGATTTAGTATGTCAAAATTGTACAGGTTCTAAAGAGCTAAAAACATAATATTAGTTCTTAAAAAGTTGATCTAGTTTTGGAGAAATTGTTAGTCAATTAGTTAACATGTGGAGAATTGAAAACTTAAATATAATACATTAAATAAATAGTATCATGCATAATTTATGAGTTTTAATTATAGCTTGCATGGTCATCAACTTATAGTTTTAAAATTATATGTATAATGCATGGATTGTATGTGAATGGTTTTAGAGGTTGTAACCTCTGTAACATCTATGAATTATCTTATTAATGCATGGACCATATATGAATTATTTTTGAAGTAAAGTAGTATAAAAAATTACAAAAAAAATCATACACTTTCTTTGTCTTATTTATTGGAGATTGTCTTTTGATTAAAAGACATTAACAATATGAGAATATTTTGGTTCAATGCATAAACTATCAGAAAAGAAATGCTATTTTTTTTCCAACACAAATTGTAATATAAGAGGTAAGATGACAAGAATATTGGGTTGCCAAGAGGCTAGCCTTCTGGACACAAATCTTGTTCTCTCACTCACAATTGAAGAAGTCTCCAATTAATATTGGAATGGCTTGGTGGAACGCTTTCAGAGAAAGCTAGTAGGTTGGAAGGGAAAGATCCTGAGCAGTGTGAGGAAACTCTAGCTTCTCTCATCCTCTTTGAGAGATATTTTAATATACTTCCTTTCTATTTTTAAACTCCCTGTTAGATTATAGAGATATGCTTGAAAAAATTCAAAGGCATTTCTTATGGTTAGGTCTTGAAGAGAAATCTAGGATGACCTTAGTGAGCTAGAAAAAAGTTTGTCGTCCTAAGGCCCTTGGGGATTTGAATATCAGGAGGATAGGCCACACGAACAAGGCCCTCCTAACTAACGTAGACTGGAGGATGATGAACTCCTTGGGTAGTTGGTGGACATTGTGAAGGTTAAATATCTAGAAGGGGACTTGTTCCATCACTTCCTCTAGACCCATGCTCTCACCCAAGGTTCAAAAGTTTGGAACAATGTGATGAACACTCAGATAATTTTGAAGAAGGGTACTCATTAGGTGGTAGGAAATGGTAGCAACACTGACTTATGGCAAGACCAATGGATTTCAGAAAACCCCCTCATGCACACTAAATTCCAAGCCTTGAGAGAGGATTTCACTAGACATAATGGTACTCTTATTCAAAGCTATATCACCCCTTAAAGACAATGGAAAAGAATTCATAATTTGGAAGGGACAAGGCTTGCTTTGGAACTCCAAAATCTTCTTCAGAGTTATATGACTCCTTCTACCTCAGTTGGCAACTCTTTAATTCAGAAACTTACCCCTTTGAGAGACATCATGACAACATCTGCCTATCTTTGTTGTCTTGGGGGGGACAGGGCCCTAGGGGATTGGAGGAAGGTTTGGCACCCATGGATCCTACCAAATATAAATTTATTTTGGTGGACAACATCACACAAGAATATACTCAAATTTGAAAATCTTCAAAGGAAAGAGTGTTAGCTAACCAACTCTTCTATTTTATGTTATAAAGAAGTGGAATTTATCCCACACCTTCTCATCCACTACCCTTTTGCATCCAAGGTTTGGAGGGGAGCCGTTGCACTATGGGAAGTCCAATGGTGTGCCAATGAGAACTTACACCAATTTTTTCATTGAGATGAGCCGTCATATCACCCATATCTTAAAAAGCTATGGTGAGTTATCCCTTGGTATTTCTCATGTAAAATCTACAAGAAGCATAATGGGTGAGTGCATCAAGATGGTTTACAAAAAGGGGGGTATAAGTGAACACTTTTATTCTGAAATCAGGTAAACCTGAACTTGGATGAGACATTTGAGGGTCATCCACTAAAAATAACAAGATGTGTAAAACATATTAATTTTAGTACTCTAAATCTACTTTCTAAACTACTAGAGTTTTTAACAAAATGGATAAGATTCTGGTAGGTCAAATTCTATGCACACGAAAAATAGTTCTTGGTTTTTTTAGAAAATATAACATAGTTCTTTTTGTGTGTAGCACAAAAGACCAAGTTATATTTAGTATCTTGCATATCCCTTTGGTAGAATGATAGCTAAGAGTCATATCTAGAAGTTGTGTTTTATTTGTAATTTTATTATGAATATTTTTTTAATTATGAATTATTGAACTAACTACATCCTAAATTTTTTGTACCTATTCATGTGCTGAGCATAACTTGCATCAAAATAATTGAAAATGATTTTTTTTTTTAAAGTTTATAGAATCAAGTGTAGAATAGTAATATGTAATTTATTTTTAATTTGGTTAAGTATATTAAAAGTTATTAAAAACATGGTAGACATATGTATGTGAGGAATGCCACAACACTGGTAAAAGTGATTAAAAGTTACAATGTTAATGTTGTCCAAAAAAAGAAAAAATTATATGGTTAGAAAGCTAAGAAGATGTGTAAGATTATGGTGGTGATTTTAGACATACCCACTTCACCATTAGAAAACTTGATGAAGGCAAGGACGAGAATTCATCTTAGAAGATGAAAAAAATGACTAAAGCAAAAAAAAAATGGAAAACAGTCTCCCAAGCCTTTGGGTTATTCTCCTAGGCTATCACCAAGCCATAACCTGATCAAGTTTTTTGGATCAAATAACCCAATTGGGTTATGAAAATAAAAAATGCATTTAGAACCTAGTCGAGTTTTGTAAAACCTAATTGGGTTATGCAAAACCCAATTGAGTTCTACAAAACCTGATCGAGTTTTGTAATACTACTTTACAAGGTTAGATTTTGTGTGTGTGTGTGTGTGTGTGTGTGTGTGTGAGAGAGAGAGAGAGAGAGAGAGAGAGAGAGAGAGAGTTATGTATTCTAATAAAAAAGTGTTTATCATATCCCACAATCCTTATTTCCATCCCATCCTCTCTCTATATCACTCCCTCTCCCTCATTTTTACTCTTTATCCTATCCCTGCCTCTCTTTTTCCTAACCCCTTCTCTCTTACACTCTTTATATCATATCTCCTAATCTCTCTTTGTAGTGCCTACCCCTAGTTTACATTTTGTTATTATTGCCAAACTCTTTTAGCCCAATTTATGCTTGATGATCAGTAGCATTATCTTTTAGATTATCAGATATTGTTTCACACTTGGTTTATTTTATGATGAGACTACTTGGTACTATTTACTTCATGTATGCATGATTATGCCTTGATGATGATTATTATAGTGATCTCAGTTATTTGATGATGATTAGTTAGATGAATTATTATGTGTGTTTTTTTATGGATACTTACCCCATACTACATGAGTATGGTGTGCATGTATGTTTTTTTTATGTATGTCATTTCTGATATGGTTAAGGAAGGGAGTCGTAGTCACCTGCTAGTCAAGATCTACATGTTGCACCACTTCCTTTCATTGCATGTTTAGTTTACAATATATGTGTTTGTAAATGCATAGATTTTATGCAGATTATAGGTACCAGGTGTATGCACCCTAAAATGGTCACCTAGACTATGGGTCCCCATTATTGAATCTATCAATTTATCAAATTTCCTAAATCAACGGTGTGTAATATTTTATTAAATCAATTCAAATCAATTTCCTTGATCAAATTCAATTTGTTTTATTTCTAAGGTTGATCATTTTATCCTAAGTCTTATTTAATTAAAGGAACTTGCTCTCTTTTAATTAAATAAAATAAGTCCTCGTTTAATTAAAAGAAAATCTCTCTTTTAATTAAATAGTTCATCCACATTTAATTAATTAAGGGAAAAACCTCTCTTTTAATTTAATTAAATATTTCCTATTTAATTAAAAGCACTTGCTCTCTTTTAATTAAATAAAATAAGTCTCCATTTAATTAAAAGAAAACCTCTCTTTTAATTAAATAATTCATCTACATTTAATTAATTAAGAGAAAAAACCCTCTTTTAATTTGATTAAATATTTCCTATTTAATTAAAAGAACTTGCTCCCTTTTAATTAAATAAAATATCCCACTTAAATCTCTTTTTGATGAAAAAAGAGTTAAAACAAATAAAAAATTAAATAAATCTTTGATCTACACTTAATATGGGACTTATCTTCATCCTTTCTCCACTTTCTTCTCAGCCACTCCACTTTTCTCATTGGTGGATCTTTAGTTCACATGGATCATTATTTCTCCACCCTTGATTAAATATTTTTCCTCTAAATCTAGATCATCCAATCTTCTTTATAAGGGAGAGTCCTCTCCTCATTTTTGAGACACCCATTATTATGCTATTGTTATGTTGCAGGTTTGGAGAGTGATTTTTGAAGGAGTTTTGAATATTAAAGCTTTTGTGGAGAACTTCTATCTTCTTGTCTCATTCTCTCTTGCATGCATGGCTTTCATCATCATGATCCATACTTTGATTTTTATGTTAGCTTAGATCTTGCATTGATAGATTAGATCTTGCTTTCATAGATTAGATCTGCATTGTTATTTCTTTTCATAGATTAGATTTCATTTCTTGCATTATTTTGCATTGCTATCATTTAGATTAATTTTTTTTCATTTCCATTTGCATGCATATTAGATCATTGAATCTCTTGTTTCTTGGTGTACTTGTATGGGCACAAACTAGGTCAGACTGAGGGCCTCCATTACAAACCCCTACACTCCATCAATAGGGAGCTATGAGTCGCCATTCGAGACCTCATTTTTGAAAAATCTTGAATATCATGACTCATAGAAGTGTGCTCACATTTTAGACATACACTGGGTATCAACTTCCCTGAATTGCCAGGATGAGGATACCCTATCACAATATCTCAATGGTAAGAGAGGGCAGATAAATTCTTGAGTCCAAATCCTAACCTTTGAACCCATTTGTCCTAGAAAATTAGTACAAGTATCTATGATGATGACCTTTCTAAACTTGTCGTATGACATAAATTCATGATTTTAACCCTTGAAGTTGATCTTGTACGTGGTATTTTATGATGAGTTTTCATATTTCATCTTGTAGGTCTTTTGTGATTTTTTGTTAATTAAGTCAAACTAAAAGATTAAGTAATGATTTAATTTAATGGAAAATTATTAAGATTATTTCAATATTAAATTATATGTAGGGTCACCAAAATATATAGTAGGGTGACACGAATCATATTGTCCAAAGTTGGGCCACCCATTACTTGAAAATTAATTAAAGAAAAAGAATTAAATTTAATGAGGAAATTATAGTTCTATTTTGAGAGCATAATAATATTTAATTAATTTAATAGTAATATATTTAGGAGATTACTTTTAAATAAATGCTAAATATTATTATTAGTTAAGTTAAGAAATTTTATATTAAAAATGCTTTGAAAATTAATAAGATTAAGTAAGAAATTATTTAATAAAGTTTATTTCAATTAAATTGCATAAAGTTTATGCATGAGATTAAAATTTAATAAATTATTTAAAAAGAGAAAGCAAGTAAATTTAATAAAGATATTTTATATTGTATAAAGTGTGCATGAAAACATAAAAGAAAAAATAATAAAGAGTTAAAGAGTGGTGATCAAGGAGTTCCCTCAAGTGATCACACAAACAGTGCCCTAAAGTTAAGAGAGAACTCCTTATCAGCAATTTAGAGTTCATTTTCTAGAAATGGAAGTTTTAGGAGGACCAGGAATTTTGGAGAAGGAATTTTCAGAGAGAAGGTTTTGAGAGAAGAGATTTCTCTCACAATATTTAGGTGTTTGCAAATTCAAAATTAGAACCAAGTAGATTCTTGTGTTTTGATCACCCAGTTAATTATGTTATTTATTATTCCTGTCTTCTTTATGATTGTTGAATTTTATTTTCCAAATTTTGTTGTATGAATCTTTCAATATATATTTTTGAATCTTTTGATATTCATATCAAATTCCATCTATATTTTAGGATTGAAAAAAAAATTAGAAACCCTTGTTCTGTAGATGAAATAAACTAGTATTCTAATCAGGAAGGGTTTGAAATAAAATCAAAATTTTAGTATATATTTGATGGGTTTGTTGTATTTTCCCTATCAGAGTACTACTAGAATCTCTTATATATATATATATATATATATATATATATATATATATATATATATATATATATATAAGAAATTAATTTGGAGTGGAATTGTTTTTAAAATAAAATTTACAAAAAAATTAAAAAAATATTGTTCTAAACTTTATAAGAAAGTTATAAATTAAAAATAATAATAATAAAATATTTTGAGAGGGCGGGGGGTGGGCCACCAATTCCCATGCCCCACCCCGACCTCTGCGACAACCCTTTACACTATAGCAGCAAGTCGTACTACTGCTCACAAGGCTTTTTAAAATAAATGTATCTTTATTGGTATTCAATTTTTTTAAAATTTAAATTATTTAAAAAGTTTTTTAAAATTATATTATAAGAAAATTATAAAAAAATTTAATGTAATTTAAATTTAAATTTAGTTTAAAAGTGATTTAATTAAAGGTTGATTTTAATAAGGTTTTATTAATATATTTATTAATGAATTTATTTATTTATTTATTATGAAGGATAAATAATTTTAAAAGGATTATTATTAAGGTATAGTTATAAACAATTAATTTAATTATTAATTATTATTTTTTGAAAGAACATTATAAATTGATGATAGGGTTTTTTCTATTTAAAATTTAATTATACTAAATAATTGCTAAATAATTATTTAATAATTATTATTTAAAACTTAAGAAAAATCTTTATAGAGATAATGCTTGTTTTAAGAGCTTAAGGTAATAAGGCGTTCATATTCAAATACAAGAATGGGTTAATTTGTAAGGGTAAACTGTGAATCTTATCTAATTGAAAAATACATTGAAACAAAAACTTAACCTTACTGTTAACTCAACTATGTGTTTTCAAAATCAAACCAAATTATGAAACTACACTATTACCTATATGTTGTTTATGTTTTAGGTTTGGATTGACTAGAGTGTTGACCAATTTTAGGACATCTACTAGAGGCTTGTGAGTTCTATGTTTGATCTTTTAAACTCAACCATGGTAATGAGTTGGTACACTCTATGATGAGTTGGGTTGTATTGTTTGTAATTACTTTTAGTGTCCTTGTATGATTAAGAGATGAATGTTATGACATATTTCACTTAACCCTTTTGAGTCTTTGATCAATATTTTTGGGATGCTTTCCAGTTGCTTGTAAAGAATTGATGGGTTATTTTGAATTATCTTTTGATGCATTCCAGTCACTTGTATACAACTGAAGGATATACTATGATTCTTTGATTTATGATTTTATGAGCTTAGGATAGATTATCTATATGCAATGTCGAGAAGTGGCTTGCAATGGAGGCTAGGGCCCAAAGTGGCTGCCAGGGTAACCCATTGTAAGTTATTTAATAAGTGAAAACACTACACCAAACGAGATTAAAATGAACCTAATAAGAGTCTTTTATTGTTCTCACCCATGCCTTGAGTGCTAGTATAGACTAGGATGGGAGTAGAGAGAACGCTTGGTTTTGACCATGTATCGTTAGTATGCCTTGTCAATAGGAAAGGATACTAGTGTCACATAGAGTCACTAGGGGGTCGGGGTCAAGTTAGACTGCCAAGGTAACTCTAGCATTGATTCATGTGATGAAACTTGCATGCTTACATAGTATATTCCCTACGTGTCTTGTGTGCCTCTGGGTCTAGATGTCAATTTATCTTGGAATCTTTGAGTTAGATTACTTTTAGGATTTTCCTTGCCATAGATATTACTTTTGATTTTAGGATTGATATCCTATTTGGGACTTGAGACTATCTCCGTAGCACTATGGGAGTAGACCTTTTTGGGTTACCATGAGGTTAGGTGGTAGTGCTTTTTACTCTCACCATTAAGATATGTCCATTGATGTCATGGCTAGAGTTCTTTGTCTGCATTTATTTTCATTCTATCTTTGCATATTATGATGGATGATTTCACTTATTGTATCATACTTTGTTTCATGGACTCAAAAGGGATGATGTAATCTCTTTTTATAAATGTATATTATTTTAGCCTTTCATACCCTATGACATGTCAATGGATGAATGAGCATTCTAAATTTTATTGCCAAGTGGCATTCGAAACAAATGTAAATTATTTAAGTGGAATGGACTTGTAGATGTACTTTCATGTGGATTTGTTATTTACTAGACTTAGTATTATTTAAAATTAAATGTGATTCAACATCTTGGGATTCTTAAGGAATGTAATCTATTATGTTCACTTATGTATGATTGATTGTTATTGCTTCTACTAGTTTATGATTGATGTGTATGTTGATCTTTAAAAAAAAAGTTTTGGCAAACTTAAAACTTTAAGTTAATTTTTTTGGATCCCTTGGTAGGGTGTTACATCTGGTATCAGAGCCCGAGTTCTACATTGGGAGCTCTAGGCATATTGGAATGCCACTAGTTGTGAACTAGGTGAACTAAAACAAAACTTAAGCTATTATGTATATCTATTTCAAACTGAAACTTGAACTAGGTGAACTAAAGCAGAACTTAAACTTCTAGTTTTATATTTTCAAACTTGAACATTTAGACTTCAAAACTAAAATATAATTAAATCTAAAAATAGGCAAAATTAAAAATTGAACTTATTCTATATTCAAAACATGTGTCTTTTATATATGCTTTATAGTAGTATGGTTTATGGTTATTATAGCATCTTATACATTGAATATTATTGTAGGATGGTATTTGGGACAAGATCTTTAGTTAGAGGTCATAGCCTAGTTTGTGGTAGAGGTCATGGATAAGGCAGAAACATCATTGTACATGAATCTATCAATGAAGACCTTAATAAAGAAGAGGGTAGGGAAGAACATGTCAGTGGGCATCAGGACGAGAACCATAGAGAGTAGCAGGCTGACTTTGAGGAAATTGACATAAGGCAAATGATGTAGACCATCATTGATCTCCTACCTCCTCTTCAGGGTGTTGGTCAAGATGGGGCACCTCAGGCCGGACATGAGCATAGACCTAGGTCTAGGAGCCGTTAGAGGGACCAATAAAGATTGATTGTAGCTTCTTAGATGAAGGACCTTTAGAAGTCCAAGGTCAAACCCTTTAATGGGTTGGGTTCATGTTATGTAGACGAGAAGTGGCTTATTATTCTTGACATGATTTTTTCTATTTAGGACTTTGACACTAATGTCAAAGCAAGGTTTTCTATCACCAACTTGGAACTCTTTGGAGTCACATGGTGGACTATCAAAGAGAAGAAA